>CM076144.1:12927500-13644000 GCA_038025085.1 Tetragonia tetragonoides | reverse complement strand
ACTGGTCTTGCCTCAGGGTTTAGTCCTGTATGTACTCTGTCTTGCCTCGTAGTCGATCACTGAAGACCGACACCGCCTTAATCACTTGCCCTTGAGGAACGACCATTCCTCAGACTGAGTAACATCACCAAGGCAAAACCTGGTTGAAGTCACAATGGAAACCAATTCCATATGCAGGATAACATTACGCTTCGAAAGGTGCCTTGCCCTTCATTCTGATTACCCATGAGGTTAATTATATCATGCATGCTTACATAAAATTAGTAATCCAAACAGATTTATCCAAACAAACAACATATAAGGTGGACGTACTATATATACAATCTGGTTTTTAACTAGGCCTCTAAATTTCTAATGCCATTCTAAGTTTCCAAATTCCAGGTCTGGGTTGCTCTACGACTGACAAAAGCAAAATTCACACTCTGGGAGGTTGCGAGTCTTGCGAGACTCTGTGGACGTTTCACATAATGGAAATATAAGTCCATCTGAAGATTCATGGATGAGAAGCTGAAAAATGTGCTTACGGAAAGCCAATAAACAGCCCTTGATCCCTGAATATGCATGGAGAAAATGCAATGGGAATAAACACGAGAGAGAAGAACCTGTATGAGGAAACAGAACTCAGAGACAAAGTCCTTCCCATGCAACAAGCAAATCCGAGGAAATTTATGCACATAGAGCTATGTCTATTCTATAAAGAAAGTTCTGGAAGAAGAATACATAAAGCTAACAGAAATTAACATCAGAGAACAGATCCAGCTCAAACCATTTCGAAATTTGCAAATTTTCTAAAATAAAACCCTGATAATTAATATTAATGCAATTGATACTTGTTAATACAGTTAAGAAATGTCCTAATTAGAATCGACGACACTACGTACATATTACTTCATAAAAATTGTACTAATGAAGTTTCAAACATAACTACTAATCTCAGACAGTCAGACACAAATTCAAAGATGAATCTAGTAAAAACCCATCTGAAGTAGCAAACCTATCCTACTAACTAGGTAGTACGAGGGATTACCAAAAAGAAAACTAGGTAGTACGAGGGGCGGCACCACTGCTGGAAGGGGGGTCATGAGGATCGCCACGCTCCAGGGTCTTAGAAAAGAGACGGGGTCCTTTTTCTTTAAAATATTGAGTCAATATCTGCATTATTTGCACTTCCGTATCCGATCTCTGTTCTTCAATCATCTTGGCAAATTTTTCCCTTTCTAGTGCGAGTTCTTCCCTTTGCTGGGCGAGTTTTTCAAGTATTTTCTTTTGTTGGGCGAGTTCTTCCTTTTGTTGGGCGAGCTTATCCTGTAGCTGGGACATGAGTGATTTTGTGCAAATAATACGAGGTAGTTGAGTGGTTCCTCTTATTCTCTCCCTCTATTTCTTACATGCATTCAAATTTTAGACATGCTACATAAAATCAACAAAAACACTTAGTAAGTACTTACCTGACGTTGCTCAGCACGCTCCCAGGCAAGCTTCTGGTTCAAGATTGAGACTGGTACACGTCCTTGTTTTGTTTTTAACAGCTGATGTATTTCCTTCATGTTGTTCTTGGCTAAGTCCGCACATCTCTGCTTGAACTCAGGACGGGACCTCAATTGTTTGAGCTCAGCACAAACTCGATCACATATCAAAAGCACAGGATCAGTGTCCTCTAGTGCCTTCTTGTTGAACCCATCCTTGACTTCTCTCTTTATTTCAGGACGCACCATGTGTATTTCTCTTGCAATTGTCAAGCATCAACAATAAGTGTAGGAATTGAGTTAACATTGTGCAGATAAACAATTTTACATAAATGAATTAAACCTTGGTCTCTACTCTTGCAATGAGCTTCACTAATGATAGAAATGAAGAAAGAATATATATTTGTATGTCTGAATTCTTATGAGGTACAAGGTATATATACACCTATGTATATCTATAAATATAGAAGGGAATAAATTATATGAGCAATCTACTCAGTATAATATCATGAAGATATTATATGAGGTATCCTAGAGATACTAGGAAAAGATCATATACAATAAGATCATATACAATATTTTAACACCCCCCCTCAAGCTCAACGTGGGAGACAACCCATCTTGAGCTTGGAAACGAGATCAGCAAAACGTCGTGGCAGAAGTGCCTTGGTGAATATGTCAGCTGTCTGATCTGAGGAAGAAACAGAAACGAGGCGAAGCTCATTCTGAACAAGATGTTGCCGAATGAAATGACAATCCACTTCAATGTGTTTAGTCCGCTCATGAAATACATCATTATGTGCTATTTGAATAGCACTGCGATTGTCACAATAAAGAGAAGTAGGAGAGTTTTGTGGAACTCCTATATCTTCCAACAACCAACGGAGCCAAACAAGTTCAGAAGTGGTGTCTGCAAGAGCACGATACTCGGCTTCAGTACTCGAACGTGCAACAACTGTTTGCTTCTTACTACGCCATGAAATAAGAGATTTTCCAAGAAAGAAGCAATAACCAGTAGTGGAGCGACGATCAGTAGGATCACCAGCCCAATCAGAGTCGGAATAAGCTTGTAATTCAAGAGGGGAATCAAAAGGAAAATAAAGCCCTTTAAACAAACTGCCCTTAACATAGCGAAGAATTTGTAGTACTGCAGCATAATGAGTTGTCCGTGGTGAAGACATAAATTGACTTACAATATGAACTGCATAGGCTATGTCAGGACGTGTCACCGTGAGGTAGATAAGACTGCCCACAAGTTGTCGATAAAGAGTAGGATCTTTCAAGAGCACCCCATCTGTAGGTGTAAATTTGGCATTAGCTTCAATTGGAGCGGAAGCAATCTTGTTATCGGTTAACCCTGCTCTAGACAAAAGATCAACAGCATATTTGGCCTGAGTAAGAGAATAGCCTGTTGTATCTGATGAGACCTCAAGACCAAGAAAATAATTAAGATGACCGAGATCTTTCATCTCAAAATTCTGACTAAGATAAGACTTCAACTCTATAATGCCCTGTGAATCATCTCCAGTAATAATCATATCATCAACATATAACAGCAAAAGAACACATCCGTTCTTGGTTCTACGAATAAATAAGGCATGATCATAGGTACTAGAAAAGAAACCAAGACGATGTACAGTAGAGCTGAATTTTGCAAACCAAGCTCGTGGAGCTTGTTTCAAGCCGTATAGTGCTCGTCTAAGACGACATACCTTGTGTGGAGGATGATCATAACCTGGTGGAGGCCTCATATAAACTTCTTCGTTGAGATCACCATTGAGAAAGGCGTTCTTTACATCCATCTGAAATAATTCCCATTTCTTACTTGCAGCAACAGCAAGTAAGCTCCGAACAGATGTAAGACGGGCAACAGGAGCGAATGTCTCTTCATAGTCAATTCCATATTCCTGATTATCACCTCGTACAACTACACGAGCTTTATATCTCTCAATGGTTCCATCAGAATGTGTCTTGATTTTGTAAACCCATTTGCTGCCAATGACAGATTTTTTCTCTGGTAAGTCAACCATCTCCCATGTATGCGCTTTTTCTAAAGCTTGTAACTCTTCTTTCATCGCTTGTTGCCATAAAGGATCAGGACTTGCTTCCCGATATGTGGTAGGTTCATAAAGAGAAGCAATAGTGGAATAGCAATGATAGTCTTGAAGGTGGACAGGGGGATGACTCTCTCTAGAGGAACGTCGTGGCTGAATCGACTCTGGCACATCAAAGGAGGAAGAAGGACATGCACCAATTTCAGTGTCAGCAGAAATTTCAATAGATGGATCCACCGACAATAGAGGAACACTTGAGGGAACCTCGAGATTTCCTGCAAGATCTTCTGGAAATAAGTCAATAGATGGGTCAGTAAAATAAGGCACGACATGTTCTGAAATCTGAAATTTGGAGACTGAAGAGAACATTTTGTGTTCCCAAAACACAACATGACGTGAGATTCGTAGACGTCTTGAAATAGGATCCCAACATCTGTAGCCTTTGTGCTCAATTCCATATCCAAGAAAACAACATAATCGTGCTCGTGGCTCCAATTTGGTACGCTCATGAGGCTGGAGAAGAACAAAACATACAGAACCAAATACACGAATAGGAGTATAATCAGGTTGCGTACCATGCAGACGTTCATATGGAGATTTGTTACCAATAACAGGAGAAGGAATACGATTAATATTGTATACAGCAGTGAGAGCGGCTTCGCCCCAAAAATATTCTGGACAAGATGCAGAAATCAGTAATGCTCTAACAGTATCCAAAATATGGCGATGCTTTCTCTCGGCACGACCATTCTGCTGAGAGGTACCTGGACAAGAATGCTGGAGAATAGTGCCATTGGCTGCAAGATATTTCAGAAAATCTGTCTCCCTGTATTCTTGGGCATTATCTGATCGAAAAGTCTTGATTTTACAAGAGAATTGGGTCTGAATCATTTCAGCAAAGTTATAGTAAACTTGTTGCAATTCAGAACGTCTTTTCAAGAGAAAAATCCAAGTGAACCTTGAAAAGTCATCCACAAATATCACAAAGTATTGTGCACCACCTTTTGTTAAATTTGGTGAAGGACCCCAAATGTCAGAATGAACAAGATCAAAAGGTGCAGTGGAAACCGATTCACTATTATTAAATGGTAAAGCATGGTGCTTTGCAAGTTGACAAGGGATACAATCAAAATTATTCATTTTAACTTCTCCTAAAACACCACTGGAAATTAAGGATTTTAATCTAGAGGAAGATATATGACCCAATCTAGAATGCCAGACTTCTTGAGAAACCGCAGCAGCAACAACATTAGATGTACGAGGAATTTTGAGAGATTCGACCTCATACAGACGACCAACTTTACGCCCAGTTCCTATCACTTCTCCACTTTGTGGGTCTAGCACACGACAACCATGCTTTGAAAAATGAACATCTAAATCGAGCTCACACAACTGTCCCACAGAGATAAGATTTAGTGCAAGTTCAGGCACAACAAAAGCATCAGAAAATGACAGATTAACAGTTGAAATATCCCCAACATGTGTAACATTCATCGTGGAACTATCAGCAGTGCGAATAGTATTAAGAGCAGTAGAGCCAACTTTATTTACCATTGCACTAGAATTAGAAGTCATATGATTGCAACATCCAGAATCATAGAACCAAGAGGATGTAGTTGTTGTACCTGATGGCGATGCTGCAGACAATGCTGAAGAGGAAGAGTTCCCAGTGATCTGAGTAAGAAGGGTTTGCAGATCACTCAAAGATATAGAAGGAGATGTCTCATCTGTCACCGCTGCCGAAGTATTTGTACTGTGCCTGACAGGTCTACCCTGAGATTTGTCTTTGTTCTGTTTATATTGCAGCTTCCTACACTCGGAAATGACATGCCCAGAGCGCTTGCAATATCGACAAAATGCATCAGATTTTGACGAAGAGACTGACATCACAGCATCATGAACTATGGACTCTGATTTGTTGATATTCAGAATGCCAAGGCGAGTTTCCTCTGACAACAGTTCAGCAACAACACTCTCAAGCTTTGGGAATGTTTCCCTATGAAGGAGAGAACTACGGACAAGCTCATAAGGTACATCTAAAGCCATGAGAAATTGCATAACACGTAAATTATCACGATAAGTATAAAACTTTGCAGCATCATTATGATTCTCCCAAGTAGGCTCGGACAATGCCAACTGATCCCAAACAACATGCATTTGTGCGAGAAAATCATTTACAGACTGTTTGGGTAATTGCTTCATGCCACGAAGGGTTTCATGCAATTGATACTGATGAGCAATGTCTGTGGTTGAATAACGTTGTGATAAAAGATCCCAAGCATCTTTAGCATTATCAAATCGACCAAATTGAATTTTGATGGAAGGAATTGTAGTATTACGAATCCATGTCAAAATCTGATGGTTTTTACTATCCCAATCTTCTAACTTATCATTAAACTTTAAATCATCTTCTCCGGTTGCTTGAACCGGTTTAGTTATAGTGCCACTGACATAGCGCCAAAGTTTACGCCCTTTGAGAAAACTAGACATCTCTTGAGACCAAGGCACATAATTTAAACCATCAAAAACTGTCTGAATAGGGTGAACAACATCTGATTTCTCCATAATTAAGGCGGCACTAAAAATTGAAGATTGAATACCCAATTTATAGAATTAATCAGAAAATTGGAATGAACACACCTGGGCTGATGAGGAATCCAGCAACGACCAAAATTGGGCGAAATAAAGGACTTTCGCAATTGAACCGATTCAGTGGAATAAATGGTGGAAGAGCGAGCTTTAGTGAGGTAGTTTGCTGGTAACGCAGGGACAACGAAGGAAATTGTCAAGCTTGCTTGATTCCTTCCACGTAGATCCTCAAATTGGATAATTTGAGGCTTAAAAAATGAAAAGATTTTAGAGAAATTTTGGCTTGATTGGGCTGCCAGGCTTGATTGTGAGCAATTGAAGTTGAACGCCGAAGAACAAAAGGACTAGCAGCGTGAGAATACAAATGGAAATGGTCAGATTGATCACTTCCACTTGAAATCTAGATCCTCAAAGTGAAAATTTGAGGCTTTAATTGAAGAAAAATTGGACAGATCTTCTTTTTAGAGTAAAAAGCTTTGAGCCCTATGGAGTATGAAGGAAAAGCGACAACCCACTTAGAACAATCAGTTTTGAGAAAACTAATTTGTTTTTTTTGTTTTTTTTTTTTTTTTTTAATAAGTATGCTCTGATACCAAGATAGAAATGAAGAAAGAATATATATTTGTATGTCTGAATTCTTATGAGGTACAAGGTATATATACACCTATGTATATCTATAAATATAGAAGGGAATAAATTATATGAGCAATCTACTCAGTATAATATCATGAAGATATTATATGAGGTATCCTAGAGATACTAGGAAAAGATCATATACAATAAGATCATATACAATATTTTAACAACTAATATACATGCTGCTGTGATTCAATCATTTCATCTCTCTTATCTCTTATCTCTTATCTTACTCCTGTTATAATATACTACTGCTGTTTAATTCTAGGAAATTGGTAAACCTTAAAACTCTAGCCTGTATCTCAATTTGCAACCAAAGTAGTTCAATCTGTTCAAATCATTACCCAGTGCACAAAGGAGTATCTTGTTGCAATTATTCACATTTGTTGTTAGTGGGGATTCAGAGCTTCTTTTTTTCCCAGTTTTCATCTTTGCTGGGCTTACAAAGTTACCTCCTTTTTTTAAATTTAATAAAAGAAAATGATCATCAATGAAATAATCCCACTTGGGTCTGTTCTATTTCATTTGAATCACCTTCCTAACATATCAATCATCATTCAAGACAAATAATTCCATTGTTCAGTAATGATGTGAGACAACAGAACAACTATTCTCCAATTTTATCACATAGTTAAACAACTACAAATTTCCACACCATATCAAAATCTCCAAATTAAAGAACCCATAAGCCAATTTGAAGTTAATGTACATAAAAATCCAAACCCAATTTGAAAAGAATACAAACACAAATTGGGGAAACCCTAGAAGTATAAGAAGAGAGAGAAAGTAATGTAACAAACGTGGAAGTGGAAGATGTGAATGATTGGCCGGTTGAATTTTAATGGGCGGCGGTGGCTCAGGAGCTGTTGGCGCGCGAAACTGGTAGGTCCTCCAATTCCATGGGGAGTGGACGGTGACCGAGTGAAAGCTTGGGGGGGGGGGGGGGAGAGGAGGCCGAGGGACTCCAAATTTCGATTTTTTTTTTTTTTTTTTAATGATGGTAAGATCGGGCCTCCATCCAGCCTAGCCCATCTCGGGCCCAGAAGCCCAGCACGTCTCGGGCTGGCCTAGAGCTGAGTGTACAAGTGACCCCCTACTCCCAACCCTACCCACCCATACCAGCTGGGCCAAGGCCCAACTGTTGATGTTACCCCCCCATATATTCATGTCATATATTCATCAATCACATGAATATATGGGAGTCCGCCTTGAACTTGGGACCTCCAAGTTAGAAGGTGAGAGGATAACCATTGAGGCAAATGCCTCATGGTTCTCCAAATTTCGAATTTAGAGGGGCATGAATGTTGTCCTTTCGATTTTTGCTACTTTTTTTTTTTTTTTTGGTGCAATTTACCACAATATTTCGGTTTTGTGTTTACGATAAGTGACCCTTATATATAGTGACTCAATTTTTCTAAGTTGGTATCACATAAGAATTATTGATACTTTTATCACAAAAACTTTTATATATTCGGGATAAATTTTTTTTTTCCAGAAAAAGTACCAATTTTTTAGATTTGGCCAAAAATGTTTAAAATAAAATAATACAAAAAGTTCTATAAAACGGTGAGACGAAGGCCACATTTAAGTTAAACAAATATCACACTTTATAATATGTTAGTCCTATATAAGGACCTCATTTTATTGTGAGTTGGATTCATACAAAGTATAATACAGTAGTACTCTACTTTTTATTCCAATATAACACTTTTTGTTCAAAATGTAACAACCAACTCAAGACAAGACCGTCTTATATGATTTTTTGTGCGTACCGATTCAATTTAAGTCAAAAACCTACGGTCTCAGTTATATGGGCAAAATGGTAAGAACCCATAAACTAGCATAAACTTTGACGGAATATCGGTTGATTGGGAGAGAAGAAACCAATTGAGTCAAATAATTTAGTGAATTGCTAAATACCGCCCCTTTTTACTAGCTACCGCCCCCCCAATTTCCAATTTTACCCTCCCCCCTTTTCCTCACTCACTCTCACTCATCCTCTCTTCCTCACTCACTCTCACTCATCCTCTCTTCCTCACTCACTCTCACTCATCCTCACCACCACACCATCACACCGGCAACCACCACCACTCACGGCACAACCACCACCGGTAAATTTTTTTTTGCGCATTTTTTTTGCACAGTCGTCTGAAATTTTCGACTCACCCTTGGGTGAGTCGTCTGAAATTTCCGACTCACCCAAGGGTGAGTCGAAAATTTCAGACGACTGTGCAAAAAAAAAATTATTATTATTATTTATTATTATTATTATTATTATTATTTATTATTATTTATTATTATTATTATTATTATTTATTGTTATTATTATTAATATTATTATTATTATTATTATTACTGATTATTGTTTAATTAATTAAAAATGTGAACTAGCTCGGCACCGATTTACCGGCTCCTCCCTTCTACCATTTCACATTTTTAATTAATTAAACAATAATCAGTAATAATAATAATAATAATAATAATATTAATAATAATAACAATAAATAATAATAATAATAATAATAATAATAACAATAAATAATGATAATAATAATAATAATAATAAATAATAATAATTTTTTTTTGCACAGTCGTCTGAAATTTTCGACTCACCCTTGGGTGAGTCGTCTGCTAGAGGCGACTCACCCTTGGGTGAGTCGGAAATTTCAGACGACTCATCCATGGGTGAGTCGAAAATTTCAGACGACTGTGCAAAAAAAATGCGCAAAAAAAAATTTACCGGTGGTGGTTGTGTCGTGAGTGGTGGTGGTTGCCGGTGTGATGGTGTGGTGGTGAGGATGAGTGAGAGTGAGTGAGGAAGAGAGGATGAGTGAGAGTGAGTGAGGAAGAGGGGATGAGTGAGAGTGAGTGAGGAAAAGGAGTGAGGGTAAAATTGGAAATTGGGGGGGGCGGTAGCTAGTAAAAAGGGGGCGGTATTTAGTAACACCCATTATGGTGAGGTATGTTTGTTGAATAATACTCCAAATCATGGACTAATGGGTAATTTCCAGTCCAAAGAAAACACATTTTATAATGCATTATAAATTATAATTACTGTACAATACGAGACCAGTATGCATAATGCATGAGTTTCATAATTTCCTTGTATGGTCTGTTGATAAACATATGCTGGTACTTAAGACTACAACATTCTGGACGTGAAAATGGGAAAATGTCAAATTCGTAATCGTGTTGGGGCCGGTTGAACTGTAAGCTCAATCCCTTTTACCCGTTTTATTTGCCATAGTCAGACGTAACCTTATTTGTCAATGGTCCAAGTTCACTTGCATCTAAAGTCAATAAAAAAAATTGCATATAAATACATTACATCCCCTAACACTAAACTTCCATATATTTGTGTTGCATCCTCTAAAAAACACAGTCTTTATTTCGTTAACATATACTCCCTCCGTCTTGTATTTACGTTTACAGAGTGCGTCTATACTTAACATTTATATACTTGATGGCCAAGAAAATGTGCCTATTTAAACCATTGATGATCCTGGTTTTCTTGCTGAGCTTTAATGTCCTTATAGAGCATGGGAGCAGCAGGGTGTTGAAGCCTTTGGGTGATATTGTTGTTGAAAAGAGCAAGTGGGTGGAAGAGGAGAGAGAAAATCATCTCTTCTTGCAAGTCCTACCAAAAAATGTTCCTGCTCCAACCAGCGGCGCAAATCCCATAACCCATAATCCTAGTCCTGGAAAAAGCTAAATTCACTTTATAAAGAAAACAGAGAATATTAAATACATAGATCTATTCAATTAATTGACTATTTTATTTATTTATTATCTAATAATACAAGTAGAAGATTTATTGGTGCATATTAACATGCAAGATGTAACTATATACTGTATATGATATGGGAGTACAGAGTACCAGGTATTTGCCTCCCTCATGTTCAATTTCTTTTATCAAAAATAAAATGATTACTTTTTACATATATGTTTCTGGCTGCTTGGTGTTGAACCATACTATGGCAATATATCCAATTCAAAAAGTCCAGGGCAATATACTTGAATTGTATTCGCACGACTTTTTCCTTCTTTTATTTGGTTTGAGGGATTTTACTATTTGGTGTTAGAGAAGGAACAAACGCCGATAAAGAAATTGAATCATGGTTGGAGGACGGTACACTTAACCACTAGATCGAGAATATGTCGAACACGAATTCTTAGTGGAGAGTCTAAACAAACTACAGAGAAGGGTTCAGAGGGAATAGGCCTTTCAACAGACAAGCAGGTAAAGGACTGCAGACTCTTCAGACACCAGACCAGCAACTCAGGCAAAAACATAAAAAGAAAAAGAAAAGAACCACTCCTGCGAGTCGTTTCGTGAAAACTATTCTATATCTCGCCACAGCCAGGGAATGTCATAGAGAGATAAACATGTTTCAGGAAAGAAGCTATGCCCCTGCTCCAACAAACAAATGCTACATGTTTCAGGAAAGAAGACATACCCCTGCCCCAACAAGGGGGGGAAAAGGAAAAAAATCTGGGAGGGGTGGTCAGCGCGATGAACCTGTATGCCATCAAGAAATCGGAGCCACATAAGATTATATGTATTGAAGCATGGGTAATACTAGCAAATTCCCTCTAAAAAAAGGCAAGACTTTTCTTCCTGACAGAACTAGATGAGCCAAGAAGTTATACACGCCAAAATGTATCAGGATTCCTACTTAGCTATCTGCCCATCTCTCCAAGCATTGGCTACCACCTTCGGGAGATAGTCAAGAGCTTTTAACTTATGCTTTGGACCAGTCGCTTTTCAGGTATATTGCAGAGTGATAATTCAAAGTAGATTCCATTAGTTGTACATGCACTTACATATACAACTCCCTACAATTAGACATTACCACTCATTACAACTACATTCTCACCCTAGAGTAGCCAAAGGACCAAGAATCAGTAGCAGCCTAGCAGCAGATCTAGGCAGCTTAACTTACGCATTAATAAAATCCGAGAAATGGAAAGCAGACATGAGAATCATGTTTTGCTAGGACATTTAACATTATGTTGGGTAACCAAAGAGGAAATTGAGAACTACAATAATACCGCTTAATTTAAAAGAAGCATTTTCTTCTAGCCGAACCCACAAGGAAACTTCTTTCAAAAAACTGACCCACACATCATAGTGACATGCTCCCCCACCTTCTAAGAAGGGTATATGAGAGAAAATACAAATATCTTGCTCATGATCAGTAAGCAAAAGTGCACCTTCAATTTCACGGGGATTCTAAATAGCAGCATTTCTAAGAGCAAAATCCCCCCTTGCAAATTAACCTTCTTTATCAGCCCCATGTCACTTTAGACTTCGAAGATCATTACTAAACAGTATGAAGAAACAAAGTCAAAAAAGTTCCTACTCTGTACTTAGATCTCAAAATGGCTGCGGCAGAATGCTTCTTGTGTTGACGACACCAGCATACCTGCAACAAGCAACAGCAACCAAAAATTTCAAAAGTTTGCTCTATTTGATCAAAGGAAAAAAAATTAACTAGGTTTTGAGTTGAGTTCCTAACCATAGGTTCTTTGAATATTGTTTAGGATGGATCAGGGACGCATTTAGGAGGGTTTGACTATTGAGAATTTTCAGAATATTCTTCCATGTCACATCTCTTTTTATCTTATTTTCAATCACAATGAATAAGAGATAGTTAGTTGTAAGTTGTGCTTGATCCTAAAACATCACATGTAAAGTGATGGCGGGATTTTTAAAATGTGGTGTGGGGGTGGAGGTAGTTTGGGAAGTTCATTAATAGTGATATCTGCATTTAACAAGTAAGAAAATGTTTGACAATGAAGAATGAAAAAGAAAGTGTCTTAATATACCCTGTTAGTCTTTTCTGTTTCCGAGATTCCAGCTCCTTGTGCACTTCAAAGCATTCATCATGTTAGATTTCAAAGATAGCAATGTCCTATCAGCTTGCCTTGTCCCAGTACAGTACGCGTCATAAGAAGTGGCAACAGACATTGGAATGGCCAAGTAGTCGCGAGCCATCCTAGAAAGATGAGGATACCTTGAGCAGTTATCTTTCCACCAGTCCAGCACACTAAAATTCTCGGTCCATGCAAAAACTGGATCTTCCAGATACAAATCCAGATCTGATCTATGGGGCTGATCTCTTTTAGATTGCATGGACAGATTGTAATCCCTTAGTATGTTTAGTCTGTTCACAAGGTTAATGCATTTTTTCTCAGCATGTCTATCAGGTGCCTTCTCATCTTTCTCTACCAATTTCTCTTTCTCTTTCCCTTTCTCTTCCTCTTCCTCTTTCCCTTTCTTTTCCAATTTCTCTTTCTCTTTCTCTTCCAGTTTCTCTTTCTCTTCCACTTCCAATTTCTCTTTCTCTTCCAGTTTCTCTTTCTCTTTCATTTCCAATTTCTCTTTCTCTTCCAGTTTCTCTTTCTCTTTCATTTCCAATTTCTCTTTCTCTTCCAGTTTCTCTTTCTCTTTCTCTTTCTCTTCTTCTTCCTCTTCCTCTTCTTCTTTCCATTCCTCTTCATCTTCCCCTTCATCTTCTTCTTCATCTTCTTCTTTCCCTTCCTCTTCTGAACTTGAACCGTTCAATAAGTACTCCTTTTGATGATTGTGGATCACATAACCATCATAGAGCTTGCGAATAGTCTGTAAAACAACAGTAGCCTTTGAGTCCTCATCACCAACCTCGAGCTTAGAGGAACAAAACTCAATGAATTCCATCTTGTAACGTGGATCCATAAATGCAGCAATTGAAAGTACCAGATACATATCCTCCCAGAACTCATTGAAACTTTTGAGCATTTTCTGAGCCACAACTTTCACGAATTCATCTGAACTGCCCGACTCTTGTGTCAGATAAACTCTTATCTCTTGGAGATGAGGTAGAAACAGATTGGCTGTTGGCATTTTAACCTTAAATAATACCTCAACGATGTCATATATTCTGTCTACAATTCTGCACATGCTCCTGACTTTTCCCCATTCCTCTTCTGATGGTACATCATAGTAATTCTTGACAGATTCCGTAGAAAATTCTTCCAAGGCCTCCAACTCTAAAGCATTACCAAGCTTAGAATTTGTGAGATACCATGAAGGCTCAGATTTCGACCAACTAAGACGTTGAACCTTGTCGATGATTTTCTGATCTCGTTGTATCCTTCTTCAACCATTCGACTGATGACATCGCTGCTGCATTGCACATGAAACAATTGACCATTTATTAGGAGCTTCCTCCTCACTTGAATGTCTTCCTTAACCAGTTCAACCGTGTCACTAGTTCCCCCTGCAGTTATAGTCAATACTTTGCCCTCAATATCCCACTCCTTCAATGATTTCAAAATGATATCAGTTTCTAAGTTTTTATTCTCATCAGGAACTCCAGAATACTTAATGACCCACTTCTGCAGCTTCCAATCATCATTGATAAAGTGGGCACTCAAGCAAATATACCAACCCCACGACACCCTAGGCTCATCGTGCATGAGTAAATCCACCGAGAGACTAACATGTCCACCAAGTTCTGAAAAATAATTCTTCACTTTCTCTCGCTCTTCAACATATACTTTCAGGGAGTTACCCTCAAGAGATTCGAAGCTAGGGCCAAAGTTCGGATTAAGAGTGAGGAAAAATTGCCTGAATGGACCATTTTCACTGGAGAATGACCTAGGTGGAATTTTGACAGAGCAGACCAACTTGGCAAGATCTTTCTCCATATCCTGCTCGCATGCAAACAATGAAATCCCATCAGTTGCCATCCATAATTTATGAAGCACGTAACCAGAAAAGAAACATAAAAAATACAAGGTTCATTTGTGGAGAAAAGATGCTGAACACTACAGAGGATCAGAATAATTAAGATAACACAAGCTCTCATTGTTCATTTGTAGTATAACAGATACTGAAAACCGCAGAGGAATAATAATTGCACGTCACTAGTATTTTATGAAATATCATTACCGTGAAACCTGGATAATTCAAGTAAAAGTACATGATAGACACAACCAGACACAACCAGCCACAGCCAGCCCAATGCAAACCATAAAATGTTGTGAATCTGTGGCTGACTGTTAATGCATCAAAGACAAGAATCATGATGTGTTCATGATGTGAAGCTATACTATGATGTGAAGGCTATACTAATGCAGTACTACATCTGGACAACTAGCCCTTTTTCATCTTCAAGAGTCACAGTTTCCGCTTCTAATGTTATGTATTCAAGCACACCCCTAGGTTCAACTAACTTGGCTTCTAATGTAGTGTTCAAGGGTGCACAGTTTCTCAGGTGTCCCTTTTGACTTGTTCATTCATCCGCATTAGCTGAGGGTGGGGTTAACAAGTGCAGTACAGACCACACAACATGAGGAGAAGGGGAAAAAAGCATAGTATGTGCCAATCTGATACAGAAAGCATAGCCTGATCAAGATTTGGTCCATTTAGCATCTGCTGGGCTTTTGTGCAACTCTCAATCAACAGATTCCACTAATTAAGAAGCTATACTAATATGCTATTTGTCGGTAAAATATGAAAACAAATCGGAGAGGAGACCATAGAAATAACAACAGTAGCAAGATTTTCAGAATAAAACATTGCAATGGTACCAAAGATTCAACATATTTACAAAAGCCCTGACAGGAAAATAAATGGTCAAACAAACCAAACACCAAAAACTCAAAACCCTACATAAGTTCCCTTAATCCATCTATCCCCATCAACGACTTTCTAGCTGATCAAAATAGAGAAGGACACAAAACAAAGACCCTAAATCCAATCCATTTTATGTTTTTTCAATATACAAGGAGATAGGTGTTTATCACGAAATAAACATAGAAGGAATCAAGGAACAAAATATCTGTCATGCCTAGGTCTATTGTGTATTTGATCTGTAATGAAAAGAACTAATGATCAGAATACCTTTCCAATCCTGCGCCCTGGTGGACAAAAACTGCATCCCACACTGCTGTAACTTTCAGTAGTAAATTCGTTGTGTGGAGTGCTCTCATCTTCTTCTTCATCTCTGCTATTCCCCTGGGAAGTATCCTCAGCTTCTTCCTCAAATTCTTCTTCCCCAAAATTCTTCTCCTCCCTTTACCTTACTGTGCTCCTCCTCTGCTTTGCTATCGATTCTCTTTCTTTTGGTCATTTCAAAGACTATTATTCAAGTCGAAAAGGACTATAATGACATAAAAATTAAATGAGCAGATTGGACCTGTAATATGAAAATTTTGTATTAGGAAGGTATTTTTTTCACGAATTAATGGTCAAAGTTTAACACAAAAAGCGAAAGGAACACTTATTTGTGGAGGGAGGAAGTGTAATATCGGCTGCTGCTCCTTTTTAGGAGCTTGATACATTGAACTGTTAGACTACAGATCCTGTATCTTAGTCCTTAGACGACTCTCGGTTTTCACCTACAGTAGTTCAAAGTTCAAGCCCAGTTCACATATTTAGGTAATGCACATTTGCTTAATACAACATCAGTGAGAGTTCAGAGCTTTCTTTCCCAGTATCTCACCTTTTTTATGATGGGAAATACCATAGCACTTTATTAAGTCAAGAAGGAGTTACAGCAATCACTAGCAATACAATCTACAAGCTCCGGAGGTCCACCCCCAACGACACCCATAATGTGTACTCGAAAGGTCCTTAATGAGCCATCAAATGTGCAGCAAAGCTACCCCCCTGCTTAACATGACTCCAACTACAATCAACAAAATAACTAGAAACAGACCATGTCTGTCTATAATAACGTTGCCAGAATAGGTGTTTTCAGAGCTTTCTTTCCCAGTTTTTCACCTTTGTTAGACTTGCCAAGGTAACTCCTTTTTTAAAATGTCATCAATTCAATGAATCCCACTTTGGACTGGTTTAAAAATCATCTTTCTAGCATTTCCATCATCAGTCACAGACCAAGAATTTTAACCGTTGCTAGGCTCACCAAGCTGCCTCCTTTTTCCAAAAATAATAATAATAATATTGTTATTTAATCACACTATTTAATCAATGAAACAAATGCCACTTAGGACTGCTTATAAAATCACCTTCCTAAAGTAAGGTTTCTATCATCGGTCACAGATAAAGAATAAAATTTTAATTTCTTCCGAAATCATGTGAGGCAGAATCGCTATTTTTAAATGGTAACAAGAAAAAATTGTACAACTACAAGGCCATTAGGCCAACAAGGGTAACATGATTAAAGTCTCCAAATTTAATAAGCATACACACAAATCCCAACCTGGTGTGTGAAATGAAGTGATTCACAAGAGAAAATATAAAACACATGCAAAGATAAAAAAAACCTAAACTTTATATATAGAATTATAGATATAGAGAGAGAGGGAAAAAGAAATATACCAGAGAGATATGGAAAAAGTGAATAGTGACTTGCTGATAATTGCTAAGCGGGAAATGAGCACGGTTTACAAGGTGGTGGCGCGCAGAAAATGAGGAGAGAGAGTGTGTGTGTGATCACGGAGGCGTGCTGAACATGGTGGCCAAGTGGTGGTGAGGGTAACGATAGCGACGGCGGATGAGAGTGACTGAGTGAGAGCTGAGGGAGGGAAATTGTGGGGGTTGAAAATTGAAAGAGAGAGTTTTGATCGTTGTTGGTTGATGGAAATGAACTTATTACCAATGATGTTCTTTATTGGTCTTGGCCTCTTGGGTCTACTAGCTTAGTGGTTAAGACTCAAACCCTAGAATTTTTTATTTTTCTTTTGGAATAGGCAAAAAAGCTGGACTTTTTGATCCATTACAATAATAAATACGATCCTTAAATCTAAGGGCCCGTTCGGGGTGGTTGTGAGTTGCAAGTTTCTGGTTTTCAAAATTTTTTATCTACTTATAGAAATTATGTTTGGAGCTGAAATTTTTTCCCATTATAGTTGTTTACTCTATTTTTGAAACTGACAACTGAAAACTGAAAACCAAAAATTGTGGTTTCCAAAATCTGGTTTTTGGTTTTCAAAAAAACTGAAAACTGAAAACTGAAAACCACCCCAAACAGACCCTAAATTAAGAACAATGAGTTTCGAATCCTTAATCTCGAAATTAAAAGATTAAGAGCTCTATCACTTGAACTCCCACCTTTTACAAACTCAAAACCTATACATATGTACATTTCATTTCATTTTTATAGTATTGTGTTTCTCTATTTTACTGTATCATATAGTGTACAACTATTTTAAACTATTTATTTGTGATTATATGGTACATTTTTTAGCCTTTTATAGACAAAAAAAAAAAAAAAAACTCACGACTCTCTTTTTTACTGCGTAAAATTGGTGACAAATTGACAACAGGATAAATAACCTTATTGTAAAGTGCAAAATTTGATTTAAATAATTTTTACAATAAGCTAAGGGCTAAGGCAAACTTTTCTATTGAGTGACATTGATAAGTTGGACGTTGATTGAATAATGGTATGCTAGTAATACTACTATTTTATTTTATTTTTGATAATTAATGCTACTATATTATAATTTAAAAAAATTACCAAAAAGTTGTTGATATGAATACTTTCATTCTTTAAGTAATAGTTTGAGATGTGGGTGTATAGAAGTTTTTGAGTTTTTTAAATTAAGGGTGTGATATAAT
The DNA here is from genome assembly GCA_038025085.1 of Tetragonia tetragonoides. Classification (NCBI taxonomy): domain Eukaryota; kingdom Viridiplantae; phylum Streptophyta; class Magnoliopsida; order Caryophyllales; family Aizoaceae; genus Tetragonia; species Tetragonia tetragonoides. The sequence goes on along the minus strand of CM076144.1, from coordinate 13,625,683 downwards.
ACTCTAAAGAATAGTAGTAAATCATTATACTCTATGTTGCTTAAATTTTAGGTAAACATCCAAGGTCAAAAAGTGATATAAAATTATGTACCTTGGGTTTAATCTTTAATGGTATGGTTTAAGTTTACGGAACTAAAACACTTCTTGACTTCTTGTTTATCAATATCTATGAACCAAAATAATAAAAGAAAACGGAAATCCTATCAACGTTATAGTAGTTCAAGCCCTTATAGTTATAGGACTAGGAGTTTAGCTATAATTGTAGCTCTATCTATCATCCACTTCATAGTACTACTAGAATTAGGATACGAAGACCAATTGGGATTGTCCTCAACTTTCCCTCCCTTCATGTGTATATATAGATCGATCAACTCCCCATCCCAAACCATCATCAACAATTTATCCACATCCTTGCAAGAAAACTATACACAAACAACCATGGCAGTTGTTAAACAGCACTACTGGCTTTTGCCCCTCCTCTTCCTCTCTTTGTGTCTCCTTGCCTTCCCCTCGGCCGCAACCCCCACCGCCTACCCTAAAGAAACAGCCTTTGTCATCAAGTCATGCAATGGAACCACTTACCCCACCTTCTGCCTCGAGACTCTACTCCCTAACGCTACCAGGATCGATGCTCAGCCCAAGATGTTCGCGTTCATGGCAATCTCCAACACCCTCTTGGAAGCCAAACATGCCTCAGACGCCACCATCCACCTCTCAAAGCAGAGCAGGATAAGGAGCCACGAGATGTCAGGCCTCAAGAACTGCGCTAAACTCGTTGGAGATGCATCTAAGAACTTGAACCAGGCCTTGGCGATGATGGAGGATTTGGGAGGAGGCAGTAAGGCCGAGAAGGAGTACAAGAGGCGTAACATGGAGAATTTGGTTGCCATCGTTGACATCGTTGAAGATTCCTGCATCGAAGGTCTTCTGGAGATGAACGCCAGGCCTGTCCTCGTTAACAGGATCAGAGATGCTGTCGTACCGCTGGCTCACCATGCTCTTAATGTCCATGACATTCTTAATCATCTAGTGTTTTAGCTCTAATGCCTAGTAGTAGTTTACTTGTTTCTAATTTGAGTCTTTGAAATAATGTTGTTCTTCTATTTCAATTAATAAAATTGTCGCTATTAGCCTTTGAGAAAAGTACATGACACTATGTTTAACAGTCTTCTTTAATTGTGTCATAATCTGTTTTCACCTTTACTTCCATCAGAAAAACAGTAGTTGTCTTTCTATATATGCAATTATGTTTTGACTAAGATCAGGTCGGTATGGATAGGCACAGTACATGACAGCACAATCACATGTAGTTTATTCAAAGGATCTAATTAGTAATAACCAAAACATAATTAATAAAAAAAGGTTGTAACTTGTAAGTATATTCAAAAACTTGGCCCTGGGACTGCTGAGTGCTGGTATAGGAGTTTTGAAATACATATATGCCACAGATATTAAGTTATTCACTAAACCGAGATACTAACAAAAAACAGTTTAACTAAACCGGATTCTTTTATGAAAGGTTTGGATAGGTATGGGCTATGGCAACTAAAAGAAAGGCCGGAAAACAATGAACAGAAGCGCAGTAGCAAGTAGAGATAAGGAACCTGATCTCCATGAACGATGAAACCTGTCAGTAGCCCGTGCCCAAGATCGAGAGCGTATTCAACCCATGCAATCGAGCATGACCTGATGTAATGTACCTTATTTTAGTAACCAACTACACAGAAAGGTTTCAGAGGAATTAGACTTTTCAATCAGATAAGCAGGTATTATGACTCCACAGACACCAGCCAGTCTCGGGCCACAAAAAAACATGAAAAAAAGCTGGGGGAGAAGGAAAGATAGAGACATTCTGCAAAAAAAAAAAAATTATATATGGTACAGAAGGAGAATACAGAGATAATTGTTACATGTTTCAGAAAAAGATCCTATACCGCTGCCCCAAAACACAAAAAATAAATAAATAAAAATAAAAAAGAAAGAAAAATAAATAAATAAATAAATAAATAATAATAATAATAATAATAATAATGAAAAATGAAAAATGAAAAGTTTTTTTTCCCCTGGGAGGTCATATACCTCTATGAACCAGTAAATCATTAATCAACTTCAAAGAAGATATGAGTCACAGTGACTAATCTGAAATGTCCGGAATCTCCCCTTCCTCTAACTCCTCAACATCTGCGAAGAATGCATTGGTATCTTTATGATCTTCTTCTTCACCTTCCAGTTTGTAGTTAAGAAAGTCATCTGGGTTACTCTCCTCCACGAGGAATGAATATGCATCAATCAATTCTTGGTCAAAATCATAATCGTTGATATTAGCATCAATCATTTGCACTTCGCTGCCACTGGTGCTGGGAAGGGCCTTGTCATTTTCACTTATATTTCTCCCCGAGTTGTTGCCCTGTAAACTCTTTGTTGACTGACGATTTGAAAAGTCAATCGACTGCTTGCCATCTATCCGAACACCTTGCGAGGTGTGTGCTTCTGAACTCTTCAGAAGATCTATAATTTGAGTTTCAGGAGCTCTTTCATCTTCTACTATCTCTTCTTCCTTGAAAGTAATACCCACTTGACTTAAACTATCCTCTCTGTTAGGTCCCTTGGACTCCTGCCTAACTGGAAGGGGCCTGACGTCTTTTACAACTTCAAAATCATAGCTATCTGATGAAAGGAAGACATGAATAGCCGGGTGTTCCAGAATAACCAACCCAGCAAAAAGATGGCTAACTGGAGCATCTAAATCCAGCTCACGGTATGGTGACTTAGATCCCTGCCATCAAAAGAAGACTATAAGATGGGCTCCAGGAAACAGAACAGACCTCTGACATATTCAAATTCTAACTTAGTGGTAGATTTGGCTGGTCCCCAGTATTCTGACCTCACAGTGCCTTTGATAATTGATATACTTGTTTAAATCTTACAAATAACAACTAACAAGTATACCCAAAAAGTCCAGAGGTCACACTAGGAAATCCAACACTATTAGGAGTATTAGCATAGTGTCTTCCGCATAGTAGTATAGTACTAGATAAATCAAGCAGTTATAATCTCCGCAAGCATGCCTTAGTAAAACCACATTCTCAAGATAGTCGAGCTTTTAAGTTATGCTTTGGACCAGCTTACTGTTCAAGTACGTTGTACAAAGTGAAAATGATAGTTCAAGGTATAGAAACTGGTATAAGTGGAAAGCAGACAAGAGCATTGTGTTTTGCTAAGGCAATTTACTTTATTGCTTAGGTAAATCATGAGTTGAGAACTAGAATACGAAGCTTTTTTTATAAATAAAATCAGAGTTACAGCACAGGGGAGAAACTAGAATAACAAAGCTTAAATAAAGAAGCCTTTTCTTGTAGATAATTGCGCGAGCAACACAGATAAACTAAATAGCACCGTTCTGTATAGCAAGAGACCCTTGCACAATAGCATTCTTTATCAACAGAGAAATTTAGAGGCAAAGAAGGAACCTGTCACGAAAGCTACAAACCACTGACAAATACAAACCTTCTGATATTTACGGATGAAAAACTTGAGGTTAGCCATATCTTCATCACAGAATCTCTTCAACTTAGTTTTCCATGGGCTAGGTTGTAAATGCTTCTCAATTACAGAGCGGAGTGTTGAGCTTTCATGCAAGCTATGACAACAAAGAATTGAACAGGCTGTCTTTAGACCAGTTAAAAGGGAAACAGCTACAGCACTTCAGAGAGCAAATGAACCACTAAAGAGCATGTTTTTCTGATATGTTAGCAAAATTCCTCACCCGTGTTCAAGTAAAACGACATCTGTTGAGTGAAATCGCCATTCAATTGTCCAAGAGATAGATTTCTTCCTGACACAAGGGATAAAAAGGAAAATATTAAACAAGGCCATCAACTCTAATCTCAATCACCTCATGCTTGACATCAGATGATAACTAACACAAATGGAAAGCACTTGTATCTAATTTTTCTATATCTTTTTTCCACAAAGAATAGTGAACATATAAATAAATAAACTTCGAAAGAAATCAAGAAATTTCTGACTTGCTAAGCATAAAACAACCATTAACTAGAGGGACTGGTCACTTTATCTTGAACCACCAAAACCATCCCCACATGTCTTTAGCCAAAAATATACCATAACATACGACTTAACTCAGTATATTCTCGAAGCTCATGAAGAATGACACTGTCTCTAACTCTCTATTTTAGCAGTGTGTAAGAGAATGTCATCCATTAAGGTACTACTTTAGTTTTGATTATACCATACTCAACCTAACATGACAATTTTTCCCCACTAGCGCCAAGCTCCCATTCTACTTATTCAACCACAAACCAATGCTATGTATAGGATCCATCTATCCTTTAACTAACCCATCCGAACTCTAGGTATTGGGGATGGCCCATCCCCAATACCTAGAGTTGCAATCTTCAACTCTGAAGTACCCAAAGCTATAATCTTCTTTTTTTTTCAGATAAAAGGAGTATCAAACTATCAATTATCCAAAATAATACCATATTAAACAGTCCAACCACAAATAAGTAGCATCTGGTTACTGTAATGGAATTTCTTACCTCTTATCAAAATAACTTTTGTTTTTCTCCCTCTTAGACATCCCAGCTGGGAGAAGCAAAATCTTTGTACCTTTCCTTCCTGCAGCATTCCTGAGGGCTTTAAGATGGAAAGGGAGCCTAAACTGAGGATAATCACCTAATTTTACACGCTTTCTCTTTGCGCAATCAGCTACCCTTTTCACGTCCTCCAGCAAATTATAATCTGACACAACCAATAATCACATGAGTATCTCAATATACCCATGATCATTGTAACAACACAATGATTAAAACTGGAAATTGAATTTATCAGCTTTCCCAAGCTAAAAAGGAACACAGACCAAAATACAATTAGCAGAACGGAACTGCCATTAGCTATGTCAAAGTAGCCAGATGAAATTGAAATTAGGACCATCGAACTAGAAAAAGTTCCCAACTTTGCCAAATTCCCAAAGCATAGAACATCTACCCTCTTCACATCCTCCAGAAAATTATAATCTAACCCAACAAAACTGGCATCAATGTATGGAAACTACCCACATCAAAGGATCAAATTCATAACATACAAGGGGAAAAAAAAAAAGGCACAAACAATGAAAGTGAAAATTTTCCAACTTTGCCAATATGCAAAAGAACAAATAACAATATAGACAATAAAACTACAAACTAGCCCAAACCCAACTGAAATTAGTAATTTCAAAAATACTCCCACATGAAAAAATCAACAGGGGTGATAGAAAATTGGGAAAATAAAAAATTTCAAACTTTTGCGAAAAAATGAAAATGGGATTACCAGATAGGAGAGTAGAGTCGTCAAATTGGTTGAGAGGGACGAACTTGGTTATGTCTCTCTTGCCCGTACAACCAGTATTTTGCTTGTGAGACTTTACGCACGAGAGACTGCATGTGCGGCGAGAACAAGCTGGACACTTGTATTTAAAAGTATTTGAATCGCATTCTTCACAAAGACTTGGTGCCCCTTGCTTCTGTTGCTGATGATGCTCTGTACATGGTTGTGGATTTTCCATGGATGTCATCAAAGGAGAGGGAGAGAGAGAGAACTGTGGAAGCCTGGAAGGATGCTTGTACTCAGTTTAGTGGGTTTACCGTTTTAGTAGGGTTTTGTGGAATGCTCGGACCGGATATTATAATACTTGGACCATTTATTGTGCCGAACCAAACATTTAAAAACCGGGATTGTACCGGATCGGATCAATTTCAAACCAGGCCGGCTCTTGGTTTAGGCACTTTAGGCCGCCAAAAAAAAAGTGACGCCTCAATATCAAAAAGAATTTTTTTTGGTAAGTCTTGTATGATACCAACGTACAAAAAAAATGGGGTCACTATTTAGAATGGTAGGGTTGAAAAGTGATTCCAATCTCACAAAAAGTTACAGAAAGACCGTCTTATAGAAGTTTTTGGCTTTTTTTTTATCTTTCAAAATAAAAAAAAAATCACAAAATTTTTTGTAGGCCGGTCTTATGGTAACTTTTGTTGAGACAGTGGTCACTTTTCAATAAAATGAGAATCACCGGCTCACTGCTCATCATAAGTGGCTTCTATATTTCTAAATAGCGACCCCATTTTTTTTTGAGTTAGTCTCACAGAAGACTAACTGAAAAAAAGTATGAAGGTATCTTTCAAACAAAAAAATAAAGGTATCTTTCAAAAAAAGATATGATGATATCGTTCTTTGACTGCTAAGTTCTTTGACTGCTAAGAAAATGGTTGATTTTGTGGTTGAGTGAATAGTTGAGCTTTATTTTTTATTAGCAACCATGTAACATTTTGATCATTTTTCATCGTTGATGATTGACCTATAAATAAATTTTACTTTTATCCTCGTTCGAATGCTTTTGAAAGCTTCTCACTTCTTCAACCATTGATACTTGTCAATATTAATCACACTTAACTTTGAATTTTCTTATAATTGGGTGGATTCTCTTAAGGTTGAGTTTTTCTATGAATGAGATACACCTTGGTGTACAAGTGCATCATTCTTCTTACGTCCTCAGGGTAATAAGCATGCAAATTCTCCCAAAACAAACCAAGCAAATGCTTACATTAGAGTTAGGGGAAGGAGCCCAACAAGGTCCCTTGCCATCAAACTATTTTAGCCATTACCACCGACCATAAGTAGTAAATTATAGTACATCATTGCGCCATTACCCCACTATTTTTATTAATTTAGTAATAATCCACCCATACCAAGAGCAAACTTTTTGACACGGGAGTGCTTGCAAGTTGTACTTGTACTTGCACTCTTTGTGATGCATTATGAATCTCATATGTTTGTGTGTGTTCAATTGCAATGGAGGTTTGGTATATTATGTTTCAATGGGTTAGATTAATAAGAGCTTTGTGAAGCGTCTCTCACTTTCTGAAAGTAGGTTGAATTAGTTCTATCATTGTAGTGTGGTTAGACTTTGAAGATAAAATGTCAGATCAACAAATGGTGAAAGACGGATTATTAGAATTCCTCCAATTGAAATGGGGCAAAATAGATTGAGCATATATGTCATACTTAGTAATAACAAAAGTTGTAGATAAACCCTCCAACTGGGCATTAATGTTCAACCTCATAACAATTGGATGAGTAACCTCTAAATGAGTTAAATTAAACTCAGGGATTTCTTCATCAAACCCAGTTCTGTCAATAAATGGTGCATCCATTTAATTCAAATCAACTCAATTCTTGATGAGTTGAGTAAAAGTCGCAATTCATTCTCAATCACAAAGTACAACTTCGTTCAGACGACGATTCAAAATACACATGTATACCGGACAAATTATTGGTTACTTGCAGTTGTACCGGGATGGCTACACCATAAGGGGCGAAGCGTGCGATATATGTGTGATAATATGAGAATCGATTAGTTCCCCGTGAGGATTGCCTCTGTATCGTTAAGAATATATATTGTACACCAATATAGGGCCCATTACCCTAATACAAATAAATGGGCCTAAGGCTAAGTATACAAGCCTAAATAATTACAAATGAATTATTCTAATTACATTATCTATCACACCCGCGCAGTCGGAGTGGGAGGATGACGGACGCTTAGGTTGGAGCGAAAGTCATTGAAACGAGACGAAGGGAGGCACTTCGTGAAGATATCGGCATACTGAGAGCTTGAGGGAACATGAAGGACGCGGATGTGACCAAGGCCGACCTTCTCACGAACAAAATGTATATCGATCTCGATATGCTTGGTGCATTAATGTTGCACCGGGTTAGTGGAAAGATACACAACACTTACATTGTCATAGTATACCAATATTGCTCGAGTGAGCGGACAATGAAGCTCAACCAGGAGGTTGCGGAGCCAACAAGTTTCAGCAACGACTTTGGCAACACCGCGATACTCAGCCTCAGCGCTGGAACGAGAGACCGTACCCTGACATTTAGACGGCCAAGAGACCAAGTTATCCCCCAAAAAGACACAATAGCCGGAGGTGGACCGACGAGAGTCGGGGCATCCCGCCCAGTCAACATCAGAATATGCAGTGAGACCAGTAGCTGGCGAGGAGGACAGTTGAAGGCCGTAGACCGCAGTACCCTGGATGTAGCACAGAATGCGCTTGAGAGCCTGAAAGTGAGGCTCCCGTGGATCATGCATGAAGAGACAAATGTGCTGAACACCATATGAGATATCGGGTCGAGTGAAGGTGAGGTACTGTAAAGCACCGGCCAGGCTGCGGTACAGGGAAGGGTCCGCAGCCGCCAGCCGGGGGGCCGTCTGTCGGGCCGAGTTTGGACTTTGTGTCCACAGGGGTAGTGCATTGTAATACCCTGGTTATTATTCATTTTAGAATAATAATTACTTAAAAAGAAAATGCAATTTCAGATTTAAATAATTAATTGGGCTCATAAATGTTTAAAGTGCCTAATTAATATTGGGTTTGGTTTTGAACCTAATTAAATTATAATTGGACCAAAACAAATAAAAGTATTTGGGCTTCATAATTTTCGGACATGGCCGAAAACTATAAGGCAATTTAGGGCCTTATTTTTGGCCCTCCTAGCCGAAAATAGGGTGAGAAATTGTTTCCTAAATTATTAGTTAGTGGAGTGATTCTAGGAGAGGTTTTAGGAAAGAAGAGGTTGAGATAAGGAAGGAGTGTATTACTAAATACACTCAACTTCTAAATCAACTGACTCTTTACCAAATAGGAAAAAAAAACGTTCCTCTCTCTCTCACTCTCACGCACGGCCGAACAAAGGAGGAAGAAAAGAGAGTTTGACACTTTTTCCATAATTCATCCTTTGTGCAATTTTAATCCTTCTTATTTCCAAGTAAGTGTTCTAAACTTGTTTTTGATTCTTAAAAGCTTTAAATTTGATTCAAGTATGAGTTTTTATGAACCCTAGTTTTGTATGAGTAAACTCTAATTTATGTTTTGCCGAGGGTTTGTTAGATTCTATTGTTTTTGCATGATAGGATCATGATTAGGGTTGGGTTTGTTGTTTTATTGAATTGAATCAAAGTTTGAGTTTAAAAGGTTGGATCTTGTGATTTAATAAATCTGGAAATTTATTAATTATTCGAATTTAATTTAGATTTGGATTTGTTAAATTTGATTAACAAAAAAAAAAAAGATTAGGGTTCGGCTGGATACGGCCAGCCGTGTACAGCGCACGGCTGGACCGTGCGCAGCCACTGGGCGGCTGTCAGGGCCTCCAACCGTGACTGTCACGGCCACCGCCGCTGCTAGACGGTGGTCAGCGGCGATGGTGAGATGGTGGTCGATGTTGGTGATGGTGGTTGACTTGTTTTGACTTGTTTTTAGGGTTTTGGAAAGTTTCCTAATTTAGTTTATGTAAATTGATTTTTTGGAAACTTTGAGCATGCATGAGTAACCAAAATTCCAACAACTTAATTAATTTAATTAAGGGTACTAAATCATCTTTAAAGTTTAATAAAGTGGTTTAGAAGTCAAGGTATTGACTATTTATGTATTGTGGACTTCTTAGGACCCGTTGACCGCACGTGAACGTAAGGAGCTTACGTTAAATTGTTGTGATTTGCCTTATTTCCAAAGGTAATTCATCGTCTAGTATTGATTGATGAATTATGTAAATCCTTTGTAATAATTCATGTCTAGTGGAATTTGTATTCATGTTATCTGGTATTGGATTGAGAATGATAATTCATATTTGGACTTGTGAGTATTTTGGAAAATGGATGATTGATATTTATTTCCTTGTGATAATTCGTATAGAATTATGTTAGTGAATGCATGTAATATGTTGGAAATTCACTTTGTGTAGCAATGTCTACTTGATGATGTTCATGTGAGGAGATGCATGACCCATTGGTTTATTTGTTCAATTGGGATATAGCTTGTATTGCTAATTTTGTATCATGTTGGTAAGCATGTAGATTCATGTTAGAAGCATGTTACTTCAATAAGTTGAAATGAACTTTGACTATTGGAACCTATCTAAAGGTTTTGAATTAGGTGGTTTTGAATTAAGGCCTAGATGCCCTTCATGTAAAATGCCATAGGAAATTGTAACCATATTGTGTTACTTGAGAATTGCCAAGATTATGTGATTTACTTGATTATGTGATCACCTTTGAATTGATTAATTGGGAGTTAAGATTTCTTTGGGTACTGGATCCACCAAAGGATGCGAATAAAAATTATCATTGAGATATATTGGGCAGGTCTATTTCTGCGAGTCGTAGCCCCAATGTAGCACTTGTATCCATATAGTAAGCAATTGGGCAAGTGAAGTTTTATTGAGAAACTGTTCTTCTTGTAAACCTAAGGGTTGAGAGAGGGTATGCATACTTAGGAACATCTAGAAGTACTTCGGGAGTCACCTATACTCCGGGACGGTTGATCCCTCTTTTGCCACTGTGCACAGGACTAAGATCCTATTGAGCCTTTTGCGGTTGGTTCCGACATTCTTACGATTCTCTTCTCTCTAAGGAACTTGGCTAATGGATAATAATAAATAATGAGATTTATTATTTGGTGTTTATGCGTGTCTTTAAGTTTAAAACATGTTGTCTTTATTTTCTTAAAGCATGATTATTATTTCTATTTGATTAATCATGTTGGCTTAACTTGGAGATTTAAATGGATTGTGTGGTTATGAATTACTCAGCGTAGCTGATTGGTTGTTTTTCTTTTTACTTGTGCTTGTTGTCCATTTCTCTTCAATGGTGGGCCTATGATGAACCTATATGGAATTCGTCTATATGGGGGAGTAGATTGACAGGATTTTGTAACTCGTGGTGTGAGCTAGGAGAGGCGACGAAAGAAGATTGTATATCTTCTAAGAACAATTTACTATTATTGTTTAGATTGGAATTTCTTTACTATTGAGATTTTTATTATTGTATTGAGATTAATTCTCTTGCATGAGAATTAATAGTTACTATTTCTTACTTCATTTGGATTATTTGTTTTAAGTTAGTTGGAAAAGATAGTTATTATTTAGTTATCTAGTATGTATGTTTGGGATATAAACATTTGGTTTCTTTCTAGCCTTGTATTTAATTTGAACATTAAATATGGCGGAAGCGCTTCGAATTTCTAGGGTTTTTCCGCTGCAACTCGTGATTTTAAATGGTCTTAAATTAGACGAAAATTCGGGGTGTTACATGCATGGTTTGCAGTCAGACATGGAAGCACGATCAAGAATCTCACGGGCATACTTCTTTTGGGAGAGAAATAGACCCTGAGTAGTGCGAGTAGCCGTGATGCCAAGGAAATAGTGAAGTGGGCCAAGGTTAGTCATGGAAAGCTTGTAGCTGAGAGAAGAGATGAGCGGCTGTAGGAGAGTCGAAAAGGAGGCAGTGAGAATAATATCATCAACATATAAGAGGAGATAGGCCATGTCGGAACCCTGTCTGTATATGAACAATGATGTGTCAGATTTGTTGTGACAAAATCCAACATGGGTCATGAAGTCAGCAAACTGCTGATACCAAGCTCTAGGGGCCTGCTTTAGGCCATAAAGAGATTTGCGGAGCCTGCAGACATAATCAGGGTAAACAGGATCAACAAAGCCAGGTGGTTGATGCATATACACTGTCTCGTTAAGAGTGTCATGGAGGAAGGCATTCTTAACATGAAGCTGGTGGATGGGCCAAGCCCAAGAGAGTGCCAGGCTGAGGACCGTGCGGATGGTGGCAGGTTTAACCACATGACTGAAGGTCTCATAACAGTCAATACCCAGGCGCTGAGATTTCCCATTGGCAACCATGCGCACTTTGTAGCGCTCAAGAGTACCATCGGAGTTCAACTTGTGCTTGTAGAGCCACATAGAATGAACCACATTGACCCCTGGGGGTCGCGGTGCCAGTTCCCAAGTATCATTTTTAATTAGAGCTTCATATTCGGACTGCATAGCAGCCCGCCATAGTCAGGGTCCTTAAGAGCCTGGACATGCGAGCGAGGAAGAGGGGAATGAGATGTAATGATGTTAAGATCGAAGATTTTGCAGGGCTTGAAGACACCAAGCTGCCCGCGGGTTGTCATGGTGTGCTTAGCGGGTTGGAGAGGTGGGGAGGGAGGAGGAGGGGGAACGGGGTGACGGGTGAGGGAGGGGAGGCCGTAGAGGGAGAGGTGACAAGAGGTGGGGATGTGGTGGTGGGGGGTAGGAGGGGGAGACGACACGGGAGAGAGAGGGGGCGACGGCCTAGGTGTCGGAGTGCCGTGGTGGGAAGCCCAGGGCGCGTCAAGGAGGTAGTAAGAGAGAGGGGAGGTAGTGTCGGTGTCGTGGAGAAAATCATAGAAAGTGGAGGGAGAAGGAGAGAAGGGGGAGAAGGGGAAGGACGACTCATCAAAGACCACATGACGGGAAATGATGATTTTCCGACTAGCGAGGTCAAGACACCGATAGCACCGATGATTAGTCGGGTACCCGAGAAACACACAAGGAGTGGAGCGGCGGGCTAATTTGTGAGGGGCGGAAGAGGAGAGATTTGGGTAGCATAAGCACCCAAAGACTCTAAGGTGGGAGTAGGAGGAGGTTTTGTGGAAGAGTCGGGTGAAAGGTGCTTGATTGGAGATAGCAGTAGAGGGGAGAAGGTTAAGAAGATGGGCGGCCATATGGAGGGCTTTGACCCAGTAAGTGGAGGGAATGTGAGCTTGGAAGAGGAGAGTGCGAACAATGTTGTTAATGGTTCTAATCATTCGTTCGGATTTCCCATTTTGTTGTGAGGTACGAGGATAAGAAAAACGAACCATCCCATGAGAGGCAAACAAGTTATGAAGAGGAGTATTATCACATTCACCCCCGTGGTCACATTGAAATGCTTTAATTGCACACGCAAATTGGGTACGCACATAACCATGAAAATGGAGAAATTTAGAAAAAGCATCGCTCTTATGGCGTAAAGGATAAACCCATAGAAATTGAGAGTAGTGGTCTAAGAAAATAACATAATAGCGGATACCGCTAATACTGGGAAGTGGGGAAGTTCTAACATCAGAGTGCACAATATCAAAAGGAGAGTTGACCACAGACACAGACTTATAGAAAGGAAGCCTAACATGCTTGCCTAACTGACAAGCATGACAAAGAGAAGACACGTTGTCCTTATTACACTCAATAAATCCATTAGAAACTAAAGACTTTAAGATAGATGCGCCTGGGTGCCCCAGGCGTTGATGCCAAGTGGAAGTGCTACTGGTGAGGAGAGCGGAAGGTGATGTGGATGTGGAGGTGGAAGTGGCTGGATAGAGGTCGCCCGTGCTATCACACCGAAGGAGATGGTTCTTCGTCAGATAGTCCTTCACAAAAAAACCATACGGGTCAAACTCGACAGAGACAAGATTATCAACAGAAAAATGACGGACTGACACAAGGTTTTTAGTAATGTGAGGGGCGACACAAATATTTTTGAGGTGGAGAGGTCGGGAGTGGGAAGGAATATGAGAATTGCCCATGCATGTCACAGGACTCACAGAACCATCACCAAAAGTAACCGAATTAGTAAAGCTCGAATTAAAAACATTACTCAAGTTACCTGACTAGGACGTTAAGTGGGCGGTAGCACCGGTGTCCATGTATCATCCGGCATCGCCGGGATCCTGCAAAGTCAAAGTGTTAAAAACCTATGGCAAGGAGGTGGTGTGCTCTGCAGGGGCGGATGCACTGGCTGGCGGGGCAACCATGAACCAGGCCCACAGCGGAGGAACCGGGCTGGCAGACCCGAGCACTTCAGGGGCAGGGCTGTAAGAGCCCACCTGCGCGACATTGGCCGAGGCAGGTGGGTGACCAGGAGCAGAGCCAAGGATGCCCCGCCCGCTGGCATGAGGCGTGACGGCAGAATGAGGCGCGGGGAGGGTCGGTGGCACGGGCGGCCACCCTCCCGGCGAAGCGAACTGAGGACCCCAGTAGGCCATGGGCCACACTGCTGGAGTCGAAGCAGCAGGCGTCGTGGCAGCGGGCTTGTTCCCGCCCTTGCCGCGGTTGTTGCTACCGTGGCGCTGCTGGTTGGAGGACTGTGCAGGCGGCTGGTCGAGGTTGGGGTGGGGGTTCACAGCAGGTGGGAGGAGGGCACTGGAGGGGGCGGTGGGGGGGGGGGGGGAGTTGGGTAGGGCAGGAGGTAGGGTGGGGGAGCCATGGGGTAGGAGGATGGTGGTGGGGGAGTGGCGTAGAAGGCGGTAGGAGGGTGTTGTGGGCCAGGTGAGAGTAAAGAATCATGGGGGCGGAGGGGTGGTCATGGTGAATGGGTAGGACGGTGGTTTGCTTGTCCAAGCGTTGTTCCTCAAGGAGGAGCATGGATCGGGCTTGGAGGAGAGTGGGGAACGGTTTGTGGTGTTGAATAATGTTGCGGATGTTCTCAAATTTAGTGGAGAGGCCATTAATGGTGTACATAACAAGTTGGCGTTCGGGCACAGGGTTCTCAATATTAGCAAGTAAATCAGCAAGGGTTTTAATACGATGACAATAATTATGAACAGATAAATCACCCATACTAATATTACGCAATTCATTTTCAAATTGAAGTGCACGAGCCTCCTTATTATCACTAAACAATTCCTCAATGGTGACCCACAAAATTCTAGCAGTAACTTTAGGTTTTAAAATCATTTGAAGCAAAGGTCTAGTGATTAGTGATAGTACCATAGATCCACAACTTAACAATACTATCCATGCGTTTCCGATCTAAATCATTTTTTTTCCGAGGCAACAGAGGTTCCATCAATATACCCAAGAACACCAAAACTCAAAAATGGGTCTCAAACAATTCCCTCCATCCATCATAATTCATTTCATTCAAGTCAAGGGTGATGGGTATGTAGATTTTGATATTATTAATGGCATAATGGGGGGATTGGATTAGCATGACGGGGTGGTGGTGGAGGTGGCGGTGGGGGAGGAGTATCACCGACCATGAGAGGAGAGAGGGGGGGAGTAGATTACCGTGAGAGGAGAGAGGGAGGCTCGGCTAGGCCGAGGGAAGGCAGCGAAAGACGAGGGGAACCAGCGGGCCCAGCAACCAAGATCAATAAGCAGCGACGGCGGGCGGTGGCGCGGTTGGCGGCAAGACGGCGACGACAAGCTTCACGGCAGTGCACAACTGTTTGAGGAGGGCTAGGGTTTAGAGCACATAGGCTTTGATACCATGTGATAATATGAGAATCAGTTAATTCCCCGTGAGGATTACCTCTGTATCATTAAGAATATATACTGTACACCAATATAGGACCCCTTACCCTAATACAAATAAATGGGCCTAAGCCTAAGTATACAAGCCTAAATAATTACAAATGAATTATTCTAATTACATTATCTATCAATACGTACGCGCCCTTGTGGTGTACCCACCTCGGTCCAATTGCAAGCACCCAGACATAACTCAGGTTTGCATGCGGTGTTGTTTTGGTGAAACAAGGCTAGTGACATGGGCTAAATTATTGTTGGGTTACAGACTTACAGATCCGTATCCAAGAGTTCTTGCAAGTTCTTCTGTGATCTTGTATGACAATTGTCAAGGCAATTTGGCTAATCCTCTTTCGGTATTCTATCTATCTAGAACTCTTGTAAACTGTAATTACAATATTGGGGCATTATAAAGTATGTGTCCGGTCAATTGAGAGGAGAAAGATTCACAAAATAAGAAAATGACACCACTTTCTCTGACTTTACAAATTTGCATCAAAATTTATTTCTACGAAATTCTATTGGTTGGGTTACGTATCAATAGAAAATTTTCAAGTATTTTCGATAAACAAAAAAATAAATAAATTCTGTATGAGGTTGATGCACGCATTTCTCACGTGCTGTCTCTCACACTGATCAAGTATACGAAGTAAGTATAAAACACAGGGTCTTTCTTTCAGACAGTTTCTTTACTTTTCTGACCTCCCCAAACGCAAACACCCACAGATCTCTCTTTGCTCGCACAGTTGCCATCGAATTATATCTCTACAGCTCTCTAATTCATCTAATTTCTCCCACCCACTTCACATTTTTTCGTCCCCTCTTCAGGTAATTATCTAATCTCTCTCTGATTTCATTTTTTTTGTTTATTGGGTTTTTTTTATTATCTATATTTATTTATCAAATGTTTGATCTTTTTCCCTGATTGATCGCTTTGCATTTTACTCTGCAAATTGGAACTTACTCTATCTGTCCATGATCTATTGTGCTGGGTTATACATTCGATGGAATGAAGCTTGATGTACCATTGCCCTAACTGTTTGGATTGATTGTAAAGTATTAGTGTTTCTTTAGATGGTATAGTATTATTATTATTATTTTTTTTGGGCGTTGATGCTTGGAAAATTGTACTGGAAGAAATGCTTCTGTTTGATTTTTTTAGTTAGGAAATGTTTACAAAAGAAATTAGTACCCAATTGTAGTGTAATTATATATTTGGTACCTAATAGTAGTGTAATTATATGTATCAATTTCAATCATGGGATTCTGCACTATCTTCTTTGTCTGATGTTGAGAATTCATATGTCAGATTTAGGTTCTGCAAAGAGACAGTGATACCCATCTAGAGTTTTGAAGGAAAGAATTGAGTTTTGGTGAAATGGCAGCTCCTGTACCTCCAGGGGCACCTAGACCCAACAACCCACGCCCAAATCAACCCCCACCTGGTTATAACCCTAATTTCCCCAGAGGCCCGGATGCTTCTTTGTCCCAGAATTTTCAGAATATGCAGCTTAATCCGCCACAAAATGCTCCACCACAACAATCTCCTTTCGGGGGGCCTAGTAGGCCACCACCTTTTGGCCAGAACCCGTCTTACCCAGCATCCCCTGCTGCTCTTCCATCCTCTTTTCCCGGACCTTCGCCTGTATCTAGGCCAGGACCCCCACCACCTGGTGTTGTTCCCAGGGGTGTAGTGCCCCCTAGTGGACCTCCACAAGGTATGGTTCCCCCCAATTTGGCACCTGGAAGACCTTCTTCGGGTCCTATGCCTAGTCACGCTCCAGCTTTTGGCTCTCGAGCTCCTCCTCCTGGGACTTTGCCCTCAAGCGGCGGCCCAGTAGGTCCCCCTCCAGGGCCGAATCCTCCTTCCTTTTCTAGTTCACAACCAATGGCCCCACCTTCAAGTACTCGCCCTACTGGTTTTGGTTCTCCACCAATGACTATGGGTTCAGTTCCTCCTCCCTCCAATCAACCACGCCCAATTAGTAATGGACCTCCTGCATTCTCGTCTGGAGCTTATCCTGTTGGGCCTCCTTTTTCTTCTGCCGGAGCTCAACAGCCCCCCAATGCAGGACCCTCATCATTGCCACCACCTTTTGGAGTATCACCGCAAGGTCCTACATCGCATCATCAACTAGGAAATCAGGGTGCTGGCCTTCCCGCTCCTTATATGGGACCTCCACCAACACCATCTCCTTTTTCAGCTGTCCCTCAACGTGCACCACCACCATCTGGTTCTATGGGACAACAACCATGGGAAACACAACCACGTCAGGTACATATCACTTTCTGCCTATGTAATTATCTTGTTATGCTTTTGGAGTGTTTGGTATTAATTTATTGATATAAATAATTATTAATTTCCTAGATTAACATGCTTCTTTAATGTGATGTGCAGTTGTGCACTTGCATTGCGTAGAATGTTGAATATATTGCTACTTGCTAACTAGAAAACTTTTTGTAAATTTATTTATCACAAAAATGCTGTGACTGAGCTTATATCATGTCATCAAAACTTGCACATGCATCAAATGCACCTCTAAAATGTTGTGAAATTTCAATTTTGCAAGAACTTGATAGGAGAACTGTTATGCCATAATCAGGAGCTTGTTATCAGTATTTCTATGAAAATGAGGAGCTCATTATCAGCATTTTGATTTCCTGGTGGGTGTCACAAATGCCCCAGACCTTTTTCCAACTAGATATTGCTTATGTTGCTGTAGTTTATTTTTCCTTCCATATGTGTGACACCTAAACAATAAACTACAATAATATTGGATTCAAGATTTCCAATCGAAATGTGCTCAAGGCATGATGCATTTTGTATATTGAATTTTCAAGGCATATACTGCTTTTGGTAGGAAATATTCAGAGAGATAAACCTTGACATGTCTAATTTTTCTGCACATATTTTCCCTCTTTTTTGTTGTATCATAGTCCATATGCATTTTGAATTTTCTGATTCGCGATGCCCTGCACCAATGTTTGCTTTTGATCAACTTCTTCCAAATGAAGTCACTTATGTTATCCTTTTATGTTAGCTTGTGTGCTGGTGTCCTTCCTGTATATACCTTTTAAATGGGATTCAAATTATCTACTGTGAAATTCTTACACTGGATTCAAATCACGAACTTGTGTCAGGTGGGTCCTCCTATAATGACCACTTCTATGCAGCCATCTAGGATGTATGGGATGCCACCACCGATTGCAAGCCAAACCATGACTGGAATGCCACCTGTTATGAGTCAGCCAGGAGGTCCTATGTCATCGAAGGTTGATCCCAACCAAATTCCACGCCCTCTTCCAAGTTCTTCTGTGATCTTGTATGACACTCGTCAGGGCAATCAGGCTAATCCTCCTCCGGTAATTTATCTATCTGGAGCTCTTGTAAACTGTAATTACAATATTGGGGCATTGTAAAATATGTGGCATGTCAACTATTAGATAATGCTTATGAATCTCTCTCTGCCTTTAGCCTGCGACATGTGAGTACATTGTAAAGGACTTGGGAAATTGCAGCCCACGCAACATGAGGTGTACCATCAGTCAGGTAATAATCATGAAGGGAAGAGTTTCAAAAGGGAAATAGTGATAGTCATCTCCATTTTTGCTTTACATTTAACTGTTAGTTTCTGGTTGCTTCAACAGATACCTTGTACAGCTGATCTTTTGGCAACATCTGGGATGCAGTTGGCCCTGCTGGTTCAGCCATTTGCTCTTCCTCATCCATCTGAAGAACCCATTCAGGTAACAGTCTGATTACAAAAGCTCTGGTAATTGGCTGTTTTAGATTAGGTTCGTTAGAGGATGAGAAGGGATGAAACTAGAAGAAATTGAGGCAGTAATTAGGAGGACAACCTGCCACAGTGCCAAATTTTGTGATGATATTCCGTGGGGGGAGCTGAATGGAAGATGTGAAACTAGCCCATCTTAGTAGGAGTCTAGGACTAAAACCTGATGAGGATCACATAATTTGTTCTTATATATCATGGCAGCTTGTCTTACCTGAGTTGGTCTTACCTAAAACAAATAAAGAGACGCACCCAACAAGGGTGAGTCTTTGCCAGAAAAGGGTGATTTTTAACTCAAAAAAGGGTAATGGTTTATTATTTTGCAGCAGGGTGATTTCTGTTTTTCTTTTAGATAAAGAGAAAGTACGGTAGGGTGAAAAAGGGTGAGAAAAACTTTTTTTTTTTTTGGCTAAAAAGGGGCAAGGTAAATTAGGTCTCGCCAAATCAATTGAAAAGACTGTCTTATATCAGAATTTGTTATTTCGTGGTTGTAACAGAGTTCATTTTTTTAGTGCACTTACTAGTTTGAGAATCTATGTTCTGATGGTAAGAAGTATCCTTCACCTAGAGTGGAAACATAGCAATTAATTCAAATCAAAGTTAACCCTTGATTAGAGAGCTGCAGATTTTCTGCAAAGGCTTTGATAGTCTTACTTATCAATATAGCTTATCATTAGCAGTTCCGGTTGGAATTTAAGCAAGCCACAAACCAATTTAATCTGAATCTCAATTCAATGTTTGAAGTTATGATGGCTGTGGGTAATCTTAGCTGTGTGCATGTATTGAAGCTTCATTATTTAGCTCAATAAATCCTAACACCAAAGATCAGTCTAGTAAGTGAGGTTTACTGTGTTATGAAAGTATTTTGTCTGCTGATCCTACATTATAGTAACTTGCGTACAAATTGACTTGCAGGCATAGTTGATTCTGTTTAACTGATGAATATTTCTGCAGATTGTTGATTTTGGGGAAGGAGGCCCAGTGCGGTGTTCTCGCTGCAAAGGCTACATAAATCCTTTTGTGAAATTTATTGATCAGGGAAGGCGGTTCATCTGTAATCTGTGTGGTTAGTATCAATGATGACTGCATTATCTTTTATCCTTTCTTCTGTTCAGATTTTGTAGTTAAACTCTTCTATTCTTCCAAAGCTTGACTTTGCTGTGTCAAGGGAGCTCCTATGAGCTCACATGCTTTTGATTATCACTGTTGGCAGAGAAAATATTGTTTTTTTAGATAAAAGAAAAAGTATATTGATAACCATTCAAATGTACAGCAGAAGAGAGGATAAACCCATAACAAAGCAATCAAAATGACAACAGCCAGCCTTTTAACAATAATTGAATAAAAGAGAAAAGAAAAGGTCACAACCACCATGAAGATGGAAATTTTTGTCTAAGTGGGGGCAGAAGAACAGTTGAGGACCATGTTTAAAGGAAGTTTATCAGAAAATACTGCAAATTGCAAGTGGGGAACTCCCTATGCTAGCATTGAATCTATTTGTACACATGTGTAATCTTGAAAAGTGAAGGAGTGGGAGGAGAGAGATGGGAAAAGTGGAATTGATTGCACCATCCAAAGTAATAACAATTTCTCAATTGCAATCATTACTAGCAAGTAAACGAGCCCTTAGTGGCTACTGCAGCAGGTACACAGGTTCCTTGCTGTTAAAAAGGCTCTCATGGAATTAGTAGCTAGATGAACTGTATTCTTAGCGCTTACTCCTTCTCTTCATTCTCACACTTGTTTTCCAGCAGCAAGCTAGACTGCAATAGCCATACACATAATTTCTAGTGATAAATAAAACCTGACAAGTGTAAACAATATCCACATCGTAGATTTCAGTGGTAAATCAAGAAGAAAAAAAAGCTCACATACATCGCTCTGCGAGGGCTTTGTAGTGTAACGACTATCACTGTCAGAAATTTGTCATATCTGCTGTATACTTGATGCATTTCTAGGATCTGTCAAATGGCAAGCTCTTTAATAAAGTAGGGCCATGTTTTGCGGAATTGTGTTAATCCTTTTGCTTTATTTCTGTTACAGGATTTACTGATGAAACTCCCCGTGACTACCAGTGCAATTTAGGGCCTGATGGTCGTCGCAGAGATGCTGATGAAAGGCCTGAATTGTGCAGAGGAACAGTTGAATTTGTTGCTACAAAAGAATACATGGTTGGTTATCTTGCAACTTCATAATTTTATACCATTACTTGCCAGTTTGTAGATTATGTGAGTATCTCATATATAGCTACTTCTACTTGGTTTCTTGTGGCAAGTCGCACTATTCGTTAACCCAAGATTCATTTTACATACATTTTTTTTTGTATTTACTATGATTTATGGAATCTACTTTAAATTTAGAGATACCAGGAGCACAGTATATCTATCAAGTCAATGACTCGTTGCTGCTTTTCTTGTCTCTCTAGGTGCGTGATCCAATGCCTGCAGTGTTCTTCTTCCTTGTTGACGTATCGATGAATGCCATCCAGACTGGTGCCACTGCAGCTGCATGTAGTGCTATCAATCAAGTTATTGCTGATCTCCCGGTATGTTTTTGTAGCAATCATTCTGGATCGAAACAGGATGACACATAGCCATTCTCCCATAAAAGTCAAAGGACTCTAGCATTTTTCCGATTATTATTGTTTTTCCCCTTTACTACCTAATATTTTCGGTTTAAAAGATTGCCACCTCAACAACAATTACTGTGGATCCCGCTGAGGGCGGTTTATAGTTTGCAACACTTCCAAAACTTGTGATGTGCATAGGCTTGCTGTACAAGTTGTTTATCATGACTTACCACGTTTGTTTTGTTCTTGCTGCAGGAAGGTCCGAGAACCATGGTCGGAATTGCGACATTTGACTTGACAATACATTTTTACAATCTAAAACGTGCATTGCAGCAGGTTTCCAGTCAGCTACTCTCTATAATGCATGTTATATCTGAATATGAATGTCAGATCAGAATTGTCATGGCCTGATTAGCATTTCATATTTTTAAATTCGCTTAACATCATCTCTTACAAGACATGCCCTTTTTGTTAGTAAAATAGACGATTGAACCATGCAGGGGGATCAATTACCGGTTTATAATTTTAAGTTCGTGTCCTTGGGAGTATTGTTTTGCTTCAGTTCTGGCTTGTCTTATTCTCAAGCTTCGGGTGTTTGTTTGAAACATTTGAATTATAACATCCTGCATATGGCCGTAATCCTTCTAATCCTATGTAGATTTATTTGTAGGGGTAATTATTGCTCTTTTGTGATGTACTTTTTTTCTGTGCCAACTAGCAGGCGATAGTTTAATGTGTTTTATGTGTTACGCTATATTCGCAGCCACTGATGCTCATTGTTCCTGATATACAAGATGTGTACACTCCTCTGGAAACTGATGTCATAGTTCAACTATCTGAGGTTTGTCCTTCAATACCAATAGTCTTTCCTCCTGTCTTCTTTCAATGAAATTTGCTGAAGAAAATCTGGTGTCATGTTTTGCTGATTCAGTGCCGTCAACAATTAGAGCTATTGCTGGAAAACATTCCAACTATGTTCCAGAGTAATATGACCGCTGATTCGGCCTTCGGTGCTGCAGTCAAGGTATGTCTCGTGTGTTTAATGTATCACATCCAAAGGAACAGGGTGGTTATGGAACTTGCTTATGTGTTTATTATCTTGCACATCGTTAACCCTTAATCTTTACTGCGCCGCTAGACTTTAAAGTTTGGTGGCTTTTTGTCTGTATCACACATGTTACGTCACTAAAAACTTTGGAGCGAGAACCTATGTTGTGTGATTTAATGGCATAGGCAGTGCTCGTCACTAAAAACGTCCCCTATAAATGTCACTTTGCTCTCTTTGCATAGGTTCAAGTGACAGGTATTCTTTGTTTTATGTCTGTACAGGCCTCATATCTGGCTATGAAGAGCACTGGAGGAAAGCTTTTAGTGTTTCAATCAGGTGAGCTCTTTACATATCTTTTATTTCTCAGTAGTTATACTGTTATAACATATTTCTCTTCCAAGAGACATTACAGACATGGGTTGCACCTAGACCTGTCAAACGGTTTGACCCAGTGGGTTACGTGTTGGGTCATTTCCGGTTACGGGTTGGTTTTGGGTCAAAAACACTTTTTAGTTTATTTCCCAGGTTGTAAACGGGTTCGAGTCGAGAAAATTGTGTTAGGACCCTAAAAAACGGGTCGGGTTGATATCGGGTTATTTTGGGTCAATATCGGGTACGGTTTCAGGTTACCCGACGGGCTTGACAAATATTGTCTCACAGCCTTCGGGTTTTGGTCGGGTTCGGACCGGGCATCGGTTCGGGTCACTTTTGCCAGCTCTAGCTCTAGTTGTGCCCCGTGGTGTCTATTGAGTAACTTGTATACTACAAATGGAACAAATCGTTCTCTGTACGGACCTTTTCTTAACGAATTTTGTGGGCATAAAGCTAAACTTAATTAATCCTATCTATTGAATTGTTCCCAGAAGCATGCCATGTGGCACTTCTTCTAGACGTGTTAGCATGTCTTCTTCTTTCCCATTGTCAGATATTATCCTTCAAGAGGTTGAAGACTTTAGGTCTTTCTTCACAGCCTACATCCACTTGAGTTAGTGGGGCCTTTGTTTCTCGAGTGTGAAAGGGGCTAAACCGATACTCCTTAGAAGTACATCAAAAACAATATCGAAATGAATAATCACTTTCACAAAGAAATTATCCTAGATGAATTTTTGTTGTTGATTGTTGTTGTTGTTGTTGTTGGGGGGGGGGGGGGGGGAGAATGAAGCACACACAACTTTATCATCAAAACAAAGAGCAGATGTCGAAGTGATGTAGAGTACCATTTATACAGTAGGGCATGAATATGAAGAAAGAGAATTTGACATTTGTTTTAGGATAAAGAGAGTACCCTGATTTATATATATATATATATATATATATTATTTTTAATATTGTCTCTCTCTTTTCAAGAATACAATCCATTCCATGTTTGAAATTTGAATTGTCCTGTCCCACCAGCAGCCTATCTGTTACAATTTTAGCTTTAATAAATGTAATATACAGTAGACGTAGCCTGTCTTCTGGGGTGAGTTCAAAAGGATGCACTTTTCCATGGTAATTCACTTGCTTACTAGTTCAGCTACAGTGGCGGGACTTGTAGATATTTTTTAGCTTTCCTTCTGAGGACTTCTTGTCCTCCACCTTTTTGTATTCTTTTACTAGTTGTTTGCATGCGTCCCCCCAAGTGGGTTAACATTAATTCAAATTACTAACATAATAAGAGGAAAAAAAAATATCAAGAATCACATTTCAAAATTTTAATTCAATTATGTACACTTATTAAGGCTACAAACGAAAATAAGATCATGAACGAATGGTTGATAATGTCTCGTCTATTATTATTTTCTTAACAATAACACGAAAGAGAAAAAGAAAAAGAACTTCCATGTGTACTCCATGTCTCCATCGCAGTTGACCAAACCAACAGAGGACGGCCTTGTTTCATTGAGGCAAGTAAGTGTACTACCCCTACACTTTCTGAGCAAATGAACTGAAAAACATACGTGCATCATCTTCTATGCAAGAATTTGACAGAGCACACAATTAGTAAGCACACACACCAACCCCCAACTTCTGTAACTATCCTTGCAGGAGAGGATATCACAACCTAAAAAATAAGCAAGGGGGCAAAAAAACGTTTAGCTTAAACAAGGATAGAAATCAACAAAGCAAACGGAAAAAAAGTCCGAAGCTTCTATTCAGCCAAAAAAAAAAAGCCAAAGCAGTAGTAGCAGCTAAGTTTGAATGCAAAGTCAACTGTACTCAGAACTCGAAATTCTTAGGGAAGCAACACCATAATAGCAGCTTCACTAAAATCTAAAATAACATGCACAACTTAATTCATCCTAGCTAATTGCCTAGAAACTTGCCCTATGTTCTACACAATACCATGGCCCAAAACAATGTGTTACCATGGCATCCAACCTCTATGCCTTCGACCCAAGTTTAAAATCTACATATAATGCTATATATAGTGCAATCTACTTATAATCCTACATCGCAGATACAATAATCAAAGTGCAACTGGTCTTGCACATGGGCAATAAAGTCAATTGTCCTTGTTACTTCACCAATCCAAGTAGCAGTTTCCACCTCAAAAACTTAAAAACTGGGGGTGGGGGGGGGGGAATAATAAGTGAAAACACGTATGTCTTACCGGGGTCATTGTAGTAAGCATCAACACAAAGGCCATAACACAATGTTCTCGTTTTGTCCCTCACCAGTTCCCTAACAGAGGGAGACTCACCAACAGGCTAATAAGTTACCGACTCTGAGCTGCTACAGATTCCATCAACCATATCATGGTAGGAAATCCTATAAATTTCATTTATCTCACCTTCTGAACTCCACTCAAATGATCACTTGAACCTGCACAATCCTTGAAAGTCATCTTCTTTTATTTTAACCTGTATGATGACATATTTAACTACATAGTTAATCAAACAAAGGCAACCCAAAGATCAGAAATTCAACAAACTCCTACCTTGATGAGCAAAACTTCCACTTTATTGATTTACAAACAGTATTATCGGTATTATCATCGACCAGAAGATAGGACTCAAATGTGTATCAAATAAAAAGGGGCTAAAAGAACCTTAAATTTTTTAAGTGTCGGACGTAATAGAGTAGCCCACTAAGCATATTACGCTATTTATTAAATAATATAAGGGTTAAACTTTGTCCCACAATAAGAGAGAAGCAACTTACTTTTACACTAATCAATCATTAATTCATTATAAGGACACCCTGATTTTCTAATCTTTATAATGGACAAAGTAACATGTAGCATTAAGTGAAGGTATAAGTCAAAACATGATATAATCAACAAAACTTTACATTAAAGCATTGTCCTTGTAATACTATGAAAAGTTGATAATCCTCCTTCCCTAAGATTAGCATATGATGTTTATAATGGACAGAGTTAGCATGTAGAGTTAAGTGAAGGTATAAGTCAAAACTCAAAACATGATATCATATAATCAATAAAATTTTACTGTCAAGCAGTGTCCATATAATACTATGAAGAGTTGATAGCCCTCCTTTCCCCAAGATTAGCATATGAATCTCAAAGACTGCTAATCAAGAAAAGACCGCAAAGCAGATTATACACATCAGTGATCTTAGTCAATAAAGCATATAAATTAACATACACATAACTGATAATAGCACATACAATATGTGAATAAAACAATGGGAAGCCAAATGAAACACTCATGAAATGCAGCTGCAATGGGAGTCAGGGGCAGATCTATAAAGCACAATAGGTATGCATGTGCATACCCAGCCCAATGAAAAAAAAAACTAGTACCCATAATGCGCAGGCCCAAAGTTACAAAGGCCCAGTAGCATTTTGCCGATCATTCATGCTTCAGCTTAGCACGTGCACCCATGAAAAAGTAAAAGCATTACCTCTCTCCTCTCCATCTCTCTCGAAACCAAGGGACCACTAGTACTACACTTTTAGTCTTTTACTGTAACAAATCTGGCAATGGGCTTAGGCTAGGTAGACATTTCAAACATTGAATTAAATAATGTAAGCAAGCTTTTTTCTTTTTCTTTTTTTTTCTTATTTAAGGCTTTTAAGTTTTTCATTCAGTGATGTTAGTATGTAGTATGTTACTCATACTCTTGTCTAATTATTTTGATTATTCAATTACTGATCCCATTGATTGAGATAAAAAAAAAAAATTATGTTAGGTTTACAATTTGATCGAATTTTAATTTACTAAAGGGAATTTTTTTTGGTGTATACTTATCTGTTCTTTGAACCCAAAAAAAAAAAAAAATCGTCGTTATGTATTGATTGTCATTTTGAGTTATATAATTTTTTAATTACTATAATTGTGCATACCCTATGTGAAAATCCTGGATCTGCCACTGATGGGAGTTCCCTTCTCTAGAGTCTCGTTCTATAGAGCACTCATTGAATACAATTATAATGTTAATCAAGGTCAAATTATAGTACTTACCACTCTAATGAGAGTTCCCTTCTCTAGAGCCTCCTTTTGCTCATATACTTTGGTTTTCGGGCATCTGATTATCAATCATTGATTACATGCCATAGTGAATGAACTGAGTTGGAAGTGAAAGAGTGAATTAAAAAATGCCCATGTATCTTTCCTGACTTTACTATTTTACTGGCAACTTACAAAGGGAAACAAAGGCTCTCTACAAGTGAACCTTTTGTTTTTCCCTTGACATGGAATAGGATCATTTAATTAATGACATTTAGATGAAGAAACATATGTCAATTACATTTAAACCCAAACAGCAAAAAAAAAAAAAAGAAAAAAAGTGCCAATTACATTTAAACCCAAATAACATGAAACTTATATCTAACAGAGGAGCCCAGGAAAAAAAGTATTGTAATGAAAGGAGATAATGAACAAACCTAACCGGCTAACCGCTGATATATTTAGCTCAACAGAGGCATGTACGATAGAGCTCAACATGAAGAATAACTCAAAATTCCTTCACTTAAATCATATTCTTTTTTTGGATGGCCATGAGGTTTATACAAACTCTGATGGCGTTGTTGGCTAGTTCAGGGGAGGCAATGAGATCTACAATGATGTCATTTGCTTCTACCTTCTCTAATTAAATTCCCCTTCTTTTCCAATCTGAATAAAATAAAATTCACGTTAATAATATAGAGCAGAGTAGTCTGGCTAAACCACACATAATTAACATATATTAGAAGAAGTCCCTTCAAGTTTAGCATAAAGATGAAACAAAGAGTTTCATAAATTTTCTGACATTTATGGGCGAAATTGTGTCATTAATGGAAATAAATGGGGACGTGAGAGAGATAAGGGAATACCATGAGGAATAAAGCTGCTCATAGAATGAAGGAGTAGAGGACCATATACCACCAGAAATCCTGAAACAAGAAGGACCATAATCATTAACCAACAATGGAAAAGGTTCTCATCATACAGAAAATCAATTAGGAAGCTTCAATCCACCCATAAATTCAAGTGCTTCCAGTTTACCATCATGAAATTCTATTGAAGTAGTAATATATCAAACATTTTTGTGGTAAATCGACCTGGAGAATTCACTCAAACTGCAGTACTTTATTAACAATCATAGAGCCATAAAACCTCATCATACATATATATAATTTTCGAGAATTAGAGGGAAATGAACGAGGCTACAGGCTATCTGATACAATAACATGATTGAGATAGTAGAAAACAAATGGAAATTAATCAGAAAATGGGACCTGAATTTCAAGCCAATCAAATGCTAGAATAATTGGGGCTACTTGACCTAATTATCAAAAAGAAAAAGAAAGGAGTAAGTAATTGACCTGAACTTGTAACTGCGGTACTCCATTAAGTAATGTAAGATGAAGTTTCAGCTACCATCTGAGAGCTTGCAAGAATTTTTAATTGAATTGAGATCTTGGAAGGATAATAAAATGAGGAAAGTGGGGATTTTGGGGGTAGGGGTATGGCAGAAGTACAGAGAGGTATGGGAACTCCCATTACAGTAAGGGAAGTGGGTGAGCAAAAACTGAGGAAAGGGGAGGGAAGGCCTGAAGGGGAGAGAGAGAGAGAGAGGGGGGGGGGAGTAGAACTTGATTGTTCAATGTTTAGTTAGGTGGGGTAGGCAAAAAAAGGGCAAAAAAAAAGAGGAATAAATTAAATTAATTTTTTTTTTTTGATAGAATTAAATTAGAATATTAGAAAGGGGTTGTAACTTGTAAGCGGTACTGGACTCTGGAGCAGGCAAAAGAAAAAGGAAAAGAAAAAGAAAAGGGAAGTAAAGTGGGTACTGTTCATTTGAATAGTAGACGCCCTTATTGGTTTTTTAAAGGGTAGTAGATTGATTCATTAATAAAAAAATTTCTTATCTAAAAAACAAGAAAAAAGAATATTACTCTTTACCCATAACTGTTGGCTCACTTTGATAAGAGACCAAGTTTGGAAAAAGGGTAGAATGATGGAACTACGAAATTGTTTGTTACCATTACGTGGAAGTGGCTAACTGTTTTGGGACATCACAATTTCCAAAGCAGACATTGAGGATTTTGTTCCTTATGATTATATATGTAGTTCTCTTTCTTCACTAAATATCATTTTGGAAGTTTGCTGTATTTATGTCATTTGTCACATAATGCAGGCAAGTTTTTCACTTAATCAACATTGTAATACAAGCATGCATTTTTCATAATCATAATCGAGGCATGAACTCTGTTCTGCATTTGGTTATGATAAAACATTCTAGAATCCCATTTATGCAAAGAAATGCTCCATGCAATTAGGAGGAATACCAAACTGCTCTTATAATCCCCCTCAAAATGTTTTCATTTTTCTTGATGGTTTATGTTCTTCCCTGAAACCAATTACCCCTTAATGTTCCTCACAAGTCACATCTACATAACCAAAGCTATTTACTATTCCCTCCATCCAGAAATAAAATATTCCTCTTACAAAAAAGTGGTTTTTAAGAATGGAAAGAGGATGTCATTGGGAAGACAGGTAAAAATGCTACTGATTTATGGAAAACTACCTTAAATTTTAGAACATCCAAAGTCCTAGATAGAAAGGTTGATACTATTTTCGAAAGGGAGTATTAATTTAGACTAACCTGTATATGAGCAACAAAACTTGGATCTTTATGAGTGTGTATCTAAGAGCATCATCCTTGCTGTGTGCAGTACTACCGTCAGTTGGCATTGGTGCTCTTTCTGCTAGAGAAGCTGAAGGTAGAACCAACACATCTGCTGGGGAGAAGGTAAAAATGGATGCTTTTCTTTTTTACTTCTTAATGCTAATATGTCATTAGACTTTGGAAAGATATGAAGTTTTCAACCTTCTCCACCTTTGTTATTACCTTCCTCTTGCACCTTGGTTGGTGTCAGTAAGGCGCCTCTATGTTGTTGAGAACGAACATGGTTTTCTTTTATTATTATCAATTCTTACCCTGTTCTTATCTGAAAAAAAGTAGTTATTTACCCTGTCGTACGTGTAAACCTAAGATGTATGCAGTATTCCATGTCCAAAAAACTCAACATATACAGTAGAAAGCTGGTCACTTTTGGCCAGGAAGCTTACTCATCTCATTTCTTTTTCCCTGAATGTCAAAAGTTCAGTTCTTGACATTTTCTCCTACCATCACTAGTCCTATAAATTAAAGGAACTTTGTCTTTTAGCTTCAGTAGAGAGAATTCACGAGCAAGAGAGCTTATGCAGGTTACTTCATTACTTCCAGTAAACTCTATTTAGTATTTTCGGTCTCTGATAGTCATCTAGGACATGTATGGTTTGTGTTGACAAAGTTTCAAAATCCAAAATAAATCTATCAATTTGAAATTTGTCAAGCTTGATTAGCTTTCTGTAATCACCGCAATATGGTTCCGAGCCGAGGCCAAGCTCAAGTATTCAATGTGCTTCAGTTAAAGCTTGGGCTTGAATCAAGGTAAAAGGAAGTAGAGCAAATTAGCAATCATAGAAACACTAAAGTACCAGCACTGGTACGACGAAGATAAAGCATATGATGATGAGATAAATATAGTAGGAATGGCACAAAGAAAACAACATTGTGGCATTCATGGAATAATGACTAAGTTGGGAAATTGACCAAAAACCTAGGGCCTAGAAAACGTAGGACCAAGAAGAACTGATAATAGTATCACCTTACAAGAGCCTGCCACATGAATCGTAGAGCGCCATGAAGTCTCACTAATAGGATTGAGAGGTTGACGAGGGATTTTGTGTGATCAGGGGGGAAGGGGAATAGGAGAGACCATATTTGTTAGTTGGGACCTAGTGTGCAGGCCTCAGACGGAGGGGGGGGAGGGGGACTGGACTGAGTTTTGGTAGGTTGGTGTCGAAGAACATTTCGCTGGTGGGTAAGTGGTTGTGGCGTTTTCCGCTAGAGTCCGACTCTTTTTTACACCAAGTTATCAAAAGCAAGTACGGTCTTCAGCATAATGGATGGCTCTACTGTTTTCCATGCTTGCCAATGGAAGTTCATTCCACAGGTATCGACTTTCTTCTTTCCTCTGCTCAGCTACAAAGTGGGTGATGGTAGCCGGGTTTGAGGATCCGTGGAAGGGAGATCTCCCTTTCTCCACCACATATCCTGGGGTGTATAGGCTGTCCACTCTTCATGATGCACTGGTATCTGCTTTCTATTTAGGTGCCGGTGATTCTTAAGACCTTCATTTACGAAGAGCTCCAGAGATATGGAGGAACTTACTTCCCTCCAGAGTGTTCTAAACACCATTCATCTTGTTCTAGTGATGATTCTCGGGTTTGGGTTGGACACTCTTCTGGGGTTTTCTCCTACAAATCCTTCCTGTCATAACCTTAACCTTCTCTCACACCACCCTCACTTGCCTTTAGCTGATTACATTGGAAGTCTAAGGTCCCTTTGAAGGTTCACGCCTTTGCTTGTTCTATTGTATTGGGTAGCTGAACACTGATGACATGGTACAACGGAGGCGACCTGGTTGGGCTTTATCACCTGATTTTTTGTGTGATGAGCCATCGAGCGAGTGAGAGTTGCCTGCATTTGTTTGTGATGTGTGATTTTGTAGGGTTGTTGTGGGACAGGTTGTTTCATGGGGAATGTTTGATTTGCCCTGCGACAGTTGGACAGTTTCTTCAGATGTGTTTTCTTCATCTGGGGCAGAGGAAGGAGGACAAGGTGGTGGGGCGTTGCATTCTGGTGTCTTTGGTTGGAGAGGAATGCAAGGGTCTTTATGGGTATTGTTTAACTAGTTGACTTTATTTGGGATCGTGTGGTGTACTTGGCTTTTAGGGGAGTGGCCTTTGCAGATGTACAACGTGTGTGGACTTGTGGAGTGATTCACTTTCTGGCTAGTATTTCTTTTCACTAGGACTCGTTGTCCTCTTATTTTGTACTGCTACATTTAGTTCTCAAATAAAACTTTTTCTTATCTCAAATGAAGCACTTGGCTCTAGGATTCGACTTGCGTGCAAATAATTGTCAAAACTCTACACCATAAACATTTGTCGGTCTTGTAGCCAGCCAACAATATTTTCCTTGTTTATGCAGGATCTACCTGCTAGTATAAAAGTTTCTATGTGCTATATCCTTGTTAATTTAATCATGTTATGAATGATCGACCTAAAGTATCTTGAGCACTTCTCTCTGGTATTCTTTGCATGCGAATCTTGACTTCATTTTGGTAGTGTCCCTGTGGTCACTAAATTTCTATTCCAGAGGCTCCTTTGTTCTACTTAACACTAGATCCGTGGACTTTAAAGTGTCCATTCAGAGTTCTAAATTAGTCTTGACACCCTCCTGTGTTTCTTCCAACCTATTGAGCTCATCCAACCTATTTAGCTCATCAAGTTTAGATTTGGTGCTAGCACAAGTGTCAAAGTTTCTGATCTCTTGCATTAATAATGTTGCTTTGCCTGAGGATTATGCTTAGTTCGCCAATTGAGCTGACATTATTAATCGAACATTCATATGGATAGAGTTGAACGGATATGCATGTGTATACACTGGTTTCTCTCTCTTCTTTAATTCTTGAGGCTGGAGGCAGTGAGACAACATATTTGTATCCTCCACTATGCTTTCTTCCTTTCTTTCCTTTTCTTTTTTTATGTTGCCCTTTAATGGTCCTTTTGCCCATTGTTTATTATTGATCATGGCTGTCTTATTGATTTTAACTTTTAAGGGTACTCAGGAACACGACTTTTAACTTTCGTTGATTGGCTGAATCTCAGGAGGCTCATAAGTTGCTCCAGCCAGCAGATAAGACATTGAAAGAAATGGCAATCGAGTTCGCTGAGTATCAGGTGAGTGTATGGTATATTTTCTTGGTCAATAAGGCTAATTATCTTCCAAAACTCCCCATACCATTTTCAAACATTTAACTACACTACGAAATCTTTGGCAGTAAACTTTTTTGGAACGCTTCATAGTGGTATATAAATGTTGAAACTGATACATACAATTTGGGATAATCACTTTATTGTCCCTAGCAGCAGACTGTAGTCCTTAGATGATTGTTATAATACTTGTAGTCCGACTAAGCCTGTTTCATATTTCATAATTAAAATCATGTTTCATATTTCTCTAAGTCTTCAGCCAATTCTTAACCATTTACTTAATCCTGTTAGCTGAAACAAGGCCAAGTAAGGACCCATATCAAACCCATTTGTTTTCCTATTTCAGGAGGGAGGGAGGGAGATAGAGTTGATTAGTTTCTGGCAATTCACTTTGGAGCCTGTGGGCTTGTACTCCCACCTAATTAAAAAAAAAGAAGAAAGTTTTGAGGAATTCATTACAAATTAGTGATAATGTTAGCTAGTTAGTGCCAATGTCTGAGTTTATTTTTTGCACATTTTCTGGTTCGAAGCGGGCTAACTTCTCTTCTCTGTTATTTTTAGGTCTGCGTTGATGTGTTCCTTACTACCCAGTCATATGTAGATATTGCTTCTATCTCTGTTGTGCCAAAGACTACTGGAGGACAGGTATAGATGACTTTTATTGGACTCAACTTTCGACCTTTTTTTTTTTTACAAAAATATATCCCCCTGCATTTCAAATTCATCTGCTCCAACCTTGTGACTTGGTGATGTGTCTTCGTGGATTATGTTGTTGTTTATGAATTATATTGTTGCAGATTTCATGTAAAATAGCTGCTGTTGAACTATTATTTTGCTGCTAAATCCTTCTGTGGCTTGTGAAACATTGCAAACTATAATATCTTGTCAAGATTTAAATTTTCTTTTGTGAATGTGCTCTCGCTACTTAAATTGTAATAGTTTTGAGGATTTAATTACACAGTAGCACTTCTTATATGATTTGAGCATCTTGGATCTATCTGAATTTTATTTTTTTGTTTTTGATTTTGCTTCATAGAAGCGAATCAAACTTATAATTTTCTCAGACTCTGGCGATCTAGGATTTTTTACTCAGTTTTGGTAGCACCTAAATTGCTGAAGGGAAGTACGCACTCCCTCCATCCCAAATTGAAGTACCCACTTCTTTCGGGTACAGAGATGTGAAATTGGTGGTAGATTTCCTTCTATACCCCTTAGATTTATTCAAAATGGGAAGATGGTTAAAACATTTGGTGAGGCCCACATGAGATATATGATACATTTCACCACAATGATTTGTCCCTGAAAGGAAGTGAGTACTTTAACTTGGGACAAAACGAAAAGGAAAGTGGGTCGGCAATTTCGGATGGAGGGAGTATTACTTTTTCTTCAAAAGATGAGATAGGGAATACATTATTCTGATCAATTTGGTGACTTTTTTATTTCGTGCAAAAATTACTCTAGGAAACTGATGTATGTCATTTTCCATAGCCTTGATTTCAACACCTGGGATAAGTTGGTGAACTGAGGTATAATCTTATCCTACCTCGCTTTCAGCGGTATGCTATGTAACCTGATTCAGCTCCTACTATCCTCTCCTGCCTCCGCAACCTACTCCACACCCCCCCTGACCCAAACAAAATTTGAGTAGCATGACGAGAAAGGGGGGAGCCGTTGCCAGAGATTGGTTACGTCAAGCCCGCTGCCTTCTGAAATTTTATTTGTTTGGCATGTGATAGTTGCCATATTGGCGAAATGAAATAGCTAGGCCTCTATTAAGATGGGTTAGAAAAGAACAGCATTTTGTCTACTCGGAGGATTTGTCTGATCTATGACCAATATATCTGAACATTTGTATATTATGGGTGTATCGATCAACAATTGTCTTCCTTTATCTTTTGAAGAAACGAAAGGAGGGTACTGAGCCATCACAATTCATACAATACTGAGAAATTAACAATTTGCTGTTTCTCTTCTTCTAGGTTTATTGCTATTACCCCTTCTCAGCGCTCTCTGATACTGTCAAGCTCTATAATGATCTTCGATGGAATGTCACAAGGCCACAGGGTTTTGAAGCTGTGATGCGCGTACGTTGCAGTCAGGTACGTTATTCTTATAATGCAACATTATTTTGTTTTTTATTCTATCATTTGGTTACACATACACTATGTCATTTTCTATTAAATTCTCTTAGATGCTATTTTGATTAAACCGTTCTTTTAAATAATCCTTTCTAGGGAATTCAAGTCCAAGAGTACACTGGAAACTTTTGCAAGCGTATCCCAACAGATGTTGACCTTCCTGCGGTATGTGTACCTCTCTGGATTTTGCTACGTTGTGGTCCTCTTCCACAGATTGAATGGGGGGAGGGTAAGAAATTATTTTGTCATGCATCTAGCAGTAGTCAGTTGCACTGTCTGAGTTGAACATATGTTTATCATGATTTTCACAATTTCTTCTATGTATTGAACATCTGATCTACGTTCATAAGGGAAGACCTGCGCCACCCTCACTCTCCCTGTCTCTGCTAGATGGTGCAGGAGAAAAGACAACCACCACCCTTGAGCTAGGATCAAGAAGAAGAAGGAAAAAAGAAACTTTTACGTCTACTCTAATTCGTTTGTTATTTCTAAACTAGTTGGCATCACAGTTCTATTTTGATGTGTGCTTATAGAAATTGTAATCCTTTTTCTAGAATCCAGTTCTATACCTCTGCCCATTTATCTGGACATAGTAATACTTGTTTCGGTAAATAGAATTGTCGGCTTTCATTAGAACTAAAGAAAAAAATGTTCAGTTTCTGTCAGATGGTATTCTTAGGCTAAAGGAACTAGGGATTGTTTTCCGGAGGGTGTGGGAGATGGTGGGTGTTAGATTTTGTGAAGAGGAGGGTAATTATTCCCCCCATTTGGGGGGTAAAAGTTACCCACCCTCCCCCTAAAGTAATGCACTACTCCCCTTTCTCCCTTCATTTCCTCCATAACCCCCTTAATCATTACCCCATCACCACCCCCACCTTCCTTTTTTACCCTTTAATTTGTTGCATTACCCCCTTAATCATTATCCCCAATCCAAGCATGCCCTAAGAGGTTTATTTTCCTCTATTGGCTTCATTTCTTTTCTGCATGTGTGCTTGTCTGTTGTCTGTATGTGTATGTTCATTATGCAGTTGTTTGGTAAGATGTGGTTGTTTCTTCTTCTAAACGGGACTTTCACTGTGCAGATTGACTGTGATAAGACTATAATGGTTACCTTAAAACATGATGATAAACTACAAGACGGCTCAGAGTTTGCTTTTCAGGTATAGACGAATGACTCTTCTGTATGTACTGCAATAGAACTGCTTCTATATTTTGCTTGTGATTTGAGATCACAGATGCTTCTTGATGGTTTGCATAACTATGATAGTCCTGTCAAGTATCAAAAAATCTCATGTTTAAGTAGCGATCTATTGGGAATTCAACAATTATCCTTTGATCATGCAGTGTGCCATCCTCTACACCACTGTGTATGGTCAAAGAAGAATTAGAGTCATGACTCTTTCTCTCCCATGCACAAGTACGCTAGCTAATCTGTTCCGGTCTGCTGACTTGGATACTCAATTTACGTGTTTCTTAAAGCAAGGTAATGCATCATCACCTACCAGTAGATGAATTTTTATCATCTCTTTGGATTATCACTTCAATACTTCTCTACGAAGTAAATGAACTAATGTTTCTGCCTTGTTCAGCGGCAAGTGAGATTCCTACTTCTCCTCTCTCGCAAGTCCGGGAGCAAGTCACAAATCACTCTGTCAGTATTCTGCATTCATATCGAAAGTTTTGTTCAACCGTCCAATCTTCTGGGCAACTCATTCTGCCAGAGGCACTCAAGCTTCTACCATTGTACACACTTGGTACGTCTTGGTTCCATACTATTATCTGAGTTGTTAAAGATAGATACTCATATAAATCTGTTTCACTTATGTTTGAAACATGTGGTATCTTATGGATGTTTACACTCATTACTTCTATTGCAATCACTGATGTTTCTGTTTCATTTATATTATATCTTACTAGTTCTCAATCTTGTTCATGTGCTAATAAATGTAAATAGAATTCCACTCACAGCCGTATGCAATTATTTCAGTCCCTTTAAATTTGTATGATCCCTCCTATAAATGGAGCTGAATACAGAGGATAACATATTAGGATTAAGCAAATCAAGCTAAAATTGGAAGTTCTTTAAAGTTGGCATCTTCACGAGAAGAATCCTCCACACAACAGGCTCGGACATATTATCCTTGTCAAAAGTAATTCTTGGACATTTCCTGTCCTCAATCTATTTAATTGTGGGAAATAAAAACCCTCCCCCTCCAAAATTTTCTAGGAAATGAACATTTTTCTAGACGTGGAAAACAGTTGACAATGTCTTCAATATAGCTGTTTCTGTCCTCCTTAACTATGTACACTGCTACCCCACCACAACCCTCACTATTGTGGGCTTACCCTTAGTTGCCTTGTCAACGACCATCATTTACAATCGAACAGACAAGTGTTAGGATTGTGATGTCAATAATTGGTTCTTCAAGTAAGAAAAGTTTCAGCAGATTAGGAGTTTTCTGAGCTAGCCGTAGGCTATTTTGCGCTTGAAATGCTTTACCTGCTTTGGATGTAGAAAAATTTATTTACTTTACAAAAATAAAAAAAAGTTCCAGCAGATTTATCATGTTTCTTTGAAGTGTCCTCCTGGTTCTTTACCATTGAGTTGCAGAAAGTTTAACTGCAGGGTTTGGTGATGTTGATTGTTCTCTTTGCAGCATTGATTAAGAGCACCGGATTGAGAACTGATGGGCGAATAGACGATCGTTCCTTCTGGATTAGCTATGTTTCTTCCCTTTGTTCTCCTCTGGCAATTCCGTTGGTGTATCCTAGGCTGATCTCTGTCCACGATCTTTGCTCTAAGGTTCAAGTAATTCCTTGATTTGCTGCTTTTGCTTTGCTACTGTTGCTTCCTCCGTCTATTCTCATGTTGTTGTTGGTTTTTATCCTTTTGTACTGGATGCACAGGAAGATGATGGTTCACTTATGCCATCTGCACTTCCACTTTCTAGTGAACAGATCAGTGATGAAGGAGTATACCTTCTTGAGAATGGCCTGGATGCTTTGATTTATGTTGGGAATTCTGTGGATTCTACTATCTTGCAGCAACTCTTTGGCATTTCATCAGTTGATGAAATCCCAACTCAGGTATTTTAAACTTGTTGAGTGTATCACGGAAGCTCTCCTCCACAAAAAAAAAAAAAAAAAAAAAGAAAAAGTCATTAGGTGTGCGGTGTCACAAATTTACAATTACTTGTTTATCTGTGGATGGGTTAAACGGTAGCTTGTTTCTTCTACGTTAGTTGAAACTATATTTTGTGCTATTTTTCAAATGCAGTTTGTGCTCCAACAGTACGAAAACTCATTATCGAAGAAACTTAATGAAGTTGTCAACGAAATACGACGCCAGAGATGTTCCTACTTACGGTACTTCACCTACATTTTTATTCCATGCCTTTAAAGAGCATTTGCTTCATCTCATACATTGGTAAATTGGGCCATTAACTGCTGTAAATACTTCTTGCAGCTTAAGACTGTGCAAAAGCGGAGATTCTTCAGGTAAGCATTGCTAAGCTCTTATTATGCGGTTAAGTTCATATATAAATATCAGGAGGTATCATGCGTGTATGTATGAATCCTAAAGCCGTCATTTCATCATTGCTTGACTTAGCTGGCTATGGTTTACTGCTGTAATGTTGGCATTGGGGAAAGACTGGCCTAAAAATATGGGCCCCTCATCTTGTCTTTAGTCAGAACTGTTTCTCGACTAGAGTTTGTTTGTATTCTTTTATTACTAAAGGAAGTGAGCCGAAGCTCGAGCAACCAAAGAGTCTCTAAGCTCATCACACCCATTGTGCCAAATTATGAAACCCCTTAAACCTTAGTACTTTCCATACAATTGCAAGTATATGCCGGCAGTGAAAGATGATATGTGTTATGGCTTTTCCTTTTATTTGACCACCTAACTCAATATTTGACAAAAGTACTCCCATACCTGGGGCCTATGTGGTTGTTATGGAGGCAAGTAGGTTTGATCTTGCAAGTTATTTTGCATTCATTTCTCACTTTTGTGTATTGGTGTTTTTATCAATTAATGTCTTTTTTTAAGTGAGAATGTTGAGTATTGTCTTAAATTAAGAAAAACGGTGACACTTCCCTGGCATCAAAGAATGTTTGCTGATCATTTTGAGGGTACCTATTTGATGATCTGCCGAAGTTCTAGATACCTCAATGTATAAAGTCAAAGCTAGCAGTGCCTCAATGAAAATACACTAACCTTAGGGTATCTAGGGAAAGTCTTTCATGCTTTAATTTTGTTTCTTAATGTCAACATGTTGATTATGCATAGCAGCAGAAGTTTGAAGTAGGAACATATGTGGTCAAACAAAGTTCATCTACTCATTATTCAGCAAAATGATTTCCCCCTGATGTTCCTTGTTAATTAGACCAAGAGTTGCGTGTCAAATAACTATGTCTTCTGCAGTGGTAACCTAAGTGCAGCCAGACTGGCTCTAAAAGTTAAATTAGCCGCTAGGGTAAAGTGAATGGCCTGAAGAGATATGTCTCAAGCTTGGTCCATGATCAAATAACAGCTCTAACTGCTCTGGGATTGCCCATGAAAATTACCTAGCAGTAGACCATCTTAAAATCCGTAATCTAAAATTATCTCTCAGTGCAAGCTAATGGATCTGTTGAGTCGGTCAATCCCCCTTTAGCCGACATTGCAGTTTGTACTTGAGTTACGCTCACCACTCACCAGAAAAGGTTGGCTAGTTTCATGGTAGCAGAATGTTCTTGGTATGCTGTACATGCATAATTGTGGTGTTTAATGATATAAACATTGGTCATTTTTCATTTCTCTCTCTATTCCATGTCTGACAACTCTTTTTCCCTCCCAGGAATGATGTTTTTCTCGTATATGGTAGAAGACAAAACTCCCTTGGGTCTCTCCTATGTTGAGTTTCTAGTGCATATACATCGGCAGATACAGAATAAAATGGAGTAGCCAGTAGATCTCCAAAAGTAATACATGTAGCTACAGTCATCAGATGGAGGGGACATAAATTCTGGGCACGGAGAGTCGAAGACACTTGCGCCTCTTAAGGGCAGCCCGTTGGCAGCAAGGATCTTGTGGTTTTATTATTGACGGAGGAGTTTACATCTTTGTTTTTAAGTTTGTACATCAAACATTTTGCGTCTTCGGCCAGAATCAGTAGGTGGTCAATTTTTGGTAAGAATCAAAATAGAAAACTGTATATTTTCCGTTCTTGATTTTCTTGGCCTATGATAGCCCCTTGTAATGTCAATTATTCAGAGTTTTTTTTTTAATTTACTTATTATAAAAACGAGTTCTTTATACAGGTTGACGCCATTAGTTAAGAGGCTTTCCTCTTTACTTTTCCGGTAACTTCATGTTGACCATTAAACAGATCAAATTGCTTAATAAGTTTGAGAAGCTACATTCTTGTCACTTATCAGAATTCAGATAAAATGGTATAATAAGTTTGTAGCACAGTAAACAGAAAATGTGCTTTAAGTAGTTCGGTACTGAATAATGATGATCTCTTCATGCATGAACAGGAGGGAGAAATCGAGCTTGATTGTCTCCTCTAGGCTCTAGTATGGATACCAATATTGAGGCCATATGTGATATTATCTGGTGTTGCCCTCCGTCTTGATTATGGGATCTATTGATCAACAAAAAACACTTGTGTGAACTTGGTTCACGGTGGACCAAACGACTAAATCTTTTTGCACTAGTGTCTTTGGTCCCAGGTGCACCAAGTCCATACAAAGAAAAGCTACAACCCACGTCTCTTTGATCCCGAAGTATATTGCGCAAATGGTTTATACTGAGTTTTTCTCTTTTCTTTTTCGATGTTGAGATAGAAGGATTATAATTTACTGACTACTTATAGTTGGAACTACATTTGCACCCAAAAAAAAAAAAAAAAAACTACTTAGTTAATGGTGTCTGTCAATCAATATAATACATTCTTTTCTCCGAGAGTAAAATGTTGAATCTACAAAACCGGACCTTCTAGTGAACTATTGTTTTACTTTCAACAACGATAGCCATTTTACAAAATTTGTGCACATCCATGCAATTTCACCAACGTAGGATGAGATCACCCAAGGAGGAGCCTCAATGCTGAAATGATACAGGATCAACCCCCAAATTATATAGCGAAGCAGGAGCAGCATTAGAGCTGTACAGGTGGTGACTTTGAGTCAACTTCAATGAACTACAACGCTCCTACAGGATTATGGCAAAATATCTTCAGCTTTTAAAATAGCAGGATTAGGGCAACTACAGTATTGACATCTTCTACAATAGCTAAGCAAGAAGATGGCTGACCATGGAATCGGTGAACTCTACTAAAGCGGAAACAAATATTTATAGTATTCAACATTAACACAAAAACTCATTTGAGGTAGCCTCAAGGTAAGGCCACTCATACAAGTATGAGGTCATGCTTGTATCCTAGACCAGGCCTTAATTGGCCAGTGGCCACTATCCTACATTCCTAGACCCTAGCAGAAGAGCATAAAGGTCTCAAGCATCCTTGCATATGCAAAGAAAAGAAACCAATCAAGAAAAGAAACCAATCCTGAAAGTTAAACAGATCATAGAGAGACATGCTTCAAAAGAGTAGTTGCTCCAATTCAAATTAATTGCAAACATGCCCAGGTGTATCAAACCAAAGATTAGTCAAACTAGTAAACCAACTTAAGCTGCAAAGCATGAAAGTTGTACCTCGCACTGGTGAGAATGTTCCCAATATCTATGATTGTCCTCTCTCTACCAAATTGACTTTGCTTCAGGCAACACTTACTTGAATTCTCAGTGAGAGCATTTGGGACCTAGAAGGAATTGCTCATTCAAGTGCAAGAAGTTGAAAATACAATGAATCAATAATCAATGAACTGGACGGATCTGACACTGTAGAAAACAAGGGCCAATGTTATCATTGTTTCGGAACTCAAAATTAAATTCTACCATACCTTATTTTCCTTCATGATAGAACGCGGTACATTCTTCTTTAAACCCTTCTGTCAAAAGATAAGCACAGTCCAATGATAAATTTTCTAAATACCACCGCAACAAAATGCGCAGTTGGGATCAGGGGAGATAGTACCTTCATTTGGAGAGGCTGTTTCTCCTCAGGCAACAAACTAGACTGATTTTCAGATTTCAGAGACAGCTGAAAGTTTAACATACTACAGAACATAAACATTGGTTCGACACGTAATGAATTTGACCAAAATTGAAAATAGTAGGCATGATAGTACTTTACCTTGTTGAACAATTCGATTGGAGGGTTATGGGGAAGTTTCTTGCTACTGGAAAGCTTGAATTCCTTCAAGAATAACAGTAATATCATAAAGACCATTTCTGGTATTAAGGGACCAAAAGGATCAAAGAAACTTTTACGGCAGAATTACCTTTGGGACAGTAGTCTCCTTCTTGCTATTTTTAGGAACAACTATATCTCCTTTGCTTGAAAATATCTGCATGGAGAATAGGTGTTCTATTATGACAAGTTATGTGAGATCATAAAACCCCTACCTCGAAGGCATTATCACACATCATTTTCACCTTCTTGTTATATGGACGAGTCTTGAACTTGCATTCTGGATCAACAGTCTCTTGCAATGAAGCACTGGTCGAGCAACTAATAGATTTGCAGATGTTGCCT
The DNA here is from genome assembly GCA_038025085.1 of Tetragonia tetragonoides. Classification (NCBI taxonomy): domain Eukaryota; kingdom Viridiplantae; phylum Streptophyta; class Magnoliopsida; order Caryophyllales; family Aizoaceae; genus Tetragonia; species Tetragonia tetragonoides. The sequence continues at coordinate 13,583,073 of CM076144.1, read as the reverse complement.
GGCTGTGCTGCATTCTTGGACCTGATATTTGGGACATCGGAATAAATATTATTTTGCATGTGGAGCATGATAATTACTAGTTGCTCTTAGCTTCCTAGCTGTCCCATGGTAACCTGGTTATCCTATCCAATGTACTGCTGAAACAGAAAAGTAACTCTAGCACAGCTGCAGGTTTTGTTGGAGTCCTGATTTCATTTATTGCAGATTATTATTGCTATGTGTATGCGATTGTTCTAAAAAATCATTTATCAACCTGGTTACTTGTCAGAAAATCTTTCTGTTGAATTTTCCAATATATAACAAGTTAATCTACCTGTGTCTTTGAGCTCTATGGGCTGTTTGGAGGTCTGGTTCTCTTGGAATAGTTACTTTTGGTCTTGCATAAGAGTTAGCATCAGTAGTTCCGACCTGAGACAGGAGAAATCATGCTTCAAATAATGTAAAATCCAAGATAAACTCACCTTGTTATTGCAAAATATTTTTCATGTTTGAAACAGAAAGATTGCTTAGTGGAAGAAAACCAAGTGTAGATGAACAGTCTCAGCATACTTACCCGTTTAGTTGACTTGTGTGAAAAACTTACTTGGTGCTTAAGATGAGCAACCTACTTTCACACCAGGAAGAGAAAAGAATGTGTCACAAGTATATTCAAATACTGTGAAACCTTCACTGAACAAAACAATTCAAATGGACAGATTATGAACTGATAACCATTTCAAGTCAGACAGGAAAGTGATCCACAAAAATGATAAAATAATTCTTTTATTTTGAAGGAAAATGACAAGGCGCGGCCACTGTATTCTATCGACATGAAATTCATTTGAGAGATTGGCAAGTTTTTTGTGAGGGAGTATTTATACACATCAAGAAGAACAGCAAGTGGTTTGTTAACATTGAACCATCAAATATAATCAAAGTGCCAACACCTTGCGCAAATACCCAATCTCTAGCTTTTGTCTTTTGGTAGCAGCAATTTCTCCCGGAGGCTTTAGTGGACATCCGACCTTCTGAAGCCTGATATTGGCAAATAAAATAAGTAGCATAAGTTAAGAGAACATCCAAGGAGAAGTAGCTAGAAACAAGAAGAGCTAATGAATGAATGCTACTAGGTGCAATCCAATTAAGTCGTTTAAAGAAATATCATCCAAACTATGTTTCTTATAGGGGACAAAAGGCTGACCATTCATATGGGGGTACAAATTCTGGCAATTCCTAAACTCATCATTTTGAACTCAACATTAGGCCTATGGGAACCAAGGGGAAGGATAGAAATTAAAAAAATTCACTTAATTATTAGAAACAATGACAGATTTGAGAACAACTCAAGCCCGTTTATTACTGAGATAGAATGTGACACATCAGAAATACCTTCCAAGACTTCTTGTTGAACCAGCACTCGGTTGGTGATTTTGCTTGGCCAATTGACTTGCTGTAGGTTTCAACAATCTTGAGCTCCTTGGCAAAGATGTCTGGGATGAGCACTTTGATTTAGAATTCGGACTTTTTGGACCTGTCAATTATTTTGCTGCCTTTCAGAAATTTCATAGATCCATTTATCACCAAAGACAGGTGACATTTCTCTGTAGTCTTGCTACATGCAAAAGTATATTTGATGCAAAATCCAAATACCAAAAGAGCTGATATGCAGGACTACACAAGTACCTTTGCACTCATTCAGTTTTATATGAGTAAAATTTCTCTGAATTCGGTTGTGTAGTCCTTTGCAATAAACTGAATATTGAGAAAGTTTTAGTCATATAAAACTGAACAAGTGCAAAGAATTCTCCAGACTCCTGTAGTGCAAGGATGACTACACAAGTACCTTTTTTTCCCTGATATAGAGAGGAAATTTCAGAAGCTCCACCATGGCCAATACCATTGTAGACAGAATGCGTCTTAATATGTCCATACTTGCAGGAAGAAGTTTCATTGCCTCCCAGGTCCTCAATTTCCCAATTCAAATTGACAACTAAAGCTGATAAATGGTAAAATGTTAGAAAATTCAGATAAGGGATTGTGATCATCAGCCATGAGCCAATGATCTTCTTCTTTTTTCTCTTCTTTAAGATAACATGCATATCCAGTATCCACGCTTTTTGCTCGACTAATCCCATGGGCCCTAATTAACGACCCCGAAAACCTCCAGTTTCCCTGGGAGGACTCGAACTTGGGACAAGGTCTTACCAACTCTATCAATCCTATCAGACTAATATTCTTGCTGGTTGCCATTGTTTTACAAATATGCATTTACACAAACCTTCATTATTCATTACCAAATGAATTGGACCATTGAAATATGACTACTACTTTCTGAATTCACACAACGGCTCCATTTATTAATTTCTATCACTAAACCACATTGATTATCGATATCATTTTTTCTCCCGCCAATAATATCAACAAGCTAGGTTTTACATTGAATTCTGAAAATGCCATATTTACAAATACTATCAACAGCCAACAGATAAACCTACAGAACATCAGCCAAACATGTAAAAACTAAAAAACAGAAAGAAAATAATAATAAATTCCATGAATGTGTTAATTTTCCAAAAATTAACAAGAATCCAAACAAAATCAATTTGTTGCTAAATAAGAAAATATAATTCTTACGAGAAGGTGGATAACCCTTGGCGCATTCAAACCACAATTCATTTTCCATAAATTCCTCAGGGGTCTCTGGTCGCAAAAAATCGAAATATTTGGCGACATCGAACTCATAATCAAAGTCAATTTCGGACGAATCATTGAAGACGAAAAGTTTTTCATGATCGTCCTCCATTTCTTCGCCCAAATTCTTTCTTTCCGATTTTCCTTTTTTTTTATTCGGTTTGAAGGTCCATCAATGGAGGTTTGCGAAATCCCCAAAATGTTGTTTTCCTTATTTTAGAAGGTTTAAAGACGCTGTTTGTGAATGAGCTGCAATTTAGTTGGCTCACCTTCTTTCACGAATTATGCTTTACTGGAATAGGGATAGATACTTATATGTTATGGAACTGGAAGTTAACCTTTACGGCTTTGCCTTTCTGGCTTCTGTGTAGTATACTGTTGTATGATTGATTATAAATTAATCACCTACCAAAGGTTAGTTACCCACTTAATTTATGTTTAGTCCATAATGAAAGAAGACATGTTCTCATATTTATGAGGATGAGGAGACGGGGGTTCAATTCTCATTTCCAACTGTTTGGATTTTCCCTGTATCCGAGGATCATGAAAGCGGAGTGGTGATACAACTTTTATCTTTCACCCGCGAGATGTAGGTTCGATTCTCATTACCCACAATTTGGGATCTCCTCTTTTATCTCACAATTTATGGGTGCTCGTATTGTCATTTGGTTAGCTAGCGTGTTTTTTTTACCCTTATTCCTTCACTCGGGGCAAAAAACATGAGCAAGACATGCCTGCAAACACAATTGAACTCTTGAACCAAATATCATATATCTACTAAATTTTGTATACAATTTGCTTTATATTACTTCTCTTGTCCTGGAAAATGTAATAGTTTTTTTCTCCCTCCATAATCTCTGCTACATCGGTTAAAAAATAAATTATCTTGCACTTCTAAAACACAAAGCACGCCGGTTAGGAATTACCAAGTTCACATTTGGATCTTATGATAATTTCCCTTGCAAAATATTATCATGTCTTAGGACTACTACATGCTCTCAAGTCCAAACAAGCTTCCTAATTCATATACTTCTATTTAGGCAGTCTCTTCCTCAATTCTCAAAATATCACATAACTTTCTAAACGGAATTGTTTAACGTAAATCACAAATTACTTAACGTAAATCTTTTTGTCGCCATACTTCCCAAAAAACCCTTTTTATTTGCAAACCACCTTCCTCCTTCTATTCCTTTTTCCTCTGAAAATCCTCCTCCTACGCACTGGAAAAAACCTAAACTCTAATCAACCTGGTTCATTCCTTTGATCTAAACTAAATTTTTATATGAAACTAATGATAATATTCAGATAACTAAAATAATTAGAATAGAGATTAGCATAAAAATAATTAGAATATATAATTTTCTTTTTTCCAATTATACAATGTTTAGGGTTCAAGGTTTATGGATGGTTTAGTGGTGGTTGCGGACAGTTTGACGACAACGGTGGTTAGGGGCAGTTGGGACTGACAGGTTCGTTGAACAAGGGGTGAGTTCGCTGAACAAGGGGTGGGTTCGCTGATGGGGCTTGGCTGGACAGGGGTGGCTTTGCTGACAGGGGTGGTTGTGTCCTGACGCGCGAGGGGACCATACGGGGGTTTGTTGATGGGGGTTCGCTGATGGGGGTTCGCCTGACAGGGGTTCGCTGGCAAAGGTTCTCTGGACTGGGGTGGCTTGTCTGAGGAGGGCTGCCGGGGTTGTGGTTTTGGTGCCTTGATGATCGATGATGATGATGATGATGATCGATGATGATGATGGTGTGTAAACCAACAGACCCAGAAAACAAGAAAGCCAAAGTGAGAAAGATGATGGTTGGAAAATTCAACAGACCCAAAACAACGATTGTATAAGGAACAACGATTGAGAGAAAAGGAAGGAAGAGAGAGAAAGGGCTGAAAATTACTTAGGGGTATTGTGGGAAGTGGGGATTTACGTTTAGTAATTTGCAATTTACGTATAGCAACCCCCCTTTCTAAATCACCCAAGAAGTTCATCTCTCATTTTAATACTATGATCATTATGTATGCATAATACATACCACTTGGAATTTGTACGAAAATTTGGATATCAGTTAATTTTATAATACGAGAAGTGTAGATTAAGAAAGTAACCCGTATTTTAAATTTATATTTTTTTTACAATAGTTGGATATGAGTCTAATGCATAGGGATTGAAAATATAAATTAATTACTCATAAAGTGTTTCCTATTATTCCATCAATATTATCAAATCAAAATTTATAAACGAACATTGGATAATTTAAAATTCTCTTCCATAGTAAAAAATATTGTTTTATATCAAAATTCGTGATCTGTTGAACAAATTTTTATTCTCTATTATGCACCTAATCCATTAAATACATTCTCAATTTTTTCATATAACAACGTTAAGTTGTTAACCCTTTTCATTCTCTCGCTCAAAACTCAAAAATCTTTCAGAAAAATTTGTTTAAGACGGTCTTTTCATAACTTTTGGTGAGACGAGGGCCACTTTTTAGTGAAATGAGGGTCACGGATGATAATAATTGACTCCTACATTGCTAAATCATGACCCCATATTTTTATGAGTCCATCTCACACAAGACACACTCAAAGTCTTTTCTCAAAAAAAAAAAAAAAAAAAAGTCAAAACACAAAGACAAAAACATAAAAATAATGTTATAGTACAACGGAAGAAATGCCAAAAAACGTGTTTTTTCTTCTCTCTCTCTTTCTCTCCAATCTTCGATAACACCCGAAAAAGAGACATTTCAGTATTTCATCACCATCCCGCCAAATGCCTCACACAGGGTTTTAGCTCTGGCGAAACCCCCCTTTCCAAAACCCTAGAAACTCTCTCTCTCTCTCTCTCTCTCTCTCTCTCTCTCTCCCTCCCTCTCTTCCCTATCTCTCTCCACAATTTCTTCTCCAATTCCACATTTTCTCTACTCCCTTTAACAATGAGTTACGCAGCGTACAAAAATGATGCACTGGCCAACAGGCATCGAGAACTGCGCTTCAGGCTACATCACTCACAGCATTGCTGATTTTGCTCCCCAAATCCCGCCAATCCAATCCGACGACCTCGACGCCGATTGGCCCACCCCCAGCAACAAGGGCATCGGCCCGGTCCCGAACCTCGTTGTGGCCGCGGGCAATGTCTTGGAGATTTATGTGGTCCGAGTGGAGGAGGGTAATGCCGGTGTCACCGACTCGAAAGACGCTAAGCGAGGTGGCGTTATGGCAGGCGTGCTCGGTGCTTCGTTGGAGCTTGTTTGCCACTACAGGTTCGGTCACACACATTCTATTGGGATTCATTGATCTTGATTTAGTCTCATTTTGATGATAAGCCACTCTGCTTTAATTTTAATGCATAAAATGAGGGAGGGGGGGGGGGTGTTGAGCATTGGAATTAGACCTGACCTAGGTGTGAACTTATTTTAGATAAGGATTTTTTTTTTTTTGAAAAATGGAAAATATTACAAACTAAGAAGACAAAGAGTCCTCAAACAACAAAAGCTAATAATTACAAGTCACCCCAATGACGCTGAACATCATCTAGGGTATCCCCTTAAATACCCCAGCCGCCTTAGCCCCTTGGCCTTGACCTAAGTGTGAACTTTTTAAGTCTTATCAATTAGGTTAAGACTGAGAATCTTGAAGTCTAAGCTAAACAAATGCTTGAACTTTGGAAGGGAGTAATGTTTGTCGTTAAAGTTATGGTGAGAGAGGGAGAATTTTGGATTGGGAAATGTGTTTGGAAGTCAAAAATGAGATTTGAAACATGTGTATGCTGTGTTAGTTGAAAATATGGCAACAACACCCTAGGAAGGATTTTGTAGAGGGCATGATATGGAAGGTCTATATATACGCAATTCTTTTACTCCTAATTCGTGGAGAAATCGGTCTACACTTGCAGCCTTGCAGGTTCGCTTTGTCGGGTGGCAGGGACAAAGCTAGGACTTGGGAGTAGTTCACCTTGCAATTTTTTCAAATACGCTGAGGAATTTGGAAGTAAAAGAATTAGCTCCCCTAAAAAAAGTAAAATAAATTAGCAACAGAGTTATATAGACTATGCGACTACCAAGGATTAAATGAGCTAGCACGCCCACCAAAACAAAGCAAGAGTTGTAAAGCACCAAAATAGTGAAGCTGGTGGAATTCGAACACAAAACCAGGACTAATCACAACACAAGAGCAAGGGGGGCCAAACCACTTGAGCTACTAATTTGTCTTGTACCTAACTTGCACATATAACAATATAACCAAGATGTTGACAGGGGCCATGACCCTCCCAGACCCTCAAATAGCTTCGCCCTTGTCGGGAGGAGAGTGAGGAATTCAAGTTGTTGTGGTGATGCGCATTTTCTTGCTATCTTTTTGGTGCCTTTGGTTGGAGTGCAACCCTAGGATATTTATGGGCGTGGGAGGTCAGTGGAGTTTGTTTGGGAGCGTGTGGTGTATTTGGTTTCGTTATGGGACAAAACGACTGGGGCTTAAAAGAAAAACAGTGGAGAAGGTGCTTCTTGTAGGTCACTCAAGAATTTGAAAACAGCCGAAGGTAAAATAAATACTCAAATAGATAAAGTAAACACATAGAAGTACAAGTGAAAAAGATAACTACAAAAATAGGAGCAATGAGGCCTTTTGTAGTGTTTCATATTACACATATATATCTAGTTAAGTATTTTGCATGTACATGTAAAACAAACGTGACATTCCCATGACCTCAACATAGCACAAATTGTTTGCCAAATAGTGTTGCTGGCATGTATACCCCATGACGTGAGGTGACCTTAAAATCTCATTGCCCCATATCCCCTTTACAATGGCCGAAGGAAGGAAAATGAAAAGTTCAGGCCTTTTATAGTGTTTCATGTTACACATATATATATTGTTTAAGTATTCACAAAAACTTCTATAAGATGGTCTTTCCGTAACTTTTGGTGAGACGGGGGTCACTTTTCAATGAAACAAGGGTCACTGCTCACCAAAAATGACCCCTATATTACTAAATAGTGACCCCATTTTTTTGTCACTATTTTTTTGTGAGTTGGTCTCACACAAAACTTGCTGTTAAGTATTTTGGATGTACATGTAAAAGAAACTTGACATGTCCCATGACCTCAAAATAGCACAAATTGTTTGCTGGATAGTGTTGCTGCCATGTATAACCCATGACGTGAGGTGACCTGAAAGTTTCATTGCCCTCATATCCCCTTTACAATGGTCGAAGGACGGAAAATGAAAAGTTTTTGACATAGAGATTTTAGAAACAGAAATAACAAGTAAAAGTTGGGTTGGTTGCCGACAAAATCAGTCTCTTTCCTTTTTGTGGTGTTGGTGGGAGGATGGGGGTGGTGGTGAGAACAACAGACGACAACAACTCCACAATCACCATAGAACCCGGTGGGGATGTAAAACAATGCTTAATATGCCTTTTGTGGGTGTTGAAACAATCACATACTTGTTGTGGAGGTGTGCCTGTATGGCTATTCTTTGGTGTATCTGGCCGGAGAGGAACTCAAGGGTCTTCTCTGAGGCTCAGAAGTCTCCGGATTTAGTTTAGGATCATATAGTTTATCTGGCGTCCCTCTGGGCTAAGGCGGCGTGGGCCTTTAAGGGTGTACCGTTGACCTTAGTTCAGCTACATTGGCGTGATGTGTAGATATGTTTTTGTTATTACCGAGGATGCCTTATCCTCCACTTTTTGTATTCTTTAATATTTGATTAATAAAAATTTTCTCTTATCTAAAAAAAAAGGTATGAAGTAGTTGATGACTCAATCCTTGGTGGGAATTGATAGCAACGCTAAGATTTTCTCACAAAGGTTGAAACTTTCATGTGATGGAGAGTTGAAGTTTAGACTCCTTCAAGAAGCAATCAAGTATTGAGACCTTCTATAGGAGGTTATTGAGGGTATTTATAGTTCATACATGTTTCATTCTATTTGAATGGAGTATAAGTGTATACTACTCAAGGAAGCTCACATTTGGCTTTAAGGCAAAGCATATAGTAGGAGCCATAGTTGTGTACTTGTTTGTTTGATCACCCATTCAATTGATAGGCTTAGTGGTAGCACCTACCCTTAGCACTTTACCAATGCACTGATTTGGGACAGAAACTCTTTTTCTCCTTGCTTTCTCAATGGACAGTTTTTGCTGGTTCTTAAAACCTGTTCACTAAACATACAATGTTTTGTATCTGGAATGTTTGCTTGGTTGCACATTGACTGGTGAGGTATCAAAGCATTTTTTATTTATCCTGTTAGCCAGCATTCATTCTCTTTTAGCAGAACTCTCTTATTGAGTATTTTCCGTTTAAATCTCTAATTCTTATGCTTCATTTGAGGAGTTGTGAACATGTGTGATGTCCATTGGGATTTTGGCAGGCTGCATGGTAACATTGAATCTGTTGCTGTACTCTCAAATGGTGGTGGTGAAAGTTCTAGGAGAAGAGATTCAATCATCTTAGCATTTCGGGATGCGAAAATTTCTGTGTTAGAGTTTGATGACTCAATACATGGACTACGTGCAAGGTGAGATGAATGGATTTTATTAAAAAAATCTGAAGTTCCATAAATAATGCTCTATAAATTTCTCAGTCTATAGTTTTGTCTTGGATAAGACCTACGTATTTGAATATGAAAGATGCCCCGTGTAAAGGAGTCATTATGGTAAATAGGCTGTACCGCTGTAGTAGCGTAGGCTTGCTCACTTGATCCATATAAATTTATTTATTGTCAATTTAATGGTAAAGTTTAATTTATTCAAACTTCCAAAACTCTGTAATGCAATATATACTTTATTATAGCCTTGTAGAGATATATCAGGATATCTTTTGAGTAAATCAATTCCAAACACAATCTCTTTCAATTTGACAGGGATGACTATAATAGTAAGATCATGCCACCCATCTGCCTTTCTATCTTATCATTTTCAGGGTTTGTTTCATACATAACCATATCATTACCTTGTGCCTGTTGCGAGACCGTATTGAGAAGTTAGTTGCGGACAAATTGTTTTTTTGTGTTGCAATGATGGGGAGATTTTAGAGATTGTAGAGCATCTAAGAAAGTAAATGCGGGGAATTGTGGAATTGTGATTCCTTGGGTATTCAATGGTGTGCGTGGAACATAAAGGAATTGATGAAAACTATGGGCAAAGTGTTGTCGAATCTGAGGGGGTAGCTCAGTTGGTAAAACCTCTGAGATCTATTCCAAAGGTCCCAAGTTCGAGTCGACTCAGGGCCACTCAAGGTTTTCCAGGTCGTTAACTTCAGGGCCCATGGGATTAGCCAAGCAAAAAAAGTTTGGATACCCATGTTATCTAAAAAAAATACATTGAGGACACTTTCGCAACTCATCCGTACTTGGTATAAGGACCCTTTTGTAACTCACCATTTGTGGTTTATTACTTCCTAAGACGGTAATTCTAAAAAGACTAGGAACTTTTCAAGAAAGGAGATGGAACTTTTAATTGATTTAAGCTTTATAGTGTGAAGATTCTAGGAGGTGGATGGGTAATCTCACTGGGGTATTTTCTTATAGGTCTTTTCTTCAGCAATTGTGTATGCCATCACAGCAGTATGAGTTCCCAATTGCGAATTGGTTATGGAAGTCGAAGGTGGTGCAGGCATTTGTGTGGACTTTGGTGTTGGAGAGGGTGAATACGAATGATGGATGGCAGCGGAATAGGCCAAACTCAGCCTTGTCCCCGGATATTTGCATGCTTTGTTGGGCTAGTGGCAAGTCCATTTCACATATTTTCTTGGGGTGTGGAGTCGCGGAGGCTTTATGGAGTAGGCTGTTTGCTGTAATGGGTGAGACTTGGGTGTTCCAATGACTGTTATGGATATTATGCGGGTGAGATTAGAGGGGAGGAAGGAGAAGAGATTGCTGTGGAATGCTATGTTTGCAGTCGTCTGGTTTATTTAGCTTGAGAGGAATGCAAGTTTGTGTATGTCGGTTGATATGTTTTGGGATAGTGTAGTCTACCTAGATTCTTTGTGGGTTAAGAGTCTAAGATTGCAGGGTGTTTTCGTAGTTATCCTATTACAATATCATGCTTCATCGGGCTGGTTTGTAATTAGACTCCATTTGAGTATTCCTTGTCCTCTTAGGTGTATATCTATTATCTATTGATACAAGTTTTTCTTTAAAAAAAAATGAAATGTTTTAAGTGTGTACATACAAAAAGAGTTACTCTGTTTTCCCAGGGTAAGGCTTCGTACACCTAAGCCCCCTTACACATCCTGGAGGGGGACTCTTTCTTGGAGGCACTGGGCACTGTTGATGTTGATAATGTGTATGACTCCCTCAATATGGTGAGAGCCTTGCGAATAATAATGGGGCGACAAATTTTCCTCTATAGTTTTGTATCATCCATTAGATCTTCCAGTGTCATGAGATGATACAGTGGAGGAGGCCGGGATGGGTATAAATACCAGATATGTGTATGATGTGTCATTGGGCAGTGAGATTTCTTGCATCTTCATGTGTGATTTTGCCAGGTCGCTGTGGGATAGGCTGTTTGGAGGGCAGCATTTTGCTTGCCCTGCTACTGTTGGATAGTTCCTCGTGCAGATGCATTTGTGCATATGAAGCGGCGGAAGGAGAGCAAGTTGTTTTGGCAGTGGTTTTATTTTATATGACAATTTTTTGGTGTTTTTGATTGGAGAGGAACACGAGGGTTTTTACTGGTGTCGGCAAGCCTGTTGAGTATATTTGTGACCATGTGGTTTATTTGGCATCTCTTGGGCCAAAGCTGCTGGGGATTTTGGGGAGGCGTCCCTCACAGATATTCAATGTCTGTGGGGTGACTTGTAATTTACTTTTGCTTTCCTTTAGAGGGCTTCTTTTCCCTTTAAGCTTGTATTGATTCTTGTCATTCCCTATATATTTTTTATATAAAAAAATATCTGCCAGTGTCATATAGTACATGCACGCAGTATGTTTCTTTGCACAGAATGGGTGCAAGAACGTGATTTGCTACCCAGGTACTGCAGTGCATTAGGGAGTGGTTCAAAGAATTATGTTTTCAGTACGTAGCACGCTAATTCAGGAACTTGATTCACAAGGGGGTCAGCAAATTATGTAACACTGGATTTGCCAGTCACCTGGGGTTTGATTTTTTTTAAACCAGATTTCCTTACACTTTGTTTGGATTAGAGGAAAGGAACGTAAGGGCAAAGAACGAAGAAAGACATAATAATGGTTCTCTTTGGTTGAAAAAGGGAAGACATAGAAAGTCAAGGATTTTTAATTGTTGGCAGGATGCTTTTTCTTGTGACTGTTCAGCCGTTCAGGCTTTGTGTCAGGAGAAGATGAGTAGATCTTATGTATCTACTTATTGAATTCACTGATAGGATCGGTGATCGAGTTGTTTTGCTTGATTCTTGGTGGGCAATTGCCGCAATTGCATATTCATGGTCTAGTTTTGTGAGAACTTCGAGCTACCTAACTTTAAACTTGGCTGACTTTTGCATATCAAATTCTCAATTTATGTTTTCGTATCTGAGAGACAAACTTTGATGCATTTTTCTATATGGGGTCTCGTGGGAAACCAATGGCGATATTGCTCGTCATTCCATTCTTCGCAGGTTTACTTTCTGCTTAACAGAATTATTTTAGCCAACCTTAAAAGCTTATTAAGTCTCTCCTCTTGTCATGTTATTTTCTTGTTATGCCACTCTACTGGGAATATGAAGGTTCTCTGATCTGCTTGGACCATGTACTTGATTATTTTATTTATGCTGTCTGATAGCCATTTGATATCCTTGTCGTTGAAGCATTTTTATAATCTTAATTCGAAGTTATGCTTATTGTCTTTCAAACTTAAATTGCCAACTTCACATTTGATTTTCTTTTATTTTTCAAGAGTATGCGTGGTGCTTTTAAAGCTTTTCTGGACGGCTTCCTCACATTTTCCACCGATTAGTGATTACAGATTCCTTTTTCGGTTTATGTTTATCTGATGTTGTGTATTTTTTCTTCAGTTCATTGCACTGTTTCGAGGGTCCAGATTGGCTTCATCTTAAAAGAGGGAGGGAATCCTTCGCTAGAGGTCCGGTGGTAAAGGTGGATCCTGAAGGCAGGTGCGGCGGAGTTCTTGTTTATGATCTGCAAATGATAATACTTAAGACTGTTCAGGTCTCTTTTTCCATCTGTCATCACTGTTGGTTGCTTTGCCCCATTTTGAATGTTTTTTTTTCCTTCAGTGTTTTTGAAAGTTTTCTTCTCTTGCTTCCTCTTTGCTGCTGTGTGAAAGTTCAATTTTCGTCCTACAAAATGAAGCTTAATTGGTGCTTAGCTGGGGGTCAACAAAGATATGGGTTTCGTGCATTGATCGACTAACTCAAGATTCTAAGATATAAATAATATTATATTGTTACAGGAGAGGGGATGCACCTTAAATTTTGTTGTCTTGGAAGCATGGTACCACTCATGTGTACAAGTTGATAACGTGTATTATTAATGTGTAAATTGCAGCTTCTCCTTATCTAAAAAAAAAAAGTGTAAATTGTAGCTTCTGATTATTTTTATATGGCCAAACAAATTTTGGGTTGTTGGTTTTATTTTCCCCCTTTTTTTTTCAAAAAGGCAAACTTAGCTTCTTTCGAAAACATCAGTTACCTAAAACTAAAATCATTTAAAAACTTAGAAAATATTCATCTGCATGTGTTCTTATTTTATGACCTCATGTTAAATTCATGGGACCAAACTAGTTCTGTAAGATGGTAAATCTCTTCTGATCATGTATTGTGATTTGGCACGGTCTTCTTTATGGGTTAAAGTCGCAAGGGATTAAGTGGGTTTGCCTCACTAATGTTCGATGTCATTGGTTCGACTTGTAATTAGATGTTCTATTTTTAAATAGATACCCTTTTTTTAGATGACATGGTAGCCTATGCCAGAAAAACCTCCCACTGAGGACTCCTTGTTCTTCTAGCTTGTAACATTGCGCATATTTCTTCTAATAAAATAGTTTCTTATCTAACAAAGATTTACATGATTTCTTCTAACAATGTCTTGTATTTACGAAATTCTCCAACTCAAAGCCACCCTGGCAATTATCCGGAAAGGAGGGAAGTTTAAGTTTTTGGAAGTTTATGTAATTTATAGTCTGTCTGTTTGTTATTTAATTTGTGATTGTAATATATCTCAATGGTAATACAGGCTGGTACAGGTTTGGTTGGTGATGAAGAAGGTTTCAGTTTCGGAAGTGCAGCCTCTGCTCGTGTTGAATCATCATACATAACTAATCTTAGGGACTTGGACGTTAAGCATGTCAAAGATTTTATATTTGTCCATGGTAAGGACTATATAAGGGCTATGTTTGTAGAGCGTGATTTCAGATATGTACTGCCTTTGTTGATCAATCAGAATTACTTGTAGTGAATAAAAGTTTGCTTTTTACTAAATAAATGTACCCATGTTATCTCAAAGTAATTTGTTGGGTGATAGGGTTATCCTATCCATTTGCTGAATAGTAGGTAACAATTAACATGTAAATTAATGAGAAAATTCATTATTTATCAAACATATTTTTTTTGCGACTCTTCTATTTTTTTACTCCCTCCGTCCCTCTTATATCTTCTCATTTGACTTTTGAGTCAAACTTTATAAATTTTGACCATTGATTTGTGAAAAATATATAAAAAATTATAAGATCAAAATAGCTTTCTTAGATTCGTTTTAGATTATATTTGCACAATATCAATTTTTTAATATAATTATACTTATATAATTAAAGTTATTAATGGTCAAAGTATCATCTTGGAGACTGTGCAAAGTCAAATGAGAAGATATAAGAGGGACGGAGGGAGTAAATGCTACAAGGAATTGTAGCGTAATCCTATATAATCTTGAAAAATATCAGGATAGGGGGATTAGGAATTTAAAATCCTCCAACTTGAGGAGGTTTCATACTGGCAACATACATAGATATTGTATTCTACCTTTCTACCAATTGTTTTTGTATGATCAAATCTCCTTTCAAATTTTTACTTACGGACTTTGTTATGTTTATTTTTATTTTATTATTATTATTATTATTATTATTATTTTTGTGTGTGTGTGTGTGTGTGTGTGTGTGTGTGATGCATTTAGTTCTTTGCCGTTATTGAAGCATTTTATTAATACCGTGGATGGGTTTTCAGGATATATTGAGCCCGTTCTAGTAATTCTTCATGAACGGGAGCTTACTTGGGCAGGGAGGCTCTCATGGAAGCACCATATGTGCATGCTTTCGGCCCTTAGTATAAATACAACAATGAAACAGCATCCGCTTATATGGTCAGCTATGGTAAGATTTCAGATGGATCAGATGCCATAGCAAATAGGTTTGAGTTGGATTTATTTTGAGACTATGAAAATAGTTTAGGATTTGGAATTGGTCAACACAGCCAATAGGCTCAGTAATCGGTAAGTGGCAACGCCATGGGGAACTTCCACCTTGTTTCTTCTAGAGAAGTGGAAATTTTGAGGGTGGTAATAGATGCAGTCAAACCATAACATAATGGTGGATCATATCTTGCTAGTTGTCTTTTCTACCTTTATATTTCGTTACAATCCAGTTACGTAATTTGTCCTTTATCTGGTATCAGAACCTCCCACATGATGCGTACAAGCTACTTGCAGTGCCTTCTCCTATTGGCGGTGTCCTTGTGATTTGCACGAATGCTATTTATTATCATAGCCAGGTATCTGATCCTAATTATTTAAAGTGCTACCAGTGCTGTTTCATCGTGATCATTTTGGCTTCTGTCATTTGATTTTTTAAATTTTCTCCAAGCCCTACTTTATTATTTCATTAGTAACATTTAGTGATAATTTTATTTCTAGAGCATTGCTGATTAATTTTGTCGTTCCTGTTTTGCTTGGCAGTCAATGTCATGTGCTTTGGCAGTGAACAGCTTTGCAGTTTCAGCTGATGGCAGGTGAGTCTGTTCTCCTGATGTTATCCGAGTAATGTTCATATATGGCCTCGGCCTGCATGATTCCTGATGCACACTCCTGTCAACTATATTTCAAACATAAGGTAGGAAATAAGTTAGGCATGCGTTTAAGCAATTGATGAATTACATGATTTTTGTTTGTTTGTTTACTTCCAATATTCATATGGCTTAGTTTGTTGCTTCGTTAAAACAGTTTTATTTCAGCTAAAAAATATGCAAATGGCTTAGGTATGAGTTGATTTAAGTTTACACTTATACTAGAAGTAACTTCTACACCGAGTAGGGTGATTATTATAAATGGTGTGTAATGTTGCAAAGAAACTGGGTAGCTGTAGTATTTCTGCTCCGATGTGTATCAAAATTACGTGGTACTGAAATGTTTATGGATGGAGAAAACTGGAGGCTAATGACGCCTCCAAAAGAAAGTCAAGGACATACTCCTCCATCTCTAAATACCCTCAGTTTATAAGTAATTATTTCTGAGCAGCCAAAAGGCAAGAAAAAATGAGGGAAAAAAAATTAACCGTAGTGGTCTGCTGCATTGAAATATATGGCTGCGCTGTCAATCCTTGAAACTGAACACAAATTATGTCCCTTTCCAACCTTGGTTTAATGGAAGCGGCATGCCGTTGCTGCCCCATGAACTTCAAATATGAAGAAGCCATTGAAATAACAATTTCCACCTCGTTCATTCTGCTGATTTTGTGCATGATATCATGTATCAGCATCAAATATTTTGTGGCATGAAGAGCAGTTTACAGATTTTTGGTTTGTATAATTGTCACTGTCCTTCTCCAGTTGCAGCATGAAATCCTTATAGGAAACTTCCATATTTCCATTATTGTGGTGGGCGAAACTAGTAGCCTGAGTTTCACGTTGGAATTATCTAGCTGTCTGCATAGGCAATGCACATGAAGCAAGAGAGAATGGCGTGTTTTTGAGGGCATAGCTTTTGAGCTTCATGATTTATTTTTTCTATTTTTGAGGTTACTGTACGGTATAGCCAAGTCCGTCATGAGCAACATTTTTTAATTTTAAATAAGGTAAGGAAAGCGATTAGACCTTCCTCTCGAGGGAACTCTTGCTTCTCTTGACTTTACAGATAATGTTTTCTTTTTTCTTTTCCTAGAGAGTATATACTAATGAAGTATAAAAAAATATAGCAAAAGGAGGAGAATCTGTCCACAAAGAAGAGTCTAGTTAGTAGTTACAGAATTGCCCAGTCACACTGGATCTGAGTAGTAGAATAACTCCCAAGTTCTAAATGCCCCTGCAGCTCTAGCCCATAACATCGCAAGTGACCCTATCCCACACTTAATCACCCGTTATGGTCCCGCCGTTAAAGACCAGAGCATTGCTTTCTAACCAAAGGTACCAAATAATAGCAAAAAATGCATTGCTCCAAAGTAATATCCTCTCCTTTCCTCTCTTAAACTCCAGGAACTGCACCTATAAGAACTCCACTACACTAGAAGTACAAAACCACGTCTCTCCTGTAAAACCAAACAGCCTCCCCCAGATGTCGCTAGCAATACCACATGTAAAGAAAAAACTTCACATGTAAAGAACAAGTGCAAAGCACTCTCGCTGCTTGCCTGACAAAGAACGCAAACATCAGGCAACATATTCACTCCCCGGCCTCCTTTTCTGGCTAAGATCACTGGTATCCACCCTATGCAACACCGGGGTCCACACAAAAGCCCACACCTTAAGAGGCACCTTAGTCTTCCAAATAAAATCCACTCCACGAAACCGGGGAATAGGCGTACCCAGCTGTTGGAGGAAGGACTTACATGAGAACTCTCCCGAAAAATCGCCAACCCATCTCTTAGAGTCAATACTCAGAAAGATGTACAGTCTCCAAAAAATCAATTAAGGCTGTTTGCATTTATTCATTGCAATCCATCTGAATTTTGTTTGCATAATTCATTACCAAGCCAAACTGTCTTTGTGTGTGAGATTTCCTCGAGTGTACTGTCCCAAAAAATAGCCAACCCATCTGAAGTATGTTGAGCACATACAGGCTGTGGGAAAATGGTCAGGGATAAGGCTGTGTATGATATTGCACAAGGTTTACATTTTGCAATGAATAAATGTTTGTTTTGTGAGTTTTGTTGGGTAGGTTGTAAATATCTGTTGGAAATAGTCTTGTGTGTTGAGGTGATTTTCTGTTAGACGTTAGTTATCTTTTTTCTTTTGTTCGACAAAAGTTTCTTACTGTATTCTTCTGAACAACATTGCCTACAGTCAAGAGATGCCAAGATCGAGTTTCAGTGTGGAGCTTGATGCTGCCCATGCTATTTGGTTAGCTAATGATGTGGCCATGCTGTCAACCAAAACGGGCGAATTACTTCTATTGACGCTTGTTTATGATGGAAGGTTGGTGATCTGATCTCCATCCTTTTTTGTGTTTGATAATTGGCTTTGATATGTCAATTTAAAAAAAAAGTTATTTAAGATAAATGATATGATGCCTTTTCACTATCTTCGAGTATCGTAGATAAGTTATGTTTTTTTTTTAGATAAGGAAATTTTTTATTAATCAAATCTGTAAATAATACAAAAAGAGGATAAGGCATCCTCAAATAAGTTATGTTTTTTAAGATATGAATTCATTTGTTGCAGGGAAAAATGTAGTTGTCTTTTCTTTTATAGTTGAAGGGTCATAAAAGCGCTGATGTTTGATTAAGTTGTTTGTCAAAGGAAAACCGAGTTGGTGAAAACACCAAACTCTTGCAATTAAAAAGCTTTATTTTCTCGACTGATCACTGATGTACAACATTAGTCGACTGCTGGAGGACTCCTTGTCAGTGGTGGATGAACATATACCCAAACGTGGGCAGTTGCACACACATAGGGAAAATATATTTGCTAGTTGAAAAGAATGGAATGTTATATAGGGGTATGCCACTTAAAAATATTTCTGCATCCACTGCTCTTTGTCCTATGCCTGCGGTGATGTTCAAATTGATTGCTAACAAGGTGGTGGATGATGCATGTTGCTCCAAGAGGCCCGCTTATTTTGTTTCTGAGTGAAGGACTGCTATCTCACAAAATCATCTCAGACAGGTGACAAGGACCATCTCCTAGATGTATATGTCCCAAGGAACAGAGTAGAGCGGTTAGGCACCTATTTCATTTTCTGAAGTAGTGGACAAGCAGAGAACTCGGTGGAAACTTAGTTCCTCCTTATTCCATTTCTGACTCTGCTTTTCGTGGATAGCCTGGTTGTTCATGGCATGGTCCGTTATATCCGTCGCAAAAGCTTACTCAGCATTCATCTGGTGACAAAGTTTGTGCTAAATAATGTCTCTAGATGCGGTGTTCTTTGTTTCTGCTGCAACGAGAGGCGTGGGCATTTATTCGTTGCCAAGCAACTTTGGAGGATATTTTTTTGAGATTCATGGTGAGATATGAGAATCAGTTTGTTTGGATGGTCTTTGGGAGCACTTGTGCTGAATGTTGGTTTTCGTGAAAATTTGGTTTGAATAGCTGCCACTGAGTAACAGTTGTGTTGTGTGCAAAGTATGCTGCTTTGTTGAGAATTTGAGTCGTTGGGCTGCTATTGTCTATTGGGGACTACTTGTGTTGGATGTATGCTTGTTTTGGCCTGGATAGAGAAGAAAATGATGTGGCATGTTGTTTTCCTTGCAATTTCTTTTGGATTGTTTTGGCTTGAGAGGATAGCCACGATTCCTGACACAAGTCCCTTCAAGTGTTCTGTCATTAGGATTGAGTAGTTTAATCAGTCTCTCTTTGGGTGAGTCAAGGTGGCGTTTAGGGGGTTTATGAGTGAAATGGGTGGAGTTTGTAGATTTTCTACTCGAAGACACCTTGTCATCCACTATTCACTGTTGTATTTTTTCTCTTGTTGTGTAATATAATTCTAACTAAGAGAAACATCTTTTTTTCTTAAAAACAACACAAAGGACTTTTAAATACACTTGTCCAGCTATTAGGCTAGGCGGAAAACTATTAGATGGCTACTCTATAACCATTTTCTTCTGTCACTAGAATGAATTACCTTTTTTCAGTTTGTGTGAAGCATAAAACATGCATGTTATATGTAATATACAAAAAGTATCAATTTAGTTGGAGAAAGTAATGTAAGTGTGTGGTTGGTGATAAGAGTTGTCACCTGTTCATTTTGACACCGCTATTCCATGTTTAGGGTTTCCTGATTAATCCTGTTCTTTATGGCAGGGTTATGCAGAGGCTTGATCTCTCGAAGTCCAGAGCTTCTGTTCTTACATCGGTTAGCTAGATACATTGACATTGTTCTGATTCATAACTTTGAAAATTTTGTAGCCATGGTGTTGTATATATTTAGCATTTCTTCAAACTTTAATTTAGTGGAGTTGCTGTAGGGTATCACGATAGTCGGAAACTCTTTCTTTTTTCTGGGAAGCCGCTTGGGAGATAGTTTGCTTGTACAATATACTTCTGGAACAGCGCCTGCGATCTCATCATCTGTGCTAAAGGAAGAGGTGCTTTGTAAACCTTAAGCTCTTGCCTCCCCACTTAACTTTTGTTTTTGCTTCTGCTTCAGATTTGTCTGTATCGAACTCAGCTCAGATATTTTTCCTGCCATCATTCTTTCTTGTATTCCATTTTTGTAGACCCAGTTTAACTTACTCTGTTTTCGACTATTATATTAAATTAAGGAATGGAGAAATCTGCTTGAATTTTAAGAACTAAAATACAACATTAAGCAATAATTGTTCAAAGAATGTTTTGCCCTGAGCAGGTTGGTGATATTGAAGGTGATGCACCATCTTCGAAAAGGCTACGCCGCTCATCATCTGATGCTCTGCAAGATATAGGTGGTGGCGAGGAGCTTTCTTTGTATGGTTCAACTCCTAATAAGGCGGATTCAGCTCAGGTCAGTTCTCATATGTCATATCTGATGCGTTACAGAGCTTAGTTCTTTTAAACTTCCTCTGCTGTTTTCCAGTACCTCATCTTTGGCTCTGTATCACCGCTTCCTATTTTCTTTTCCTCCTTCTGGGCAGTATTTCGGGCTTGTAGGTGGGTTCATGAGTCATGACTCTTGAGACCTCAGAGACCATCGTTGTTTAGTTAGTATCCGCTATGCAACACAATGGCCGCATTGCAGAGTTTTTTGAGCACCACCACCACCACCACCACCACCACCACCACCAAGGATCCCGCCGAGGGCTGGGAAGGTACAGATGTACGCAGCCTTACCCTATTACCCCTACTTAGTAGAGCGGATGTTTCTGATAGGCGCACAAAACAAGTTCTGATATTTGATTAACAGTTGAAACCAGGTGAATGTTTGAATAAATACATAAATTTTTGAGTACCGCAACACCGTAAAACTATGCTTCAATAGCAGTGTCTGTGAACGTACCGCATTCCCTGTAATAGTACTGTTTCGTGATACCACAACCACAATCATCATACAGGCTGCTATTTAATTCCCTACTGGAGCTGTGACGTTGGTCCTTGTTTAATCTCACTGGATGTTGAAATTCTCACTGAAGCAATGACAGATCTAAATTGAATGTCCTTTCACCACACAATATACCTTGAAGAAGAAATTCTACATATGTTCTGTTAGTCTAAAGTCTGATGTAATACATCAAGTACAGTGCTGCTGCTTCATCTACTCTTTCGTTTTCTAATATTTCTTGAGGCACTCATTTTGCGTACTTGAGATATACTTCAAGGATTAAAGAGCATGCCCTTGCCCTATGTAAGGGGTGCTGTGGTGGATGGACTGTGCCTCAAGGTGAAAATGCTCATAGACTTTGGGGCTTGTTCTTTTATGCTTTTTGCAGTTAATTGGTCTTTTATGCTTTTTGCAAGTGTTATATTGATGATTTTTCCCTGCATAATTGTTGCAGAAATCATTTTCATTTGCAGTAAGGGATTCTTTGATAAATGTTGGCCCTTTGAAGGATTTCTCATATGGTTTGCGGATTAATGCAAACCCTGCTGCTACTGGAATTTCTAAGCAAAGTAATTACGAATTGGTGAGTTTCTTTGTTTGTGACTAAGTGGGAATGGGCTTTGGAATATAATATTACTAGAATCAGTTATCGAGTGTGTCCTTTTCCTTGCACGCACATATCACACCGATATGTATTTTTCTTCTTTGGAAGTTCAATATAAAGGTTTATCTTTTGCATTATCTTTTAGGTTGGTTGAGAGAAAGTTGAGTCTAATGCTATAAAAATTCATCATTGTTTTGATTTTCAGGTTTGCTGTTCTGGGCATGGAAAGAATGGTGCTCTTTGCATTCTTCAACGCTCAATACGCCCCGAAATGATTACTGAGATGTGTTCATGTGCATTTAGGGGTGGCATGTGGTTCATATTAGGAAAGGTTTTCATGCTTTACTGCATTTATTGAGTTCTTTTACCTTTCCTTCTTTTTGTTGGGGGGGGGGGGAGGAATTGTGGGTCAATGTTGACTGCTTGTATAAGTTTTTCTGCTTAGCTACTGCTGATTTGAAAAACTTTCATTGAGTCATTAGGCCACTTTTGTCAAGTTACCTTTATAATGAAAATGAGAAATCTACTTTTTGTCATGTATGCTGTTTTTATAGAGAAACGGAAACTCTCGAACAACATAAGGATTTATGCTGGTTCTTTCTTTTTTCCTTTCTAACATTCTGTATGCGATGTCATTTGGTTCACTCTCATCCCTGCTGATGTTTATGCTGTTTAGTTTGATCTGCTGCCTTATCAATTCTTTTGCCTTACACTTACTCCTGAAACGACTTTGCTTTTGGAATATCCCAGCGAACACCTTTCCAATCAGCTTGATCTCACATAAACCTTGGGTGTGTTTACATATGGACCCCCGCGTCATTCCATTCCATCCTATTTAGCTTGGTGCATTTGATTACTAGTTTCTTTTAACTAGAAAACTGGCACTCCATTGAATCAATATGATCAAGTCTTATATGGGATCAATTCTGACAGAAGTGTTCTGGGTCGCAGTTGGTGTCCGTGAGTTTAGTAGTTTTATTTGGCATTTCCGTTGGTGCATCTTTCAAATGTCCATTTGGGATGCTACAGCACTGAAGCTTAGCTCTCTATTGATGATGAAGTTTGCAGGATTTCCTATGTTATCAATTTTTTCCCTTCTTCCATTTAGGTTGTGGGAGGCTGCCGTATCAACTCTTCTTGCCTAAAGCAAATGAGATGTTTGTTCTGGACCTCCAGTAGCCATTAACAGTTCGTTTAAAGCTATATTGCCGTTGGGGTATGTTAAGAAGGGATGATTTAGTGGGAGAAGTTACCGCGCTGAGAGTGGGTTTTAGTGAAGCATTGCTTCCTGTTAGGCTGAAGTGGGTAATTGGGATTCTAACTTAGTTGAAGCTGTGGTTCATTTTCCATTTCGCTGGTGATTGTAAGTGTAAAGTAGATTATAGTTCCAGGATAATGTTATGGTTGGTAAGAACCTTCAATCAGATCCAAAATTTTGAGAATTGATTTTATAGAAAAAAAACATATTCAGTTTGATTATTGAGGCTTTTTGGAACGTCAAAAGAATAAAACAAAAAATAAATAGTGTAAAGAGGTGATAAAAGTTATGTGCATGAGTAATAACAGAGTTCAAACTTCAAAGACAACAAGGGGGTGTACCTAATTGCTCTTTAGATCTTTGTTGATTTTTCTTTTCCTTATCTTTGTAGATTCACTTGCCAGTTTGCCTTCAGCAAGCTGTGTTATTTGTCGTTTACCTTGCTTGCCAGGAGTAAGCCTGTGGTGTGCATATTTCTGAGGTGTTTATTCGTGGTCTAGTTGAGAGAGTAACTTGAGGTCAAATTCGTGGAGAAGGGCTTTTTCGTTGTGGGGTCAGTTATTTATCTCTAGATAATTCTCTTCACAGTGTACCTTAGTCGTCATTATGGTTGTTTATTATTATCATTTATTTAATCCCTTCTACAGTTTTAGTTTATTGATGTTTTTTTAGGAAAATGTCTGTAGGCTGTTCGACTATTGCTTGGGTCTATTTCTGCACTATATGTTGTTCATATAACAATATGAATTTTTTCTTTCTTATTTGGCACTGGGATCTTGTCAGTTTCACAGCAATATTTGCTGTTTTGTTTTCCGAAATAGGACTTTGTGACCTGTTTTTCGTTAATTTTTTTCTTGTTTCATGCTCAATCAAAATTTTGCACATAAATGCCATTGTCTTATGCATCTTTTATCTTAGGGTGGGATTTCGGAATGCAAATATGTTGCATTATGGTTTTGAGTAATTGATTTACCCTTTTTTCCTGAATATTATTAGGTTGAACTGCCTGGGGTCAAAGGAATTTGGACTGTCTACCATAAGAGTACGCGGAGTCATAATTCTGATGCATCCAAGACTGCGGCCGAGGAGGATGAATATCATGCATATTTGATCATAAGTTTAGAGGCACGAACGATGGTAAACTCATTTATACTCATGCTGTAGAATAAGGTTCTCAACTTCAAATACAGTGGCACGAGCTTTCCAAGTTGTGAGCATCATGTCTTCTGAAATACTGTAAAGTTGATGCAAATGAGTATAAAGCTTCGTAAACAACTTTGTTCTGAGGGTGTTCTTTTCCGAGCCATTGTCAGAAACCATGGCGCTTCTTTGATCAGCTCGGTCTGTTTCTCAAATTGGTATTTAGGCCATGAGAATCCCTTTCTAGGCTTGTGCATGTCCTTTTCTATATGGGCGTAGATTGAGTATTCCTTTGATTCTTCAGCATTTTAGTAATTCAGTTGTACTTTACTTTCCACTTCGAAATTCAAATGTGTTTGAAAACTGCGCCGAGGCATTGAGGTTGGGAGCGATTTAACTGAGGCGCTTTTTTGCCTCAAGGCGAGGCAATCTTAATGACACACCAAGGCGCACCAATCATGTGGGTTTGGTTTTGCTTCGGAAAAGTTATTATTACTAGGGCCAAAAGCACATTATGTATCTGTATGGTACTATAGAACTATGTTGTCTGGACTAATCGGGCAAAACCTGAAATATGAATAACCATGTTATTTAAATAAAAAAAATAGAACTCAGTTGTCTATGACGCTGTTGCGCTCTCCTTTCTTCAGCACATCATGAACTAGAGAGCAAGCTTCAACTTTCTGATAGAAATTTCTCTTCCGTCTTTCTCATTGTAGAGGATTAAATCTTAACTTTAAATGAAGTTTGGCTTGATGATTGACACGGTTGGGCTCAGAAGATTGACCTGATGAGGAGAGATTTTTTGTGGTCTGGTAGTGATGGAGATAAGAGGGATCACTTGGTTAGCTGGGATTTGGTGTGCCGTCCTAAAGAAGTGAGCCCCCTGGGAATTGAGCGGTTGGTGTCTAATAATGTGGCTCTTGCTGGTAAGTGGCACCGGCGATTTCCTTTGGTGCACACTGTTCTCTGGCATCGAGTCATCAGGTGGTAACAGGAGCTACGCATGCCTGTCCTTGTAAGTTTATTTCTCAGTTGCTTCCTATTTTTCTTCCTCTTGTCAGGCTCAGCCTTGGGAATGTGTTGAGGATCCGGTTTCGGGAAGATGATTGGGGTGATGAGCAGCCCTTGCATTTGTGTACTCGGTACTCCTAGAGTATACCAGCTTTCGACGCTTCATGGAGCTGTTGTTTGTTAATTTTATTCGTCACAAACCTGTATTGGCGGAGGCCCCCTAAGGAGTGGGAGATGGAGGAGGTTACCTCCTTGCTTGAGTTTCTGGAGTCAGTTGACAGGGATGACTCTAGGAGAAGGTTTGGCGATTCCTCTGGGCTATTATTTTTCTGCAGATCTTTCTTCAGCAGTTGGGTCTGCCAGCACAACCTGATTTCCCTATTGCGAGGTGGTTGTGGAATGTTCCTGTTAAAGTACGGGCTTTTGTGTGGACGTTGGTATTGGACAGGATTAATACTAATGATTTGCGCCAGCCGGGGAGACCTAATGCCAGCTCTGTCACCTGATATTTGTATGCTCTGTCAGACTAGTAGAAAGTCTTCTTGACATGTCTTTCTGAGTTGTGAAGTTGCGCGGGGCCTTTGGAGCAGGTTATCTGGTCTCATAGTCATAAGTGAGGTTTGGGAGTAGCCACAAACTGTTATGGAGTTCTTGCAGCGGGGTGTGTGGGTGGAGAAAGGAGAAGAAAATGTGGTAGAGTGCTATTTTTGCAGTACTTTTGGTGCATCTGGCTAGAGAGGAATTCTAGGGTCTTTTCTGGTATTTCTATAGCATTTGGTGTGTTGTGGGACTACTTAGCCTCCTTGTAGGCCAAGGCTGCCGGGTGTTTTCATAGCTATCCTGTTACGCAGCTTATGCCTGAGATTCTGCTGACTTGTAAATAGATTCCTTTCGAGGACTCCTTGTCCTTTTAGGATGTAATACTGTTTTTATCACTATTAATAATACCTTCTCTTTATCCCAAAAAGAAAAAATGTTTGACAATCGGTAGGTTGCTCATTGGTGTTGAGAAAGGGTACATTAGTACGAGGTTGACATTTAAGATCCTGATTGTCAAGCTGGATGTCATCCTCGACGTAATAGCATAGGTTGTTGAGGTCAACGTGTTTTGTTCTTTTTCTGGATATATGCGAATTGCTGTATATTCTCTTTTACTCAAAGCCAATCTAAATAGGTTCTTTAACAATACCTCTCTCCGCTAAAGAAAAGAACTGTTAAAATAATTTTGTTTCCGTCTAACCTTTTAACACCCTCTCTGTGAGGTAGCTGTGAATTTTTTTACTTTAAATGTTTTGATAATAGCTTGTTTTGAAGCTATTTCTCTTGTGTTTTTATCATGAATCGCCATTTGTTTATTTTAGGTTCTTGAGACAGCTGATCTTCTTGGGGAAGTTACTGAAAGCGTTGATTATTACGTTCAAGGGAGTACAATTGGTGCTGGTAATTTATTTGGAAGGTGAATGAGCAGATTCAGCTATGTGCTTGAAATTTCTGAATTATTTGCATTGTCTGTGCTTGGTTGAAATCTTTTCCTTAACTTCCCAAAATCAGTAGTTATGACTCTGAATCCCTTTGCTCTATTATCTCTAAGCATTTAGGCTGCTGGTTGCTGTCCAATAATTGTAAGTGTAACCACCAAGATCACGTTTATGTGAATTTAATTTGGGGTTTCAATTACTTTTGAGCTGTAAAACCCTTTGATTTCTTGTCTTCATTAATAACTAGCAAAATCTGTCGAAGAAAACACTAAGAAAATCTTTATATCTTGTATATATGTAATGTGGTTAGCATGTTTTTACAAGGCACTAGACCTGTCACCAAATAGTCAAGCATTGGGATATGATGATAGTGACAAACGTTTACGAGTAGGTGCCATCATTGGTAACTAGTGTAACCATTACAGATGCACAAGAATCTCATGAAACAAATTGGTTTGAACACCAGAGTCAAGGCTTTCTTTGTTCTATCTGAAGGGAGAAAGGACCCCTAACATTCATTTAAGTCTTCATTACTCGTAATGATTTCCTAGTCAAGTGATTGTTAAGGTCCATGCAGAATGCTATACTCATGTATTTTGATTGGTTATATATATACTCCCCCGGTCCCATCTTAAATATTCTTTCAGGAAAAAAAAAGGTTCTAATAAGTGTTGTTCTAATAAACATGGGCTTAGAGCAAAATCTCACTGGACCGAGGAGTATATATTATTTTTTAAATGTGTTACTGAGATCAATGATTTATGGATTATGTTGTTCTTCAGATAGCATTGGTACTGTACTTCTTGGGTTTAAATCATAATTGGTCTCAAATACATGTCTTCATTGGACTTCTTTCATAATTGTTTCATGAGGTTATTTAATTAACCATATACCCAGATTGAAGGGAGTTTCTTGTATTAATGTGTACCTTTTTCTTTGTCTGTTTCCTTTGTAGACGCCGTGTTATCCAGGTCTATGCTCATGGTGCTCGAATCCTTGATGGCTCGTTTATGACACAGGAACTAAGCTTTGGAGCTAGTAATCCTGAATCAGGTTCTATATCTGAGAGTTTAACTGTGGTAGCTGTGTCAATTGCTGATCCTTTCGTATTATTGAAGATGAGCAATGGTAGTATTCAGCTGCTTATTGGAGGTATGTTCATGACCACCTTTAATATCTAATGTTTAATCGTTCTAGGTTTTTGCAATGTTTGCCAGTGGTGTGTTAGGACAATCAGTTAAAATAATCTTCCCATTTAAAAAAAAAAGTCGCTTGGGAGTAAAATTGTGAGATTCAAGTGTGGGTTGCCAAACTTGGTTGTAGCCTGCTTAAGAGGAAGAACAGAAGAGGAGCACAGTGATTATCCTACCCAAGATACTGAGTACCTTCAAGGCAGCTTTAAAAATGTATGCATAGAGTCTCAGTATTTACTAATTATTTTGAACGGTGTCTAGAAGGTTAGACATGATCTATGTGAGACCCATTTCTTTCTTGATACAAATACATATCCATGTTTCACCAGTCGCCTAGTTTGGTTAATGGATATCTATGTAAAAAAACGCTTTACTGGAAATCTATTCTGATTCCTGAGAGACCTACATAAATGATTTCGTTCCTCCACTTCTGCTTGCATTTGTGATCCTTTCCCCTAAAGAATTTCCGTCTGCATGTTTCTCCTTTTCCGCCTGCATGTATTATCATCTAATTATTTGACTAAATTTGGCTGTTTGAACAAATGATTTGCAGATCCTTCTAGCTGTACTGTTTCCATTAACATTCCCTCAGCCTTTGAAGGGTCTAAAAAGTCAATATGTGCATGCACACTCTATCATGATAGGGGCCCTGAGCCATGGCTACGAAAGGCCAGTACTGATGCTTGGCTTTCTACTGGCATTGGCGAAGCCATTGATGGATCAGATGGGTCGCCACATGATGGGGATATCTACTGTGTTGCTTGTTATGACAATGGCACCCTAGAAGTATTTGACGTGCCAAATTTTAGAAGTGTTTTTTCTGTGGAGAATTTCATCTCCGGAACATCCTGCCTACTTGACACCTTTGTCAAAGAATCACTCGACGATCCCGGAAAAATCTCCAAGATTTCTGAGGATGCGTCTGGTCAGGCCAGAAAAGAAAATATTCAACACATTAAGGTTACTGAGTTGGCCATGCAAAGGTGGTCTGGACAACACAGCCGTCCTTTTCTATTTGGAATATTGACAGATGGAACAATTCTTTGTTACCATGCCTATTTATTTGAGGCTCAGGATAATGCTAAAAATGAGGATGGAAAGGAGGGGAAAGATTCCGTAACTGTTGACAGTGCAAGTTCTTCAAGGCTGCGGAATTTGAGGTTTCTCCGAATTCCATTGGACATGCACACGAGAGAGGAAGTATCTGGGGAAGGTGCACTCCCGCGTATTTCCGTTTTCAAAAATGTTGGCGGCCATCAGGGACTCTTTCTTTCTGGAATGAGACCAGCTTGGTTTATGAATATCAGGGAGCGCCTGCGTGTTCATCCACAGGTAAGCTTATGGTCTACGGAATGGGCATTTAAGTGGTTGACCTTCCCCTTACCTGACCCACCTGGAAATTATTCATTTTGTGAGATGCAACTTGTTTTACAAAAGTTATGGAAGAGAAGATCTTAGTTTGGAACCATTTGGAATACTCTCTCCCCCCCCCCCTTTTTCCCCGTTGGGGCTTCTTTGAGCAAGTTAGATGTTAAAAAGTTTTGCTTGTTAATGTTTTATATTTTTATTTTTTGAGGTCTTACAATGTATATGTTGTTAATATGTTATCATGTTTGAGATTCATTCTCCTGTTTCTGTGGCAGCTGTGTGATGGATCTATTGTTGGTTTCACTGTTCTTCACAACGTGAATTGCAATCACGGGTTTATATATGTTACCTCACAGGTTATAAACACAACTTTGAATCATTGTTTTGTAACATAAGCTCTAGAGTCTTGACTGACATTCCTTTGCTGTTTAATATGATAGGGTTTTCTTAAAATATGCCAGCTACCATCTGGGTTGACTTATGACAATTACTGGCCCGTCCAGAAGGTCAGTTTTTGTTTGTTTTAGAATGTTTTAAATGTCATAAGTTTATGTATGAGCTTACTGGAGATGTTTTATTTTGATTAGATGCCATTGAAGGGCACTCCACATCAAGTAACCTATTTCGCTGAGAAGAATTTATACCCACTTATTGTTTCGTTTCCAGTAAGTATTCATAGCTTTATTTTTGCATCAGTGATATTTAGATAATGTATGTTGTTCATCAAATGCCCGATTGCTCCACTCAGATACTTTGCTGAATACCATTCCTCTACTTTTGTGTGCTGCACTTCTTTTTAAAGGACATGACTCCTGTTGGAGATTTGCATTATAGGATTAGGGCTGTGGAATCTGACATTGGATCCCTCTGTCCAGTTGTTGTAGCCTCTTCGTAGTATGGATCCAATGCTTTTCACTTATTATGTCGGTTTTGTGGCCTTTGTTTACCTTTCCTTCTGGGCATTAGTTTTAATATACTTACCTCTTTCAGGATTTCTTTTGCATACCGTTTATATTTTTAGTTCTAATGAGCTCTGCTACTATTAGCTTTATGCTCATTACTCTAGTTTGTTTAGTACATTATTTACACTTTTTTCCCTAGTTTTTGCTGTTACTTTCCCTCTATCTTCTGTATCACCCCCCCCCCTACTACCATTAGACGACTGCTGCTGCTACTATCTTGGATCAAAATATTTTCCCAAAGGTACTTCGGAAAAAGTTTCATATATCTTGACCTCCCTAGACCTTGCCCGCACTGGGTGTCGTTGGGGTATAGGAGGTCCATTTCGTTGGTGCCTTAAATTTCACTGTACCTTTACTTTTGGCTGTTTGGGGGATTCAAAGGGTCCATTTCGTTGGTGCCTTAAATTTCACTGTACCCTTACTTTTGGCTTGTTGGGGATTCAAAGGGTCCATGTCATTGGTGGCTTAGATTTCACCATACCTTCATTTTTGGCTGGGTAGGAATTCAAAGGGTGCATTTATTGGTGGCTTCAATTTCACCATACCTTAATTTTTGACTGGGCGGAGATTCAAGAAAAGATTTTTCAAGCCGAGAAGTTGCCCTATAGTGATGCTTTCAGATGTGCTTGTCAAGTGCTGAAATTATTCTTATTTGCTGGTTACTGAATATTTTATATAATAGGAATAGCCTGTAGTAAGGCTGAGAAGGTGGGTCGTAGAACCATCCTCCATGGTGCTTATCCTGCACTGGGTTTCTCCTCTGGTCGGCTTGTTGCATGGTGTAGAACTTTATGATGACTCTTTTTGAGTCCTTGAAACAGTAAAGACACTACTAAATTGTCATATGAGTTCAAGATATTTTAGTTACATTATTACATTGGTTATTCAGCTATTGACCTTCGGTCTGTGAGTATAGTTGTAATCATGTATTGATAGACCTTATCGTTTTAAAATAGTGGTGTCCTGATAATCATAATTTTGGCTTAAGAACTGTTTAGGTGCGGTTAGCCAAAAATATCACTGAACCTGAGGAACGTTTATCACTTTACAAACAAAGTCATCCTTCCATTGCTCTGGAATTGAACAGTGGTGCTCCAGATTACAATCCATAGGCTTTCAAAATCATATGTTAAGTCTGGAAGTGGCTGTAGGTATTATGGATATTGTAATAGGCCCAGGACTGTGATGTTTCCAGGGTGCTCCTGATAGTGACATGAGATTGAGGTCTAGAGGGTGGATTTTTTCAGCCAGATGACTGCCTATAGAACGTAGCTGTGAGTGCGTACGTGCTGAGTCTTTCTGACTCTGACAAGAACGGGAAAATCACTTTAAGTATCTTCCCTTATTAATCTATATGACATAAGAGTTACTGGTTAATGGAGCCTCCATCTCTCCAGCATAGTTTACTTAGGGATTGCATACTTAGCGTGTCCTGTTGCTTTTGGTTTGAGCAAGTTGCCAATGTTCTCTGATAGAGTGATGTCTATTATATAATTATGGGTGAGATAATTGTGTTACCTGGTCTTTTAGAGACAGTTTTACTCTCAGATGGTGATGATTTTAGGAGATGGGTTGGTGATTCCACCGGGGGTTTCTCTTGTAAGTCTTTCTTCCAGTACCTGGACATGTCTCTTCCCTGCTTTCCTATTGCAGATTCCATTTGGAAGGCTAAAGTGCCTCTGAAAATTCGGGCATTTGTTTGGACTTTGGCGCTGGACAAGGTGAATACTAATGATTTACGCCAAAGGAGGAGGCCGAGGGCAGCTCTTTTGCTGGATATTTGCCTTGTGTGTCTGGCAAATAGTGAGACTTCCGTGCATGTTTTCTTCAGTTGTGATATGCCCGTTGTATTTGGGGTCGATTGTTTGGACTATTTGGAGAGATATGGGTTTGCCCCTCTAGTGTTGCAGAGTTTCTTCAGGTGAATCTAACGGGGTTTAGGGGAGATAAAGAGAAAAGATTGTTGTGGTGTAATGCAGTCTTTGCCATCTTATGGAGTCTTTGGTTGGAGAGGTATATCCTGGTTTTCAAAGAGGTGGCCATTCCGGCTGAACTGTTGTGGGATAAGGTCACCTATCTAGCATCGTTGTGGGCTAGAGCTTCGGGGGCATTGAGAGATTATTCTCTTACTCAAATCCAGCATAACTGGACCGCTTTGATTTGTAACTAGACACTTTTGGAGGACATCTTGCCCTCCTTTTGCTGTAACATTTGGAAACTTTTTAATACATACTTTCTCTTTATGTAAGAAAAAGATGTCTTTTATATAATTATTATGACTTTGTGAGATCAAGTAGTGATCCTAGATTGCTTAAGGGATTTTCTCTTTTTGACATTCACAGGGATTGGCATTTTATTAGGTTGTTTATCTTCTAATACGTGTTCTTTTCGATTACTTCTTTCATTCTTAATGTACTACCTTCTTTAACTGAAAAAAGTACTGACTAACTTTCCTTGGTGATAATAATCTGTTTGCAGGTCACTAAGCCGCTGAATCAGATTCTTTCATCTCTTGTCGATCAAGAAAGCGGCCACCAGATTGATCACGACAATCTGAGTTCTGATGAACTGCAGCGGACTTACACCTTAGATGAATTTGAAATTCGGATTT
Source organism: Tetragonia tetragonoides (assembly GCA_038025085.1). Classification (NCBI taxonomy): domain Eukaryota; kingdom Viridiplantae; phylum Streptophyta; class Magnoliopsida; order Caryophyllales; family Aizoaceae; genus Tetragonia; species Tetragonia tetragonoides. The sequence continues at coordinate 13,550,428 of CM076144.1, read as the reverse complement.
TGGAGCCAGAAAAATGTGGTGGCCCCTGGCAGACTAAAGCTACTATTCCCATGCACAGTTCAGAAAATGCATTCACTGTGCGAATGGTTACACTCCTTGTGAGTTTCTGTAAAATAGTTCACTTGTTTTGTGTGCTTATACTCTGGTGGATTCATACAATCTCTTGGTTGCAAGTTTGATTAACTGTTAGTCAGCTAGATCTCTTTTCTTTCATGATTTTCTTATGTGCCTTCTTGCAGAACACGACCACGAAGGAGAATGAAACAGTTCTAGCTATTGGCACGGCTTATGTACAAGGGGAGGATGTAGCTGCAAGAGGACGAGTCCTTTTGTATGCCCTAGGAAGATCGGATAACCCGCAAAACTTGGTATCCTGTTAGAATGTTTGAGTTTTGCTCCTTCAACTTTAAACAATTGTTTCTTGGGTGTTATGATTCAGCCTTGTTATAGATTTGCTATTATGTTAGGGTTTCAGAGTACAGGATGCTGTGGTCATTGCAGTACTTAGTGATATGCACTTTTCTTCTCAAAAGTAATTTGTTCAACTTCATTATTTCTCAGGTTTCAGAGTTATACTCTAAGGAATTGAAGGGTGCCATATCTGCTGTAGCTTCACTTCAAGGTCATTTGCTGATAGCTGCTGGTCCCAAAATTATCTTGCACAAATGGACTGGTACTGAGTTGAATGGAGTGGCATTCTTTGATGCTCCTCCTCTACATGTTGTGAGCCTAAATATTGTATGTGATGCACTGACATCCTCTTCCTCATCCTCACATTTGTAATTGCAATTCATCGAGTAGTAACTGCCCAACGATGTAAACTCTATTCAGAAGTCTGGTTAAGACTTCAGGAATGATTCTATCTGAGTAGCTTCAAGTTATGTGGTCTGTGAATCAAATATATCTTCCACCTTCAATACGGTCTATGGTCCATGCACAATAGCTTGATGCATAAATAGAGTTTCTTTAACAAAAATAGCTTGTATAAGTTCATTGTGCATTAAGATATGGTGATGTTTCAGGAGACGAAGGTTGAGGGAGTGGATTCTTTTTTTTTGTTCGAAGTCTTTGGGAGGCAGGGTCTAAGGATTGGGTTTGATTGCCTTCTGTAGGAGCGTCGGGGGGTATTCTTATTGCTTGGGATACCCGTTTTACGTCTCGAGTTGAGTCTCATTTTGGGCATTTTACTGTGTCGGTTCTGTTGAGTGTTCGTGGGAGGGGTGATTGGTGGGTGTCTTCTGTTTATGGCCCGTGTGGGGTTGCTGACCGTGAGTCGTTTTGGGAGGAGTTGGCGGCTCTTGCTGGTCTCTGTTCCCCTAGATGGGTTATTGGGGGTGACTTTAATGTGATTCGTCATGCGGGGGAACGACGTGGTAGGGGGTTGACTGGGGGTATGATTGAGTTTGATTCCTTTATCAGGGAGTCCGCCCTTCGCGATTTGCCTCTAGATAATGCTCAGTTTACTTGGGGTGTGAGCGGGAGGCGGGATGTAGCCTCTCGGATTGATAGGTTCCTTGTTACGAATGATTTTGAGGATGAGTTTCCATCTTTGGTACAGGAGATCCTGCCCTGTTCGTGTTCTGATCATTTTCCCCTTGTCTTACATTCTGCTCCCATTCAGTGGGGCCCGACCCCTTTCCGCTTTGAGAATATGTGGTGCTCCCACGCGGAGTTTGGGGTTAAGATTCGGGATTGGTGGGCGGAGTGTGAGGTTGAGGGCTGGAGGGGGTACTGTTTCATGAGGAGGTTGAGGTTTGTTAAGGAACGTTTGAAAGTTTGGAATAAGGAGACTTTTGGAGATGTGCGGGTGCGAAAGGGGGAGATCCTTAAGGAGATTTTGGTGACAGATCGGGCTTTGAGCGAGGAGGGCCATGATGAGGGGTTGCTGAGGAAGAGTGTTGATTTGAAAAATAGTCTAGAGGAGGTTTTGCTAAAGGAAAGGCAGAGTCAGCGTCAGAAGATGAAGGGGAGATGGGCGAAGGAGGGGGATGTGAGTTCTAGGTTATTCTTTAAAGTGGTTAATGGGAGGCGGAGGAGGAGTTTTGTTCGGGAGTTGGAGACTGATGATGGTGAGCGTGTGACTGATGTGAGTAGAATGAGTGACGAGATTACAACTTTCTACAAGGGTCTTTTTGAGGAAGAAGTGATTGATAGACCGATGTTGGAGGGAGCTGAGTGGTCCCCTATTACGCCATTGCTTCGGGACTGGCTTGAGCGCCCTTTTGAGTTAGAGGAGATACGGGCAGCGGTGTTTAGGATGGATCGAGAGAAAGCCCCGGGGCCGGATGGATTCACTATGGCCTATTACCAGGATTGCTGGGAGGTCATCAAGGAGGATCTGCTTGGGGTTTTTACTGAGTTTCATGCCACAGGGGTGATTGGGAAGAGTATGAACTCTAACTTTATCACCCTCGTCCCTAAGAAGGATCGGTCGATTAAGGTGAAGGATTTTAGGCCTATTAGCTTAGTCACCAGCTGTCTATAAGATTTTAACTAAGGTCCTGTCTATTAGACTTGGGGCGGTTTTGTCTGGGACTATCTCGGCTGCCCAGAGCGTTTTTGTGGAGGGTCGCCAGATTATTGATGCAGCATTGGTTGCTAATGAGGTGGTTGATGGTGCTCGCCGGAATAACCACTCTGGGATTGTTTTTAAGTTGGACTTTGAGAAAGCTTATGATCGAGTTAGTTGGGGTTTTTTGGATCGCATCTTAGATAGGAAGGGCTTCGGGGGGCGTTGGCACACCTGGATAAGGGGTTGTTTGTCCAACGCTAGTTTTTCTGTCCTTGTTAATGGGGCGGCGCGTGACTGGTTTACTTCTTCACGTGGTTTGCGCGAGGGGGATCCCCTTTCCCCTTTTCTATTCACCCTTGTCGTTGATGTTCTTGGCCGAATGTTGGATAGGGGAGTGGAGCGGGGGCTTGTTGAGGGATTTCGGGTGGGTCGGGAAAGGGTTTGTGTTTCCCACCTGCAGTTTGCCGATGATACGATCCTCTTCCTTTCGGCTGAAGCCGAAGGTTTTAAGAGGGTATTTACGCTCTTACAAGTTTTTGAGGTTGTGTCGGGGATGAGAATTAATCTGTCTAAGTGTAGTTTGGCGGGGGTCAACGTGGGGGAGGATGTTCTGAACTCCCTAGCTGGTCTAGTGGGTTGTCAGGTTCAGCAGTGGCCGCTTACTTATTTGGGGGTGCCCCTCGGGGGTAATCCCAGATCGGTTTCCTTTTGGGAACCGGTGGTGTCTAGAGTGGCTAAGCGTCTAGATGGTTGGAAAGGGGTGTATTTCTCTTTGGGGGGGAGGATCACTATTTTACATTCCTGCCTAGCTAGCATCCCTCTTTACTACCTTTCCCTTTTTAAAATTCCTGTTAGTGTAGCTAATAGGATTGAGAGGATGATGAGGGACTTTCTTTGGTCGGGGGCTGGTGAGGGTAAGAGAGATCATTTGGTTAGTTGGGACCATGTTTGCCGGCGGGGGGCTTGGGTTTTGGTAGGTTGGTGTCCAAAAACATTTCGCTAGTGGGTAAGTGGTTATGGCGTTTTCCCCTAGAATCTGACTCCCTATGGCACCGAGTTATCAGAAGCAAGTACGGCCTTCAGCATAATGGATGGGACGCGCAAGCCAGCTCCACTGTCTCCCATGCTTGCCCTTGGAAGTTCGTTTCCCAGGTATCGTCTTTATTCTTTCCCCTGGTCAGGTATAATGTGGGTAATGGTCAACGGGTTCGGTTCTGGGAAGGTGTGTGGAATGGTGAAACTCCTTTCTCTTCTACATATCCGCGGGTTTTTCGTTTGTCCACTCTTCACGGGGCGCATGTGGCTGATTTTTACTCAGAGGTTGGTGGTTCCTGGGACTTACACCTTCGACTACCACCCCGTGATATAGAAATGGAAGAACTCGTTTCCCTCCTGGGTGTCCTCCACACTAGGCTTCTCGTCCCTAGGGACGATTCTCGGACTTGGATTGGGGACTCCTCTGGGGTTTTCTCTTCCAAGTCCTTCCTCCATCATCTTAGCCTTCCGTCACAGTTTCCACATTTTCCCCTTTCCTCTTATATTTGGAAGTCCAAGGTTCCTCTGAAGGTTCGTGCTTTTGTGTGGACTTTGGTGCTTGGTAAGGTGAACACTAGTGATATGGTGCAACGGCGGAGGCCACATATGTGTCTTCTTCCCAGCATGTGTGTGATGTGTCGGCAAGACGGAGAGAGTTGTTTGCATTTGTTTGTGATGTGTAATTTTGCGAGGGCCTTGTGGGATAGGCTGTTGTGTGGGGAGCCTTTTGTGTGCCCTGCTACAGATGCGATTTTCTGCTATGCAGAGGGGGAAGGAGGGTAGGATGTTGTGGCGGTGTGCCTGTTTAGCTATTCTTTGGTGCACTTGGTTAGAGAGGAACTCGAGGATTTTCTCTGACGCGGGAAAGAGTATCGATTTAGTTTGGGAACATATAGTTTATTTGGCATCCCTTTGGGCGAAGGCGGCTGGTGCCTTCAAGGGGGTGCCACTGATGGTCATTCAACGCCATTGGCGTGATTTGTAGATACTTTATTTTTATTTTTGTTCTTTGAGGATACCTTATCCTCCATTTTGTATTCTTTCACTATTTGATTAATAAAAAATTTATCTTATCTAAAAAAAAGATTTTAATCTTTTTTAAAACCAATTTGCATAACATTGGTTACCATTCTAAGAGATCATTCAGGGAAATGAGTCACACTGTGATTATTGGAGGAAAAGGGTAAAGAATTATATGTCCGAATATTCGTGAATTTTTTCATTGCTTTGTGCATTTGATGACACTTAATTGAAAAGCGGCATCAATTGAATGCGTAGCTAGTTCCTTGGTTTGCTGTCTGCTGAAAAGTGTAATTGCTGTTGCAATATTGTGCTAAATTATTAGAATTGAGATAAGGCTGTCTCCTGACTTAAGCTGCATTTGGAAACTTCAGGTCTTTTGTAAATGTATGATTTGCCAGTCTAATTCACTTCATTGATTGCGGAGATGTTCTTGGTCAATTTAAATCAAGGATTCACCTGTTCAGTCTTACCTTGCCATTATTGATCCTTGACTCTCTTTAACTACTTCCCTAGGAAAAAAAAAAAAAAAGAAGTCTCTTAAACTACCATTATTCTTCAATTTAGTATTCGAGGTGTATTTCAGTAGTCCTTCACATTTTCATATATTTTGGTTAATGTTGCAGGTGAAGAATTTCATTCTCCTTGGTGATATTCACAAAAGTGTGTATTTCCTTAACTGGAAGGAAAAGGTGCTCAGCTTAGCTTGTTGGCAAAAGATTTTGGATCACTTGATTGTTTTGCAACTGAGTTTTTGATTGATGGTACTACACTCAGCCTTGTAGTTTCAGATGAACAGAAAAATGTTCAGGTCAGCACCTTCTTTCTCTTTCTTTTCAAGTAATTCTATGGTGTAGCTTAGACCAATATAGTCGAAGAAATGAGAAAAAATCTATTCTTCTAGTTGTATCACAATGCTTAATACAATATACAGTAAAAATGGGCCCTTGTACAACGGTCAAATTGGTTCCAAACAAACAACAGATGTTCGTTCAAGTTGTGGAAATCTACTTAAGTTGAACACATCATGATGTTTTGTCGAAGGAAAATGAGATGGAAAAGGCAATTCATTGTTATTCTTCGTTGTTGGCTACCATGCATATGTATCAGACAGTTTAACTTTGGTTTTATTGACATATTTTAACAATAAGCAGTTGCAGATAGCATTCAGCGGAAAAAAGGAATTGTATGAATATGATGGGTTTGTTTGTAACAGTCTAATTCTGGCATGCTCTTGTTTTTAGTAGTTAAGATCATCTTAAGTGCTTGGCTTGCTTTCACAGGCGCATGTATGTTGCTTCATCAATTGCATATTGTACAGTGAGAATATGATAATATTTCGCACCAAACTTTATCTATCAATCAACTTGTGGAGAGACTTGGATGACAAATTTCCATGCTTCAGACTAGATGGATCAATCGTGGTAATAACTTAGATCAATATGTGGTTGACTTGATTTTAGTGCTTAAAGTTGAAGAGAATGCTCAGAAGGACAAGTGTTCAAAACCAGCTAGACTGGTAGATTTTCTCTTTGCATTAGGCATGTTGATTTGAAACAAGCTAAGGTTATATTTAACCAAAGTGTACATGCTTCTGACCATGCTTAATACACTTGGATGGGTGATCGATCATGGTGACAAGCGGGATTAATTTCTGGTTTATGCCTGGAGAACAGAGCGTGGAGTTGAGGATGATGGTTAGACCAAGTGATTAAACCAGCTAGTTTTGTAGATCTATGTTTTCCTAACCAACTAATTTCTGGTTCAAAGACTACATTGTGTGAATACAGGATTTGAATTTTGAAAGGCCTGATATTTATTGAATTTTGAAACGCCTGATACTTGCTGGGTTGTTGTTGTGTTGTTGCTTCAGGCCTTAATTGAATGTAGACCATGCTTTCTTTATTTGAAATGTTTGTTTAGTTTGGAATCTTCTGTCTTTGTTAAAAGAGAGAATGTAGATTACTCAGTTTCATCATAGTTATGGCTCTGCGCATCTCTTTTTTGTCAACCCTTTTACTCCCTTCCCTGTTTCCTTTTCTACCTGGTGAACCATATTTTATATTTTTCTTTAAATAATGACTGAACTGCTTTTCTCATGTTTTGACATTTTTTTTCTCTGTGCCAATAGATTTTCTACTATGCCCCAAAGGTGTCTGAAAGTTGGAAAGGACAGAAGCTTCTTTCAAGAGCCGAGTTTCATACTGGCGCCCATGTGACAAAATTCTTGCGGTTGCAAATGCTTCCAGCTTCATCCGATAGACCTAGTGCTACTGATAAAACTAATAGATATGCTCTACTCTTTGGTACTCTTGATGGGAGCATTGGCTGTGTTGCACCTCTGGATGAGTTATCATTTCGGAGGCTGCAATCGCTGCAAAAAAAGCTTGTTGATGCTGTTCCTCATGTTGCTGGGCTGAATCCAAAATCTTTTCGCCAGTTCCAGTCAAATGGCAGGGCACATCGGCCTGGCCCTGAGAACATAGTCGACTGTGAGCTGCTTTGCCAGTGAGTACTAATCAACTTTTTCCCCTTCCATCATTAATTGACATGTTTTTCTACCCAGGTGTAATTATCAACTGCTTAGGCCTAATTCATAATGCTAAACTTGCTCTATACCTTCTCTAACTGCAGTTATGAGATGTTGGCATTGGAAGAACAACTAGAAATAGCACAGCAGATTGGAACCACTAGGTCACAAATTCTCTCGAATTTGAATGACCTCTCTCTTGGAACAAGCTTCTTGTGAGAGCTGCTGATTCCAGTCTATATAATTGCTGGATGAACAAGTCAGCCACCCATCAGTTATATACAAGGGCTGTTGAGAGGATAATGTAAGAAAAGTGTAGAATTGTCATTCCATTGTAAATGGTTGTGAAAATGTATTTGTACTGTTAACATTTCTCGAGTCTATTAAGGTTACTATATTTATGCCACCCATCATTGTTTTTCTCACATTTTCATGTGGTTCCTCTATGAGCTTGAGTAGTTGTGTTTTTGCTCAAAACTGAGTTAGTTAGACATTAGGGACCATAATTATGTGGTGATGGGCCTTGGATTCAGAACATTCTCAATGGATCCATCTTTTTGTCACAGCTTATGTTGGAAGTATACACTTATCGTTTATTTATGGGTGCTTCAAACAGGTGTTGAAGGATTTAAATGTTGAAATTTGGTAACAAGTTTTGAGGGTAGGACCGGATTAGTGGCATTAGTCAAAAGACTGAGACAGGTAATGATGGTTAACCTCACAGGTGGAGTGAAGCCTCGTGTTTGAATGGTTACTTATACACTATTATTATTCACAGATGTGTCGTTAACAAATTATCATGGGGCGCTTACCGACTATTTCTGGAGTTTGTTGGATTTATGCGCAACTTTGCTTCTTTATTGTCAAATTCTGCTGTTGTTTCTTATAGGACCAAAATGGATATCATCTCCACCAGACAGACTACTGTTGAGCATTAAATTGATTTGGGGTAGTGTACAAGATTTTTATTTTGGAACTATCAGTTTGTTGTGTTTTGCATAAGCAAATAAGCAAACTTGACCAGTTTTGAAGTAATTCAATGAAAATTAGCTGCTAAAATTGATTAAATTATTTTGTTGCCTCAATACCCAAGTCGGGGAAATATTTCGATGTTTATATTACTTTTAAAGTTCCATAACATTAGTTTTCCGACAGTATAGATTTCGATGTCGTCTACGTGTATAAATTATAAATGAACGGAGTAGGTGAAAGAATCTAAAGTAGAAATGGATTATCTAACCATGAGCATCATCTGCGCTGCACAAACTGAAAAAATTATTCTACTGGTGTTGATGTGCTTGGTACTTAGGGGTCACAATCAACCGTGAGGGACAGTCCTACGGCCCTTAAAAAGGTCCTAAACAAGGTCGCGGACTATCTTAGGGCAGGCCGCTCCCTATTCGAACCTACCTTCTACCCCCCAACACCTGCTCGGTCAAAGGGTGGACACTTATCAACAACGACAGTTATTGCAAAAATGTATTCGAATACTTTAACAGAGAGCCACACAAACAAGCATAAAAGGGGAACTTTAAAAGAGCATGTTTTAGGAATGAATGCTAAACATATTTCATTCGATTACGAACAGGCATACATTCGATTCAGAGCATAAAAATAAAGAGGGATAGAAGCAATTATACCTCACAAGAAAGCGCCATTGCTGAGTGGCTGGGTTACACGCTCGAAGAGCCTAAGTTAACAATCTACTCCTAAGCTACGCTACTCTAAAATGTACTTTTTGACGTCTTGTCAATATGAGCTCTGCTGCCTTGTTCTTCTGTTCTTCTTTGTATTTATAGGGGCTTGAGATAACTATCCATGATCTAGCAGTTCTTCTCTCTGTCCACTTTCTTCATGTTAGTGTCCAACTTCCCCCACGTCTTCCACTTCTCCTGGTTTCCTTCGTCCTCTCCTTCTTTGACTGATACTTATACTTTAGCCACTCGTACAATGGCTTTTCGTATCTAAATATTATATATATATATATATATATATATATATATATATATATATATATATATATATGAGTCTTCTATTTACAAGGATTCTTCAAAAGTCTTTCAATTCGATTTGACTTTGACTTTTGTTGACCAATTTATCTATTGTATTATAAGTAAAAAAAAAATTGTATATAACAATTGCCCCCCTAATACATATATAAACATTTCAAGTTTATTTTGTATTATTGTACTAGTGAAGCTTCGTTTCCCGCGCTTTGATGATACAGTTCTTTTTGCTTACGTTTCTTCACTAGCCATGGACAATTTGTAGTTTTCGCTGATTGATGAATAACGCCTTTATAAATATCCGCTTCTTTCCGCCCTTCGCCTTTCATCGCTTTCTCTCTCCTCAGTTTAAACCCTAGATTTTTCACTCTTTTCCTCTTTTGCTTAATTCCTTCGTCTGAATTTTCCAAAAGATGACTGCCCATCCTCTCTTCTTAGATTTAGTTAATATTGGATCTTTAAATATGGCTTTTGATGCCCAAGATCTTTTCAAGGTTATTGAAATTCACTCTAAATTGTATTGGCCTGATTGTCTCATCCTTCGTTCTTCATCTTACCATGCTTCTGATGAGGAACCCTTTCGAGGTCAAGCTTTAAGGTCTTTTTCTTTAGGTCTTTGTTTCGATCCTTCCTCTATTCGAGGTATTTCACAAAGCTATTTTCTATCGGTTTTCTCTTCTATCGTTCGTGGGCGTGGTTTACCCTTGATTCTTTCTTCTCGTACTTTTCGCTCTAATTTTCAGACTCGGGATATATCCATTCATGGTTGGATGAACTTTCTTAATGAACGTCCTAGACGTTGGTTTAATCGACTTCAGGCCTTTCATTCTCGTTGGCATTCGAATAAAATTTTAGATTTTATTCGTTTGTCCCTTTTCGCCAAGATTCCTTATGATGGCAACGTATCCACTGCTCTTTGGCTTGCTTGGCATCCTACCATCAACTGCTTTGTTACTGGAGAGGGGCTCCAAACTGTGACGACGATATTGCCTATTTGACTGGTCTTTGTCCAGATGAGTCTCTCCAAGCACCAGGTTTCTCTTTTTGTGATTCACCTGTTGTTAGTGAGGAATATTTCGAGCCTGCTGATGCTTTGTTGAAAACTTTTTCTTCATCCACATCTACTCGTTCAGTTTCGTATTCGAAAGTTTTAACTCACTTTTCGTATCTCCCTCCTGCTATTCCTGTATCGAATGCTGAGGTGGTTTTATTTTTGAACTATGTGTTTCATCGATTATTTATGAATTATAGTTCTTCGATCGGAAATTCTTTCCTTTATTTAGCAGCTAACGTGGCTTCGATGGAGGGTCCAATCCCATTAGCTCCTTTCCTTCTTTCTCAGTTTTATCGGGGTATGTCGAATTTGACCCGGGATTTTTATTCCTGAAGGTCCTCAGGCTCAACACTCTTGCCCTTTCTGGCTTCTCACTGCCTGGGGTTTCCTTTATTACCCTTCTCGAATGAACATATCATCTATTGAGACGCATAATCTCTCCTATCAGAAAGATCTAGCCGCTCGTACAGGGGATTTTCATGCCTGCAATCTTTCGCCTTTTGCTGAATGGTCCTCTGTGGGCGAAGCGTGTTTTAATTTACTTCAACCTTTTCGTGTCGAAGACCTTCCTTTAGTGTTGTTTGAGGTATTTTCTTCGAAACCTCATTTTAACTGGCATCCTCATCATTGCTTGGGATCCCTGGTTTCAGTGTGGCAGATACTCGAATGGTACTCCCTTGGTGGCTTCGAGATGTTAATCCTTTCTTTATGAATCCTCATCTTCAACCTTATTGGAGGTCGGTCCTTACTTGTAGGGATCTTTTATACTTTGAGATCCCTTGGTTAAGTACTGAGGTTTATAGCCCCCAATTGGTTGCCCGTCAATTTGGTATTTGTCAAGCCTTTGCTGCTTCTTTAATTGAGACTTTGCATCGTCCTTGGCATGCGAGGCAAAGTCAGGCCTCTATCGACATGGGTTTGGGAAACCAATCTTCAGAGGTGACCCTTCAGAGTCATGTTCTTCTCCGAAATCATCTGGACGCTGTAGATATTACTCCTTGGTTTAGAACTTGTTCTGGCGAGCCAGAATATTCGCTTTGGTAGACTCAGTTCTTCAATTCTACCCTTGGTAGCAGCATTTTGCACTCTCGTCTCGAGAAAGTCATACATAAAATATTTCCCAAGGATGCTAGCCCCTTTTTGCATACTTTGAATGCTATTGAGGCATTCATTCCTTCCTTATCGGTTCTTTCTCTAAGAAATTATTTTGATACTAATTAACTTCTCCCTTAACCAATTTGACACAAATTTTCATGGATGTAGGCCGTGTCTTCCTTGCCTTGTACTGAAGGGACGTCCCTTTAAAGTGAGCCTTTCAATCAGGCATCTATCTCGGATATAGGTTTTTGCTAATCTCTTTTCTTTTTCTGAGCGCAAATACTTCTGTTGTTTTACTTATTCTGGAAAATGGCGATTTCGTATAGGGATCGTCTCTTCTTCGATACCCTTAGATCCTGGCTCTTCGACTCCTCGACCACTTGTCACACCAGATATTAATGAAACTAAAGATTCTTCTATTATCTCTTCATCTTCTCATGGTCTAGCATCTGGTAAGTTTAGTTCGCTTATTTAAGATTTTTGTTTGTTAGTTCTTTTCTTTCGTCTCCTCTTACCCTTTTCTTTTTATAATTAGGTCAAGACATGGATCCCATCCCTTCTCCTATGGTCGAGGATCAGGTTGTCACTTCTTCGGATCAAGCTGTTCGTTCTCCCAATCGATCCACCCAACAATCCTTAATGTCCTCTATCGGCGTTTCTCAGACTATGACAATTGCTCCCTCGAGTATGGTTCTGATATTTTAATAACCATGGTTTTTTCTGAAGATTCAATTTTCTTATTTCGAATTCCTTTTTGTAGGTTCTTTGATGTCCTTGCTGGATGATCTATTGGCTCCCAATCTTGGAGCTTCTGATGCTATTAACAAGGGATTACGTCCGTTGGACGCCCTTGAGACAAATTGGTCGGATGTGTCTGTTGCGCTAGCTTTGGAAAATTTCGTCAGGTCCAACCAACAGCATTTTCCTGTGGGTCTTCGAGATTTGGTGCTTCGAGACAATAGCTCTCTGGTTTCAGCTGTGCAAGACTTGCAGAATGCCCGTTCTGAAGGGATTCCTGAGACTGACTTGGATAGCTGGGCTCGTCGTGCTGACCTTTTGGCTGATCTCAAAACTGGTAGGTCATCCCTTCAGCAAAAGCGACAGCTTTATGACGCGGCTCAGGCGGAGCTTATTGCTATTGAAGATCAGATCAATTATTTATCTTATCGAAGGACAGAAGTTGTTGAACTGATGTCCGCTCATGAAAAGAGGAAACAGGATATCCAATCCCATATTTCTGACCTAACCGCTTCTTGGGACATTCGAACTGCTCAATTGTCTGGTTATCAGGATTTGAAGGCCTCTATTTCATTGCTCCTTGCTGTTGTTAGGCAATTCCTTAGTCCTTCTGTTTAATTTCGGTGTTTGAACATTATTAGTTTTGTCTTTGAAAGGATTAAGACCTCTCTTTTGATTTTGGTTTATTTTTCATTTATTTCTTCCCAGAGTTGTGGGAACCTGGTATAAATGTTATCTTTATATATATCCCAAGTCGAAGGGAAATATTTCTTTAGATATTTGCCATTTATTACTCGTCCAAACTGTTTACCATTCGTATACAGCAATTTATATGCATTTCCGGGTTCAACGCTTTCTATAATGAATGGTCCTTCCCAATTTGGAGACCACTTCCCGTAGAACTTGTCTTTTTGTCCTTCAGGGAGTATTGTTTTCCATATGGAAAACTATTTCTTTTTTACTTTTCGATTGTAATATTTTTCAGTTTGTTTCTTTAACTTATGAATATTTTGCAATGCTTCGATTTGTAGGATTTCTTGATCCAATTGTTCAATATTCATAGCCTCTTTGTACTCTTGTGGTGATAGATTAATTTGTTTAAGTATTCTTTCAGACTTGATATTGATTTCGACAGGTATGACTGCTTCGTGTCCAAATACCAATTGGAATGGGGTTACTAGTACGCTTTCTCTAGGGCTAGTTCGATAAGCCTATAGTGTTTCTAAGAGAAAATCATGCCAAATGCGAGGATTGTCTTTTATCATCTTAGCAATTTCTCTTTTTATAATTTTATTAGTTGATTCCGCCTGTCCATTCGCTTGGGCATAATACGGAGTGGAGTTTGTTAATTTAACAAATAATTTTCCTAGAAAAGACTTTATTTCGTCACTATTAAATACCTTAGCTTGATCCACTGTGATAGTTTCAGGGATTCCAAATCTAGTAAATATATTTTCGTTGATAAAATTTACTATGTCACTTGACGTTATGTTTACGAAGGGCTTTGCTTCGACCCATTTCGTAAAGTAGTCAGTGGCTACTAAAACATATTTATGATGTTTTGATGAAGCGGGCCTAATTTCCCCAATAATGTCCATTGCCCATCCTCGAAATGGCCAAGGCTTGATTATACTATGGAGCTTGGCTGCTGGAACTCGCTGAATATCACCATGTTTTTGGCACGGTCTGCACCATTTGGCATATCGTATACAGTCTCTAGTAACTGTTGGCCAGTAATATCCATATTGGTGTACCAATCTTCTCATTTTCTGCCCTATTTGATGGGCTCCACATATGCCTTCATGTATCTCTCCCATGACTAACAAGGCGTCGTCTAAGTCTAAACATTTAAGTAGTAGACCGCTAATATCTTTTCGAAATAGTTGTTCTCCATCATATACATATCGATGTGCTATGAGTTTTAACTTATTAGAGTATTTCTTTTTCGATGGTTCTTGGAGATATTCGATTATCTCATCCCTCCAATCAACCTCTTTAATTATAATATCAACTTTATTAATTTTCATTGTTGCTCTCTCTTCGAATGGAATAAGTTCCTTTGCTTTGATTATAATCTTTTCATGAAAATAACTCCAAGGAATTTTATATCCTGAAACTAATTGAGCTAGCTCATTAGCTATCTCGTTTTCGATTCAAGGGATATAATATATTTTTACTTCATAAAAATACTCTAGTAGCTTATTAATTCTAGCATTTCCTAGAATTGTTGTTGAGCTAAAGCATTTGAAGATTCCTTTTGTTTGATTTATGATCAATTGAGAATCTCATTTTATGATTACGTTCTTAGCCCCTACTTCAAGAAGGCTTTCTAGTCCTAGGATTAAGGCTTCATATTCTGCCCTATTATTGGTACAAGGTCCTTCCAGTTGTACCGCAATTTTCGTAGGGATTCCTGTTGGTGATATTAAGTATATCCCAGCACCTGCCCCTCTTCGAGTAGTAGGAGAACCATCAAAATATAATTTTCATGGGACTAAATCAATATAATCCTCTTCGAATTGGTTTTCTGTATCAACGCTAATTGATGGGTGATCTGCTAAAAAGTCAGCCAAATCTTGTCCTTTGATTGCCTTTTGTGTTATATATCTAATATCGAATTGAAGAAGGTGAAGGCTCCATTTGTTTAGTCTTCCTTTTAATAATTGTTGTGACAACATATATTTCAATATGTCTGTTGGGGATACCACTTCAACTGTAAAGGACATGAAGTAATGTCTTAATTTTAGTGAGGCAAAATATAGACTATAACACCACTTTTCGATAGGTGTATATCAAGTCTATGTATCCGCCAGAGTCTTTGATAAGTAGAAGACTGCTTGCTCTATTCCATTGTCGTTTTCTTGAACCAATAGACATCCCATTGAGGTATCTCCTATTGAAAGATACAGTCTCAGAGGTTTTCCCATTCGTGGGGGGATTAAAACTGGCGGTTCCGATAAGTATTGTTTTATCTTATTGAATGTTTCTTGGTGTATTGGTTTCCATTGGAATTCCTCACCTTCCCTAGACCTTAGGAGTGATGAAAAGTTCTTAGTTTTATCTGCTAGATTAGATATAAACCTTCGAATGAAGTTGATTTGCCCTAGGAATCTCTGGAGTTCCTTTTTGTTTGTAGGGGGTTTTGCTTCTAAAATTGCTTTCGCTTTGTTCTTATCAATTTCAATACCTCGTTGGTGGATAAGAAATCCCAAAAAGTTACCTGCCTGTACTCCAAAAGCACATTTGAGTGGGTTCATTAGTAATTTATATTTTCACATCTCTTAAATGAACTTTCTAAGTGGTTTAGATGATCTTTGTGAGATTGTGATTTTATCACCACATCATCTATATATACTTCCATGAATTTTCCTATCATATCGTGGAATAGGTAATTCATGGTTCTTTGATATGTTGCTCCTGCATTCGTTAGACCAAAAGGCATCATTATCCATTCGAATGTTCCTAAAGAACCTGGACATCTAAATGCGGTTTTGTGTCTATCTTTCTTAGCAATTCGTAGTTGATAATACCCTGAGTATCCCTCTATGAAAGATAGGACTTTGTGTCGAGATGCTGCATCGATTAGAGTATCTGCTACTGGCATAGGATATTCGTCCTTTGGGCTGACCCTATTTAGGTCCCTGAAGTCTATACATACTCTAATTTTTCCATTCTTCTTAACAACTGGAACGATATTTGCTAGTCATTCGACATATTTGGCTGACCTTATGAATTTCGCTTCAAGTAAATTCTCTATCTCTTTTTTTACTCCCAAAACAACTTCTGGGGCTATCCTTCGTGGGGGTTGCATAATTGGTCTACAATCATTTTTTTATACGTAGCTCATGTTGTGCTATTTGAGTGTCAATTCCAGGCATTTCGTGATGGGCCCAAGCAAAGCAATCTTTGTATTCGATTAAGATGTTAATGAAATTTTCCTTCTCTTCTGGAGGTAATTTCCCACTGATGTAATTTATTCTGGGATTTTCTTTAGTTCCCAAGTTAACTTCTTCTAATGGATCTTGTATTTCCATCTTTATATCTTCGTTCTTTTCCCAGATTCGTTCTAGAACTTCATATGTGTTATCTTCTTCTTGCATTTCTTTCAATTCGTTGGTCATTGCGTGAATCAACTTTTGTTCGCTGTTCAGTCGTGCCACAACTCTTAGGATTTTATCTAAAGCATTCTTTAATTCAACTGCAGAACCATTTTCTTCGTGAAAAACATCTGTATTAATTCGAATAACATTTCTACAATCTATTGTTCTAGACATAACAATAACTTTGAAATAATAATAATTACAACTATTTCTAATCCTATCTCTAGGAAGCTGTAATTTTCAAAGGTCCTTCCTTTAACTTGTTGTTAAAGTCCTTGATCTTTGCTTCAATATCTTCTTCTGGCCTTCGATTGGCTTCTTTACTTCGTTGTTCTTCTAGCACCTCTATTCGAATTGGCGTGCATTCCCCCCGTGTAGAACCTGGCTTTCGACAAAATTAGTAGTGGTCAGATGAGGCTTTTCTTCTGCCTTCACAGTTTCAAATCTTTCGCCATTCCAAATTATTAGTATTTGGTGTAAAGTAGATGGCTTGCAATAATTGCTATGGATCCAATCTCTTCCTAGTAATGCTTGATAACTAGAACTAGTATCGACTACAAAGAAAGCAGTATAGGAGATCGTATTTCCTACTTTAATTTTGACTGGTAATAGTCCATTCGATTTGGTGGCTTGTCCAGTGATGCCATATACTGCTACGTCTGCAATTATTAAATCCTTCGTGGATTTTCCCAAAAGTGGTAATGTAGATAATGGTAATACATTCACAGCTGTCCCATTATAAATTAAAACCCTATTTATCCCAATATTATCAATTTCTGCTTTGATGTATAATGGTTCAATATGGTTATTATTTATGTCTTTTCTATTCAATAAATCCTTAAAAACTGGGTCTATATTATGTTCACAAATACAGGCCTCAATTTATTCGATCTCTGAAATGTTTAAGTCTTCGTAACACCTTAAGTCTAGGAGCGTATCCTCTATAAATTCGTATGGTGAATCATCTAAAGTAGAAGTTAAGTTTCGTTCTAATTCTAGACAAGATGAAGAGGACATACCTGGTTGGGCCGTAAACTCATAGGCCTCATCTTCTTCCACGATCTCGTGCCATCGTGGTTGTTCCTTGCTTCGCCTTTCTGACTGGACCTCTGGATGCATGGCTTCCACCATGCTTATTTCGGTTTTATCTTCGAAATTCAAGGCCCTTTAAATAGCTTGCGTTCGTGTGAACTCCTCATCATTGACGTAGATTTCGATTCCGTCATCTGAGGTGTATTCGTCTTCCTCTCGATCTCTCCTTTCAAATTTACTGGGGTGGACTTTTACATCCCTCATCTGATCGCTAAGGGTGTCTATGTCTACCCCTTCACTTCCCTTAGTTGAACATTCGATTTGTCCAACTTGGATTTGCAATATTCCTTTCGACATTGCCTCTTCATCAATTTTCAATTGATTGATAAGTGCTTCTTGTTGCATCTTCATTGCAACCTGAGCTCTAGCGTGGCTTAATTTCTCAGCCACTTGTTTCCTCTCCTGGGCCTTCGAGGGGATATTTCGCAGTTGAGCCATGTTAGAGGTTCGGGTATCCTCGAAGTATCATGAAGTCCTCAATCCTTGTTGAGGTAGACTTCCTCTTAGGGCATATCTGCCCCCAAATCTGCCTCCTCTTCCTCCTCGATACCCCCTTCCCATCGGATTAACATCCGTTCGTGGAAGCTTGGGCATTCTATAGCTTCGTTGATAGGCAGGTACCCAATTTGGATCATTGGGTATGATCTGTAACCGCACCAATTCGAAGTGCAGAATATCAGAACAATCAGGATATAACACGTTCTGTAGCCCTTTACGGTTGGTAGCAATCACCTCTTGCTGTTAACACCTTCTGTAGCCCTTTAAGGTCGAGGGCTTTCTTGTAGGTTTTGTCCCTAGTAAGAGTTACATGTTCTTTGTTAACAGGCCTCACCTCTTGCTGATGCACTTCGATATCATCAGTTGACTCCATTCCTAGAACGACTTTTGCGATATAGGTCAATTCTACTGTCCCTAGTTCCATCTGTTTAGCGACGAACCTCCAGAATATCTGACATTGGTCAGTAGTATGTAGTGTATTCATGTGCCATTTGCACATGCCCTCGAGCCCTTCGTCTTTGACCTTAGGGAAGGTCAAAAATGCCTTGGTCTATATATCTGTTGAACATGATGTTGGCCATTTTCGTGTAATTCGATACCTGTAAGCATGAAATAGCAGATGTATCAATATCTATCATGTTTATCTCTAAGGTCCGTTGAAAGGGGTCTTTTTCAATTTCTGTCTTATCTTTTTCAGGAAAAAACAGTTCCTTATCGTCTATCTTTTTCTGTATAATGTTTCAAAAATATGTACAATTATTAGTTCTATGTGTCGTAGCGTTATGCCATTTACAATATGGCTTTCTCTCTAATTCTGCATTCGAAGGTATCCTAATATTTCTAGTCCTCGTAATTTTCTTATTAGCAAGTAAACAGTCAAATATCTTATCGGCCTTCGAAGTGTCAAAAGAATATTTTTTAGGCTTTTCCCCTATGTCAACCAAACTGTCCTTCTTTTCAAGTTTAGGACAAGAGAAGGGTGGTCCTTTCTTAAATTCAGTATAATCTATTTCGAAAGAGTCCTCAAACACCCATGGTGCTTCTATTTCGAAGGCATTAAAACCCTGGTGTTTCCTTTGACTTTCTTCCCTTAGCATATTTTCGTCTCATATTGCACTCTCTGCTAATTCTCTAAAGTCATGAAATGGAAGACCATTGAATTTCATCCTATATTCTATAGCCATATTTTCTTTAGCTAATTGTACAAATTCTTTTTCGGGTAAATTTTTATGACATTTTATCCTAGCTCTCTTAAATCTAGATAGATATTCTTCTACTGATTTCCCAGTATTTTGTCGTATTCTGGCTAAATCACTCATCGAAATACCTGGATCGGTTCTAGCAAAGTGATTTTGGAAGTGGAATTGCATTTCTTCCCAACTATTTATCGAATTTGGCGCTAGGCTTATATACCAATTAAAGGCAGATCTGTTAGAGAACTAGGAAACATTCGAAGTTTTAAGTATTCGTTATCTGCTGCTTCTCTACATTGACATGAGAATCTAGCTACATGTTCTAAAGCAGATACATTATCATCTCCTGAAAATAGAGTAGAATCAGGGACTCTAAATCCTCGAGGAAAAGGGTGTGCTCTATCTATCCAATCAGGATAAGGCTTACTCGTTAAGGGCCTATTTACCTTTCTCAAAGTTGGCCCATATAATCTTTCTACAATTTGTTCAATTTGTGATTGAATAGTTTCCTCTCCCATCATTCCTGGTATCGAATGTGGATATGTGGTGGGCTGTGCACTGTATGGATCATTCGTTCCATATCTTGGGTTATATTGTGAATTTTGACCAAAATTAGTTGGTCTTCTCCCCTGATAATTTCTTTCGAAAGGCTGATAGGGGTTCCCCTGTCCTACGGTCGTATACCCGTGCAGGTTAGCTTCAGGGTATATAGGCTGTGAAGATATATTAGATGTCCTGGGATATTCAAAATGAATCCCAGGAGCTCTATCTTTTCCTATATTATTTCTATCTCCTGTAGACCCTAAGCCTAGATTCGTATTGACTCCAGGAGATGATGTTAAATTAATGGGATTTGATGGTTAGCCTGTTTCAAAATTCTTAAATGTTCTTGAGGCTCCCTAAGGCAGCCTGGTGGTGGATATCCTATAGGTGTTTTATCTTTTAAAACTCCTCTGGCCAACTGTATGACCTTTTCGATGAGTTGGTTATGCTTTTCAATATGTGACTCTAAATTAACTGTCACGTTGTTAGCCATGCTTTTCGACAAGTCTGAAAATGTAGCATTAAAGGTCTCGTTTATATCTAGTATGATTTTACCTACTTCTCTAGCCAGACAGTCTTTCGAATCTGTAGCTACACTATCTATGATTTGGTGACAAACCCTTGAAGTTTCGTGTGCTAAGGTTCTATATTGGTCATTATACTCTTTTCGTTGCCTTTCTCTAGCCTCCAATAGAGTTTCTTTCATACATTCCACGAATTTCTCATAAACTTCTTGTATATCGAATTTAGTTTTTCGTGGAGTTTCTTCATGAGAAGAAGAGCCTTGAGGTTGGGATGCTGTATTCGAAGCATTATCCTCTCTTTGGGCACTCATATCACCAGATATATTTCTTACTTGAGACCTAGTTTGAGGCATTAAAAAGGTTTATTCGTGGACGTAACTCCCACTGTGGTCGCCAAATTTGTTGATATGCTTGGTACTTAGGGGTCACAAGCAACCGTGAGTGGCAGTCCTACGACCCTTAAAAAGGTCCTAAACAAGGTTGCGGACTATCTTAGGGCAGGCTGCTCTCTATTCGAACCTACTCTTCCACCCCCCAACACCTGCTCGGTCAAAGGGTGGACACTTATCAACAGCGACAGTTATTGGAACAACGTATTCGAATACTTCAACAGAGAGCCACACAAACAAGCATAAAAGGGGAACTTTAAAAGAGCATGTTTTAGGAAGGAATGCTAAACATATTTCATTCGATTACGAACAAGCATACATTCGATTCAGAGCATAAAAATAAAAAGGGATAGAAGCAATTATACCTCACAAGAAGGCGCCATTGCTGAGTGGCTGGGTTACACGCTTGAAGAGCCTAAAATAACAATCTACTCCTAAGCTACACTACTCTGAAATCTACTTTTTGACGTCTTGTCAATATGAGCTCTGCTGCCTTGTTCTTCTGTTCTTCTTTGTATTTATAGGGGCTTGAGATAACTGTCCATGATCTAGCAGTTCTTCTCTCTGTCCACTTTCTTCATGTTAGTGTCCAACTTCCCCCACGTCTTCCACTTCTCCTGGTTTCCTTCGTCCGCTCCTTCTTTGACTGATACTTATACTTTAGTCTTTTCCTACAACGGCTTTTCGTATCTAAATACATTTTATATATATATATATATATATATATATATATATATATATATATATATATATATATATATATATATATATATATATATATATATATATATATATATATATATATATATATATATATGAGTCTTCTATTTTATAAGGATTTTTCAGAAGTCTTTCAATTCGATTTGACTTTGACTTTTATTGACCAATTTATCTATTGTATTATAAGTTCAATTTATTTTGTATATAACAACTGGAGAGAATCCCGTTCCGTTAGGTTTTTGTTTTGGAACGATCACTATGACATTTTATTTCCATAAGAAAGTAGACAAGATTTGCATTTGGAAAGAACTTTAGAGTAAATTAGCTACAAAAACTGATATAAATATTCGCCTTGATGCCCAAGTTGAGGAAGTGTTTGCATGTTTGTATTACTCTAAAATTAAACCTCTCCTTAACTCCTTGTGACTTGTAAACACTCTCACCTAAACCATTCTTACATTATTAAAATTCAAAAAGTATTTTGTGTGAGATCAACTCACAATAAAAAGGGGTTATTGTTTAGAAATGTAGGAATCATTTATTATGAATGGTGACCCTTATCACACTTAAATGTGACCATCGCCTCACCGAAAGTTAAGAAAGACTGTTTTATAGAAATTTTTGGGATTAAGGATCATAGAAATGCTATATTTTTCTCCGTCTTACAAATAAATATGAGACATAAGTCAGAAGAAGTACTAAATTTCATACTTCATATGCTTTACATGAATTCTTTTCCATTGTACCGAATGATCGAATCGAACTAATTACTAAATAACTGGAAAAAAAATACACCCTTATTTTTATAATCGGAACGAATTGAGAACATTACAAACAACCATTAATTTATTTATTTTTTTCTACCAAACAGCCATAATTGCATGAACAAAATAAATATTGGTAAAACTAAAACACAAGCATTGAAAATACGCATACGAAATCCGGCTGGAAGTATACACGTGCGTATGAAGTAATGATTAGGATTAGTGTACACAAAGGTTATGATGGCACACGTCAACAATACCTCATCAATAAGAGCATGCCCAACTGAAGGGGGGGAGGATTGGGGATAAAACTCTGAATTTTGGATTTGAATCAAAATTAATTCACGTAATTTTTTTTTTGCGCAATTTGGCGAAAACCACCTAACATGTTTCAGAATTTGTCCAGTACCCCCTGAAACGTTACTATTTGGCGAGTACCACCTTAAATGTTTATTCCGCCCTGGAAGTCACACCTTAATTAATTTTCTGACCATTTTACCCCCCACGTCGGCCACGTGTGAGTCACGTGACTTTTAATTAAACTAAATAATTAAATAAATAAAAAGTAAAAAATAAAAAATATAAATATAAATAAAACTAAAACTAAAACAAAACCACATCTCTCTCTCTCTCTCTCAAGCTCCATCTCCATCTCTCTCTCTCAAGCTCCATCGACCATCTCTCTCTCCATCTCCATCTCCATCTCTCTCTCTCTCTCAAGCTCCACCATCATCTCTCTCTCTCTCTCTCTCTCTCTCTCTCTCAAGCTCGACCATCATCTCTCTCTCTCAAGCTCGACCATCTCTCTCTCTCTCAAGCTCGACCATCATCTCCATCTCTCTCTCTCTCAATGCTCTCTCTCTCTCTCAAGCTCTGAAGATCGTCATTAATGGCGACCACCATTTTTGTCCGGCAACCACATCTCAAGCCACCGATTTGTGGTTTCCGGCCATGAACCATGGTCGGCGACATTTCTGATTAATCTCGAGCGAGCTTCAATGGCCATGCATGAGCTTTAGAAGCTCCGATCTGCCGATTCCAAGCTAAGCTTCTCCTTCTATCTTTTTAATTTTTTCCCTTTTTGTCTTAATTTTCGGTTTTGTTTCAGAATTTCTCGTTTTTGTCTTAATTTTCGGTTTGATTGTTTCAGAATTTAATGGATTGTTGTTGTTGTTCTGTTTCGCCACGAAAACAGAGGAAGAGAGAGAGAGAGAGCGAGAGACTGTTGTTGTTGTTGTTGTGTTCTGTTTCGCCACGAAAACAGGGGAAGAGAGAGAGAGAGTGTGTGTTCTGTTTCGCCACGAAAACAGGGGAAGAGAGAGAGAGAGAGCGACAGACTGTTGTTGTTGTTGTTGTTGTTGTTGTTGTTGTTGTTGTTGTTGTTGTTGATGACGAGAGAGAGAGATGACAGGAGAAACAGAGAGAGATTACGAGAGAGAGATGGTAAAGATGGAGATACAGAGAGAGAGGAAGAAGATGGAGTGAGCGAGAGAGAGAAAGAGAGTGAATTAATTTTTTTTTTTTTTATATGTGGGAACAGTGAGCGAGAGAGAGAAAAAAAAAAATCATCTAAGTGGGGGGGTAAAATGGTCAGAAAAAAATTGGATTTGCCCGGAAAATCCATTTAGGTGTGACTTCCACGGCGGAATAAACTTTTAAGGTGGTACTCGCCAAATAGTAAAGTTTCAGGGGGTACTGGACAAATTCTGAAACATGTTAGGTGGTTTTCGCCAAATTGCGCTTTTTTTTTCGAAAGAAGTCCATATTAAAGCCATAATGGCAAAACTATGCAAGCCAAACGCTTTTGAGAAGGTGTCTTAGGTTGGTTGGGGACTTTGGGACCATCTTCTTTAAGGGATGCCACAAAAAGTAGAACATTAACCTCCTTCTAATTAATCCCTCAACTAATCAAATTGTCGAATTACTTGCTTTTCCACTCCAATATCACCCTTTTGGAGCCTCTTAATTTCCTAAAGCAGGCACTAAAATATTAAAGTCTCAACAAACCACATTTTGTCCCCACACGTATAGCGGGAGATTGCTAAGCCACAATGAGTGTCGGCTTTGATATTGTGCCCGAACTTTCGTTCTTAATTAATGAAAACATTATTGACAAATATTTTTGCAGTTGTTTGTTTTTTATAAATATAAAAATTGCACCTCTGACTATGAAATACGAATGTCCCCGACTATCCCTGTTATTCATTTTTCTGATCCCAAAGGCCAACACAATATAGGACCAAAATCCTATGATGTTATCCCATGCTAATGCATCCCTTGCTATGTGGTGCAAAAATATCCACCTTCGTTCTGGGGCCTCTGAGAAGCCCAAAAACTGTGGATATATAACCTACGTTTTCGGTGTCCCTGGCCCCAGGTGTCATTTTTGCCTAAACATCTCTCGATGCCTTAGAAGGGTCCTCAAGATTACTGAACTTCGATATCACCCATGTGTTCAGTGTTCAGGGCCTTACATTGGTGTTACGAAAAAATGCCTTTACAAGCCTATTAGGGACCCGATAATGGACCCCGCAGGCCTCCTATTTTCCTTAGGGTTGTCCCTTACTATGTGGTGCGAAAACATCCACCATCGTTGCGGGGCCTCCCAAAAGCCCAAAAAACGTGGATAACCTACGTTTTTCGGCTTCCCAAAGCCTGGGTGTCATTTTTTCCCAACCTTCTCTGGGGGGTCTATCATGACCTTAGAGGACCCTCGGTGCCCCGGGAGGGTTATCAGGAACCCCGAACATTGATATCACCTATGCGTTCGGTGTGTTCGGGCTCTACATTGGTCTTCCGTAAAAACGCCGTTACAAGCCTAACAGGGACCCGATAACGGACCCCGGGGGCCTCCCATATTCTTACGGGTGTCGCTTGTGAAGTGGTGTGAAAATATCCACCTTCTTTGCGGGGCCTCCTGAAAGCCCAAAAAACGTGGATTACCTACGTTATTGGCTTCCAGGGGCCCGGGTGTCATTTTGGCCTAAATTTCTCCGAGATGTCTATGATGACCGTAAAGGACCCTCAGTTCCATGGGAGGGTTATCAGGATCCCCGAACTTTGATATCACCCATGTGTTCGGTGTTCGGGCCCTTACATTGGTGTTCCGTAAAATCGCCCTTAAAAGCCTATCAGGTGTGGTGCCAGATTCTCGGGTTTTCCTGGATTAGGACCCGGGAACCGTCGCGCTACGTTCCAGTGGCACGTCCCACGGAAATCGGCCGATTGAAGAGGCCAATTGTCAAGAAATCATCTTAAGGTTCGAAGTCGCCACCTTGTTATGGCTCGAACAAGGACGGGTTTTTACAAAAGAAGAGTCGCCACCTTGTTATGACCCAAACAAGGAAGGGTTTTTACTAAAGAAAGGGTTTTATAAACGATTTTAAAGAAAACCATTTAAGAAACCCAAAAGTTGACTCCATCGCGATAAGGCACGAAAATTCTTTAACTGGTCTGCGAATCAGAGATCTTGGTTCGGGGTCTAGGTTAGAAGGTGCGGACGTCCTCGGACCCGTCTCTTCCTCCGTAATGAGTACGGGCTCTTTACTAATATGTTGTATCCCATATGAAAGCTTGAGGTTGGTTATATTATGCCTAAAAAAAGTAAAAGAACACATAAATATTCACATTATCACACAACATGCTCACACAATAAGAAAAAAAGAGTTTATTTATAAACAGTATGTTCATTTATATACCGGCGGGTTTGGATATTGCAAAATACTGCACTACGTAACATTCATCGTAGGTCTTGAATCTACTCCTGGATCAAAACCCTTACGTAGTTTTGACCGGGGAATCCGGTCAGTAAGACTCCTTGGGTGCCACTAAGGCAGGTATGGATGTTCTTTCCCGTAAAGAGGGATATAATTGAGAAGCTTATAGGATGACTCGCAACTTAGAGCCGAATTGATCCGAGGAACCCCCCTACTCTCCTCGAAGAAGTAGGGAAAAGCTCAAATGGGATGGTTAGCCTGCTCCTTCGAGGCGTTCAATCCAACAATATTTGGTAATATATGGGGATCAACCCAATTCTTAGCTTTGAGTATAAAGATTAGACTTCTCAAAAATATTCGTTCTTGATTGAAGAATAACATTCATTGAGGGTGGATAGATGGATGATTTGTGTAGATGGTGGGTATGTATTGGTGGGTAATGGCTCAAAGGAGTCTTTACGATAGGATCCCCCGGGGTGGCCCGAGGCCAAATAAGAGGGGACGATCAATAATTAGCTTCTATCCGATCATAGGTATTCCATTGGGGAAAATGGTTGTAACCGGGGAAATATGGATTTCACTGGGGAATGTGATTTGTATGAAGGTGATTTTATGGAATGATAGGTGGAACACCCATGATCGCGTATAAGCAAATTTCTGATTCTAACCTCGAATTTGGCCCCGGGCCGGATTGGTACATAAATGAACATACCGTTTTACAAAACAACAATTATATATATACATTCAACCACACATGTTGAGCAGACAATTTTATTTTTTAGTTTTAGCCAAGTTGCTTTATTAGGTGAGAGAAATGCAAATGCAAATGCGAATAATTACAACACATGTTAACAATGGCTCTAAGTAACAAATTACAAGAGTCCAAATTAATTACACAATACAACACAAATGAAAATACTAAAAATCCTAAATAAGGAAAATGTCTCGGTCTTCCTTGGCGTGGGGCCTCTGGGGCTCGGTCTCGATCTTCAGCTCCAACGGTGGGAAAACCAATGGCAAATCATTACTTAGCTAATTAGTTTTATTCCTAAAAACTGATATTTACATGACACAATTGATAAATGGACAAGGGAATGGTCCAAACGAATCAATATATTAACCAAATTATTTTTAAAACTAATTAGACACTTTGGGGAGCTAGACTGGAGAAGCTCACATTTTTATCTTTTTATTTGATAAATTAACGAAAATCCTCAAGTGAGGTAAAGAAAACTGTTTTTGCTTAAGTCTGGATGCAACTTTAATAAATCATAACTATGTCTTAAAGTAAGAAAATGGATTGATTCCAAAGCCTAACTTGTGTCATTTTTAGTCCTCTTTCTCATGTAAAAATATCAAGTCAACTAAATGACTAAGGAGAAAGTTATTTGCCAATTACAACCTACTGGAAGCGATTTCCAGACTTGCGACTTTTGTTTTGTTATGAATTGAAGACAACTTATCTAAGTCTAAGTTTTACACGGATCAAACTAGAACTAGTGGTTAGTATGTACACAAATTGGTGTGAATTTATCAGTTGTTTATGTTATTAAACTAAATTAAACAAAAGTACTGTACACGTCATCTTGTCTTTTTGTTTGAAGGTTTATTGTTGATAGTGACAGCTTTGAATCCGATTTTCAATTAATCATTAAAAATAGGATACAAGTCCGAATCGAATAATTACAAATCCTATAATGGTCCAAATGGAGTCTAGTTTATATTCCTTTTGGCGTTTTACAATTATAGTTCATGATCAGATAAATATTAACTGATCTTCAAAAGGGGCCAAATCTGGTCCAGTTTCGGTAATGGATTTATTTTATTTTTTATTGTTAACAAAAGTTCTTCATTTTTGCAGGTCTTTTAATATATATATTGAGGATAGTACAGTAAAAATATAAAAATAAAATAACTATCCTAAGGAGGGTTATTAAACCTTTTATTCTATGTCATGAAAATGGATCTAAGTCCTTTTAGTCCAGCAATAGTTCGACATTAAACAAATCACCAAAATTCCGATTCTTAACCAAAATGGGTACAGCCAATGTTATTGGCAAGCTTATTATGTCTAATTCATTTTATCCAGAAAGGAGTTAAGTCCAATTGTTCGTGGTTTATTAGTTATTTATAGATCTAGACTCTACTGTCAGTTTTAGACCAGTTAACTTAGATTGATTGCCATTGATGATCCAACCGTTAGGTCTGGGCGTTCTTTACATGGGTGGATAGATAACATGTCAAGATTTTCGTAGCCACCAATTTGGTCATAATCCAACCGTTAGATCTTCTAGAGCTACCCGATCAAGTTATATCATAAAACTGTCAACAAATTCCGAGATCTAAAATCTACAACCTAATGTCATTGTTAACTTATTTATATACATGAACCACTTTTATTCCATTTTTACATGATAAGTATGGGAATAAGATTAGCACAAACATAGCAATCACAATAATCACTCAACTCATCCTCACCGTAAAAATGGTCAATAAGTGGTATACCCACTAAGCCCTCTATGAGTGGCTAATCCTAGCTAGTGATCGTGTGAAAAATGAGGGATCACATAACCGACCTCATATCACATCGACCTTTAAAAAAAGAAGGAGATGAGATTAGAAAGCCAAGCTTGCATTTTCTTACAATTTAGCTTTGTTTCTTCAATGCTTGAACTTGAATACCCACAAGTGTGGGGTTAATCACAAATGCCTTCTTCTTGTGATTAACACTAAAAAAAAATGAAGTTCTATACTAGAGAAGGAGTAAGTTTAAAACTCAAGAGAGAAAGAGAGATCAAAGGCCCTTAAAAATAGCTTTTTAGGGTGTATTTATAAGGGGGGAAGGATGGGGGAGAATTAGGGTTAGAAGAAATGGAGGGTGAGATTTGATGGGAGGTGGATGGTGAGATGGGGGTTGAGAGAATATGGATGGGAGGGTTACAAATGTCACATTTGTGGTGATGGAAGAAGATGGGAGGAATCTTGTGAGGTGGAAGTGAGTAGGAAAGAGAAAAGATGAGATAAGGTGGGAGAGAAAATATAAAAGGGAAAAAACAAAAACAAAATAAAAAGGGCTTTGCTTTGCTAATGGGTTGGGTCAACTTATGGACCCTAAATGCCCTTTTAGCCCAAATGACTTATTTAGTTAGGGTAATTACGGTTAATGCTAATATTAACTGTAATAATTATTAAAAACAAATACAAGTCAAAATTCAGCGTCTACATCAGGGACCCGATAACGGACCCCGAAGGCTCCCATGTTTCCTAGGGGCGTCCCTTGCGGTATGGTGCAAAAATATTCACCTTCGTTTTGGGGCCTCCCGCAAACCCAAAAAGTGTGAATTTAGCCTACGTTTTTTGCTTCCCGGGGCCCGGGTGTCATTTTTGCCCAAACTTCTCTGGGGGGTTTATCATGACCTTAGAGGACCCTCGGTGCCCCGGGAGGGTCATCAGGATCCCCGAACTTCGAAATCACCTATGTGTTCGGTGTTCGGGCCCTTACATTGTTGTTCCGTAAAAAGTCATTACAAGCCTATCAAGGACCCGATAACGGACCCCGGGGGTCTCCCATATTCTATAGGGGCGTCCCTTGCGATGTGGTGCGAAAATATCCACTTTCGTTCCGGGGCCTCCCGGAAGCCTAAAAAACGTGGATTATAGCCTACGTTTTTGGCTTCCCGGGACTCGGGTGTCATTTTTTTCCAAACTTATCTTGGAGGTCTATCATTACCTTGTAGGACCCTCGGTGCGCCGGGAAGTTCAGCAGGATCCCCGAACATTGAAATCACCAATGTGTTCGGTGTTCGGGCCCTTACATTGGTGTTTTGTAAAAAACGCCCTTACAAGCCTATCAGGGACCCGAAAACAGACCCCGGGGCCGCTTATGTTCCTTAGGGGTGTCCCTTGCGATATAGTGCGAAAATATCCACTTTCTTTTCGAGGCCTCCTGGAAGCCCAAAAAACGTGGATTATAGCTAACGTTTTTGGATTCCCGGGGCCCGGGTGTCATTCTTGCCCAAACTTCTCCAAGGGTTTTATCATGACCTTAGAAGACCCTCAGTGCCGCCATCATGATCCCCGAACTTCGATATCACTTATGAGTTTGGTGTTCGGGCCCTTACATGGGTGTTACGTAAAAATCCTCTTACAAGCCTATCAGGCACCCGATAACGGACCCCGGGGCCTCCCGTATTATTTACGGGCGTCACTTGCAATATGGTGCAAAAATACCCACCTTCGTTCCTGAGCCTCCCGGAAGCCCATAAATTATGCATCATATAGCCTTCGTTTTCGACTTTTCGAAGCCAGGTGTCTTTTTTTCTCAATATTCTCTAGGTGTTCTATCATGACCTTAGAGGACCCTCGGTGTTCCAGGAGGGTTATCAAGATCCCCAAACATCAAAATAACCCATGCGTTTGGTGTTTGGGCCCTTACATTGGTGTTTTGTAAATACGCTCTTACAAGCATAACAGGGACCCGATAACGAACCCTGTGGGCTTTCCATATTCCTCTAGGGCGTCCTTTGTGATTTAGTGGAAAAACATCCACCTTCATTCCGTGGGCCTCCCGGAAGCCCAAAAAACGTGGATTATAGCCTGCGTTTTTTGCTTTCTGGGGCCTGGGTGTCATTTTTGCCCAAACTTTTCCGAAGGGTCTATAATGACCTTAGAGCACCCTCGGTGCCCTGGGAGGGTCATCAGGATCCCCGAACATCGAAATTACCTATGCGTTCGGTGTTCGGACCCTTACATTGGTGTTCCGTAAAAACGGCCTTACAAGCCTAACAAGGACCCGATAACGGACTCCGTGGTTCTCCAATATTTCCTATGGGGCTTCCCTTGCGATGTGGAGTGAAAATATACACCTTCCTTTCGTGGCCTCTCGAAAGCCCAAAAAACGTGGATTATAGCCTTCGGTTTTGGCATCCTGGGTGTCATTTTTGCCCAAACTTCTCCTGGGAGTTTATCATGAACTTAAAGGACCCTCGGTGCCCCGGGAGGATCATCAGGATCCCTGAACTTTGATATCACCTATGTCTTCGGTGTTCGGACCCTTACATTGATGTTTCGTAAAAATGCCCTTACAAGCCTATCAGGGACCCGATAATAGACCCGTGGGCCTCTTTTGTTCCCTAGGGATGTCCCTTGCGATGTGATGCGAAAATATCCACCTTCGTTTCGGGGCCTCCCAGAAGCCCAAAAAAGGTGGATTATAGCTTTACTTTTTTTATTCTCGGGGCCCGGGTGTCATTTTTTCCCAAACTTCTCTTAGGGGTATATCCGGACCTTAGAAGACCCTCAGTGCTCCGAAAGAGCATCAGGAACCCTGGATCGATATCACTCATGCGTTCGGTGTTCCGACCCTTACATTGGTGTTCCGTAAAAACACCCTTACAATCCTATCAGGCACCTGATAACGGGCCCCATGGGCCTTCCATGTTCCCTAGGGGCATCATTTGCGATGTAGTGTAGAAATATCAACCTTCGTTGCGAAGCCTCCCGGAAGCCCATAAAATATGGATCATCTAGCCTACGTTTTCGGCTTCGCGGGATCTGGGTGTCATTCTTGCTCAATCTTCTCTGTGGTTCTATCATGACCTTAGAGGACCCTCGGTGTCCCAGTGGGTCATCAACATCACCGAACTTCGATATCACCCATGTGTTCAGTGTTCAGGGCCTTACATTGGTGTTCCGAAAAAACGCCTTTACGATTACGGACCCGATAATGGACCCCGCTTGCCTGCCATTTTCTCTAGTGGTGTTCCTTACGATGTGGTGCGTATATATCCACTTTCGTTACGGGGCCTCCCAGAGGCCCAAAACACGTGGATAGCCTACGTTTTCGGCTTCCCGGGACGTGGGTGTCATTTTTTCCCAAACTTCTCCGGGGGTTCTATCATGACTTTAGATAACCCTCGGTAACCCGGGAGGGCATCAGGATCCCCGAACTTTGATATCACCTATGCGTTCGGTGATCGGTCCCTGCATTGGTGTTCCATAAAAACGCCCTTACAATCCTATCAGGGACCCGATAACCCGGGGGCCTTCCATGTTCTTACAAGTGTCCCTTGCGAAGTGGTGCGAAAATATCCACCTTATTTGCGGGGCCTCCTTGAAGCCCAAAAAAGTGTATCACCTACGTTAATGGCTTCCCAGAGCCCGAGTGTCATTTTTGCCCAAATTTCTCCGAGAGGTGTATGATGACCGTAGAGGACCCTCAGTTCCCCGGAAGGGTCATCAAGATCCCCGAACTTCGATATCACTCATGCGTTCGGTGTTCGAGCCCTTACATTGGTGTACCATAAAAACGCCCTTACAAGCCTATCAGGAACCCGATAACGGACCCCGGGGGCCTCCTATGTTCCCTAGGGGCGTCCCTTGCGATATGGTGCGAAAATACTCACGGTCATTCCGAAGCCTCTAGGGAGCCCAAAAAACGTGGATTATAGCCTACGTTTTTGGCTTCCCGGGGCCCGAATGTCATTTTTGCCTAAATTTCTTTGGGGGGTTTTTCTTGACTTTAGATGACTCTCGGGTACCCCGGGAGGGTCATCAGGATCCCCGAACTTCGAAATCACCAGGGTCGATCATGACCTTAGAGGACCCTCAGTGCCCCGGGAGGTTCATCAGGACCCCCGAACTTTGATGTCACCCATGTGTTCGGTGTTCGGGCCCTTACATTAATTGGTGTTTCGTAAAAACGCTCATACAAGCCTATCAAAGACCCGATAACAGACCGGGGCCACTTATGTTCCCTATGGGTGTCCCTTGCGATGTGGTGCGAAAATATCCACCTTCGTTTAGGGGCCTCCCGGAAGTCCAAAAAACGTGGATAAATAGCCTACGTGTTTGGATTCCCGGGGCCCGGGTGTCATTTTTGCCCAAACTTCTCCAGGGGGTCTATCATGACCTTACAAGACACTTAGTGCCCCGGAAGGGCATTAGGATCCCCGAACCTCGATATCACTCATGTGTTCGGTGTTCGGGCCCTTAGATGGGTGTTCCACAAAAACGCCCTTACAAGCTTATCATGCACCCGATAACGGACCACGGGGCCTCCCATGTTCCCTAGGTGCGTCACTTGCAATGTGGTGCGAAAATATCCACATTCGTTCCGGAGCCTCCAAGAAGCCCAAAATAATGGTTCATTTAGCCTACGTTTTCAACTTCGCGCGGGGCCTGGGTGTCATTTTTGCTCAATCTTCTCTGGGGGTTCTATCATGACCTTAGAGAACCCTCGGTGACTCGGGAGGGTCATCAAGATCCCCGAACTTCGATATCACCCATGTGTTCAGTGTTCAGTGTTCAGGGCCTTACATTCGTGTTCCGAAAAAACGCCTCGACAAGCCTATGAGAGACCCGATAAAGGACCCCGCAGGCCTGTCATTTTCCCTAGGGGTGTCCCTTGCGATATGGTGCGAAAATATCCACCTTCGTTCCGGGGCTTCCCGGAAGCCTAAAAAACATGGATTATAGCCTACGTTTTTGGCTTCCCGGGACCCGTGTGTCATTTTTTCCCAAACTTTTGAGGTCTATCATGACCTTAGAGGACCCTCGGTACTTCGGGAGCATCATCAGGATCCCCGAACTTTGATATCACCCATGTGATCGGTGTTCGGGGCCCTTACATTGGTGTTTCGTAAAAACGCTCTTACAATCTTATCAGGGACCCAATAACGGACACCAGGGGCCTCTTATGTTCCCTTGGTTGTCCCTTGCGATGTGGTGCAAAAATATCCACCTTCGTTTCGAGGCCTCTCAGAAGCCCAAAAAAGTGGATTATAACCTTCATTTTTGGATTCCCGGGCCACGTTTGTCGTTTTTGCCTAAACTTATTCAGGGGGTTTATCATGACCTTAGAAGACCCTCAGTTCCCCGGAACGGCTATTAGGATCCCCGAACTTCGATATCACTCATGCAATCTGTGTTCGGGCTCTTACATGGGTGTTCCGTAAAAACGCCCTTACAAGCCTATCAGACACTCGATAACGGACCCTGTGGGCCTCCCATGTTCCCTAGTGTGCACTTGCGATATGGTGCAAAAATATTCACATTCGTTCCGAAGCCTTCCGGAAGCCTAAAAATTATGGATCATATAGCCTACGTTTTCGGCTTCGCGGGGCACGAGTGTCATTTTTGCTCAATCTTCTCTGGGGGTTCTATCATGACCTTAAAGGACCCTCCGTACCCCAGGAGGTTCATCAAGATCCCCAAACTTCGATATCACCCATGCGTTCGGTGTTCGGGCCCTTAGATTGGTGTTCCATAAAAATGCCCTTACAAGCGTATCATGGACCCGATAACGGACCCTGCAAGCCTCCCAATTTTCCTAGGGGTGTCCCTTGCAATGTGGTGCGAAAATATCCACCTTCGTTACGGGGCTTGGTTGTCATTTTTTCCCAAAGTTCTTCGGGGGGTCCATCGTGACACTAGAGGAACCTCGATGCCTCAAGAAGGTCAATCGGGTCCCCTCAAACTCTGATTTCACCAATTCTTTCAGCCCCTTAGATTGGGATCCCGTAAAACGCATGTCCAAGCCTACCAGGGACTCAATAATAGACCCCGGGGGCCTCCCATGGCCCCCAGAGGTGTACCCTGTGATGTGGTGTCGTTTTAGAGCCTCCCAGAAGGTCGAAAAACGTGGATTATAGCCTTTGATTTTGGCTTCGCCGTTGCTCGGCTATCATTTTTGCCCAAACTTTTTTGCGGGGTCTATCGTGAACATAGAGGGCCCTCAGGAATTCTGTAAAAACGCCCTTGCAAGCTTATCAGGTCTCCAAAGTCCGATTTCACGTACCATTGCTTTCAGTGTTCCAACCGTTGATTTGGGGTCCCGTAAAACGCTTGTCCAAACCTACTAAGGACCCGGTAACCAATCTAGGGGGCCTCCTCTAGGGGTGTCCCCTGTGATGTGATGCAAAAATATCCACCTTTGTTTTGGGGCCTCCCGGAAGCCCAAAAACGTGGATTATAGCCTTCGATGTTTGGTTTCCCCGAGTCTCGATTGTCATTTTTACTCAAACTTTTTCGGAGGGTCTATCGTGAACTAAGAGGACCCGGTGTATCTCGGAAAGATCAACTGGATCCCTGAACTCCGGTTTCATCCATAATTCGCTGTTATGGCCCTTAGCTCGGTGTCTTGAAGATGCTCGTCCAAGCCTATTAGGGACCACATAACCGAATTCAGAGCCTCCCATGTCCCCTATAGCTACAGGTGGCCCGTGCGATATGGTGCAAAATATCTCTTTTCGTAGCGGGGATTTTCGTCGGAAGTCAAAAAATGTGGATTATAACCTTCGTTTTACAAGAATGAGTAATATTTCTATTCACAAGAATCGAACCATCAACCTTATTTAGAGAAGGAAAGTGTTGAATCGATCAATCACAACAATCACACAACCACTTGTTGTTTTGTCTGTAAAAGCATTTTATACATGTAAATTACTGCTCCGTAAACAGGGTTGTTATCCAATAAATTGAGGTATAAGTACATGTTTGTCTCTCTTCGATGCCTAATGCACGCGGTGGAGGTTGGCCAGGGATAATTAGACATTAAAGCAATTTCGCTTCTTAGATCAGAAGTTAATTCTTAGATTTTTTTTTTTTAGAAGCAATTCCTAGAAGTTTTTTGAGTATTAATTGTTGATAGTGGCCGAAATCAAATGTATATCCCTTTGGATTTAATTTGGTTTTCATATAGTGGCTCATGTGCTAAAGTCAAACATTATTATTGCCTTATTATTTTGCGTATGCCACTGGCAAACTAGCCTCTCTGTTTTTTGGTCAAAATGCTGAAGTTGCGGAAATTCTTGCTCTTCGCATTTCGGATATGTTCATGCACCAAAATGAAGAAAAAATTTCCAAACAAAATTATAGTCTTATAGATAAACTGTCCAAATTTATATTGGCACTGTTTGGCAATTGGTTGGTGACATTAGCTGTTGGCTGATGGCTGATGGTCGATGGCTGATATTGTTAGCTGATTTGACCGGCTGGTAACATTAGATGTCTGCAAAGAGATGTTTGGTAACATTGGCTGGTAACATTATCTGGCTATATGTAAAACAACCTATAAGGACATTCATATGATTGAGGAACTTGATGGCATAGAAGTAAATAATTGCAAGTCTTGGACTATTATGTCATTGGACTACATTAATGCCAGCAGCCAATACCCATAAGTCAACCTCCTTGACTTTTCAAAAGTTAGCTTGTGGGAATCCAAAAGCCAATCTCACAAGCTAACATCCAAACACCAATATTAGATGGTGGACGGTCAAACATCCAATTTTGCCAAAAACCACCCAACAAGCCAACATCCAAACACCCCATTAAGAAAGTGACGCTCTTGTACGTAAATATAATTTTCTCCAGTAAAAGTATATAGTTAATGCGGCAATAATTAATAACCTATAAAAGTATAAATATAAATGTGTAATTATATTAGAGTTGGAGCCTTATTATATAAGTGTATCCTTTTACGAGTATATTATAACAGCAAAACCTTTTATCAATTAAGTAGTTTTTAGTTGACATCCTATCCTATATTAGTGTATTATGCTATGAGTCAATGCTTCTCCCAAAAAGGTGGTGTGTAAGACCGTTTCGCGGTAAAAATAATCGAAAATAATAATTATTAGTCAAAATATAACTATTTTTTGGTATTTTTTAGTTTAAAAGTAAAATTCTTTATTGAAAATGTAACCGTCGTATCACGATGACGATGAGACTACTTATATAAATTTTTGTGTGCTCCAGCATGAGAAACTTCAAGTGATATATAATAAAACACCAATTTGTGTTCTGCAAGGCTTGTGGGGGCTCATTGGCTCGATTACTACATGCACTAATTGGCAACTTTTTATTCACCATACGTTTCTAATAATAATGTACAAACATTATCAATGAATCATACACCATATTCACTATTCAGCATTTGAAAAAAAATATCATCTTTTAGACTTAATTTTGGCATTTACCTTCTTGTCTTCTTGATGACATTCTATTGAACTGTATACATGAAAACGTAAGTTAACAAAATGGACATGATGTCGTGGCCATCATTCATAAGTTTCAAAAGTAGTTATGATTGATTTTTGGGTGGAATTAAGACTTACTATTATAGTCGGTAAAAATTGATAGATATGGATGGCTTACTAGCTTAGCTAAGCTAGCTCGCTCATGGTTTTTGGTTGGTCTATTCATGAAGCACGAGAATGTATGATTAGTAGTGCTCTTGTTTTTACTCGTAATTGGTCAAATGATATGACGTGCAAACACATCATTTGTATATGTATATCTCATTTTATTTTATTTTTGCTAATTTTATGTATATCTCATTTATTTCCTTGATGAGTTGACCACGATCTTATAAAAGGCATTTCATTCTGATTCTTATTATAACGTAACAAGAATAATAATTCAGCATGATGTACGGCTCCTGTCGATGACATGGTTTTGTAAAGTCTAGTTTTACGTAAGTTAAATGAAAAAAGTTTTCTTATCAGGTCTATAATTAAGTATGACATCAATATGACGTCATGCTTGTCTGAACTGAGGTCGTCGTTATGCTTGTTTGAGGTGAGACCGCCGTATGTGAGGCAATTTTTACATATTCTTGAAAACAGTAACTCATGAAAAAATAAAATAGTATAAATTCACATATGTTTCATATTGTAGTTAAGGTGAACACTTCTAATTCTTTATTATCCATGTCAACTAGGTCAAAAACTCAAGTAAAACCATGGGTTAGTACGAATCGATGTTCGTGAATGGCCTTTTCGGAACACTTAAAGTTTTATTGGGTTGTTATGGATCTCCTGAAAAAATTTGGGCAAAAATCTTAATTGGGCCATAGAAAGTAGAAAATGAAGGTTATAATTCACTTTTTTTTAGTCTTTCACAAGCCATAGAACAAAAGTTCTTATTTTCGCATCATTTTACACGTGACATTTCTAGGGGTTCTGAGAGGCCCTCGTGTCTGTTATCGAGTCCCTATTAGGTTTGGACGACCATTTTACTAGTTAGCCACTCTTTCTAATGGCATGAACATTTAAACCATGGGTGAGTACGAAGTTTAGGGACATAAATGACCTTCTCAGGGCATTGAAGGTACTCTTCAATCACATTGAACCACGCGGATAAGTTTGGACAAAAATCTTAATCGACCTCTTTCATAGCCGAAAATGAAGGTTATAATTCACTTTTTTTGAACGATTTTGGAGGGCTCTGGAACGGAAACTTATGATTTTCATATTAGATGACACGGGACAACCTAATGGGACATGGAAGGACCCCAAGATCAGTTATCGAGTCCCTATTAGATTTTGAGAACAACTTTACTGGTCACCCCCTCTAGGGACCTGAACACAGAAACCATTATTAGTGATTACGAAGTTCACGAATCTGTATGGCTTTTTCGGGGCATCCGTATGTTTGGGGAGAAAATCTTAACCATGCCCGGCAGAAAGTAAAAAAAAAAACAAAAAAAACAAAAAAAACTATAATGTAATCCATGTTATTTAGATTTTGAAATATCGTAATACCTCTCCCCTCCGGCCTCGCTCCCTCCATAAACTTACACAAAGAATGGAGCAAAACTCAAAGAATTAATACTTAAACATGAATTGTTTCATGCATGTGGAATATATATATATATATATATTAAGATAAAGATTAATACGAATATAGTCCACGAATCATAGAGCTTAATTAAATTTTAGATTAACAAGATGCTGGATCTTTTTTGGTTTGATAACTATGCATGTACACCAAACCCAAAGTAGTAAAAATATTCTTATTCTAAGATATTGTCTAAGTGACCAAATCAAGCATTGGTTCCTAGCACTTACGTGAAAAAGACAATAGCTTATGCATCCTCTAATCTAGTATATAATCTTTTAACCAACAAGCCATTGTATCGGAAGAATGTATACATAGTTTGAAGTCAAAGTATATAACTACAATCGAGAAGATTATGTACATACCAATTAATTAACTTGTCTTAAATTCCATTTTTTCTTTTTTGAGAAAACCAATTAACTTGTCTTTGATAGCGCCATTTGGATAATCAAGAAAGAATCTAGTTGATCTAATATCAACCATCGTTACGCCGACACGTGTACAAAAGTACAGGATACGTACATATCAAATGGTTGGAGGCTTCTTTTCCCAATAATAATTGTTAAAAGTGAGATCTCGTGGAAATATATGCATTGTCGATTATATATTTTCAAGAACAAGAAGCATATATATGGATTGTTGAGACTACCATCTTTTTACACTCTACTACTTAATTCCATTTGCAAATCCCGTTGTCTCCTGCAATGTGTAACCAATGTCCAATGTAGTAGCATACGTTTAGTTTTGTACACTCTATGTACATTGCATTTAGATAGTATATTAAAATTGTTCCCTAACCATCCAATATAGAGGGCTTTTGTATAAGGAACTTTCCTTCTTCATATTGTTTATATAGTTGGTGTTGGTCAATATTTGGGGCTAAGCAATATGAAACTATGTTCAAGATGTTCAGCACGCTGCATTAAGACTATTAAAATTGGTTATTATTATTATTTTGGCAACACCTATCAAAATTGAGTGAAGTGACATTAATCAAAATGAGATCTCTACCACCCATTAAAAAAAATAATAAAATAATTCAATGCTAATGATATCAAGATTATGGTTATGAATCATGATAAGGTCTGAATCATTTATCGCAAAATCTTGAATATGATTAAAGAGTCTAGACGAGCCCTGATTGAGGTGTAATACTCGGTGCTTTAATTTGTTAGAGAGCGGGTAGCCCTTGGGCTGGCATGGACGAGGAAACGTGACACATGAGAGGGGTTGCATGATCGGGTTATATA
Organism: Tetragonia tetragonoides; assembly: GCA_038025085.1. Classification (NCBI taxonomy): domain Eukaryota; kingdom Viridiplantae; phylum Streptophyta; class Magnoliopsida; order Caryophyllales; family Aizoaceae; genus Tetragonia; species Tetragonia tetragonoides. The sequence goes on along the minus strand of CM076144.1, from coordinate 13,511,025 downwards.
TAACGCAAGACACAATGCAATTACTAGTGGCTACTTGTGCAGAAATCGCAATTGAGTGCGTGAAATTAGGTATAGCGTAGCTAAGATCGTGATAAGATTTTGAGAGACTTGTAAATACTTGGAACCTTGTAAACTCGTTGGGTGTTAAAATGAGGTAATATTCGACTTAGTCTCTATTTGATTTAACTTAATTTCACTTAAATTAAGTTCAGTTTAGTTTATTTCAGTTCAATCCAGTTCAGTGCTATTAAGTCCAGTTCAGTTCAGTCCATTGTCATTAAGTACAGTTCAGTTCAGATTATAATTATAATCATAATCATAATTAAAATAATTAATTATAATAATTTAGTTAAGCTCAGTTTTTAGTTCAATTCAGGGCAATTCAGTTCAGTTCATTTAAATTAAGTTAAGTTCAGTTACGTGAAATTCAGTTGAATCAAACAGAACCTTAGTGCTATGATAATGGATTGAATGATTTTTCCCAATTTGTCGTTTTCATGTAAAATATTGTGTTCTTGATATATAATTACTGATTTCATTGTTGTTCGATCTTGACAATGTGACACACCGCAAAATTGAAAATTTTCACAAATACCTAATGGTTGGATACCTTCATTAGCTTTGTGTGGATTCCTTCACTAGGATTGCTAATTGCTTCTCAAAGTTTGTTGAGCCTCCCTTAATTCGACCACGCACCCTGCATGTGACAAGTGCTCGTGGCAACTACTGGTCCAAAATGCAATTGCTTTGAACATGGGACTTTTTATAGGAGGGTGTAAGAAACAAAGAAATGAAAGACAACAATTAAAAAGAAAAAAGAAAAATGAGAACGAAGGCACTAAACTCATGATGAGAAAATAGCATGGATGTCATTCCAGGATCCGACAAGTGGACAACCAGCCTATGCCACTGCCGTTCCGTTTGTAGGCAAAAGGTTAATTTTTCTGAATTTGGATCCTCTCTTTTTATTTTTTTTGTTTCTCCTTTCTTCCCTTAACAGCTGTTCAGAAGAAAGATCTTCATCTTTATCCTTTCCAACCCCCTGTTTTTTCACAAGCAGCATTGTAGAGTACTATATAGTACATATGGTGGAAGTGTGTTAAGATATTGTGTGCATGTTTTTTTTGCTTATCCTAAAATCGATTCAGTTCAATTTTAGTTTGGTTGAGTTCCGTTTAGTTCACTTATAATCAATTTAGTGACATATTTTTTCTCCCACCTGTTACTATTCATGTAGTTCAATTATATTTAATTAAGTTAAGTGGAATTCAACTTAGTAGTTCAGTGGAACAAAACAGAGCTATGGTTGGCCATCAATTAGGTATTTAAATAAATAAATTTTTAAAAAATGCATATTACATACTTTCATAAGGACTCTGAGGTTGCAGATCGCAACACCAATCAAAATAGGATACACATGCAAGTGTAAGTTTCTTTTTCTGATTTTTTTTCATGTTATTTTACAAATGTTTATTTAGTTATTTGTAAATTGTAATTATAGTCTCATGATGAGAGTACTATGTGTTAATGTGTATTGTTAAATTAGCTTTCCAAGTTGGAATGTGTATTGTTTTTTTTATTTCCACCATATTATGCAAATTAGACGTCTTATTGAACAATCGGAATGGGAAGTTAAGATCAACCTACAAGGCAGCTAACTTTGCCGCGGATTGCGTTGGTAAATATGGGGATGAATCAGGATATTTTCGTCCGTTTCATGGTCTCACCTCCTCGGCCCTCTCTATTTCAAATTTTGCTTGAAGATCTTCAAGGTGTTTCTCGTTCGCATATGATTAGAATTTTGTAGTTTAATTTTGTTTTGCTTTGCTTCGGGCCTACGTCCCCACATTTGCACCCAAAAAAAAAAAAAAAAAAAAAAATCCAAGTTTCCAATACATACCATTATTCCAAGGCCAGAAGACACAAAAAGTGTTATGTAATGAGTATAACATTTTACTAAATACAGGATTCCAGTAAGGGCGAATGTCATTCAGCCATTCTGTACACATACTCACCTCTTGGTCTTCAGTTAAAGACGAGGAATTCAAACAAAAATCTTTGAATAATTAACCAGATCAGATCATAAATCTTAACTACTATATTCTAATAGTACAATACAAATCTTAATACTACTGTGTTAATCATCATAAATTCCTACTAAATAGACATTGTCATTATTAGTAACACCAATTGTGTCATCTTATTAGCTACAGATCATCTTTTACAATTTACAAACAGAGATATTAATTGCTTGGTAGCGGCAAATTAATTATGTCCGTTTCCACATGCGGTGAGGGCCTGAGGGTCAGAGATATGATACTGATTGCCAGATTATTCCAAAGCGAAAGAGGTTTACTCGCTTTAATCATTACTTTTGCTTCCTAATAATTAATTACTACTCACTAAAAAGGGTATTAGTTAGCTCACTTGATTGTTTGACCACAGGAAGCTATAAGCTAGGAGAGAGAAAGTGAATAACCATATTGCTATTGCATGAGAGGAGAGCGGTGAGCCCAATCAAAATGACCAACATGGGCATAGCGCATGAGGAGACATATTATAGACATGAAAATTTTGGACCACTCTTAATTTATCATTTTTTATTTTGATATTACCTGAAAAATGTATGTTTGTATATGAACATAAAAGCATGCTATTGTAAAAGATATGGTCATTTTTTGTTGTGATCATGGCGTTTTTTAAAGTTTGCAGCCTGCCCAGGAGCACAAACTATCATCCTTATCATTCATTTCAATATTAATAGTAAACTATAACTATGGGGTTAATTTTAGGGCAATGAAGTTAGTGCTTTATTTGAAGCTTTCAAGTCATGAAAGTAATGGATACATAGATAGCTAGCTATCTCTCCCCCCCCCCCCCCCAAAAAAAAAAAAACTAGAATAATATAAAAAGAGATTAAAATCATAAAATGGGTATAAAATATCTAATATTGGTTAATTGACATTATTGTAAAAGTACCTAATAAATACATCATCAATACAGCTTGAGGATTTACTTTTGAGTTTGAATTGCAAAATTAGCCTCTTCCTAAATATATTTAAAATATGCAATATATACATATAAATAAGTTTACAATACTATGCATTATCCATACTTCAAAACATCGATAAAATGAAGCTCATTTGAGCAATAAAACCTACTCATCATATTAACATTAAATTAAAATAAATAATAGCGGATGTTTTGATCATTATTTATCAAGTAGACTAAAAAAGAAACCACTTGAAAAAAAAAAAAAGAAACAAGAAAGGAAAAAAAAGGGCAAGAAAAAAGGTAAAGAATCTCAAATTTTAATTTATTATTTATTTTCCTTTTCTTATGGCTCATATACCCTCTTTTTGGTGAATTATATATATAATGCATTAAAAGTATTTATGTATATATATATGGGGCATGATATAGGGAAGAGTAACTGTTTTACTGGTCAATGAATGAGTGAAGGCACACGGGGAGTCTTTTTTTCGAGCACCTAATTTGTCTTTAGTGCACATGATTGCATGCCTTCTTATTCCATTTTTCTATTTACGGATTGTTTTTCCCTGGCTTCACTGAATTCCCTTATTTCCCTGTGACTTTGCAGAATTGCAGTGCCTTCAATCAACCGTGACTGCCATATGAAATGAATGAATATTTAGAATATATAGTTTCTATGGTTATGTATGCTGTATTATTGCTGTATATCGTCACTCACTAAATACATTGTAATAAGCTTAAATTCATATTTAATATTTTGGAAAACAATAACTTTAGTCGATGAGGAAAAAAAAAAAAAAGGATAGTCCTTTTAAGAAATGCAAATACCCGTTTGACAATGTTGGGTACAGGCAGCTTCCTTCAAGATAAAACTAGAAAGAGTGACAAAAAATAAAAGAAAGGGGATGAACGAAAAGGATACAAACCCATTTTGGTATTGAATTACTTCCATATAAAGATAACAATTCTCACTTGCAATCCTTAGGACAATGACATTTATTTTAAAACTTTATTAGGCTAACACAAATTTTCATATGATGCGATCTCAACGTGAAACGCCTCAAACAAGTATAAAGTCATGTTGAAGTCATGTTTTTCTATAGAGGTGGCCTTAGGTTGACGTGACCTCATTAAGAGACTCATTAATTCTCAAAGTTTTACAGCAATTTATCAAAGTTGAGACATCTTCTATTACTCCTAATATCTAATATCACAATTTTTCCAATTTTTTTTTTTTTTCATACCAAAGTTATCCACCGTCAACCACAATAACTATTTTCGAGAGAAATAGAAAAATAATCCCTGAATAGTTTCAAAATAGTAGCACCTTAGACTCATCCAATTTATATTAGCTTATTTCATTAGATTATGGCTAACAATATGATTACATATGATATAAAGTAAACAGAAACACCCCCTCAAAAAAATAGTACTATAGAAAAACACAAACTGGCAAAGTGCATGATTAACAGAAATCCACGCTCTCTTAAAAAAGTAATTCGTGATTACAACTGCAAAACATCACACGGCAATTAATAAACCAAAAAGGAAAAAAAAAAGATTAGTTGAAAGAATTAGCTAGCTACCTAAAAGAGCCCCCCACTATAGGACAAAGTAATCTCCTCCAACCCATTTGCAAGCACCCATCACGCCCTTCTCTCTCTCTCTCTCTCTCTCTCTCTCTTAGTAGAAGTGCATGTGGGTTCTCTCTCTCTCTCTCAATTCTCTCATACATCACTACTCTCATTAATCCCTTCTTTTCTATCTGTCTTTTTCCTTCTATTTCCACTTCTCTATTTCTAGTGCTCTCAAACACATCCCACGAGCTTCCACCTGCTACCTCTTTTTTCTCTCTCTTTTATCTCATTTGCTTAGCTTCTACAACATTCTAACTCACATCTTCAACAATCATATTCTCTCTCACACATTCTCTCTCTCTCTCTCTCTCTCTCTCTCTCTCTCTCTTCTGATCTCTCAATGGCAAGAGAAACATGGTTAAGCAAGCTAAAATCCCAAATCTCACACAAGCTAATTCACCCAACTACCACAAAGCTCAATAGATCAAAAACAACCCATGTTGGTGTCTTAGCCTTTGAGATTGCTGGGTTGCTAGCTAAGCTCCTAGCTCTCCACCAGTCTCTCTCTGACAAGTGCGTAATTCGCCTCAAAAACGACGTAATCGCCTTAGAAGGTGTCCGGAAGCTCGTCTCCAACGACGACAACTTCCTCCTCGGCCTCGCTTGTGCTGAGCTCCTCCAGACGCTCCACCAAATTTCAGGGTCCGCGTCAAGACTCAGTGTCCGGTGCGCGGACCCTGCCCTCAGGTCCTTCCCCGAGTCGCTAGAAGACTTCGCCAACATGGGCCGGGACCCACACGGTTGGGCTGCTGTGGGTCCCGCCCCGTGCCGGAAGGACCTAGAGGGATTAACTCGGAGGGCTGACAGGTATATCACGGCTACAGCCGCGCTCCTCCGAGAGATGGAGGAGCTCGCCTTGCTGGAAAACAGCAAGGCGAAGAAAAAGAGCCCCTCCAGATTATTAGAGGAGAAAAACAATAGCAGTAACAATGTACTGGTAGATGTTGAACAAAAGATCGTCTGGCAAAAACAAGAAGTTAAGCATGTTAAAGACAAGTCATTGTGGAACCGTAGTTTTGACACGGCCGTATTGCTTTTAGCACGGTTGATTTTTTCAGTCCTTGCCCGGATCAAGCAGGTTTTCGGGATCGGCAACAGCTACGTCCACCCTCTCCCGTCTACACTCCCTCGGAGCCTCTCAGCTTCCGCCACCGTCTTCCCCTCCTCAGATCTCGGGACCCCGAACCAGCTCTACATTTCGGGGCCCCTGATAGCTCACAGCCAAAGTCACAACCACAACCACAACCACAACCACAAACAACAGAAGAAAACGGGTTTCTTCGAGTGTAGGACCAAGGTCTTAAAACCGCCCTCGACCACTCTAGGGACGGCAGCCTTGGGCCTACACTACGCAAACTTGATCATCGTCTTAGAGAAGATGATTAAGAACCCACATCTAGTGGGTCTAGACGCGAGGGAGGATGTGTATGCTATGCTTCCAAGTAGCATACGATCCGCCCTACGCGCCAGGCTAAAAGGGGTCGGTTTCTCTGCAACCGACCCCGTTTTAGCCGGAGAGTGGAGGGACGCACTCTCCAGGATCCTCGCGTGGTTGGCGCCCTTAGCTCATAACATGATCAAGTGGCAAAATGAGCGCAGCTTCGAACACCACAATTTGATGCCTAAATCATCAAGTGTTTTGCTTTTGCAAACATTGCATTTTGCTAATCAGGAAAAGACTGAAGCTGCTATTACGGAATTGCTCGTTGGGTTGAATTATATTTGGAGGTTTGAGCGGGAGATGAATGCTAAAGCCTTGCTTGAATGCTCTCACTTCTTCTTCAATAATAACAACAACAACAATTTACAAGTACTTAATTAGTATTAACTCTCTTTTTTCCTTTAATTGGGTCGTTTGATGGGATTTAGTTTTACATTTTGGGGACGATTATTAGTTAAGTTTTTTTGGGGTCAATTTTTACTAGGATAGAATTGATGAGATGATGGAAAATTTCAGATCTCATTAATTGATGGAGGGTCTGTTTCTGATAAAACAGAGACATCTGACCCTGCACCTGAATCTGTATAGTACTGTTGTAATACTGCTTAATTAGGTACAAAAGTTTGTTGTACATTGGATATGAATATTGATGATTGAATGAGATTTACAAAAATTAAACAATAAGATCAAATTCTGCTTTTTGAACTATATTTTGTTTTTTACCCCATGTGCTGATCATGTTCTTCCTAGCTATATTTTTGGTTTCTAGATTATACATAATAAACTAGAAAGTATACAATGTATACTGTATACAATAGAATCATTCATACTTCCTACTGTTTGTATATACTACAACCATGGTGCATTGAAGACCGTAAAAACAGTTGATTTTGTATGCAGTTGTAGTACGGTATAACATGTTTAAAAGTCACTTTTAGTCTGAAAATTTTACCTTTTACTCGAAAATTATATATCACTTTCTAATCCAAAGTTACCACTTATAGTGTTTTGCAAAAAAAGTATACCATTATTTCAAACCAAAAAAACACAATTTAATTTGTTCGAAAAGTATCAATAGATGCACGAGATGTAGCGTGTAAGGTGTAATAATAAACACACGCAAATGAGTGACCTGACCTTGATGGTTTCGCACGCCCCCTTAGGGACTCTTATCCAGAATGGTCATAGTAAACACAAGCGAAACGAAACGCCGCGAAACGGAACAAAACCAAATGCAACATAAAAACGAAGAAAAGAAAGGCGGTGATTATTTTTTGTTCAATTGGTTGATCGTATATATGTCTTCATCATATTACTAATATAAAAAGGGAGAAACTTTGAACCTTTTACCACCTCTCATGGAGTATATTATAAGGCCATAGGCTTTGATAGGTATGTATAGGTTAGTTACAATTAAAAGGATGCATTATAAGCTATCAGAATTTTCCTTAACTAATTTTGTGTAACAAAAGGTGAGATAACGAGACCTATTAGCTTAACTTTAGAGTAGAGTACGTAGGAGTATCTTCTGTGAAAGACTTTTTTGATGTGAAATAGTCAACATATACAAAAAACACTATTTTATGAACAAATTGAAAAGAAGGACAAAAAAAAAAAAAAAAAAAGACACAAAACAGAGTATCTCCATCATGAATTAACGTAATTCGTGGATAGATCAGTGCTCTCCAAAGTCAAATGTCTATAAGTTAAACCAAATTTTGCTTTCGGTTGCATTTATCGTTAGGTCTATTTTTGACCTTATAGTTTATGGGTCTCCATGTGTAACAACTGTACCTCTACTGCCATGCCTAGCTAATGTAGCTATCAAATGAATTTGCGGTTGTCTAATTTCAAAAGAAAATTAAACTTCTATATCTATTCTTGTCCATCAACTGACCATAATCACAAATTTTTCTTCTCTCCAAAACATGTTGCCATAGGGTTTGTAATCTTCAACTTAATTTTACTTAAATTCAGTTCAATTTAAGTTTGATTCAATTCAGTTCATGTGTAACTTATCACTTAAATATTTTTTTTTATTTCAAAACAGATATAATGATACCTATATTATTGGAGTGATTTCAGACAATTGTGGATCTAGCAATTTTTAATACAGGTGTCCATCTACATGTCGGTCGTTATTGTCTCTTATTTACGGTGTCCACTGATAGATTTCATGAGAATTTCAACCTAGATTTAGACAAAATGTAAAGGAATTATTTTACCAACCGGTGTCCATGACCACCGATAACTCTTAACTAAATCCGCATTTGATTTCAGAACATACTTTCAAACGAATCAAATATTAAAAAGAACAAAATCTTACTATTATTCAAATTATATGAACATGGCACCTTCTATTTGTTGCCTACTTTTTTATGCAAAACCAACATAGCACTTCAAAAGGGTTAACTCTCTAGTCTCAACGCTAACTTTCTAAGTCTCAACGCTAAATACACTAGAGGTCAACGTTCAAGGAAATCCATGAACTAGCAACAAAAGCAAGTAAAGGGATAACATTAGGCTTTTGCTAACTAGGCAACTAGCTGTATCGATTATTGCCAAAAGTAAGACTATAAAAAAAAGAAGAAAAATAAATCAATAATAATCAAACTTTTTTTTTTTAGATTGTATAAAAATAAAGCTTAAAATAGGGAGGACCACAAATTAAAGTCTAAATCACAGGTGTCTATGATATTTCGAATAGGGCGGACCACAAAATTAAAGTTTGACCCTTTAATGGAACTGGGTATGTCTTTGACTCCACAGGATCACTAATTAAGTTTGGTTCATTTTTGTTTAAATTTAAAATATTGATCCGAATATATGTGATCTGCAAGCATAGCAGCATAGGAGAGTAATTGAGTCAAAGATGAAAAGGAGCCGTTAATGATTTGAACAATGGGCCACATTTTTTTTATTCATTAAGCCCAACCAGTTGTAAAGCTTCTGTTTGGTAAGGCCCAATTGTTAGTGCCCATGATTATGACTCAAAAAAGCCAAGTCACCCAAATCAATCAATATATATATATATAAAGGAGGCATATTTGGGAGCAATGAGGTGTGCCACGTAGGCGAAAACTTTAACAGCGCGCCATCTAAGCAAAGATAAAGACAAAAAATAATGGGTGTAAAACGTTTAGGACTCTTAGCATCCTTATTGGTGTAAAATAAGATATTACGAGTAATAAACTACTAGACTTTTATGAGAGTTATAACAGATTTTCGTCATATATTTAAAATCATATATAATATTTTCTATACATCTCAAAAAATAATAAAAATTACACCATCAAATTCGGATCGAAAATTACTTCAGAACGAGATACATTTACAATATGTTTAGAACATATAAGTAATTAGGAACAATGAGACGTGCCACCTAAGTAATTAAATAATTAATACAAAAATAATTAGTGGTAAAAGATAAAGTTATATCAATCATCAATGTTTATATATAGAGTTTTAAGTCACGCCACCTAAGCAAATATATTTAAAATGTATCTTTTCTTTTGGCTTATTACCCCGGCCTTCTCCCTTTTGTCTTTAATTTTATTTTATACTAATTTATTTATGTTATCGATTAGTTCACTTGATTTCCACAATAAATATAAGTATATTGATGAGCAACTTTTTTTTTCTTCTAAATTTCAGTGTCCGAAGATCGTATTTCGAGCTCGCATGGAATGAACAATAATAAAGGAGCCACATCAATATACGGTAACAGAAAAGAATGGATAACCCTAGAGGGTCAGAGATTAGATAATAAGTATAGTAATTAATGTTTTATTTATAAATAGAAATGTTATAAAGTGTAATATGTTGTACTCAAATTGTAATTGTGCTAACCTTGAGCTACGAGTATTTTTTTTTTTTTTTTTGCAAGTCTCCAATAATTTGAATATGTAGCATATTATTTTTTCACAAAAAAATAAATAAGATGATTAATGAGAAATTTGGTCTCGCATAATCTTCTTCTTTTTTTTTTTTTTTTTTGAGTAACCAATGATCTTATTATTGAGAACTCCATTTAATTTCTTTATTAATTATAGAATGGAGATGATAAACGATATGCTTGATTTACATACATCAGTTTGATCAAAACACATTGACCAACTTAGAAAAAGGCAAGAAAATCAGAGACGAAATTTCAAGTATTTTTTTTTATTTTTGAGAAAAACGAAATTTCAAGTATTGGTACTGCGGTACATATCAATTATATTAAAATATCAATAACATGAGATATAAATTATTGATAGAGAATAATAGTATGAGTAGAGTTTTAAAGCTGCCAAACTTGATTACGATTATAGATTGGTGATAACACAAACTCTCTCCATTTTAGGTTTTGTTTTTCCTGTATTGATTGTCTCCCATTCTCCCTACTTTATACAATACTATATGTTATTAGCCCTTAATTTCATTAATTTTCTCTCCAATATATCCAAGAGGTTAGTAAAAGCATCCTTCAAATGACTACATATACTTATCGCATTTCGCATGAAGAAAGCAATGATATAATACTATAAAGGGGTTTTTCATTCAATAAAAAAAAAGGGGCTACTTCAACTTCTCATGTTTAAAATAGAATGAATTAATGCTCAACAAAGGACTAATAAAATAATAGGTGTAATATCCATTAAAAAAAGGAAAAGGTGTAAGCTAAAAGATCGTTAGTGATTGTTTTGTAATGCAATTGTGCTAGCGTTTTAGCCTATTGGTACAAGAATTAAAACCGACCTTCTTTCTCTTCTTGCTAAACTTATTTTATTTCAGATTCATACAACACAAAGTGTTATAACTCCGATCCGAATTATTTATAAAACATATTGCATATCTTTAGAGTCTACGATGATACGCATCCCATTTTCAGCAAATAATCTATTGATAGCAAATTGGAAAATTAAAGATAATTAGCTTTTCATAATCCATAAAAGATTAGGGAAAAAAGGTTAAACTAATATAAAACTGTGTTGTAATCAGTAGGAGTGAATGTATGTTCATCATATAGCTAGATAGATCATTTAGGGGCCGTTTGGTTAGAGATAATGATTAAAGGGTAATGGAATAAATTTATAGGATAAAATGGGAGGTATATAAGATAGTGGGGGTTTGATTTTGTGAGAAGGAGGGTAATGATTACCCCCAATTAGGAGAAAATAGAAACCCACCTCCCCCTAGGGTAATGATATTCCCCCATTTTTCTTCATTTTCTCCATTACCCTCATCACCACTTTACCTTACTATTTTAGACTAAAAATTCATTCCATTACCCCCTTAATCATTACCCCAACCAAACGGCCCCTTAGCGTTTGGTTGGAAATAACTAGGACTATACTCCCATCTGGTACTATTAATTAGATTGATCATTTAGTGTTTGGTTTGAAATAGGACTACAAGAGTATTGTATTTATGTATATAAAAAAAAACCCTACATTTGCACCAAAAAAAATAGAAGTCCTACACTAAAAAGATACTTTCTATAAATAAAAAAAGATAATTTGGTACACTAATCCCTACATATCCTCTGCTATGCCTTCTTGCTCCCAAACTTTTCTTTGGACAATAAGAAAGAGAGCTAAATCGGGCATTAATATATTACTCAGATATTACATGGGCCTAAAAATTAGTGTATAAAGAAGAAGAAACATTGCAATCTAAGTTACAGCTCATTGCTTGATAAGATTTTAGCATGCAGATTAAGTTATATTAGAACTTAAACTAAGAAACTTATCTCTACTTTGTCTATATAATCACGTTCAGCCCCCCTTCCTCTCCCCTCACGTTGTTTTTTTTATAAGGAATATTCCTATTATTTTACTAATTGAGATTTTAGAACCGACTTTTATTTTAACATAGATAAACCTTTGAAATTATCGATACCTTCACAAGTATGGAGGAACATAAGTAAAAATATTTTTTATTTAAAATTCAAAGTATTTGATAAGCGAATCTAATCTTTCTTTGTTGTGGGGGAATCTGCAAATCTAATCTAATTTAATGTTCATTTATAAAGTATTAAGACATGCCACATAGTCATACAATTAACATAAGATAATAGAAAAAGAATAAATAATTTTAAAAAAAGAAAAAGAAAAAAAAAAAAAGTAAACATTCCACTTAACTCGTGCATCGCATGGGCTTCAAAACTAGTTATTTGTAAAGAACAAAAACTATGCTTTTTTTTTTTGGTAGCCCAAGGGGATGTATTTGAGAGTTTAATCATGTTTGGCGAAGAGGTGTTTCAAGCAAAAATGAGCTGTTTTGGTACAATCAGTAGTTTGATATGGTTAAAATTGACTGTGTGAGTAAAAAATAATGCTTTTATTATGGCGATCAACGAAATAATAATCACTTTCTATTACATGTCACACACCAAATTAAACCAACAAATAAGTAAAGGTCACAACATTATCTATATCTACACATGAAGACTGTAGTTTGGAGTGAATAGCGCATTACTCTCCACTCGTGTCCACCAATGATCTCGAATTAAGTCTCATTAGTGTCCTTATTTATCCTCTGCCGGACGTGGAAAGAAGGGTGTATCCTTAACTATTACAGTACTCTTGCATTTCTTCTTGCTGAATTTCACAGTCTTAAGCTTTTCACGCAATCAGCGTAGCTGCAAAAATATGAGCAATGTGATCAATGCAAATGAACCCAGGCCAGGGACACCAATGTGTAGAAACAGAGAAGATAAGCATTATTGAGAAAAGATTAATCATGTCGCAACGAAATTAATATCGAAATTAAGCGCTATTATATCCTAATTATTGGTTAATTACCTGATGCTGCACTAGAGAGAGTGAAGTTTTTGTCATCTCCACTAATTTGCCAAGCAACATAACCAAGCAGCCCCTTTTGTTTGATATAAGAAACCTTAGCTCGTACTGGTTTTTACACCATCATACCCAATCCATGTTGTCCCAAGATAACAATAGTTCGTCCCTACACTCGCATTATACACCCTTCTAGCGTTCTTGTTCTTAGCCACAAACTCCCTAACCTGATAATAAAACATGGTTCCATCGACTGTCAATGCAGGTCCAGTGGCTGGAGCCAAGAGCCCATGGTTTGTCTGGTTTGCAAGCCGCCAAGCAAACCCGAAGTACGGGAAGCCTAGGACCAGCTTATGGGCTGGTACACCCGCCTTGATCCACTCCTCAGTGCCATAGCTACCACTGAAGTTACGGCCTGATGGGTCAAACAATGCAGCGTGGGCTTCAGTGAAGTTGCGCCATGTGGGCTGGTAGAAATCGTAGGCCATGACATTAACCCAGTCCAAGCTCCTTGCTATGGCCTTAACAGGGTACTTAGCTGACCTAGGGGGATCATAAGTCATGTAAATGACATCATAGGAATAGTAGCCTGCCATGGTTAAGAGCAACGGGGCCTGTCCTGAGGTTCTTGACTCGGTATCTACAGAAGCCCGCCACTCATTTAAAAGGAGACCCAAGTTGTCCATGTCTTGGGGCACTTCCGGGTATTCCCAGTCCAAATCCAACCCATGAAAGCCGTAGTGCCTAGCCACTTTTATGGAGGAATCAATGAAGATTTTTCGGGTTTGTGGGTGACTAGCCATGTTAGCAAAGGCTGTTTTGTTGGCACCTCCTCCACCGATTGACATAAGGGTCTTTAAAGATGGATTTTTTTGTTGTAGGACTCGAGTGAAATTCGAGAACGATGCCTCGTTAGATGGGGAAATGACAACTTGGTTGGTTGTGGCATCAAAATCAGCAAAGGCACAAAAGAAATGGGTGAAGAGGGTTGAGTTTATGCTGCTTAGTTCTAATCCGCTGTCGGTCGACCAATATGCAGATTTAACAGAACTCTTTGCATGCTGCACAGCAGAGATTGTGGGAGTCTGAAGAATAAGGAGGGAAGAGAAAGCTAAGAAAATCAGACTAGGAATAGTATTGGCAGCCATTTTGATCAGAGAGAGTACTCTAAAGCTAAGCTGAGTTAAGTTGTTTCGCTACCTGCGGCTACTTATAGATTGAGCTCTAGCTCTGGGCTTTGAAAAACTACACTTCATGATGATGTAATTATAAATGTCGTTCTGAAAGCAAAATTAGAAATCTGATCTTCTTCTTGACTGGTGCGTACACCAATTGACTTGTCAAACGTAACTAAATGTGGCAACAAAGAAACTTTGGTTCCTTTTGACAATTCAATTCAATGGCCCGGTGGTCCTCTTTTTTCAACAATCTTGAAAACTGATTACTTACGCAGTTGTTAGATACAGAAACTTCTAAATACGAGAGGATTCAACAGCGCGTAAGCCTGTGGCAAGTCGCGCAGGATAAGGGAGAATAATAGGTTGATCTATTGGGTGGGTAACCCAAAAGCATCTTCTCACAATCTCTAATTCTATCATCTCTATTTCAAAAGTAGCAATCAAAGTAAGAGAGATATAGAGACACTGAACTTGTGGGTTGCCCACTCGATAGGTACGGTCGACCAAACATTTTCCTTTATATAACAAGGGATGTGGGAAAGGACTAGAGGAGTAACCATTCCTTCGGAAAGGCAAGAACAAGCGAAAAGTCAGGAGTTCTCAAATCTCTATGGTTACCAGTGCTAAGGGCCTATTCTGTTCACCTTCTTTTTATTGAACTTATCTGCAAAATACTGAATTGAACTGGATTTTTCTGAACTGAACTTATTTTTATTGAATCTACAATTACAAAGAGTAAATTTGTTCTTTGGTTTACCGCTATTGAATTTTTCTGAACTGAACTTCTTTTTATTGAACTGAACTGAACTGAATTTTGAAAAAATAGTGATTGGGTATGTACCCTTGGAGCTAATCTCACACTCCCTCCCTCTCTTTGAAGAGCTGTTTTACCCAAACCTGTTAAAGGCCTCTTTTGGCAAGGGGTAGTGATCTTGATTCTTGACTCATGAACTAATCATCCCAAGTCACCCAAACTAATTCTTAATAAAGACCATAAAACACTATATTTAATGACAAATAAATAAACAAAAAGAAAGTAAACCAAACATAATTCAAGAACAGATGAGACAATCAGATCACCAGAGTTTTTGTTATGGAGAATGATACATCCATCTACTGGGTTGGCAACTCATCTACCTTTTATGTATCTCTCTCTCTCCTCTATTTTCAGATTCTCTCTCCTCTATTTCCAAAAAATACATTTAAGGTAGGAGAGAGATAGATACAAAGTAAAGGTGGGTTGTCCACCCAGTAGGTCAACCAAACATTTTCCTTTTGGTATAAGTACTCATAGTATTTTTATTCATTATTGAGAGAGTACATCTGAAACTCCTTGCACAAAAATGTTAGAATAATCTAGAAAAATCATATCTAAGCTTAGTGCCGAGAAAGATCTAGATTAATACCTACCTAGACACATCTAGAATAATGTCTACCTAGAAATATCTAGAATAATAGTCTAGGATAATTATGAAGAAGACTCTAGACATAGAAAGATCTAGAAAATTGTCTACCACCCTACACCACTATAAATAGGGGTGATGTAAAGCATTTTGAGCATCAAGCAATACAATCATCTTTCCACATCTCTCTTAGCATTCATCTCTCTTCCTCCAACATACAATTACCTAGCCTAATATCCTACATCAAAAACCTAACAGTGGTTTCAGAGCCTACTAAACTCAAGACCTCGACAAACAAATTTACCCCATACCAAATTCTCCCTTACACCACCACAAAAATCTTATGGCATCATCACCATCAACCTCAAACACTACATTTACATATGCTCAAAATAATTGGGTACCAATATTCACCGGGGAGAAATATGATTATTGGAGTATTCAAATGAGGACCTTGCTAATGGCACAAGGCCTCTGGGATTGGGTACGAAATGGGTACCAAGCACCAAAAGATGTTACCGAATTAGCATCTTGTGATGAAAATAAAAGAAAACAATATGAAGAAGATCAAAGGCGAGACTCTGCTGCACTATCGGTCATCCATCGGGGAGTTGCAGAAACAATCTTCCCAAGAATTATGGCTGCAACAACGGCCAAGGAGGCTTGGAGTAATCTACAAAAAGAGTTTAAGGGCTCCGATAAGGTAATTGTCATTAAACTTCAATCTCTTTGGAAGGATTTTGATACATTATTAATGTCGGAAGGAGAAACAATTCAAGCATTCTTTACCCGTGTCTCTAATATCACTAATCAAATTCGTAGCTATGGAGACACCACTCAAGATCTAAAAATCATACAAAAAATATTAAGAAGCCTTCCGGCAAAACTTGATCATGTTGTGGCTGCAATAGAGGAGTCTAAAGATTTATCTACGCTAACCTTAACTGAACTAATGGGTTTACTCCATGCACATGAAAAGAGAATGCGTAGATTTGAAGATGAGCCACTAGAACAGGCTTTCCAAGCCAAATTGAAATTCTCTTATAATAGAGAAAATAAAAATCAATATAGCCACGGTAAAAATTTCCAACAAAAAAGAGGAACATCAAATAACCGTGGTAGGGGGAGAGGTGATTATAGAAATCATGGGGACCGAGAAAACATTCAATCAAGTTCCTATTGCAAATTATGCAAGAAAAATAATCACGACACAAAAGATTGCCGGTTTAAATGCAAAAAATGCAAAAGATACACCCATCTTGAAAAAGATTGTTGGTTCCGGCAAAAAGATGAGGCTAATTTCACAGAGAAAATTGACCCTTCTAATCAATTGTTTTATTCTTGTCTAAATGCCCACCAAGAATCCTCTGATATTTGGTATTTAGATAGTGGTTGTTCAAACCACATGACAAGCGATAAAAAAGCGTTTGTCAAATTTGATGAAAATGTTAAATCTCAAATTACTCTTGGTGATGGAAGATCTCAAGATGTAGCAGGAAAAGAGACAATCGCCGTTAAAACTGAAAACAGCTCATCCAAAATCATTGATGATGTTTTATATGTCCCGGGCCTTGCTCAAAATCTACTAAGTGTGGGCCAGTTAGTCCAAAGAGGCTACATGGTTAAATTTGATGAGGATAAATGTATCATATATGACAAGAAAAATGGTCAATTAGTCACAACAGTAAAAATGGCCTCAAATAAAATATTTCCATTAAGAATGCCACTAAAGCAAAAAGTTGCTTTCAATTGCACAAGTGATGATTCTACATTGTGGCATTGGAGATTCGGACACTTACACTACAAGAGTCTAAAACTCTTAAATCAAAAAGAAATGGTGATTGGCCTTCCCCCAATAAATGATGAAAAGAAAATATGTGAAGGTTGTATTTATGGAAAAATGCATAGATTGCCATTTCCTAAGACGTCTTGGAGGGCCAAGGCTCCGTTAGAGCTTGTTCATGCAGATATTTGGGGCCCAGCCAAGAACAACTCTATTGGCGGTAGAAGATATTTTCTTCTATTTGTGGATGACTATACCCGCATGATGTGGGTATATTTCTTAAAGTATAAATCAGAGGCATTCTCATTCTTTGTCCAATTCAAGGCTCTCATGGAAAAACAAAGTGGACATCCTCTTAAAACTCTTAGAACAGATTGTGGAGGAGAATTCACAAGCACTAGATTCCTTAGCTTTTGTAAGAAGCATGGAATCAGAAGAGAATTAACCGTAAGACGCACACCTCAACAAAATGGTGTAGCGGAAAGAAAAAATAGAACAATTGCAGAAATGGCCCGCAGCATGCTACAAGCAAAGAATTTGCCCAAATACTTTTGGGCTGAAGCTGTCCATACAGCTGTTTATATTCTAAACAGATCTCCAACAAAGGCGGTTCAGGATATGACACCCTACGAGGCTTGGAACAAAAGAAAGCCCGTAATTGAGCACCTTAGAATTTTTGGGTGCGTTGCCTATTCCCACATTCCAAAGGAGAACCGAGAAAAAATGGATGAAAAGGGAGAAAAATGTATCTTTATTGGATACAGTGATGAATCAAAAGGATACCGCCTCTACAAGCCTGAGTCCAAGAAGTTGATCATTAATTCAAGAGACGTCATATTCGATGAAGTTGCAGAATGGAGATGGACAGAATACGCTCCGCAGCCAGCCATAGAAGAATATTCTCCATCTAGCTCTTCTCAGGGAATTCGTGATCAAGGAGAAGCACCTTCATCTCCGAGGATTCCAACAGGCCCGAACTCACCAAATTCATCTCCAAGATCAAGTCTCACAAATTCTCCTCAACCAGTGCGCCGCTCACAACGAGATCGTCACCCTCCGACTTACTTGGAAGATTATCAATGCAATCAAACAACCACGGAATTTGCATTATTTGCCAGTGAGCCACAAAACTTCCAAGAAGCAGCAAAAGAAGATAAATGGATCGAAGCCATGACTGAGGAGATCAGAATGATCGAGAAGAATGACACATGGGAGCTCGTAGACAGACCCGAAGGGAAAGACATAATAGGCCTCAAATGGGTTTACAGGATCAAGCACAATGAAGATGGCTCCATCCACAAATTGAAGGCCCGGCTCGTCGCGAAAGGCTACTCACAGCAACCAAGAATTGACTTCAACGAGACATTTGCGCCAGTAGTTCGTATGGAAACTATCAAAACGGTATTGGCTCTTGCAGCTCAAATGAAACTTCAAGTCTTTCAGTTGGATGTCAAGTCCGCATTTCTTAATGGTGAAATTGAAGAGGAAGTATACGTGGAGCAACCGGAAGGATTTATCATGGAAGGTCAAGAAAACAAGGTTTATCGTCTCCAAAAAGCTCTATATGGGCTTAAGCAAGCTCCACGGGCATGGAATAGCAAGATTGATAGATATCTACTACAAAGTGGGTTTATGAAAAGCCCTAGCGAGCCATCACTGTACATCAAGACTCAAGCATCGGATTTTCTCATCTTGTGCCTTTATGTTGATGATTTGATCTACACCGGAACAAGTTCAAGAATGCTTGAAGACTTTAAGAAGGCCATGATGTCAGTGTACGAGATGACAGACCTCGGACTCATGAAATACTTTCTTGGCATACAGGTGAAGCAAAGTCCAGGTAAAATCTTCCTTTCCCAAGAAAAATATTCAGAAGATTTACTTAAAAAGTTTAACATGGCCGATTCCAAACCAATGGCAACACCTATGGCAGTTAACGAAAAGCTATCAAAGTATGATGGCAA
This sequence comes from Tetragonia tetragonoides, assembly GCA_038025085.1. NCBI lineage: Eukaryota > Viridiplantae > Streptophyta > Magnoliopsida > Caryophyllales > Aizoaceae > Tetragonia > Tetragonia tetragonoides. The sequence continues at coordinate 13,491,843 of CM076144.1, read as the reverse complement.
GGAGAAGGTAGATGCATCAATATATCGGAGCTCGGTTGGATCACTGATCTACCTCACCAACACAAGGCCCGATATAGTACACTCAGTCAGTATAGTATCTAGGTTTATGAGTGAACCTAGTAAAGCCCATTTCGCAGCAGCCAAGAGAATTCTGAGATATGTCAAAGGAACTAAGAGTTATGGACTCATGTACGAAGCAGAAAAAGACTACATGCTCAACGGATATACCGATAGCGATTGGGCAGGATGCATCGATGACAGAAAAAGTGCAAGTGGTTACATATTTCAACTTGGATCAAAAGTCATCTCATGGTGGTCAAAGAAACAAGCAATAGTGGCACTATCATCGGCAGAGGCAGAGTATGTAGCAGCTACAAGCGCAGCATGTGAAGCAGTATGGTTACGAAGGATATTGGCGGATCTACAACATGCCATGGATGGACCAACAATAATATATTGCGACAACATGTCAGCCATCGCAATGACCAAAAATCCAGTCTTCCACAGCCGATCAAAGCATATCGAGATACGGCATCACTTCATACGAGAGTTGGTTGAACAACAGGAGATCGAGTTACAATTCTGCAAGACGGGGGAGCAACTCGCAGACATATTTACCAAGGCATTACCACCAAAAAAATTCATGCACTTCAGAGAACAACTTGGAGTTCAAGATTTTTTCTAGATTAGGGGGAGTGTTAGAATAATCTAGAAAAATCATATCTAAGCTTAGTGCCTAGAAAGATCTAGATTAATACCTACCTAGACACATCTAGAATAATGTCTACCTAGAAATATCTAGAATAATAGTCTAGGATAATTATGAAGAAGACTCTAGACATAGAAAGATCTAGAGAATTGTCTACCACCCTATACCACTATAAATAGGGGTGATGTAAAGCATTTTGAGCATCAAGCAATACAATCATCTTTCCACATCTCTCTTAGCATTCATCTCTCTTCCTCCAACATACAATTACCTAGCCTAATATCCTACATCAAAAACCTAACAAAAAAGAATGCAAGATCTGAAACGCAAACCCAGAAACTCTTTCAACAAGAACATATGATGATGAGATTTACTACAGTTGGTAACAACACTATCGTACGTAGATATGTACTCAAAGAATCATAGTCGGTAATCAAGCTTATCGGCCTTGACAGCACCAGCAAACAGAGCGTTCGTCAGAAGCTCACGTTGATACCCCTTAGAATCAACGGAACAACAGTGCTCCTCCGGGTACCTGTGTGTCCCACAGAAAACCCCTCCACACTTGCACGTAAACCCGAGTAACCCGGCCCGTTTCTTGCACACTTCTCACCTGTTGGTGGTCTTGTTCTTCTTGGTGACCACCTTCTCATCAGGAGTATTGACATTGTCAATATCATCAGCACTATTAACAGTAGTACTACTACTAGGATTATCACTAGTAGCATTAGACTTAGACCTTCTAACGCGGTTTGATAAAGACAAGTGTCCAATGGAAGCCGCGAGTTTTTCGAGTTCAAGGGATTTTTGCATCCTTTGCTTGACAACATCAACATAACACTTGGAGCAGAGATTTTGAGTCGTCGGGTTCCCAAAGAAACCGCAACCGTTAGCACAAAGAGATGGATCTTGGTTCATGGCGTTCGTGATCGAAATTACGTTGCTGATGTTCTTCGTAGGAGGATGTTCAATTTCTCTCTTGAACTTGAAGACTCTCTTGCAGGATGGTGATTGCAAATACTTGGGTTATGTCATGAGGGCTTGGTTTAGAATTGCTTATATAGATGATGAGGGTGGTTGTAGTTTATTCTAATCCAAACTAGATTATATCTAAGGGAATCTATTTTTTTCCTTTTTTCTTTTCCTTGGAGCGAAAGAATAAAGGATTTTAAGAAACTAAATGCTGTAGAAAACAAAGATGCACCTTTTTTTTTAAAAGGTAATCCTAATGATTTCAGATATACTCCAAGTACCTTCAGAAGTCGGTTTGTGGCCCTAACAGTAACTTTCCAAATATTGGTGTATATTACACCATGTGTAAGTCTAGCATTTTCCGGGTAATAATTGGCTTATGATAAAAGTACATCGGAGGCACATAATAATTTCAGGTGCACCATATAATTCCTCTGAGGTCATATAAGATAACCCCATGTCCCCATCACAAAAAGTAAAATAATAAAAAAAAAAAAAAGGATAAATTTTTAGGTTATCTTTTAATTCTCCCTCTTAAAAAGAAAGGAAGGATAAATTTTTAAGTTTATCTTTTAATCAAGTAAGAAATAACTTCTTTTGTTGGTTTAACAACATGTTCACTTAAGTTCTTGGGTCAAAGTTAATCATGTTCGCACCGGGTCGGCCCACAAAGGGGTAAAGTGCTCCCACTAAATAGTTTCTCCATTTATAATATTCGAACCCTCAACCTTGCTTAAGGGATGAGAGTGCCGAACCACTCACAAAAACCACTTATTGGTAAGAAAGAGCATATTTTTAACAAAGCTATTACGCCTACAAAAGATCATGTATAAGACCGTTTCATGGTGAAACAATGAAAAGTAACACTTTTTATTCAAAATATAACCATAAGTGAATATTATACGAGATTGTATAGGAGGGCGACCTAGGTGCTCTATAGGAAGTTCAATCTCTAAGCTGGTGTTAACAAAACTTGTCCTTCAAAAAACAAAAAAGGGATTTTTGGAGAAGTATAGAAACATCCCCACAACTCCACAAGACCAGAGCTTTAAGTCCAATTGGTTAGGCAAGAAGGGTCGTTGTCACTAAGAACTAGGGGCAATCTCCAACTCTTGAACACTTCAAACTTGATATAGTAATGAGTTGACTAACTACCCGCACCTCAAGCCTCAAAGCAGTCACAATTCACAAGTCAAACCCCCATAGTCCAATCCCAAGCCAACAAGTCATCAAAGTCAGTATGATGATCTCCAACCGAAACACATACAAAGATTGCATCACCAAAGCATATATTATCGCAAAAGGGCAACTTTTAATCAAGCAATCCCATGACATGCAAGAAAAGATGTTGTGATACGAATGCAACAAATATTAATTTTAGTGTATATTGTACTGATATTTGTGCCTTGTTTAAAACTAAAAAAATAATAATAATAATTTTGAAGCGTGACACTAATTCCAATATGGATGGAAACCTATGACATAAAAATTGAAATATTTACCATTACATGATGGAAACGTACCAACCTTTCCATGTGGCAAAATTTGTTTGAAGAAGAATAGAAGATTAAGGAGGTAAAATAGCATTAAGAAAGTGGGAGATGGGGTAGACCATAGAGAGGATAGAATTCAGTAGACCAAATCCAAGTGGGCAGAATCTCTACCAGGTAAAGTGTAAATTGATGGTTAGGTTGGCCTGATTTTGCTCCACGCATGAAGATGGCACCGTTAACAAGATAATTTACTTGATTTGCAGTCTAACCCACTAACTCTTACCTCTATATAAGGCAGTACACACCCATAACACCAAAACACAAGGCAGTAAAATCATAGCTTCATTCTAAAATGGAGGACAACAAGGAAAAGCAAGAGAAAGAGAGTGGAAAGAGAATAAAGCAACAGATTACAATACCATTTGTATGGGAAGAGAGGCCCGGTACACCGAAGAAGGATTGGAAGCCGAAGCGTGAGTTGTTATCTCCCACTCCCGCTCCACTCCCGGCCAAGTACATCGCTTCTATTCCCTTCAAATGGGAGGAAAAGCCCGGGACTCCACTCCGGTGTTTTGCTGAGGAATCAACAGAATTGGCCATTCAAGAAACTGCGCCAGAAAACATGTGTTTACCACTCCCTCCAGCATACTTCACCAGGTCTGACAATCAGAGTGACGAAGAAAGCTCCTACGTTGATGATTATGACGGTGAAGATTGGACGTCAGATTCTGACGCAATTAGCATTCACTCGGAGGAATCCTTCAGCTTACGTCCCTCTCTCCTGGCAAACCACCTTGCACCAAAGGAGCAAATATCTTCTGCAGTACCCTTGCGGAACCCGTTTGTTCTACAGCAGAATGATGGGCTTATGGAGACTCCGACTTCACCACACATAACTAGCAGTCCAAGAAGCTGTGTAACTGGAAATACAAGCTTGAGGGGTGCTTCATTCTTGGAGCACCTTTTTCCTCTGTTACCACCCAAGTCCGGCTTTTTGAACAAGGCTAACAACTCTGAAGACAATGTTCAGCGCCCTGAAAGGCGACCTCCCACTTTTGTAGAGCAAAAGAAACTTCTTGGTGACTGCCGTCAGAGTGGGGTGATTAGAAAGCCACTGACACTGGGAGAGCTGATAATGCTGAGTAGAAGAAGAAGTTACCGTAAAAAGGCAATTCATATGAAGAAACAGAATCCACAAAAGGTACTTTTGTTGCTCTAACCATTTTGTGCATACTTCTCCATGAGACCTTCTCTCACCAAGGACTATTAATATGCTAGTTTGATGAACATATGATCATTCTCTCATTCTACAAGAAATTTGGGCCAATTAGCCTTAACTTGAAATAGGTTCTTGTATACATAAACTATTCGTCAAATAACTTGCCTGGTGTACAAAATGGCAGGACTTCACAAAGATCAAGGCTGATGGATGCTTCAACTTCAGAGACAGTGGTGGCGGAATTGCAAACCTGTTTGGGAAGGAACTTCCGACTCTAAAACTCGCTTAGATGAGAACTTGATGGATTTTCATGATTGGAAACCGCCCTTTTATCCATATTAGGCACAAATCTTCACTGTATCGATATCTTCTCTTGTAAAGACGTTAATTAATAAATTGTCATTGATCTTCATCAGATTTTCCCAGCTTGGCAAAGCATCAATTTATCAAATCTAAATATTTTTCTCTTGTAAACGACTTGACCAACAAACCATGAAAGATCCTCACGTTGGTAACTACAAAGTTGGCATCTCTTCAACCAGCCTGTCACTAATTGATGCATAATTAACATTGCTGCTAGGCACTTCCATTCATGATCAATATTTCAGAGGCCTCTAAAGTAAATACTAAATGCCATAGCAGACTATCTGGGAGATTTACAGCTTTCACAAACCTTCTGTATCCGTTTCAAAACCAAAGGAACGTCTTTTTCAGCTAATGTAGCAAAGCAACACCTAAACCACCCTGGTTCAATGCAATGAAAGGCTGAGCCAGGGGACAAATTCAACTTGCCTACAGTCAGGAGCTTATCCCAAAGCTCAAGCTCTCCTTTCTCATTGTAGGGCTTAATCAAACCACTCATGTCAGCCCAGCAGTATAAACCCCCATCACTCTTTGCACAATGAATTCCAAGTTCTTCCAAACCGGCAACAAACAAGTCATGCATCGTTCTGAGCCTCTCTTTATTGATCTCAATAAACTCTTGGATAAAATTCTTATCTGACAGCATTGCTATTAACAGATGCTGCGTAGGAGCAGAAATGGAGGAAAATCTGGCCAGCTTTTTTGCTGCAGCTAAGACATTCACATTAGATGTATAGATTGCCCCAACTCTAAAGCCTGGAAGAGAAAGATCATTGGATAGCCCATATATAATATGAACCCTATCCTTGTCAATGTCTTCTGATTCAATAATCTTAGCCATGCTTACAAATTCTTCACTAGATTCGCTACCATACATTGACCCGGCAAAAATTTCATCAGAAATAATATGAATGTTCTTCTCCCTGGCAAAGTCCAAAAGGCTGTACAATGTGTCTTTGGAGAGCAAATTACCTACAGGATTAGAAGGGTTCGAAAAAAGGATCCCACGAACTTTTAGCCCCCTCTTTCTTGCATTATTGTAAGCTTGGTCAAGGACAGTAATACTCAAAGTGAAGTTGTCAGAGCTACGACAATGAACGGGTATTAGCTCCACTCCTGTACGCACCAAGTCCCTGTCAAAACTGTACACTTTCATGTTAGTTTATGCACTTATAAGGGTCCTACGAGTTATTGCTAAGAGAAAAGATTTGGTTTTATCAGTCTTGAACAGAAATCAGCGTGTTATAAATTCATAATACACATCATATGTTAGAGAAGAGCGTACCCAGCGTAATACGGTGCCGGAATGAGAAATGCATTCCCATGGTCTGCTAGGCAGAAGCCAAGTATCTCCACAGCAGGAGTTGCACCACAAGTCAATACTAGTTGTGAGGGATCAAAAGAGACATCTCCCATAACCTCAGACATGAAATTTGTCATTGCCTGCAACAGAAGATTCATACGTACGTCTCAACAGGGGCGGATACAGTATGGGGCACCGGGGTCCCGGGCAACCAGTTTTTTTGGAAAATTTTGCTAAAATACCCTACCTTTTGGATTTTTTTTGAAAAATATTGCTAAAATACCCTAACAATTTAGTTTCGGTACCCATATATTATTAATAATTCAGGTGTTGGCACCCATATTATTAGTTTTCTAGATCTGCCACTGCGTCTCAATCACCAATTTCTCTAGACGATACTTGTGCACAAACAAGACAAGCCTCTCTTTTGACACATTACACAAGTAGTTTTTTTTTCATATGTAACAAGATCCATTGGTTGCGACCCAAAATGTCCGATTTTCGGAAGGTACAAATACTGAGCTCTACTTTATCTATTAAAAACAACAACAACAAAAAGAAATTTTGAGCTCTAAGAACAAGATGAAAATTAAAGACCTATATGTAAAAAGACTGGAATCAGATTTAACCAACGCAATTACAACAAATAGTGTATCATTGGAAAACCTAAAACTCCAAAGGCTGCAATATCACTAAAGTAAAACAACACTCCAGCTGCAGTGATTCCACTTCTGAGTCTTGCGTCTATTTACAGCACCACACTATCTTTTAGGCACAAGTGGAGTGAAGTCAATTGGATAATTTTTCCAGTCTTACATTACAGTGAGATTACACAATGACAACAATCATCTCCTCGTGATCACATCTCTGATACAGAGGATAAAGGTATAAAACTAATGCTTAAACAAAGGTGTCAGAGATTGATCGAGTACTCTAGCATAAAACCTCCTGCTAAATCTTTTATAAGAGCATCATTAGACCATCAGAACCTCACCTGCTATGCTTCTCACAGCACCTAGACATGGCCCTCAACAGACATACAAAGAAATTCTTAAACTGCCAAGTACGATTTCCTAATATTCCTCCACTCGTAATTATCATTTACATTGAAATGATTATTGATAAGAACTCGTGAGGTCAGGGGTGTACTAATAATGTTAAATGAAATAAAATCCCAAAAGCCAACTAAGTCTATCACCATTACGAATGCAAAGTCATAAACTATGAGCACAACTTGTTTGCTAAATTTCAATTTTTGTATATCTAATTCATCCCTGGCTGTTGACTGTTCCTAAATGGCTAATCATGCTGCCTTGCAAATAAGAACCTCCAGAAGGACCAGAGCTCAATTAGAGCTTGAGAACATTAAACGGGCAACTATCTTTCAGTCAGGTAATGCATCTTTGCAGTTTTGCTAGTAACATATCCATACCAAAGGACGGCTGTGTAGTTTCATGTGCCCAATGCTCCTTTCATCCCACATACTCCCATTCAGCCATTTAGGGAGGCGGATGTCACATAATAACTCACCAATTTCCTTTTGCAGTACAAATTACTTTAGCCTTCTCACAGTACATTTTATTATCCATTTTATTAGAAGTGACAGTATTATCTAAGAAGACTACTGCCGCATTTTGCATGAAAGCAATGGCTCTAAATTTTGGCTATGCCAGCAATTCTACTTCCAAATCAATTCTGGAACTTTCAAAAATTATAGAGCAACAAATTGACAAGCCATTACGTCTTCGCAAAAGTTTGTCATTCTTTGTGAAATGGTCATTAAGCTTCTTCTATCACTAATCATTAGCACTTTTTAAGCAAGAAAACAACTACTACAAGTCTACAACTACAGTGGCAATATCAACAAAGTTGGCATTCAAGTTAGTCCCATCCAAATTTTAATCATTACTAGAAGCCTCAACTAATAACTACATTAATAATACTAATAAAATTCAATAAAGCAAACAAACAATGATAAGAAAATTACCACTTTCAAGTTCATCATTCCATCAAATGGCTGGTAGGTAGCAATGCCATTGATCCCCAATTCACCACCACTGCCCATCAAACCGTCCCAATTCTCTTCCACCCATTTTTCTATCAAGTCCAAACTCAACTACATACCAAACAACACCCAGATTAGTACCCACAAACAAAATGCCAAAAAAAAAAAAAAAAAAACCCATTAACCAAAACTCCAAATAATACCGACCCACCAAAAAAAAAAAGGGGGGGAAAAACTACCAACCCCATCTTCAGCCAATCCAAGATGAATGACACCATCAGGGTTTTCAATACCCACATCAAAAAAAATGCAAAATAACAATTACCCACTAACCAAACTTCAATTTCATGCCAACCTACACAAAAAATAATAACAAAAATAAAATAAATTTACCAACCCTATTTTCTGCCAAACCAAGCTGAATGATACCATCAGGATTATCAACCTCATGATAGGGATCCTCCTTAGCCCGGTCCATACCCAAGTAATAAGGTGACTCATTGGGCCGAGCAAGCCCACTAGCCCGGCTTGAAATCCGGGCAGGGCAACGGGCAGAGAGGCTGGCACGTGATGAAGAGCGTTGGAGCTCAGAGGTGACGTTGGATGAGGTAGGAGAGAGAGAGGGTGGAGAAGAAGGTGGTTGAGAAGGGCGTGTGCGGTTTTTTTTAAGGTAAAGCTGGAAAAAATAAAAGAGGGCACATGGGATAACTGAACCTAGAATTAAACCACCACGGCCTTGGACTACCCCTTGTAAGGGCACTATTAGCCTCATTGCCGGTGGTGATTTTGGGGTGGTTTTTGTGAATTTGGGTTGTTGTTGTTCTTGGGGGTGTGTGGGATTTTGGTTTGGGAAGGTCATAAATGGCCACTTGGTGTAGTGGAGGAGAGAGAAAAAAAAAATTAGTGTGAGATTTGTCAGGTGAGATGTGGTGAGGAGAGAGATTGACTATGAACGGCAGAGAAAGAGAGGGAAGATTTGGGGGGGGGGGGGGGGGGTTTCAAAAACTAAAATAAATAAACTGTTTTATTTTTAATTTTCTTTATGGGTCTTTTTTTTTTATTCGTTGGCTAGATTTGTCATACTTCGCGTTATTTCTGGACATTGTTTGTCTTCAATGGGCCATTGAGAATCTTCAGATGAGTCAAAGGATGAAAGGAAGCGTGAAGTGTTGCTTTTTTTTTTTTTTTTTAAGTAGACAATAGACCAATTTTTGAGAAGCTTTTGTTTGGTGGATGTTCGCCTATTTTGTGAGTTTTGGTAGATGTTTTCACCAACTTGTAAGAAAATGCAAAATGATAATTTACTTTTTTAATCATGGCTAGAAAATTACAATTCGACATAATTTCTATGTCCGGTATGATGAATAAAATGAAACTCAGCCATGGTAATAGGATTTCAATTATCATGTGATGATAGTCATGACTGAAATTTTGTGGAGCTCACTCGAAAAGAGCCCCATCGACTAAAAAAATTGCTCCCCAAAAAAATTATATGATCCATATATAAATAAAATGGTAATCAAATACGCTTGAAATTGTTTGAAATTGGAAGTCTAACTATTGGCATTAATTGGCTGACGTGTGCGGTATGAACATTAGATGTCCAGTTCGTACGTTGCATGGATTAATCTGTTAATTGTTGTTTATTATTCAACCTTTCGAATTTTGAAAGGTCTTTTTCCCTTAAAAAAAACTCATAAATATAGTTTTGTTAAATATGTCATGCCAATCTAACCTAATCTCTCCAAAGCAACAATCAAAGCCTTATTCTAACCAATGTCATTACTATATTGTACACATTTTCAAAGTAGGTTAAACTCAAGCAAAACCAAAAGTTTTAATTACACTATCCTTGTTTGATCGAAATTTGATGGTATAAAGTTTATTATTTAGATAATAATATGGGTATTTAAGCTTTTTTGCTTCATTGATCCTGAAGTTAACGATCAGAATAATCTTCAATGGTCATGAGGGGATTCGAACTTGAAAACTCTAGAATAGATCTTAGAAGTTTTACCAAGTGAGTTATACTCAGGGTTATTAAATTGTCTTTTTTGTCATTGAAGTTAATCTGAATTGACCAATTAGATGAATGATTAGTGATGCATCTACCATATTAGTGTAGTGATGCGTGACTACATCTACTTTTTACATATGTTTTCTTTTTTCTTCATTTGTGATGAGGCTCATGTGACTCATAGAAACTTAGACATCTAAAACCTAAAAGTAAAGATATATCCAATCATTATACCTCTTATTTTATCTATTCCAAAAGGAGTAATAACCAAAGGTGTTTAATATGACTATAATTCGTGCGTGTTTAATTACAGTTATGATTTCTACAGAAATAAATGTAATCAATCAAAATTAAATTAAACTTTCAAACTTTTTACCTTCGTCTTGATCTAAAAAGTTAATAAAAAGGGAGTTATTTACTTGACGTATATTGTATAGAGTATGTGAAGTTACATAAAAGATGAAGGAAATTTTAACGTAACTCATAATTTTAGTGTCTCGTACTCTAATCCTAGTATGCAATAATCACACCAAAATTATCCTAGCATATTCAATTGTATTCCGCAATTTGAATGATGTACCCAGCCCGATTTGGAGGAGCTTAGACCAGGCTTACTCAAGCTTTTTGGGTAAAATATCTTCCATAATTCACAAACAACGCCCCCCTCCCCCCTCCCCCTCCAAAAAAGATAACCTAGATCAATCTGTTAAGGAAAATTATATTGAAATTTCTCAAAATTAAAATTTTATTGTTCAAAATGTCTTCTATAAGGTCGTCTTAAGATGAGACCCTCTTATAATTAGAGGAGTCTCACCATCTTATACGAGTTTTTGTGTTTATTGTTGTACATGTACGAATGTACTTGCCAAACTAACCTTTAATCTCTACTGAGAAATTACTTTATTAGTGCGTTTTTGAGTATATATGATCCGTAACAAAAGGATAATGCATTGTCTGCAAACATCATCATGGTCCTGTAAAACACTACACAAGTGCACTGATTTTAGCACCAATTTCCGTATACCTTTAAATCACACCTCATCTCTGCTTGTCCTTTTCAATCTCTCTCATCTCTCATTGAGTCACCCCAAACTCACTAACAAATTTCTCCGCCATGATGAACCCTCTTCATCATCCCAAACTTTTACACCTCTTCATCAGTTTCACCCTCATAGTGCAACTCGCCCGAGTCAACTCAGCCCCAACTCGGCCACTATTCGCCTGTGACTCGCCAACAAAATCCTACCCATTTTGCAATACAAAATTACCCATCACCCAACGAGTTGAGGATCTTGTGACTCGGCTGAGTTTGGACGAGAAGATATCCCAACTCACTAACTCGGCCCCACCGATTCTGCGACTCGGTGTACCTGCCTATGAGTGATGGTCCGAGTCACTACATGGGATGTCTAGGCATGGACGTGGGTTTCGGTTTAATGGGACGTTTGATGGAAATGGGACGATTTTTAATGGCACGGCCGTTATAAAAGCGGCTACTATGTTTCCTCAGATTATTCTCACGGCTGCTTCTTTAGATGCACAACTTTGGTATCGCATTGCCCGGGTAAGGCTCTATGCCTCTATTCTTGGACGCAACTAAGTTACGTATGTAATTGAATTGAAGTAAACTGAACTGAAATGATACGATAAAAGTCGATCATAACTAGTACTGTAGTAACTTGGTACGAAAAAATGGACTTGTTTAAGGTTACGCATAGGTAATAAAAGGATGACATTAATTCCATTTACGTACTTGAGAATCATAATATCATTGCTAATTATGGTAAAGGGTGAAACTTTTACGTGTTGAGAATCATTATTTATATCATTTATGATCCCGATCAATAATAGAAAATTAGTCATGATCCCATGTACAGGTCTCGATTGGGTCATGAATGGAGCATGTGTACATAAATAGAGATTGGTTACCATTAATAGGAAACGGTGGATTATTTCTGGTTGGACGAACAACCGAGCTTCCAGTTGATGTAAAAGTCATATGTCGAGAATATGCCACTCTGACATAGTGATTAGTGACAATGTGACATAGGGTTTAAGCCTTGTTTTGTCTGACAAATAGTCAAACAGAGACAGTAAACAAAACCATACATGCCAAGAAACAGACTGAGTTATTAATACTTGAACATGATAATGATCTGCCCATTAAGATCTTACCTACAAACCAATATTAGTTATCTAGAAACATTACTACACTAGCTCTATATGTGACACTGACAAGTTTAAGTGTAGCTCTTTGTAAATACTTGGTTCCCTACAGTTTGTCATTTTTGTTTGATCATCACATTCTTAAGCAAATGGTAATTTGTCTTTGAATGAATGAAGGCAATTGCCACTGAGGCGAGGGCGATGTACAATATGGGACAAGGCAAAGGCTTGACATTTTGGGCACCAAACATAAACATATTTAGGGACCCAAGATGGGGAAGAGGGCAAGAAACCCCAGGAGAAGACCCATTACTGACTGCAAGGTATGGAGTGTCCTATGTAAGAGGTCTTCAAGGGTATACTTTTGAAGGGAAGAAGATTTCAGAGCACCTTCAAGCCTCTGCCTGCTGTAAGCATTTCGCGGCACATGATTTGGATAACTGGCACGGGAGCACTCGTTATATGTTCGATGCTCAAGTAAAAAGAACAAAACAAACCCTCTTTAAGGTTCTTTGTTTTCTCCTGTTTTCTTTATATTTACTCTTTTTTCTGCCCTGATTTGTATGTGGTTGAAGGTGTCGAAGCAAGATTTAGCGGATACATTCCAACCTCCGTTCCAGAGCTGTGTGGAACAAGGGAAAGCCAGCTCAATAATGTGTGCGTACAACCGTGTGAATGGAGTCCCTAGTTGTGCACATTATGACTTCCTCACAGAGACAGCCAGAGGACAATGGCATTTTGATGGGTAGCTACATGTATATCATTATTCTTTCTGCTTGTGGTTACAATTGATATCTCTAAGACTCATAGGGAGCTTGATCAATACTCGGAGTAAATCTTGTCTGCCATCCTTCTTTCAAGTATCCTATTAAATGGTGGCTCCGTATTTCTGATGACTTCTGAAATTCTTTGATATTTAGGTACATTGCTTCAGACTGCAATGCAGTACCCATCATTTATGAACAACAAGGATATGCAAAAACACCAGAAGATGCAGTTGCTGGAGTTCTAAAAGCTGGTATACTTCATGCTTAATGTAGCTTTGATTCCCTTATTTATGTGAACATACTGCTTGGTAGTGCCATACATAACTTCAATGATTATAGTACCTGATCTCTTATAATGTTTGGTTTTGGTGGGATGACAGGGATGGATGTGGAGTGTGGCTCTTACACGCAGCGGTACTCCAAATCAGCGCTGCAACAGAAAAAAATTACAGAAGCTGACATAGACCGTGCCCTTAAGAACCTGTTCTCTGTTCGAATGAGGTTAGGCCTATTCGATGGAAACCCAAGGAACGATAAATCTTTTGGGAAGATGGGTCCAAGCCAAGTCTGCTCTGAGGACCATCAGAATCTGGCACTCGAAGCTGCCAGGAGCGGCATTGTCCTCCTCAAGAACTCTGGCAATCTCCTTCCGCTCTCAAAAGCCAAAATCAACTCCCTTGCTGTAATTGGCCCTAATGCAGATTCCCCACAAATCCTTCTCGGCAATTATGAAGGATTTCCCTGCAAAAACACAACGCCCCTTGTAGCATTACAAAGTTATGTGGAGCGTGTGAAGTATCATCCAGGCTGTAATGCAGTTGAGTGTTCAGCAGCACCAGTAGAACAGATAGTGGAAATGGTTAAAGACGTAGATTATGTGGTTTTGGTCATGGGATTGGATCAAACACAGGAGAGAGAGAAAATGGACCGCGTAAACCTACTTCTCCCTGGGAAGCAGCAGAGTCTAATCTCAAGTGTAGCAGAAGCCGCAAAGAGACCAATTGTGCTAGTGCTTCTCTGTGGTGGTCCGGTTGACATATCTTCCGCAAGGGACAATAATAAAGTTGGAAGCATCTTGTGGGCTGGATATCCTGGTGAAGCAGGGGGAACTGCCATTGCAGAAGTCATCTTTGGTGATCATAACCCAGGTAAAGCATAGAGTATATAGCTAATTTATTTCCAATATAGTGGACAAGATTAATGATACTTCCAGTGAAATTGCTTCATACTGGTTTCGTGCTGCAGGTGGGAGATTGCCAGTGACATGGTATCCGCAAGCTTTTGTTAATGTACCGATGACAGATATGAGGATGAGGCCTGACAGATCTTCCAGCTATCCAGGGCGGACTTACCGGTTTTACCAGGGAAATAAGGTTTTTGAATTTGGTTATGGTCTGAGCTATTCAACATATTCTTATGAATTTGCGTCAGTTACTGAAGACAAGCTCAACTTGAATCGGGCATCATATATTACCGGGCTTCTTAAGGGCTCGAATATGACGCGACCTATTTTGGTCTCAGAACTCGGAACGCAATTCTGTGAGACAGTTAAGTTCTCAGCAGTAGTCAGAGTGACGAATAACGGAACCATGGCAGGCAGGCATCCTGTTTTGCTCTTTGTGAGGCCTGAAGAGCAAAATTATGAGAGCCCCATGAAACAATTGATCGGGTTCGAGAGTATGGACCTGAATGGAGGAGAGGAAAGAGAAATCAAGTTCACTGTGAGTCCGTGTGAACACTTGAGCATGGCTAACAAGGACGGATTGATAGCGATTGACAAAGGTACCTTTTACCTGGTTGTAGGTGAGGCAGAGCACCAAATCACAGTCTCAGTACCTGGTTGTAGGTGAGGCAGAGCACCAAATCACAATCACAACCTGAGACGCAGCGCGAGTCTCTGAAATCTAAAGACATTAAGCTTTATCCATCATAGCCAAATCAATCTTGTTCCGACTTCCAAGTGGTGGTGTAAGGCTCCATGTATTTTCGAAGCTGGGGTTAGTGAAACATTAAGCTATAAAACTGGATGTTATTTGTAGCTAGTCAAAGGGAACAAGAGAGAAGGGCAACATTTTATAAACCATAAGATGATGGAATTGAGGCAATGCCCTGCTCACTAAACCCAATATTACAAAACTGAATCGTTGAAGTATAACACATTTCCATGCAACAAACTATGCTAGTAATAAAATGGCAATACCAAATAAGAAAAGCCTGAGTTATTGCAGAGAGAATCATTTTTCTTATAATGCCCCTCTAATGGGAATATCTACCCAGCTAATGTATTGGTCAAGGAATTGCACTTCAATTCGCTTGGAAAGATTTGAATAGTGGATCCTATGGTGGCAACATCTTGTTGATCACGGATCAATAGATCCAATAGCAAGTTTGTAATTCCAGAAGGCTCCACCAATAGTTTGCACAGCAACAGAAGGTGACCTCAGTTTCTCGAACACCCTTACTTATGATGGCTTAAGACAATGTCCTTGTCCATCTGTGCATAACAAAAACAAAAGTTCAGATAAACAATATTAAGACAAGAAATATAGAGTGATTTTCAAGAACTCACAAATTTTGAAAGCTCCTTTGCTTTCTCATCATTAAAACCAAAAGACGCCATCATCTGATGACCAGCTGAGTCTTTCAGTGCCCATATCCCAAGAAGCAAATGAGTCACAGTTATCTCTCCACCTTCACCTGCATAGCAAATCAAGTCACTTAATACTTGATTCGCTAACATTGCTAGCAGTGATCTCTTTCTTGCTCTTGCTTTACATGACAATTGACAAATTCACTGTTGAGTGTTGAGACCACCACTCCCACCAAGACCAAGCCTTGACTAAGCTTTTTCAATAACATCACAGAAGATAGACATTGTTATCCAAGACCCATAGGACTCCGTTACAACCCCTTGGTGAATACAAAGACTTGATTGGTTATTGAATTCACAAAGTAGGTAATGAGATTCTTACTATTGGAGGTTGAAACTCAAAAGAGTTCATGCCTTAAAAAACCCTGTTTTCAGATTTATGTGGTTCATGATGGTCAAATCAGTGTCAAATTTTGAATCTTCAGAACAAAACGGGCAAGAAAAGCAATCACCTGACTTCACTTTCTGATCAATAGCCCAATCAAGGGCCTTCTGGGCAGGCTCAGTCAATGGAGGATGCTCAGGACTGAAGAAGTACATGTCGGATTTTCCAAGCAAGTTGACAGTTTCATCCCTCACCTTGAAAAGTGTGATGCCATCATCCCTCAAAAACTTTGCAGCATGACTTGTTCCTGGACATGGAAAGGAACCATCCAACTTAAGTCAGTGATAAAAGAAAGAAGCTATAGACTAGTACACATTAAAAGAGGCCAAAAAAGGAAGAAACTGCTAACATCCCAGTATACCGGAGAAGTCCAGCCATTCTTAAAACATGTGAAAATTGTGATTCATCTTTGTGATATACATAAGGAATTACAGTCAAATGAGTAAGGCAAATTTTCTTCACTGCCCATGTCTGTAAGATAGACTAGAGTCTAGACCTATGCTAAAGGACAGGGCAAATGATCCTCCTCTTCGCTTCCCATGGTTACTTCAACAGGCAACAGTTGCCACCACCACCACTACCACCACTACAACAACTCCAAACCCACTAAGTCTCTCAGCCTGGTGCAATAAGCAGAGAGCTATAACCACATAGAAGCACCTAAGGCAACAGAAAGTCGGATTATACTAGTTTCTCATAGAACTTGCAGTCATCTATCCAGTCTTTCTGTATTGCAAACTTTAGATTCTAAATAAAACATAATCAAACAGAAAGATTGGAGATGAGTGACAGCATACTCTTCACTATACCAAGCTGGCCAGCATGCATGCACAACACATATCAAAAAATAACTCTACCCATCTGAAGGAAGAAGAAGAAAGTATGCCTATGATATCAAACACGGTCTCTGATCCACTCAACCACAAGTCATGCCAAAATATGTCAATAGACCTAATCTCATATTTGTGTTTCTCCGCATGCCTCTCTACAGAACGTGTGATTTGCTGGACCAAGGCACCTTTTGCTTTCTGCTCCTTCTTCCCTAAGCTCGCATTTTCAAGCATAATAAAATCCACGATGTACGATTTGATTTGCACAGTTCTTCTGAAAGAATGCCCCATCACAGAACTCAATAACAGCCATCACTCTATGGTCATGCCCATGACGCAGAGCACAGGTCCCCAAATGCATGGCCTTTTATGAAGGTCGGTTGGTAACCACCTTTCACAATCAAGAACTATGTAATTTAGAGAAGATATTTCCTCATTCTCCCGCCCAAACCAAAGCCACAGATATGAACAAATCCCAGAAAGGCTTCATGTAGGTATCAAGTATGTGCAGCATGCTGCGAGAGACAAGGTTTGCATGCATCCAGAGCCAGATAAATACATCATCTGGTTGATAAGCCATTATAATGGACTAATTCAGATTATCTCATCAAATATTCCTGTGCCTTTTTTTGTTGTGAAGTCACACTCAGCATATGGGTATTGAAAAACTTGATAACCAGTAAGTTCCATTTTTAAAAGAATTCCTCCCAAGTCCCAAGATAAGGATGTTGCCATGTCAATGCATTTACAATTAAGAGTCTAAGAAAAACAATTTCTCTGTATTTGCTGCATGCACAATGATTTGAATTTCCCCACCATGTCCATGTGGAAGCCTCTTCAGAATCATATGCCTGGTGTAATATTTAGAGATAAAAATGCCACGTCATTTTAACGGATTCAAAAGCAGCATCTATTTCAGAAAGTGGGAGATCTATGCTGAACGAAGATAATGAAAGCAAATGGAAATGCAGATTGTAGCATTCAGTTTCAACTAATGACATCATTCTTTCCATCAGTTCCAGATAATTAAACCTGTATAATGCCTAACTGGTGCGAGCTTGGTGCATGGCAAAGCTTGGTCCAAAGTGTACATTCTCAGTAACACACACGTATGACGTAGTCACTAACCTTCAACCAAGATCCCCATCAGAAGAGCCTCAGTTCCAGTAGTTGGATATTTAAGTTTCCTTGCTTCCAGTTCACCCATAGTGAACGCCTTTATACCCCTAGCAGACCATCTGCTTCATGCTTAGAAACAAAACACCAATTAACTGCATGTAGTAAACATCAACTCATAATCTATGAGAACAAAGGTAGAGTATCAACCACAAACAATGAAAAAAACCCTTCCAACACCCTGTATGCTTTTCACAAATGCCATTGTGAAATAGCTAAACTTTATCCAGGAACTTATAATTACTCATAAGAGATTCAGTGGAGGACATAGATATATACGGAAATTCCCACATAAATCTTAAGCAAGAACTCTTCATTTGCATGAAATAACTCAAATAGGTTTAGCAAAAGTAGCTATTGTTCATATCAAAAGTCGATACTCGAGGAGTTCAAAACTTCAAATGCTACAGCAATGTTCTTGCTTAAGAATTTCATTCATGACAAAAGGTTAAATACAAAAATAAGTGATACAACCCCTCTCACTCATTAGCCAAAAAAAAAAAAAAAAAAAAAAAAAAAAAAAAAAAAAAAAAAAAAAAAAAAACCTCTCACTCAATATCCATAGGATGTGTTCTTTTCAACTTCCCCGATTAGTTTCCAGTTCAGTTCATTTTACTATCAGTTCATGTAGGTATATTCAGCTGATAGGAACACACCCATAGTTGATAATTTCATCTTCAAAGTTTTCCCAAACACTTTTGTTTACAACTAAACAATGGCACCAACAACTCCTTTAATCCTCAATATTTCACCGCAATCAAACATTCCAAAAAGGATACAATTAATCTACAACTAAAATTAAGGGGCAAAACTGATACGAAAAAGAAACTAACTTGGGCAATTTCTCAGCAGAAACTCCCTCCCGCTCACTGCAAAAACAATAAATCAATATAAATAAATAAACGTCGAGGAATTTAGAAAAGAAGATAATAATTCCACAAAAATGGCGAAAAAACGAAATCGAAAACTTGCCTTGTTGGTAAGCTCAAAGAAACCGTCATGATAGTGGATTGTCGTTTCAATACGATACGATTAGGGTTCAATTGTCGAATTGAGAGAGGCTTGCCAATTAAAGAGCAAATTAAACCGCTTGGTTTTTCGCTGGACGAGTGAAATAAACTACAGCCATTGAAATTACGGAGCTCTGAAGGTGAGGCGATAGATGAGAGAGAAAGTAGATTGAGAGCGTGAGCTACCATTTTGGGTTAAAAGTGGGTTCTTTGTTTTGCTTGTTGGGGTTCTGATGGAGTTGGAAATTCTGGTGAGAGAGAGAGAGAGAGAGAGAGAGAGAGAGAGAGAGAGAGAGAGAGAGATGGGAGTTAGGGCGGCACTCCTTGTGGAGTTGTGGAGTGAAGTTGTTGCTGTTGCTTCCTCGGCGTTCTTTTGCTACCGACGTTGAAGTTTTAGGAGGGACATGGGAATGGGATTAGATAGAATTGAGGTGAATTTTATTTGCTTCATGTTTATGTTTTTTTTTTTTTTGGGGTATTTATTTAATTTAAAGGTTGATTTAGGTGGGTCTGGATCTTCTGCGGTGTCGTAAAGGTCGAGTTTCCCGTTTTTCCTTGTAAACAGAGGGAGTTTTTAGAGTTTAAAAAATTTGGAAAAGAGAGAGGGACAACTGACAACAGAGGATCCATGTCCGATCTAGGTGACATTCTTTTATCATGCTCCATAAGTTTAGTTCCATTCTGCAAATTCTATTTGGTTGTGCTTGGTACTAACATTTCACTCACAAATGTAATTAAGTTGTCTCACGTTTTATTTCATTCTTTTATTTGTTATGTTTTGTTTTGAAATATCTCTTTTATTGTATTCCATACTATAGAAAATAATTGATTCTTAATCGTTATTCTTTTCAACGAAACAATGCAACATGAACTGAAAATCAATAGAACAAATTATGCATAACAAAATTGGGAACATATTGAAATTCACATGACAAAATGAGTCAAAAAAGAACCAATTTCAAATTAATGTTTTTTGTTTTTGTACAAAATGAAATGCACAATATAGTGACACACAAGACGAGACGGGCAGAATCAAAAGAAAGAAATGCATGATTAAAACGACGAAAAGAATAGAACCATTTTCAGCAAATAAACCTTGTTTAGTAAGATCATTTGGCCCAACCATTGAAATTCCTTACCCATAGCCACCGGCCCAAAGCCACTATATTATTTGAAGAAGTTGTTACCCGTCTGCCAGGCAGACGAGTTTAAGTGTCAATGCGGCTTATGTGGCAAGGTTTTAGTACAAAATTGAGAGAAGTAGTAAGCTTCTTGTGGAAGTTTTGTTGAGGGCAAATAAGGAAAAGCGTAACTAATTAACTAAAATGAAGGAAAAGGTTGACATCCTGATTTATCTTTTTCTCCTCTCGTGTTTATATTGCAAACAACTAGATAATAATCCATAATGGTGGTTCTTGTATGCATCCCTGTTTTCTTGCATTGGGTTTCCATCTTTATTTTAATTTACTCAAGATATCGTCCTATATACCATCACATATGCTTCTTTCCAGTAATACCAAAAGGGCTGCTATATCTAGTTACCCAGTGTAATATTAGGACTTACAAGCCTATTAGCTCAATTGGTAGAGCGTGAAGGATGTGGGTTCGAATCCCACATAGGCTATCTTAGTTGGTGTGTGACTGTGTGAGGTTGTTAACTCACTTGAATGGTGGTGTTGTCTTTATAATTCAGTTTGGCCATATTAGTTTGCTGAATACTTATGGTGGGTTTGAGTGTGGTGATTGTGATTATTCAACATGATGATGCCATGTATAAGCACATACAAATCAACCATCTCAAAGTCTTCATATAAGAGAAAAGGTTTGGTAGTCATTGCTTTTCGGTCTAGTTAACTTTCTGGGTTTTTATTTGTTGCACGTTGCTCTGCTGCTTGTTGTCTGCTGTTGATGTTTGTGCTGCAGCTGTTGTTGGTGTTGTTGCTGTCTGTGCTGCAGTTGTTGCTGTTGTGATTGCTGTTTGTTGTAGCTGGTTGTTGCCGATGCCGTGTGTTGCTAGCCAGAAATGTATATTTTGCCAAATAGCCTATGTGGGATTTGAACCCACATCATGTGCACAATTACACATTGCTCTACCAATTGAGCTAATAGACTTTATGAAAAGCAATATTTAGATAAAAAAAGGAATATATATAGGCAATAATCAAATATGAGCAATAAGTCAGATAAATTCCTTGCAAAATTGGCCAAGAACGTGTTAGCAATACCACTTCAAACAGCAAGACCATAACATTTGCACATTGCTCTACTAGATTGAGCTAACATGCCCTTAAATAACTACTATTATCGTAAGCAAACAGTTTCATGGTAGTAAGCCACCATAGACCCCTATTCAAACTAAAGTTACACCAAATGAACAAGCGACCAATTGCCAAGATGGTAGTGGCTGATCAGCCCAAAGACACACATGAAAGTATCTTCAGCCTTGCTTTAAATCACAGATATCAAACAGAGGCCATAGAAACTTTAAATGGCTTTGTTCCATTAAAAATTGCCCCCAAAAATTCAGCCATGACCCTTTGAATCAGATTTAAGGCAAATCGAACTATTGTTATCTAATCTTTTAAGTAACCTATCTGATTTTTCCAACTATAATACCTTGACATGTTTTCTTACAGCCCATAGTTTACTGGTTTGAATTTGTGTAGATCTCTGTATATTATAAAAATTATTTTCATTAATCCTAATGGAATAAGAATATCCAGACACTAAAAGAGACAACGGTAACAAGCACATTATTTTACATTAGCTCTGGTAAATAATCTCCTCACCAAAATCAGATGTGCTTGTTACAGTTGTCTCTTTCTCATCACTTTCTCCATACTATTTATAGAATACTCCAGTGGTCCTGAGTCATAAATTCCTCTTGCAACAAACCAATTAACCATCTTATTCAACCAAGTAAAACATGAATAACAAGCTAACAACATGCACCACTTTCATAACATTGTCACACATGTCAATCCAAGGCAAAATATTGTGAGTGATTCTGCATAAGACATCAACCATTTTTTCAGAGGTGAGGGGGCAGGGGAGGGAATTGTTTCACTAAGAAGTACTTGATCTGATCTATATAGAGTATATACTATGCTCCAAAGTTCAAAGAACATATCACGCATTACACATTACCTTTTAGGTAGTTCCACGCATCAGATGGTGTATTGAATGCAGGTAAAGAAAAAACATTGCCCCAAGTCTTCAGCTAAACTAAGCAGCTAGTTCTTGTAAGTTTCTGGAACAAAAACTACCACCATTTCAAACTCTGTGTTGTTACTTGTTATCCGATGTGAGAAGACAGAAGAGATAAATGATTCCCACATTAAAAAGGCAAATTAAGCAAATAAATTACAGAGAACCAATAACCGTATGAAGTAAATTGCTCCCCAAAACCATAAGAGTTATACCTTTCAGCATTCAGAGAAAATTTTGGAGTAACAAGCACATCTGGTTGCGGTGAGCCAAACTTTTTCACCCCAAAAGTTGCTTAACAACCTACTCGTTCACTTCATAACAGCAAAATTCGGATGAAACGTAGAACATAGCAGATAAAAAACCCCAACCCATAATTTCAGAGCCA
Source organism: Tetragonia tetragonoides (assembly GCA_038025085.1). Classification (NCBI taxonomy): domain Eukaryota; kingdom Viridiplantae; phylum Streptophyta; class Magnoliopsida; order Caryophyllales; family Aizoaceae; genus Tetragonia; species Tetragonia tetragonoides. The sequence goes on along the minus strand of CM076144.1, from coordinate 13,469,183 downwards.
AACCTTGGTATCAATGTGCAGAGCATAAAATGCCCCCTACCTGAATCTTGGCCTTTAGTTCCTAAGAAATGGGAATTAGTGTGTTAACAAACATGCCTACTTATTACCCCCGAAAAAGCAACTATTGAAGAAGTTTGAGCCTGCGATGCTAATACAGCAAAAAGAGACAACCTAAATTATAAATAAACCACAAACTCAACTAATAATAGCAGAATTAACTCAAATTGCATTCAGTCCCATCAAAATTTAGAACTTAATTTAAAATCAATTCAGCTTTAACCATAAACCAAAACCAATGTAATCAAGCAACCTAACCCTTTATGAGAGATAGAGGGAAAGAGAGAGATACTTGAAGACCCTCCATGAGCTGAAAAAAGGAAGCCAATGTTTATTTTATTTTTTTTTTGAGGGAAGGAAGCCTTTCTAATTGCAGAAATTCCCTAATTTCAGACCTAATTTCAAATTGCAGGAATGAGTAATCAAATTAGAAATTGCACCAAATTAAACAACCAAAATAAATTGAAACTCTAATTTCATACCTACTTGAACCAAAATCAGTGGATCTCCATCAAAGTTCACCAAAACCTAAATTTAACCAAAATGACTTGATTGAAAATTTTCATACAACAAAACCCATGACCCAAATAAATCACAAACCTAGGAATGAATGGTGTCTATAATCAACTTACAGATTTACATAATTTGCGAAAATAATTAAGTAAAAGATCGAATTCACAAAAAAAAAAAAAAAAAAAAAAAAAAAAAAAAAAAAGAAGCTCTCTCAAGAGGCCAGTCGCGTTTAAGCAGAGTTGCATGGCAAGAAACCCCAAATCGCAACAATCGAAGAGAGAGAAAGCTGCATTTTTCTGTCAAATTATGGGATGAACAAATTTTTATAATTACTTATGCTTACCTTTATAGATTCTCAATCTTCTTCTTCATCACCAACTCTCCTCATTACCACCAAAGCTGACGGGTAACATTCGGCTATTTGAAAGAAAATGTTTCATGAGTGTACCACCTTGAAACTTGTGATGATCTATTCGAAATCGTACTATATGAAATATCCCACTTTACTAAAACAAATTAACTGATGAAAGCTTTTGATGACTTTGAAATTCAATTTCATGTAGGTGTTCAACAAATTAATTAGTAATTAAACCAGATGATAATTGATATGATGATCTCCTCAAATCTTTATGTACAGTACTATACCAAATTCTTTTTTTCAGGGGCAGTACTATTAAATATTTAAAATGCTAATTGTTGTTCAGTATTCTTGTCCTTGTAAAAGAATAAAATACGAGTCAATTCAACCTTTTTGTGCCACTTCTTATGTGAACAAAAAGTCAGTCTTGTTGTGCTTCAAGATATTATACAATAATAAAATTTGGAGAGCGACAATAGCGGGTCAAAAAAATGGGTGAAGCTTTCATATGCGTATCAGTTTCGTAGGTTGCACTATATAATACCAAAGCCAATTCATCCTAACTCTCAATATCTCAAACAAGCTAGTGATCTCACCAATTCACTTTTTATATTTTCATCTTTATATCTGTTTACATTCTAAGATATAGCTATGGGTGTGTACACTTTCACCATTGTTGACCACACTAGCCCAGTTGCCCCTGCCCGTTTGTTTAAGGCACTATCCATTGATAACCATAACCTTATGCCCAAGGTTGTGCCTCATGCTATCAAGAGTATCGAATTCGTTGAAGGTGATACAACTGCGGTTGGATGTGTCAAACAGATCAACTTCCCCGATGGTCAGTTCAACTTCCTACTCTAGCATTTGATTACTATACTTTGTATGATATATACTCGTATACCCTTAGGGTGATGTTATTGCCGATCATAAAATACTATTATCAAACTTATATTATTGAAGGGATCCGTGCTCTGTTTAAGTTTCTTTATACGACATCAATGATCTGACCTGATAATAATGTTTTATGACCAGACAGTCTGACGCTTTTGAAATATTTCATTCTCAGGATACCCACTCAAGTATGTGAAAAACCGGATTGATGAATTAGACGTGGATAAGATGTACATCAAGTACACAGCTTTTGAAGGTAGCACAATTGGTGAAAATTTGGAGTGTGTTGTTTACGAAGGTAAATTTGAATCCTCAGGAGAAGGGTGTCACTACACATTGACTGCTCATTTCCATACACCTACTGCTGAGATTGCAGAACAAAATGCTAAATTTAGTAAAGAAGGTTTCAAATCAGTACATGAAACCATTGAACAGTACCTCATTGCCCACCCTGAAGTCTATGCCTAAAGCTACAAATGGAGTATACTTTTATATGGAGTAATAATCAGAATGTAAACTGCTGATGAGTGAGAGAATTTCTGTAATGTTGGTTTCCTGCATTTTCCCTTCCTTGTTTTTATGTCATGGTGTAGTGATACATATATTCTGAAAGAGGATGTAATAAATAAAATGTATGTTTTGGTTAAGTTACCTGTTATTTCAAGTTGGTTATCAGTTTATAATCACTATCCTATGAAGGAATGTTTTACAATGGCCATTTAACTAAATGGTGGGTCAAAATTTTAAAATTTTAATCTAAATCTTAAGTTTGAGTGATGAATAGATCACTGAGCAATTATTTATGTCTCATTATGATCATTTGATTTATTAGTAGATATCTTTAGTCGATCGTGGCAATCACGCATAATTATAACACAAAAACGTGTATAAGACGGTCTTACTGTAACTTTCAGTGGACAAGGGTCGTGCTTTAGTCATTTCTGGGCGTAGCCCCTCTTTAGCATTAAAATCATTTCTTTAGTTCTCGATCTCTTTCACTCTATACTGGCAAACCACGAAATCTCAAAGAAAAGCCAAAAGAAGAAATTAAATTTCAGTTGAAAATTGGTGCTTTGCTTGGACTACTTACCTTAATAGAGATTGCAGATTCGAGTTATAGTCAAGGGCATGTATGAAAGACCTGACAGTGGTCTGTATACTCCACCGTTAATACTTTTCAAATTTGAGGACTTTGAATAGATTTCTAATCATAATATTATCTATATATTAGAGACATTTTCTAACGGCATTGGTAGCGTCCACCTAAGCGAGTCATTGTAATAAAATCTTAAAATAAATATAAAATAGAAATATATGTTTTGGTATAGAATACATACTAAAGTTGTACTTTCCTAAATCATTAAAGAGTACACTATCAGTTAGAGATTTTAGAATATATACTAAAGTTGTACTTTTCTAAATCATTAAAAAGTAGACTATTAGATTTTAAAAAACATATAACTTTAGCTTCACCGCTTAAGAAATTAAATTTCTTACACCATTGGAACGAGTACGAAATATCCTTTAAAATGAGACTCATTTGTAGTATGCTCTATTGATTTACAACATTAGATGCGTCCACCTAAAAAGGTAATCAGTAATTAGCTTGACAAGCTGACACAACTAAAGAGTTCCATGTAAAAATAAGAGAAAAGATATGTATATTATTTATAAAAATTTAAAAAGCAATCTCAAGATAAAATATAATAAAAAGAGTATGTGTAGAATAAATAAATAAATAAATAAACCATGAATATAAAATGATTCTAGGTCCAATCTTTAATAGAAAACTTTACCATTATCACATATAATTTTATAACTGTACGTAATATACTGATCCCCCATGTTATTTTAGGGTTCCAATTTATGTTCCCTTCAACTTTATAATTATTAATGTACTCCCTCCGTACCACAAATAAAATTACATTGGACTTTTTGCGTTATTCAAGGCAGTACTTTGACCGCATATAACTTTGAAAAAACAAGCAAGAAGCATTGAAATATGTTTTGCTATTCTAATGTTTACGTCTAACTTCTTTGTTTTTTGAAAAGTAGTTATGTATAAATTAGACATTTAAACTGATTTTACCATAAAATAAGGATCATATCTTTGGAATGTTAGTTGTACACTTATATCAACATAAGAGTATTGGCTTACTAGCATCAAGCATAGAAAGACTTTGAAACTATTACCTCTTGGATTTGGATCGTGTAACATATGTGATGAGTTAAATAATAGTTAATTGAAATTGATGATAAGAATTTAAATTAGCTTAGATGCCCTATAAAATCATAGTAATCTTATTATATGGCATTCATGATATTAAATGGACTATATAAATATCTATCCATATATTACTAATAGTTTTTCATAAGTGACAATTACATTTTGATTTCTCGATGAGATTAATAATCACGTTGAAAAGTTTCACTTTTTGTCCTGTACCCCCTGAATTGTTATTATTTGTTCAGTATCACCTTAAAAGTTAATTTCGCCCTGTGAGTCACCCCTTAAGTGATTTCAGGGCCAAATTCATTATTTTTCTTCCCGTTTTGCCCTCATGTATGTTTCACAACTTTTAATTTTTCTTGGTGCCCTATCCATGGCTTCCCCTTCTCCCTAACTCCCCCTAATTTTCTGTCTCCTCCCCATCCATGGCTTCCCTTTCTCCCTCCTCACCACCTCTCAAAGAAGAAGACACCTTCCCCTTCACTCCACAACAGCCACCACCATCTCCACCAACAGCAACCCCACTCTCTCTCCTAATCCCCATCACCACCACCATGGATGGGAAGAATGGAGAAGGGGGAGCCATGGATGAGGAGGAGAGAGAAAATTAGGGGAAATTGTGAATTTGGAAATTAGGAAGAAGGGGGAGCGGTACTGAACAAATAACAACAATTCAGGGGGTACTGAACAAAAAGTGGAACTTTTCAGGGGGTTTTCACCAAATTGAGCTAGTTTTATTAGATAATCACAGTCCGTGCAACGCACGGGCATACTCACGGGCATCCACCTAGTTTTCTATATAGAATTAGAAAATGTGACTTGTGAGACTTGTCGGGAGAACAAAGGGGTACAATGGTAATTTGCTGTTGTTTGATCAGTTGGGCTATGTTTGGCATAATTAGGTGTAGTTGTAGCTATAAAATGTTGATAGAGGAAAGAACTTAGTAGGAAACTACCAAAAATTGGTACGTAATGCTAATAAACTAGTTGTAGTGGTAGGTGAAATTAAAGCCAACAGGGATAGCTTTCAGAAAAACTAGTTGTAGTTGTAGCTGCAGACTGAAAATAATCTGGCAAATTGTTTAGTACCTGAGAATAAAAAAAACTAGCTGCAAGCTTCAAGGTGTAGCTTTTATTGAAAAGCTACTGTAGTTGTTTGTGCCAAACGTATGAGCTCTTATTTTAATTTTGGTCTTTAGGCTTAATTATTACTCAGTCTCAGGCTTGACCTTTTAATTAAGGGATATAGTATTATAGTAAAAGTATTGTGAAAAAGAATGAAGGGCAGGACTTGATGAAAAGGAATATAAGATATAAGTAGCTTAGAGTTGGAGGGCATTTATTAGTATATGATCAATTCACTAAGTCTCCTCTTAATGTCAAATTTTTGACTTATTAAAAACAAACTTAGAACTTTGATTTCTGGCTTCCAATATTTATTTATTATTATTATTATTATATATTTCTCGATCATTTTTCGTACATTCAAACTATTAGGCAAACTAGATTATAAGTTTTCTTTTTTTCCATAGGCTCACTCAATACTCATACATAATCTAGGTTATAAGTTAATTTAGTTCCATGATTTTCATTTGAAAAGAATACACCCGAATATAATATCGAGTAGTAGTGATTTTGTTTCCCACATAGGTTTCCATCATTGAATGTGTTGCTTAGTTGGATTTGGAAGTCTCCTACAGTTCCCAAAATCCAATTCTTTATTTGGTTAGCTTGGTATGATAAAATTGCACGTAATTGCACTCTTGCTCTTAGGGGGGTGCTACCAGATTCTTTTTGTAAAATCTGTAATTCTGATGTGGAAAATTCACTACATGTTTTTAGTGCTGATTTACAAGGGTGGCTCCAGGGAAACCTCTCATCTTCCTTCTCTTTCCATGACCTCCCTTGGCCCACATACTTCTCTTTCATGATCTGGCACCTATGGAAACAACGGAATGACTTTGTTTTTAGCAACAAAACAACTCCTATGCAAACCTGGCTTAATAATGTTAAGGCTAAAGCTTGAGAGTTTTGGGGTTTTGAACAAAAACCAGGAAAGGAAATCAGGAAGAAAGAAAAAATCATGATCAAATGGGATCCTCCTCCTGCTGACTGGGAACAATTTAACTGTGATACTGCATTTGAGGCTTCCACTAGTGTTGCTACTGTTGCAGGGATACTTAGAAACTCCACAGGTCAATGGATGACGATTAGAGCACCTGATGTGCTGACAGCAGAGTTAATAACAATTGGAATCAAGTCATCATCTGTTCTGACTCATACAGAGCCGTGGAGCTGTTAAACAAGAAGGATTCTAATGGAAGTGCCTTACATAATATTGTGTTGGAATACAGGGAAACAATGAGGACCTTGGTGCAGCAGAAGATCCACCATGTATATAGGGAAGCCAATGTGTGTGCTGATGCAATTGCGCTTGGAGTAATGAGAGAGGAGCAAATTTTCAACAAGCTAACTATTTTTAATGATGTACCTAATAGTTGTAGGGAAGCTTACTCATCTGATTGTATGGGGCTACTTAGGCCCAGAACAATTGTAGTTTAATTTCGCTTATTTATGTTATGTTCATTTCTCCCCCAAAAAAAAAGCCCTCTTTCAATTGAGGGAGAACTAAACAACCAGAGCCGCAATAATGCTAAGAGTATTTCCAATGTAAGGTTTTTATGGGAGGTTTGTGGAGGAAAAATCTCTTGTAGAAACCTTTTTCCCATAGTGATAAACATATAAACCTCAAGTTTGTACAAACTGATTTGTCTAGACAAGCCTGGTTTATATGTTATGATGTGGCACAAACAAAAACCCTTTAGAGATTTGTAACATTACAAAATAGAGGTTTGTATAAATGAGATTTTAAATTTAATGATGTGTCAAATATAAAAAACCCCGTAAAATTTTTTAGCATTGAAGATGCTCTTGTGACTCATGAGGACTCTTACGCTACAATTTACACCCCCAATTAAAGTCAATTAAAGCTATTTTTTAAACGAAAAGCCAATTAAAGCTGGACATGAGCAATTGTGAAGGAAAAAAAAAAAAATCAGAAAAATAGATCATTTTCACTTGCAATGATATATGTGTCCTGTTTTGGCAAAAAGTTTATAACCGAAAGCCCGTACCGGCCCATACAGACCCACCCCTAGGTCATTGTATGAGAATTAGTCGCAAGATGACTCAACACACAAAGGCAGTTCAAAGGGGGAGGGGGATTCTTCGAGCAAGTCTCGAACCCCTGATCTTTGAGCCAACATTAGCAAAGCCCTTAATCCCTATGGCGTTACCATTGAGCCACGACCCCCGGGTGCAAATTGCAACCTCAAAGTGAGGTTGTACATAGCATAATACGGTAGGTGCTTAGGGGTGACTCGGGTGAGCATAATAAAATCTCGAGATTTGGTAGACCAGTTTCTCGAAATTGGGACCCAATATTAAAATTAATTAGACTAATTCCTCGAAATTGATATCCAGATTTGTAAATAGCAAGTCCAGTTTCGAAACCAGGTACCCAGGCCCTGACCCCATCTTAGAAAAAATATTTCAAAACCTGTTTAATTTTTTTTATGGGGAAATCTTGTCTAGTTAAATGAAAGCATATACATACTATCTAAATACTATGAGTTTATAATTGGGTAACAATACCCTTACTTCCAAATCAAAAAATTACAGTATCCAAAGCAGTAATAGTATTGAGAATTGAGACCAATTCTAATACCAATTTAGTTTTGGAATCAATTTTGGATACCTAAAATTGGTTCCACTAGCCACCAGGTATCCAATGGGTATTAGATTCGAAAAAATGATATCCAAAATTGAAATTGATTATAACCAATTTCGAATTTTGGGATCCATAATTGGTATTGACAGTGCTGTTTCCAGGTAGAAAACTGACAAGTTTGAACCAGTTGCAATACCAAAACCAAATACTCAAGTCTTGTGCTTACCCCTGATTGCCCACACAAATGAATCAGGCATTGTTAATTGGTTCACTTGTTTTATTCATTGTGTTAATTAACTTGAGAAGTTGAACTTACCTTAAATTTTCGGATAAGGAACTTGTCATGTTTTAAGTAAAGGTTAACTATATTAAAATTTAATTTTCATGGAAAAAAGTGAACCAAACTAGGTAACTTCCTCAACTACCATAGATGTTGAAGTTAGAAGTCATTTAACCAAATGTTACAAGCATTTTACTCAAATGCATGTTCTGTAGTTAAAGGGAAAATAGTATTTATTATTATTATTATTATTATTATTATTATTATTATTATTAGGAACAAGTTTATTTTAATAAAGAAGCCATATTACAGTAAGAGAGGAGATAATGTGTCCTCTATATTGAAACATTTACAAAATAGACCAATTTCGTTGCGTCTCACACTCTCACCAATAGTATAAGTCCCAAAGTAATCTCACCAAAACCCCATCCCTGATGGCATATGAGTCCGTTTGTTGTAACCATGTATATCAAAAAGCTAATAAAGTTTAACCAAATTTCTCAAAGGCCGCTGTTATTGTCAGGCCTGAAAATACTAATGCCAGGTCATTATAATTTTGAGTTGACAATGTGGTCCTTCATATTAATAAGGCAAAACATATAATATCTCTCCACTATCTTTAATTGCCTTTTTTACAAACAAATTAATGGAAAATGCATTAAAATTAGGAATTCAACACTCCATTAATTTAGCAACTTGGGAGGGAGATTAAGAATAATATCACGTTACAGATTATATTACTCTCACCTTACAGTTTAGTTTATGTAATAACAAAGACCAAAACTTAAGTTCATACACATATGATCAATTGATCAAACAAGATATCGGCAAACCATAACATTTGCATTTACGAAAGCTTCTAAAAGTTCAAAGATCATCACTTGGTTCAAATATCATCTTTTTGTAAACTTTTTATTCTCGTTAATGCTATCTAAATAATTCTAAGTTAGTTTTCTTTTCTTTTTCCAAGAGGAAAATAGGTGACTACATGTAACTTAAGTAAAGAATTTGATCATTTATTGTACCATTTAGCATGTTCAAGACTTGACTATTCACCAATATTGTTTTAAGCAATTGCTCAAAAAGTCTAGAGTACAGGGATGACATGCGAACCAATAAGGAAAAAAATAATAATTTGGTTATCATGAATGCCAATTTGCTAAATTATTGGAGTTGAATAATCTCTAATTATAATATCTTTCCATAAACTTGTTTGTAAATAAGACAATTAAAAATATATAGAGGAGAGAGAACATGTGAATTACTTTATTAAAATGAAGGACTATATTGCCAACTCACATAACAAATGACCTGACATTAGTGTTTTATGACCTGGCAATAAAAAAATTTGGCAATTCTTTCAACTGAGTACAACGATCAATGATTTTTAAAATTAGCAGATTATGTAGTTCGTAATTGATTTTGAGAGTGCCTCGGGTTAGATGAGAGATCATAATTAGATGAGAGATCAAGATACCAGGTTCAGCAATTTTACCTATTGCATCTATCCAGTAAACTTTTGATATTTGACGCCTTGATCACATCTTTGTATGTATTGGCTTGCTTTTGTCATGTTAGGTGCATTTTTTACCTATGTTCGAGCTTCATTATATATAAGCATGTAGCAAAAATCATTGACCCTATGGTCGTGGGGTTGATATTTCATGACAAAGGTTATGAGTTCAATTTCCATTAGGCCTCTTTGCTGAGCCTGTCTACAAGATTTATCTTGTTGGCTTGCATGGTGTGTGTGATTTGCAGGCTATTGCATACACTCGGAGTTTATCCTGTGCACACTCGAAGAGTAGTGGTTGAGAGTTCCTCGTATAAAAAAAAATGTAGCAAAAATCATTGACCCCAATCTTTTGAAACGGAAGGGGCACACATCAAAACACACGAAACACACAAATCTTATTCAATAATGACATTATTATGATCTCTTCTATGAGAGCAAAACATAAAAAGGGACTAAAGGGAACTTTCAAAACCTCTTAAGTATAGATTTGAGGATTGTTGCGAAGATACTCTTCAACTTTCTCGTACGTGTTTATCATGTCTTGTAGGTTGAACTTAACATCATCTTTTGTCAATATAACATCTTCTTTGGTGTGGTAATGAGCTATTGATGTGCAGTGACACCCAGTACCCGATGGTTCGACTTTTGTCTCATACACAACACATTCAAATTTCTCACCGAAACCATCACTTTCGAAACTCGTGTACTTTGCATAACGTTTGTCTAAATCAAGCTCATCCACCGTGCGTTTCACATATTTGAGAGGAAACCCTGAAAATTCATCATGCCACAGTAATTATTAGATTGGTAATATTATAATTGTTGATGGTTTTATTTTTAACGAAATGGAATATCCATGATAATGATCTAATAATATTGGTGATGATGATGAATTAAGAAGAAAATTAAACTGACCTTCAACAAAGTTGAGCTGCAAGACGCATCCCACACTGAAGGAGTCACCTTGAATAAACTCTATGCTTTTAATGCTTTGCTGGTGCGAAACCTTGGATATGAAATTGTGGCTGTCAACGCACATAGCCTTGAACATCCGGGCCGGGCCAACTGGGCTAGTGTGGTCGATGATGGTGAAAGTGTAGACACCCATTATTATTTCTATGAGAAGTAATTTGAGAACTGAGGATGTATGTACATGCAGACGTGTTGGGTTTTATAATGAAAGGACCTATGCCTACTAACAGAGTAGTACTATGTACAACAAGCAAATTAGTCTATGCAAGCTTTTGGAATTTGTGGCAAGAGACTAAGAGAGCACCACTAGTTTGAATTTGTAGCAAGCTAAGAGAGTACAACTTTGAAATTTCAAATTTGTAGCAAGAGACAAGAGAGTACAACTTGAAATATCAAATGTGTAGCAAGAGAGTCTACTCCTTTGAGTACCAACTTCGACTACCTTTTTATGCATGCTCACTAAAAGGCGGTCGGGTGCAAATGGCGATTGAGACACCGTCTGCTATATCAGGTTCGGACTCTTGTATTCAACAACGAACATATATATATATATCACACTAACTGAACAACAACCAGCGAGTGTAAGCACGGGCTTCGTCAACGTAGCAGTAACAATAGACTAGTATAGTTCCTAGAAGCCAACAGATACAAGGCATGAGGGAAATGGAGATTCGAACCCATAACCTTGCCGTACTAAATTATCTACTTGGGAGTATAAGCTTGAAACCACTCGACGACCTTGTTGGTACCAAATTTGACTTAGCTTCTTAACCTTCTACATTACTAACATTATTGTTAAAATTAATTGACAATAACTACAGGTATCAACTTGGTTTTTTCTTCTTAATTAATTAGTAGTTTTTTTACCTTATGCCAACTTTGTCGCGGCTACTAGAAGATCTGCAACACTTTGACATGTGTTTTTTAGCCTTGATCTATTGTCTTAATTTTCTATTCGTCCCAAATTGACATACCCATCGAGCACACACACCAAAAAAAACCAAAGTAAATTATTGTGGAAATACTGGTACTTAGTATAAACCGGTATAATTCTGATCAAAAATTAAAAAAATAAACCGGGTATAACGAATCAACTTCTATAAATTTCAACAAATCTGGCTACAATAATCTATTGAAAAAGGGAAGGACATACAAAATAAAATAACGAAAAGATGTAAGTACTACATTCAATAATGAAGCAAATAAATAAAGTAGAGTACCATATATATGTCGTATATGTGTGATTCTGTGAACTTCTGTATGTGGAAGTGGAACACACGTAGAAATAACAAAATAATGGTTGATGATTGAATTGAAACTTAACAGTACAGTAATTTGAAATTGAGTATTATTATTACGAGTATTATTAATTGGTTTATTGCCATTACGTGGGAGTAGAGAAGGTGATTGAATAAAGAATCCTATCTAGCAGTTCAAAAACATTCGTATGAAGCGGCTTGACCTGTTTTTTTTGGATTTCGATCGATCTCCCTCTGTATGAATGTAGTACATATTTTATTGTTTAATTGAACAGAGCTTTCATCATGTCATGGCAGTGGCGGAGCTATGTGTAATGCAAGGGAGTCTGGCGACTCCACAACTATTGGGCCAGACTCTATTATCGTAGGGGACATTACCAAGTTGACCTAAACTTTACTCAAGAGAACCCATAGGTAATGGTCCCTTTAGTCATTCTAGAACTTTAAAAATTAGAAAAAGGCTAAAAGTTGATGTAAATGGGAGAGTGAAAGACGATCACGGGCCCACTATCTCTTTACTCACCTTGTCTCTTCAATGTGAGACTAATACCAATTGCAATTTCTTTTCTTTTTTTTTTATAATTTGGTCAAGTTCTTTAAAGTTCTGACAAGTTTCTCAAAAGAAAACTTTGTTTACCTTCCTAAGTAATTTCCAACTTCCCATAACTCACATCCCTCTTCTCATTATTTTTATTCTAATCTAAAAATATGCTACTTCTCTTTTAACGTTAGGGTAAACATAGTTAGTAAACATATACAATGCGTTCGGCGTCGATTGATGGTGCTCCTATCAAAAAAAAAAGAGACCTTTGTTCTCTCACATATTCACAAACAAAATACAACTGTAGAAAACCTATTCAAATTCCAATTCTCCAAAGGTAGAAAGACGACGACTAAACCTACTTGCAATTTGCACATTGAATAGTCAAATTAAAAGGTAACCTTCTACAATCAGTAATTTTTTTTTTTTTTTTTACTGTATTGTTTCTCCTAATCTTAAATTCTTAATATATATAAGTGGGAAAATGTTTGGTTGACCCAGTGGGTGGGTAACCCATATTTAATCTATTACTCTCCTAGCCATTTTTTTGGTAATAGAGGAGAGAGAATCTGCAAATAAAAGAGAGAGATAGATGCATAAGGGGAGTGGGTTGCCAACCCAGTGGGTGAATGTATCATTCTCCATATAAGTGATATAAGAACACTAATTAGGAGATTAGTAGTTGTTATTGATTTGTTTATTTACATGTTATAGAGTTGGAATATTTGATTTTATTTCCTATAAGACTCCATATCCTTAAATGTCTGGCTATGTCATGGTACAATGTGAGTCAAAAAGAGGAATATTTGATTGTTCTTGTTAAACTAAGCTTAAGCTTTAACGTGGGAGGTGGAAAGTTAGAGTACGCAAGCAAGGGGGAAGAAGGAAGAACATGAAGGAGAAGAGAAAAAGAAAGTGGGAGGAGAGAGAAAGATAGTGGGTGTGGGCCCGGCCGAGGAAGTTGAGAACGTGAATGAGCCTTGACTATCAGGGGATGTTTTTTTTTTTTTTTGAATCTTTTTTTTTACTTATATAATTTTATCCTTGTGTAGTGTGTTTCAAAAAAGAATTAGAGGATGGTAAATTTGAAAGTTCAAAAGAATCACACTAATATGTTTGGCAATTTACAATTTTCAACTACTGTTTCAACTGTGTTTTTTTTTTTTTTTTGATCGAACTATTACAAGTGCCAACCATGTTGTGAACTTTACTTTAGATAGCAGAATAACTAATTTGTTATTTTTCATAACTATATTTAACTACTTTCAACTAATTTGTTATCATATTCTAACTTTTCTACTATATAAATAGCTAGTTGGGATAAATATAACAAAAGAGCTCAATAAATATTTTCTATTACGGAATATTTAGTCAAATTTCTATCAAATTCCAATTTTCCCCATCAAATACTCCTAAGGAGGCTAAAATTTGAAGGTCCATAATTGAAAGTTTTGTATCTAGCCTCCTTAGAGGCTAATTTTTAGCATAAGTTTGTAGAAATTTAGACAAAAATTATTATATATGGTCAGTGTTATGTGACATCTATTTCAAAGCGCAATGATTAGAAATAAAAAAAATTATTTGAAAAGTGATACTTTTTATTCAAATGCTAAAAAATTTAAAATTAAATATTACTATTTTGTATGAGTTTTTTTTCTTTATTTTCTTGAACAGAATTTATTTGAATTTTATTATTAATAGATTCTTTTCCGTAAGAGATAAAAAAAATACTCATAGTCCATATATGTGTATTTGTAGAAACAGAAAAGTGGCATCTAAAAACTTATAGGAATAAAACCAAAGAGGTGTGTTTGAGTGGTAGATACTCATCCATCCTTAATCAAGGTCAATATTCGAATCTCACATTGTAGATGGAACAACTTTAAATTCTTTGATCAGCTGTCCTACTTTTTGAGGTGCCTACCAGGTAACACGGCAAATAATCACGATAATCCACGGTGAAGAACCTTTATGTGATGAACAAAAATTTAAAAAAATGGCATCTGGAAACCATCAAATTAGACGCTATAATGCCTTGCTTTTGTGCTTCATTAGTGCTGATCACTACTACTCCTTCCATAATTATTTTCTAGAATTTTAGAACCCTACGTTCCAACCTCCACAATCTGGGATTTTCTTGGTGTTCTAAATTGATCCGAGATCACTGCCCTGCTACTGTTGGCTTGTTGCATAGAATATAAATTTCTTATTAATATCCCCATATTGCGGCTTTCATTTCCATCTGGGTATCTAGTGCGAGTTTTAGGTTTGTTTCTCTCCCCTAATTTAAATAATAATAATAATCATCATCTGAACTGATTATGATTTTCTCTCATGATTTATTCAGTTCTTCAGATTGAATGTTTGCCACTTATGTATGATTTTCTTTCTCTCCCTTTCCAAATCTACAGGAATTTGTCGGAGGAATTGGAGGTGCTGGTTGAAGCACGCTCTTTGCAATTTTTGGGTACATTTATTTATGCTGTAATTCACAAAAATTGATAAATAGGGTTTTTGGGGTTCCACATAATTGGGTTACTGCCCAAGAGAAAAAAGAGAAAATTTAAAGCTCTTTGGTCATTTATAACCAAATCTGGAGCTATATATTTTCTGGGTTTTTGATTGTAGGGAGATTATTGATGTGTGAATGTGTTAATATAGGTTGGAGAAGATACTAATTGGGCTTGAAAGAAAAAATGCCTTCAGCTTTTAGCAAAGAGTGTTCTAACATGTCTAATTATCCAAGAGCACTGTCTTCCATTGTAACTTCAGTAGGGTTACTTGCTGTGTTTTTAACTTTGGCTTCTTGGATCTTATTGTCACACCCAATTGGCACTGTAGTTAGGGGCTATTTTTATGGGGTTGATAATACAAGCCATTTAGATTTGCCTGTTAACTTGCAAGATCATGTTCACAATGATGGGTTCCCAAAATCTGAAGATGTTACCCAAATTGTTGAAAATCAAGATACTGGTGATAACCTGAAATTTGATCAGCCAGTATCTGCTGGCAATGATACAAATCCTGGTGATCCAGATTCAGGGAAACAAGTAATTGAGGATAATAGATCATCCCAAATAGGAGATTCTGTAGATAATGGAGCAAATGTTACCACTTCAGCTCGTGTGCCGGATTCTGAGGATGGATCGAATGTTACCACCTCAGCTGGTGTACCGGATTTTGAGGATAATGGATCAAATGTCACCACCTCAGCTGGTGTACCAGATTCTGAGGTTTCTGGGGACACTTCAAGCAGCAAAGATTCGGTTGATTCAGGTCAGCCTATTAGCTTTCTCTGTTTTATCACTTTATGCCCTCTTTTGATATTTTCCATTACTAGGTTCCTTCTGCCGTCCATAATGTGTAACTTATTTGATGCACGGACACACTTTGCATTACCATTTCCGAAGCTGCTTCCACAGGTGTTCAAAGGATTTTAGGCATCAAAATTGGAGTTCTTACATATCTGTGTTGTTGTATCCCATGTCTGTTTTCGTGCGACATAGGGCTTCCCTTTCCCCTTGTATTGCATTCCTCTGATGTTCAAGGCATGTGTACTTTGCATGCTAATGTGATGCCTCTTAATGGATTTTGAGTATTCTGGTTATATAGAACAGGGGAGAGGTGGGGTAGGAAATCAGAACTTCTGTTTAATATCTTGAAAAAGTCATCATAGGCTTGGAAACTATTGTTGTATCTACCATGATTATGAGAGATAAATGTTGTTTATATGAAGGATAACCAAACTTTCATCATCCTAATCTCGATAAACTAGTTTTTCCACTGTGTGCTACAAGAATTCCAGTTTCTCTTGAGTAAGTGGGATTATATGAACTTCTGCAAAGTCCTAGAAATGGGCTCATGCATGTTGTTGCTAAGATTACATGGCATTGTGGCAACGTTGGTTGAAGCTGTATAAAATTAGTACTCTCCAGTCTTCAAGTGCTACACAAATGTTATTTGTTTGTGTATCATTTTCACCCAGACAAACTACTTTTACTTGTGCCTGTGTTGATCAAGTCCAAGAAATGAAGTATTTGTCTTGCGATGCTGACTGAGTGCTTAATATTAATGGCAGACTCTCCCCTCAGGGCCACTGGAGGTTTTCCTGGTCGTTAACTTCAGGGCCCATGGGATTGGTCAAGCAAAGCTTGGACACCCATGTTATGTAAAAAAAAATAAAATCATGGCAGACTCTTACAGGGTATTGTCTCATGATATTGAGAATATTATGCTCTAGAGAGGCAGATCATGTCAAAGTTCAAAGTACAGTATTAGGGAAGAACCCTTTAATGTGATGTTTTTGGGAATATGCTATTTCCTGTATTGTTTTGTGAAGGCCTTGAAAGTTTCTGTTCCCTTTCATCCATGATTTGCCAGAAACTTATTACTTGGTATAAACTGTTAAATCATCAGCTCTTAACCATTTGAAACAATGATGAACTGAAGGACTCTGTGAATGTGCTTTTATTGTTGGCCGCTCTTTTTCTAGTTTAGGTGCTCTCAAATAATTTTTTAAAAGGCCGGGTGCATTCAGACACGTATTGAAAACATACATCAAGTTTTGACTCTTATAAAGAAACGATTATATTTGACTCCCTATTGTCAGTATTTGTCACAACTGAGGAGCATTCTGTAAACTAAACAAATTTGAAATTGGTCAGATTCATTGCAGAAGGCGCAGAGTTCTTAAAATTTGAATTGAATAGCTTTAGAGATTGCTCCACTTATTTTCCAAATTTCTCCATGGGTAGTCATTGACTGACTAGTTAAGGCATTTATGAAACTAAACCTCTCAGAATAGGTCATTCTGGAAACTAAGATTGCGTGTTGATATCAGTAAACACTAAACAGTGTACAAAAGATAGTGTTTGTAGTGAATCTTATACATTTTTGAAAACTAAGAGGCGGGTAACAATAGGAACTTCGGTTCGCTGATGGGAGTTGATGCTTATCTGAGATATATTTGATTGATGCTGGCTTTGTCACTATCTTTTCTAATGTGCAACAGTAATACAACTGAGTTATTGTGAAATCATTATTATTTTGCTGCTATATTAATTGCTACTTTGTGTTTGATGCTATATTCGGTTATCTTCCCTGTTGTTTTTCTTTTTTCCTTTTTGGTTGATTAAGTTTCATGTTGGTCCTATATTTGATCACAGTATATCTCAATGATAATGCTTACAATGATCTACAACATACTGCTTAATACATTTTCTCTTGCTTCTCAAAGTAGTGTGAGTTTAACTTGGAGTTTTGTTTGTAATCTTCCAGAGTGTGATTTGTACCATGGGGAGTGGTTCTATGATTCTGCTGGTCCTGTGTACACAAACAACACATGCCCTGTCCTTACTCAAATGCAAAATTGCCAAGGCAATGGGAGGCCTGACAAGGAGTATGAGAGCTGGAGATGGAAGCCATCTCAATGTGAACTCCCAAGATTTAACGGTACCAAGTTTTTGGAGTTGATGAGTGGAAAGACATTGGCGTTTGTTGGCGATTCAGTTGCACGGAACCAGATGGAATCACTTATATGCTTACTGTGGCAGGTAAAGTGTGTTCTTGACATTGTAGTCATATCTTGATTCTGAAAATTGTGGGGTTTGATTAGAGGCAGGAACTGGTTTAATCTTTGGCAGTTTTCTGTAAGTAGGATTCATTTTTGACCATCTAAATTTTTTATTTTTAGTTACTATGCGACACATTGTTTTTCAGTTCTCTCAGTTCTCTGATATTATTATTGTTATAGGTTGAAGTTCCAAAAAATCGTGGGAACCGTCATATGCAACGTTGGTATTTCAAATCAAAGTCTGTGATGATAGTTCGAATTTGGTCCTCATGGCTTGTCCATCAAACATCAGAGTCTTTCAGCTATGTTCCCGAGGGAATTGCGAAGCTCCACCTTGATGTCCCTGACGAAACGTTCATGCAATACGTCCCAAATTTTGATGTGGTTGTCCTTTCTTCTGGCCACTGGTTTGCCAAGCAATCAGTCTACATGTTGAACAATGAGATTGTGGGAACACAGTTGTGGTCCTCACCAAAGCAGCATCCGGAGATGAAGATAAACAACGTCGATGCATTTGGAATCTCTGTGGAGACAAGCTTGGCAGCCATGGCTACACATCCCAATTATACTGGACTGACCATTCTTCGGTCTTACTCACCTGATCATTATGAGGGTGGAGCCTGGAACACTGGTGGATCATGCACAGGAAAACAAAAGCCTATCTTGCCTGGTCAGTTAGTTGAAAATGGGTTTACAAAGTCTATGTACGATAAACAGGTTGGTGGTTTCAACCAAGCTACTAAGAAGCAGACGAACCAATCCAAATTGAAGTTAATGGATATCACCGAAGTATTTTCATATCGTCATGATGGTCATCCGGGTCCGTACCGCAACCCTGACCCGAACAAAATAACAAAGCGGGGTCCAGATGGGAAGCCGCCGCCACAGGATTGTCTACATTGGTGCATGCCAGGTCCAGTTGATACATGGAATGAGCTCGTACTTGAAATCATCAGAAGAGAATTTGAGGGTAAACAGAACTCCGCCGTATAATGGATGGGAAGTATGTTACAGTTGCTAGTGCTAGGTAGCGTCTGGTCCCTTCGCTATTTCAACTCCTTAATATACTTGTAAAGTAATGTATTATTCATTGGGTGAGGGCAGGCCCTCTCTGATTTTTGTTCCACAATGGTAGAGAAAAACATCTTTTTTGTAAGAGGATAGTTTCTGAAATGGAATGACATGGTTTTCGACATGGAATGCCTGGAAAAAAAAGCAAAAATTCTTAAAAGAAAATCTTTATTACAACCTTCCTCCTTATATTAATAATATCCAACTCCAGCGGGGATTCACTTGAAGCAGCCCCAATTGAAAGGTCAAGGACGACGGCTTTAATTATTTTAGGATTATTTTCTATTATTGAAATTTATTATAGCCATTCCTTTTTGTCATTTTAGCGTGCTATATTAGTTTTATTCAGCAAATTGTGTATTTGTGAAGAGATTCTCAATCACTTGAATAGATATATTTATACGTAGCTATCTCTAATTGAAGTCACAGTTGGCTGACATGATTAGAGTGAGGCTAATTTCCATGTGCTTGTTTAGATAGCATAGTTGGCATAATTGATAGCCCTCATACACTTGCTGGCACAAGTTTAAGTGTGCTTAATGTTTTTAAGTCATTGGTATAGGTTGAAACAAACGTAAGTTTACAGCCATGAATTTAGCTTTCTCAAGAGACTATCCTCCTGTCTCTAAGTATAACAGACGGTCTATCTCTTCCACTGTAATCTCAGTCTTGGTACTTGTAGCGTTCATAATTCTGAATTCTTGGGTGTTATTCTCATACCCAATTGCCACTGTCATTCCAAGCTACTTCCTTGGAGCTGAGCGTGCGAGCAATTTAGCCCCGCTTGCTTCTTGGGACAGTGGGCTCACAGGTGAAGTTGAACTTGATGACAAGTCAGACGTGGTTGTTTCTGAGGGAGCAGCTGAACGTGTTGAACATACTAGACATGGCCGAAGTTCAGATTCATGGTTCAAACAACAAGCCATTGAGAGGCCTGTATCATCCCAAAGTACAGAAGCCATGGATCATGGAGCAAATGATGTTGCCTTTGTTACTGCTGGGTCATTGAACTCTATAGTTTCACCAGAAGATACAAGCAGTGAATCTTCAGTCGATTCAGGTAAGCCTTTCATCACCAATCTTTCAAACTTTAGCCTTCACTCCTTGATATGTCTTCCACACTCCTACCGCCTACGGATATTTCTGTTCTGTGACTGTCTTATTTCCATGTAAAGTCGCTTAAACTACTGATCTTTCATTGGAATGTTAACCATACTTTTCCAATCATCTGGTACTATGGTTGCACTGATAAATGGTATCATACTGTTTTCTTTTGCTAACATTTCATTTACAAATTTCACTCAACTTTTTCCTATCAAAAAAATTTCCCTCCACTGTTCTGTTAGTTGAACGAAGTTGCAGGCTCGTTTGAAACCCAAAACAGAAAATTATGTTACTCGGAACCTTTGCTTGAAACCAAAACATCTGCATTGGATGTCCAGTTTGTATATGACTCGTGGGCACTTCAAATAAATTCAATGGTAGAAACTTTCTGAAAATGGTTGGGTAACTTTCCTGAGTCTGAATACCATGAACAATATAATATCCTGTTCTTTATGGTTTTCCTGGGCCCTTCAGTGTTCATCTTTGATGAAGTAGAAAGGCATGTCTTACCTGTTTATGATTTGTATCTTTTGTGGTCCCTTGACTCCCTTATCTATATCTTTTGTCATAGCTTATAGCAAATTGCTCAATTATTATGATAATATTCTTCCATCTTCTTTGTCACGCTGTTAAATAATTAGATTTTCAATTGACTATCAATGATCTGACGTACTGATGTATTAGAGGGAGTAAAATATACATTGTTTTTGTCCATTATTAACATCCTCTGATCTTACTGTACTGTGGAAATCCATTCTTGGGGATGTCTGTAAATATCTCTCTGCCATCCCTATTCTCAGGGGATGTCAAAGACTCACAGGGTTCAGAATGGGTCAGAATATACGTGCAATGTTTTTTGCTGCCAACAGTCGCAAAGATTTAATCGGATATATCGACAAATTTATGCAGTATTGCGATATAACATAGAAGTCTAATTGGGACTGGAGTTTAACTGTAGTATCATTTTTGGTGACTGTCCAGAGTGTGACCTGTATCATGGGCAATGGTACTATGATTCTGCCGGACCTTTGTACACAAACAACTCATGTCCTGTCCTCACTCAGTCCCAAAATTGCCAAGGCAATGGGAGACCTGACAGTGAATACGAGAATTGGAGATGGAAGCCCTATGATTGTGATCTCCCCAGGTTCAACGCCACCAAGTTTTTGGATTTGATGAGTGGAAAGACTGTGACTTTTGTTGGTGACTCTGTAGCTCGCAACCAGATGGAATCACTTCTGTGCTTACTGTGGCAGGTAAATCATACAACTGGTATTACTTTTGCAAGTTCTTTTTCACCTAAGGACGAAGTAATTGTTCTGTGACGAAGCCAAAAATGTTTCCTTTAGGCAGGAGGCATGTCAGTGTCTCGCTTAATCTTCCCTTTTTACTTCACTACTGAAGTTACTCACACATGAAGTCAGAACATTATTCTGTTATGTTTGCTTCTTCCGATGATTTTATCTTCATCTTGTCAGGTTGAAGTTCCAGTAAATCATGGAAACCGTCGTATGCAACGCTGGCTTTTCAGATCAAAATCAATGACAATAATTCGTATTTGGTCAGCATGGCTTGTCCATCACACATCAGAACCTTTTGAATATGTTCCAGAGGGAGTTGCCAAGATCCACCTTGATGTCCCGGATGAAAACTTCATGCAACAAGCTGCAAGTTCTGATGTGGTCGTTCTTTCGAATGGACACTGGTTTACTAAATCATCAGCCTATATATTGAATAATGAGATTGTAGGAACTCAATTGTGGTCACCCCCTACACCTCATAATTATCCTATGAACATGACCAATACTGAAGCATATAGAATAACTACTGAGACGAGCTTGAGTGCCTTGGCTACACATCCAAATTACACTGGACTGACCATACTCATGTCTTATTCGCCTGATCATTACGAAAATGGAGCCTGGAACACCGGTGGCTCATGCACAGGGAAAGTTAGACCTCTCTTGCCTGGTCAGTTCGTGGAACATGAGTACACGAACGTCATGCATGACAAACAGGTGACAGGCTTCAACCAGGCAACCACAAAGTTGAGAAATCAGTCAAAATTGAAGTTGATTGATATTACTGAGCCTTATTCATACCGTCATGATGGTCATCCGGGTCCATATCGGAGCCCTGACCCGAACAAGGCCACCAAACGAGGCCCTAATGGGAGGCCACCACCACAGGATTGCCTACATTGGTGTATGCCAGGTCCTGTTGATATATGGAATGAGTTTATGCTTGAAATTATTAGACGTGAATTTGAGGGTCACCAAAACTCTGCCTTGTAAAGTTGTAATTGAAAGATGTATGTTCAGTTGCTAGGTAGCCTCTGATCCTACATTGCTATTCTTTCACACTTTGAAAATAGGTCTACACTGTATGTGAATTTTCAGATTTGTAAATCTATGAAAGAGTTAAACTGTAAAAATTAAAGAAAAGAAAAACTATGCTAATCTTGTGGCTTTTGGGATATTATACCAAATATGTCACGGTACTATGCATGGAAATCATTCATTCTAATATGTAAAAAGATTTTTGTACCGATTGTGTTAGTTCAGAGATATTTCTACATCTGCTACTCTGCTACATGAAAAAGGACGAGAGTGAGGAAAAATGACGAGAGTGAGGCTCGGCATTCAAGATAAAAAGTTATTGAAATACTACTTTGTTAAATTATTTTTTTTATTGAGATGTTAACCAACTCTAAGAAATTCAAATTTCTAAATTAATCCGTAAGACTTTTTAAATCATTAATTTTCCAAGAACCAACTCATACTCCGTACAAAATTTTGTGTTAATGTTCTGCTAGGGGAGTTTCTGAATTATTATTTTTGTGTTGCATACAAAAGAAACAGAAAAAGAAAAAGAAAAAGGGTAACACAGAAAATAAGGGGAAAACGAAAGAACATCATATCTACAAAGCAGACGATAATAAGTCTCTCAAAATGGGCTTTCTCGTCTTTTCCTCTTTCTTCATGTCGCCGCCTCTTTCTCTAATTCCCTTTTTTTTCCGCTATTTTTTTTTATTTTATATTTTATTTATTTTTAATACTAAATATTTGCCCCTGGCTATTTATTAGGATCTCTGTAACGGTCGAATTTCTCCAACGGCTCTCTCCGAAAAATTTCAAGTGTTTCAGTAACAAACTATGGTGTTATTCAACTAATAGAATATTTTTAAACTAAATTTTTTCTTTTTTTATTATTAAATATTCAGGTGGTGTAACACCAGAAAATTGCTGGGCTCTCTCTCTCATTTCTTCCATAGCTCATCAAACATCATCCTCAAGCTCCACCAACTCTCTCTCTCTCTCTCTCTCTCTCTCTCTCTCTCTCTCTGTGTACACGACATTGTTTGTTTGTACAAGTTTAGTGCTTGGTTCCCCTCAAAAAAATTAAAGGTTAGGGCTTGGTTTAGTTTCGCCCGATTTAATTGCTGTCTATTATTTTGTATTTTCTTCAATTGCTATTTTTAGCTTTATGCCCCGAAATTATCGCAGAGTAAATATCTAATCAACCAAACTGAATGATACACCATTTCGAAAACCCTAATTACCCTAATTTCTCTAGCTCTTATTTGTAATAATTTAGGGTTTCCCGAAATTCGTCAAATGTTGTTCGAATTTATGCCCAAAAAAATAAACTCTCCAGAAATATTTTGAGATAGATGGATTCGAAGGTGTTATAAGAGCATCCACTCTTCTCTATAAGAGAATTCATGTCGTGAGGATATTCAATTTGGTATATAATTTGTGCCCAATGTGCGTTTTCGTCAGAGAAAATATTAGGGTTTGTGTTTTTGTCATGTGAAACTGATGATTTGTAGTAACTTTGGGTTCGATTTTAGGAAAGGGTTAGTCTTAATTAGATGAATTACAGCTTCTTACTTCTTCATTAGCTCTAAACCTACCAAAATTACAATTCCCTATGGGAAGATTCTCAAACTGATACGAGGGCAATATGATTGGTACCTTGATCACCAGTTAAGTTGGGGAGTTTTAAACCGATTGCGGTTCGCCACGTCTTTTTTGTGATAAGAATATTGAATTCACCGGAGATAGTTGTGGAGTTTTGAACTGATTGTGCTATGCCATGTCATTTTTATTTGTGAACTGTAGTATGACTTCTTGTTGTGTGCCTTTAGCATAATCTTCAAAAGATCATCACAAATCATATGGATATCTGATGTCTCTTAGCTAAGCTGATATTCCAGACCAATCGTTATTGTGTACCACTAGAATTGATTCGTTTGTTTAGTAATTTTTGTGAGTTACTGTTTGTGTTTTGGGATAAGTGATGTAACTAATGATTCAGTAGAAACAGTTTCTGAACCGAGTGCCTTAGCTTAAGCGGTTTCTCACATTGGTGAATTGGATTGGTGTTACTAGTAGTAGTATGAATTTGTTTAAATGTCATGTGCATCAAATTTATGTTTTTTGGTCTTTCTTCATGGTGGTAAATTGTTGAATTTTAGAGCTTCCCTTGTCATCAATGCACATTACACTTACTCTTTTACTCTACTTTCTATTTTTGCTCATTTTTCTTTTGCTGATTTTCCTTTCATCCTTACACAGATTAAGATTTTGTGGATGTTAAAGATCTGTAAAGATGACCAGCATCCAAAATGACCCACTCTTACAAGCAGAAACAACTTGTGGGACTCTTTTATATGAACTTAAGGTATGGTATAAGCTATACTTCAATGATAACTGTTCTTATGATTCTATACTATGCTGGTGATACATTCTGACTTTGTATATTTCTGTTCTGTTTGTGTTGTTTATTCCACTCAGATAATATGGGATGAGGTGGGTGAGTCTGAAACTGACAGAGATAAAATGTTACTTGATCTTGAAAGAGAGTGCCTTGAAGTCTACAGAAGAAAAGTAGATCAGGCGAACCGCTGCAGAGCTCAGCTACGGCAGGCTATTGCTGATTCCGAGGCAGAGCTTGCAGCCATCTGTTCTGCAATGGGAGAGTGGCCGGTACATATTAGACAGGTAAGATTTTCCTAATATAACCCTTCAATTCGCCATATATGATTGATTTGAGTGATCTTAGATTAATTTTTGTACGGAGTTCTGAAGCAGGGTTCCTAAGTATCAGACGTTTCTTGTAGTTCATCCATGAACTGACACATATGAAACATATTTCACTTAACATATCATATGCATGATGTTATTGTGCTTATTTCAATATTTGCATGCTATTGTGCTTGCTACTGCCATTAATCTAATGGGCTTTAGTGGTATTGTGGGTCAAAAATCTGTTTAGGTTAAGAACTTGACCTAAAATTCCGTTTCAGATATGAAGTATTTGTATATCTAATCTGCCTATACATAGTATACAATGTAACTATAAGTATTCCCAATTGTCACTGTCCACCTGTCAAAATCATGAGTCTACATTAGTATTTTGATCTTGACTTTATACCTCTCACGTATTATAACTCCGTTCCATACTGCCATTCAATTTACTCCGTCAGTGTAGTTCATTCATTAGTTGAAACCTTCTCTGCTCTTATCATATACTCCCCTTCTTATTCATTATTAATGGGCCTAATGGCTGCCTTCCAGGCATACATGTCAGTTTAGGACATATTTGAACTCTCTTAGTGTGTACTTCTCCCCCAAAACTGACTGGGTTTGCATGCTACTATCAATTAAATGCAAAAATAATTACACACTTGGCACACAGACAGACAGACAGAGAAAATGGTAATTGCAAAATAGTAGTGACTAGTGAGGCATATGCAATATGCATGCACTTAGCTTTTCCTTTTTAACTTGCATTTCTGAAGGTAACTTGTTTTCCAGTAAATATTATAATGAACTTGCCTCTTCTTTTTCAACTTGCATTTCTGAACTTTATATATCTGTCAGTAAATATTATGACGCTTTTGCATGTGCACAAATAGTACACTTGCTTCTAATAGTAACTATGGGACATGAAGATCCTCACTATGCTGTGTGTATATTTCTGTTCATTAACTGCGGCAAACCTTGCAGATTGACCAAAAGGTTGGAAGTTTGAAGGAAGAGCTTGATACAATCCATCCACAGCGAGAAGAGATGAGGAAAAGAAAACTAGACAGAAAAAATCAATTTCTTGATGTCATAGGACAAATTCAGAAGTTATTCACCGAGATTTATGGATCAGAAGGATATGATAGCACGAAGGACGTTGTGGATGAAAATGATCTGTCTCTAAGAAGGCTTGAGGAATTGCAAACACGGCTGCAGTCGCTACAAAAGGAGAAGGTGCATATGATGCTGACTAGTTATTCCTATTTGAATTTGAGACTTCAAGTCACACTTGCTCTACTGGTGAAACCTGTTGTTTTCTAACCTGTTTTAACCCTACTTTAATCTTTCAACTTGCAGAGTGATCGCCTGAGGAAGGTCATGGAACACCTAAGTGTTTTGAGCTCCTTGTGCTCTGTCCTGGGATTAGAATTCAAGGAAACGTTGCAAGAAATTCATCCCAGCTTAGCTGATTCCGAAGAAACACATAACATAAGTACTGAAACACTTCAGCAATTGGACTCTGCCATAAAGAGATTGCGGGAGCTGAAGCTTCAGAGGATGCAGAGGGTACAAAAAATGTTACGATTTGTTTGGTGTAATTCCAGACTCAAAAGTACTTATCTGTTAATCTGCAGCTCCAAGATCTTGGGACCATGTTATTGGAGCTTTGGAATCTAATGGATACACCAGTCGACGAGCAGCAAGCATTCCAACATGTTACATGTAATATTGCTGCATCAGAAGATGAGATCACAGAGCCTAACATGGTTTCATCAGACTTCATCAAATACGTTAGTTGCAGACCTCTTGTTCACTATTTGTCATTTATTTCTTTATGATAAATAGTTTAGAAACCACCCAGAAAATATCAAATAAACTGGAAATTGTGCAGGTTGAGGCCGAGGTTTCAAGATTGGAAGAGCTGAAATCCAGCAAGATGAAAGAACTTGTCCTGAAGAAGAGGTCAGAGCTAGAGGAAATTTGTAGAAAGACACATTTGGTTCCTGAAGCAGATGATCAAACAGAATATCTTATTGCAGCAATTGAATCTGGTATCTTGTTGTCTGCATTAGAAGTTAATTTTGTCAGTTTATTTAGTTTTCTTGTTTACAAACTGCTTTTCTCTTTTAATTTAGGAGCTTTGGACCCTGCATCTGTCCTCGAAGAAATTGAACTGGAAGTTGGCAAGGTTAAAGAAGAAGCCTTTAGCCGTAAAGAGATACTGGAAAAAGTTGAGAAGTGGTTATCTGCCCGTGAGGAGGAGGAGTGGCTTGAAGAATATAATATGGTAACTTTTGGATTATTTTGGACTTGCTGCTAGATATATAATTTCATCGTGTTGATCCTTTGGCTAACTGTTATTTCAGGATGAAAACCGATACAATGCAGGAAGAGGTGCTCATCTCACTCTTAAACGCGCAGAGAAAGCTCGAACATTAGTCAATAAGCTTCCAGGTATATATCATATCAGTATGCTGTGTCCTAAAATGAATTAACAGCCATGAACTACTAGGAAGAATTGTATATTCTACCATTTCACTGCTTCCGACACAAATCTACAGCACAAACATTCAGATTTTTAATGTGTGTGTTAATTACTTCTGTATGTGAGTCCAATATTTCTTTTTGGTTTGTGGCCTGGAACTTTGTAAGAAACTTGGAAACTAAAATTTTAGATTTCTTAACCGGAACTGGAGGCTAGGCTAGATATGATAACTGAAGGAAGTCAAAGGTTGCAATTTCCTCAGGTGCATCTTGCCTGTCAGCAGCTAGATTCACGCTGCGTGCATTGTGACTAGTTTTACCAAAAACTGTTTAAAATCATTAGCGACTGGTTAATTGTTCATTTGGCTGGTGCATTCTCGTTTGAACTTTGAACAATATCGAACGGTGCTCAGAGACTTTTAATTGTCATACTTCTGCCTCAATTAATCTTAATTATTATTTTTCCCTTAAATTCTTATGAACTCAATGCTACATAGGGATGGTGGAGGCTCTGGCTGCGAAGGCTCTAAATTGGGAGAATGAAAGAGGTGTTGAGTTCATGTATGATGGTGTAAGTATATCTCCCCTACGAAATAAATTTTTTAGTACTTGCTGTATAGTGCCTACTGCCTTCGTACGTCATCATGGTCTTCTTATCTTGATTTTTCTTGGATGTGTCAATCAGATTCGTCTTCTTTCAATGCTTGAGGAGTACATTATATTACGACAGGAAAAAGAGCAGGAAAAGAAACGGCAGCGGGTATGAAGAGTATATATGCTTGTCTATTTGTTTGTATTTTCCTTTTGACAAGTAGTGCTTGTTTTATTCTATGATTAATCTTGATTTTGTCTTAGGAAGGCATTACATTATTTATCTCATATTTCAGGAACAGAAGAAACTTCAAGGGCAACTGATTGCAGAACAAGAGGCAATTTTCGGTTCAAAACCAAGCCCTCTTAAGGGTGCCAAGAAAACTTCCAGAATGTCCACAGGAGGGGGAAACAATAGAAGGCAATCTGATGGAGGGAATATGCTTCAAACTCCTAGGCCTGACTCAGCACATTCTGCCAGAGGAACACCAAATTCACGTCCCATCAAGAAGGATGACAACCATGGAGCAATATCAACTGGTTAGTTTATCATGCTAATTTATTTTTTTTTCGATATAAGTACGCACCTGAGCACCAAATGATCCTGTAGAACCCCATGATCCTTGGGCAAAAGGAGAAAATATCTTTGAGGCAAAAGAACATAACACATACAAAGGACTTGCAAAACAAGATCATACCCAATTACCCTTCCTTTATCTTATAGAGAATGGGGATTGAGGGGCAAGTTGTTCTTTGAGAGAACTTGTTCCCATTTCATTAGACTTATTCTGTTCAAATGTAAAAAATTGCAATAATGTTATCTTTTGGTTGAATTTGTAGCCAAGAGAGCGTTGGACATTTCAAATCTCCCTGTCAAAAACTACTCATTCAATGGTCGTGAGTCAGAACCTACTGTTGTACGAAGGCCTTTCTCACCCATTTCTTCCACAACATCCTCCAGAGCAAATGAAGATTTGTTAGATGATCAGAATATCCTACATAACGACACCATGCAGGATACAGTCTCCAAACACGAGGCATCCCAGAAAATAGTTACAAGTTATACTCCATTAACCACTCCTTCAAAGACGATACCAGCAGCAGATGAAGAAAACCGGACTCCAAAAGTGATGTCAATCCCTCTCCCTACTACACCTTTGACAGTTTCAGCTCCTATGCAAACATCGTTTACACCAGCTCCTCCACAGTCTCTCGACAGTGATAAACCGGAGGAGGAAGAAACAAGTGAAGAGGTAGAATACTCATTTGAGGAAAGAAGAGCTGGTTTTGTGCTGCCTAGCACCCATCTAAGGAGAGCTATACAAGTATGAGACCTTAGACAAACTTAGAATTATTCTTGTGGATATATAATTGTACAAGTCAAATACTATTTTTGGCTGCTATATGTTTCTCCCTGTCCCACTAGCAAAACGTTGTGCTGATCAGTTTGTTGGCCTGAATCTGACATTGTAAGATATGCTCTGGGTTAAGTCAACTGGAACTTCCTTGGTCCCTGTTGATGATAATTGAATTCCTCCGTTGACCATGCGTAATCTCTCTCTCTTCATAATTACTAGGATTTATTGTATACTAATGAATATTCTGGTGTCAAGAAGTTGGTCATCCTTGATTTTTTTTTTTTTTTTTGGTAATATTACTTTGAGGGAAATACCCTTTGGAAGATTAGAAGAGTTTATTGAAAACTCATTATAATGGGTTGGTGGTGGTACATGACTCATTTGCTTTGTTTGAAAAATGCTCAATCTTTTGTTTAGCTTATACTTTACTACATTAACATGATGTCACCAGATAGAATGAGGAAGTATTAGTAAGTTCATTGGAAAATTTGCACAAGTGGTCGAGTTTTATGATTATGACATTCTTTTTGGGGCACAAATTTATAATCCATGTACTTGGTGAAATTTTCATGCCAGTTTGAGAAATTTTCTTGAAAGGACATTAGCTTACTAAAGTTGTGACCATTAATATAAAATTTTTGTTTATTAATTTATCCTAAAAATCCAATCCCGGTTAGGATTCAATATATTAAATTAGAAAATAAAAAAAGAAAAATAAAAGATTCACTTCATATATTGTGTTCTTAGGTAAGAAAAAAAATGGAAATTCATCAACCAACATAAATAATATCGCCGGTCAACAGGATCACAAATTATCGATGTCTAAAAAGCTATGGGATTGGGAATTTTATGACCTTATTAAATTTGAAATTTGTTAACTTTTGTCAAGTTTTGTGCATTCATAGTAAAACTAACACCGTCAACCAAATAGAATCTCAATACTTTACAAGTTACATAATAGTACTTATTTTTATTGCTACTACGGTTACAAATACAAAAATTTTCCACCGTTTCATATAGTACAAAATATGTTATTTGTCTAAAACTTAACAAGCAAAAAGTATTGTCATGATTTTTCATAAAAGTGAGAAAATAAATGTAGCCATTCGATATCTACAAAGTGGTACTGTTGAAATCAACTGAACACAAGTGTAAGATTACATAACATCTTTTTCCAAAGGGGAGAAACAGAGTGACATTGTCCAAACTCCCAACAGTAGTGTACTTGAAAAGAAGCCCTAGCCGCAAAGGTACAGCAAAATTAGATATTTCAACAGTGGCAGTCAATGGAAAATTACAAGACAAAATGAGGGCAATTAGATTTGTATGATCACATTTGGTTTTTTAGTTTTTAACTCCCAAAAGACGAAGCAACAGAGCCAGTAGTTTGGAAAATTGGCATGCCCTCTCCTACCTTACCTTTACAGCCTTTAATTTATTAGTTTCCCATTTTAAAAATGAAAGAAAAGAAGATATTTCTTTGTTCTTTTTCCAATTTTTCTTTTTTATATTTGAAATATTTTTACCTTTTTGTCATACTCATACCTGCTTTATTAAATTCCCCAGACGGACTTGAACCATTTCTTAACCATAATTAAATCTTCGTATTTTGTAATTTAAATGGTTGTAATATTTAATTAAAGTTTAAATTTTTTTATTATCCTCTGTATTTGTTAATATTTTTTTTCAATTTGAGGAAAAAATTTTGCTTCCTTTTTCTCTCTTTTTCTGCAAAACCCAGTTTCCAGAAAATACCAGTTGTTGGTTTTTCAGACACTCCGAAACTGGGTTTAGTGTCTGTTGAATTTCTTTTCCAAATTGAAACCAGAAATTTCCTGCTTTTATCTGTATTTTCTGATTTTTTTGTTCAAATGCTAGCAATATTTTCGAAAAGTTTCTAATTTTGGCGATATAGGAGCCTAAGGGGGGTTTGTGGATTAAAGTAAAGATCTTGAAGTTTTTGATTTAGCTTGCAAGATTTTTTTTATTTTTATTTTTTTAAAATTTTGTTTTTGGGTTTGTGAAGACTTTGCAGCCAAGGGTTTTAGTCTCCTGAAGCAGTGAGTGAGGAAGGTTTCTGGGTCTGTTGCTTATTGATTACTGAGGTTTCTGGGTTTGTGTCTCATTTCACTTTTTTCTGCCAACTGTTTGATCATTTTTCCTGTTTGTAGGTTGTAAATGCTGCTTTTCAGCTCAATATTTGCTACTCTTGTCCTCGTTAAATTTGAGGTAGTTTAGTATTTTCTTTAGTGTATCAGAGAATCTTAGGGTTTTAAGGGCTTAGCTGTTTGTCTTGCTATATTAGAAGTTTAATGCATGGAAGGTAAAGCAGAATTAGGTCCTGGGGTTACAGTGAAAGGAAATGAAGCTAGTCAGGGTTTCTGTGTGGCAGCTAGGGCTGAAAACCCTAGCCACCCAGGAGCTCCAACTATGGCAGCTACACCAGCTGTTCATATGCCAGCACCCACTTCTGATATGAAGAAGAAGAGGGGGAGACCAAGGAAGTATGGGTCAGATGGTACAGCGGCGGCGGCATTGTCGCCAATGCCGATTTCGGCTTCAATTCCTCTTAGTGGAGACTTCTCAGGTTGGAAACAACCTAGAGTGAGGCCTTTTCAGACAATAAAGAAGGCTCATAAAATGGAGTTTGAAAATTTAGGTAATAACTTCTGCTCTTTTTTAGGTATTGAGTTTTATGCTCCGATGTATTTGTCTGTGTTGGTGATCATGACTTTTGATGTGGCCAGTTTTGATGCTTGCCTAAAAATGTTGATGCTGTTATAGTTCAACTTTTCCTTCTGTGAGTATCCATGTTTTTGTTGTTTTGCATTGCTCAATATACTTTTTATGTTTTGTGTGGGAGTGAGTGGGGAGTAAACTGGCTCAAAAAGCCTAAAGCATAGTAATCCTTCTTCCCCCCAAAAAAGATACAATCTTCCCAAAATGGTAAAGGAAAAGGCTCGGTATGATGCGAAATCAAGAATTGCACCAATTTCATGTGTTGGTTATTTGTCAATATGTGCAATGTTGGTGTAGGTGATTTGACAAGGGAGTACTTTTGAAGGGTGAGAGTATGAAAATGCTTAATTTGCTTTTATCCTTATCTGGAAGGAGACTGGTGGTATTTATCATTTAGAGTAACGTGGAAGGAATCTGATCATGATATTAGTGAAAATTGGGTAAGTGGATATTGGCACATGGAAGACACCGTTTTAAGTGACACCCCTGAGAATAGTGTATTGGTAAATCCGGCTTGTGGCGCTTGAGCTTGAAGTTTTGGATGGAGTCTAGCTAGCTGGAATGTTTACTGGATTAGGGGAAATTTTGGGCTACAATGATTATTAATGATGTTAGAGTGTCGTGTTTCTCTTGATCTTATATCACAATCGAATACCCTATAGTTTCTGAGTTTCAGCATGGTATCACAATGACCTTTGTTGAATTGAGCTGTTAAGCTCAGAGGATATCTGTATCAGGATTGATTCAGCTTCAGATACAAAGGCTAGTGAAGCTTAAACTTAGCCTGTGTGAGGTGTAACTTTGGATAGATATTTGTTTAGCAACATAATAGTTTTGATTAAATATGACTTCTAGAACATTAGCCCCAGATATTTTTAAGGAAATTATGGAAAGAACTTCCACCTTTTTTGTGTATAAATTATGTTGAAACCCTAGTAGTTGACAAAGAAAGGTGTCTGCTTAGCTCCCGGCGGCTGTTGTTTGCATCGAGAGAAGAATAGCTATGGCATTTGCATTCTTTCAAGGTGTGTCTCTGTTAGTTATTGATTTGCAACTGCCAATCAAAGTAGTGTTGTACATGCTCAAGCCTTAGTATTTACTGAATTTTTATGATTTTGTTTCTTTCGAATGCTATCGTGACTGCCTTCTGAAATAGGGTTTCACATTGGAATGATCAAACTTGTTTCGGCTAAATTTGTGTGTAACCAAAAAACATGTTGGATTCGAAGTTTCAATCTGAACTATTCTGAGTAAATTTGTGTAAAGGGCCTATTGAATCTGATATAATTAAGATCAATTCGATCTGATCCAATCCTGTCCTCCCCCCCCCCCCTTTTGTTCAAACTTTCCGCTTATTGCCTCCCTGTGCTAGTACTTCAAAGTTAAAAACAATAAATACCTAAGTTGGATAGATCTCAATCAAGCACAAATCCATTTCATGATCTCATCACTGAACAATAAATAGTACTTAGATCATGCTGTTTTCTCACTTGTCTGCATCATGTCTTCCTTTTATGCCCTCCCTCTCCAACCAAGGTTTTGTGTTTATGATTTTACTGATGAAGGTCATAATAATCCATGCTAATACAACATTGTTAGGCCTGGAGCATATATCCCTTTCTAGAGAGAAAAGTAGCATTCTACACTCAACTTAATTGTTCACAGTAACTGACGGATTCAACTGCCTCCCTGCATATATGGGTCTGAATTTTGATTTGCTTTCTTGTGTTTCATTTGGCGTCTAACTTTTAGCTTTTTTTTTTTGTTAATCATTTATATGTCACTAATAAAACTGCTATTTAGGTGATCGACTTGCGTATCTTGTTGGTGCACATTTCACGCCCCATGTGATCACTGTGAATGCTGGGGAGGTATGTTTTGTTGTCCCTAGAGCTAAAATGTTTTGGTTAGTACCTCAATATGTCCTTTGATAAATTAGATAATCTGTTCATACTATAATCTTCAGCTGTTTTTGCATACTACCCCCTTCTTTCTTTGTCTGTCTGTGCAACTTCCAGGGTCCTCTGTGCAATGATATTTTGTCTAGGAGTTAGCCTGGTATTGCACAATCTTTCTTCCTCAATGGGGGCAGAGTTCAATATATAGAATGCAATTAACTTATTCGCAGTAGACATGTGTTAGTTGTTATGCCAGTGGCAGTGTCCTTTCAATGCTTTTGAGTTCAGATATGCGAATGAATAAACAAATAAAAAAAGTTGATGAACAGTATGTGAACATAAATTTGTGGAAGTAAAAGGAGCTTGATCTCAAGTTCCTAAAACCTGGTTAGATGCATTCATGCCTCATGTGTGTCTTTATTAAGTTTTCAAAAAGAACATATTCCTGCGGCGTTGCACTTTTATGCACAATCACTTCATCCATATACTGTTTGACAGTGCTTCCTTTTCTGTTTATCGGTGGCTTGTATTCAGTTGGTTGTACATGATGTAAAAGTGAAGGGTAAGACAGCATACGAGCTGTGCTTTCTCTAGATTATGTAGATATCATAGCACGGACCTCAGCATTCATCCTGGTCCATCATTGTCATTTACCTCCTGCCGCTCCTGATATCTCTCTATCTGCTAGCTTGTAGATTTCTTGCTGTTCACATCTTCTGCAGCCAATATGTAGGTGGTGGTGAAGTTAATGTTTCAGCATGTCAAGTGTCAAAATTGTAGTTGCCATCTCTTGTTTTGCACCACAAAATGATATCAATTATTTTTGAAATGATAGTTTCGTTTCCATTAGCATGTACTGATTTTGATTTTTCTTCTTATGACTTAGGATGTTGCAATGAAGGTTCTATCATTTTCTCAGCAAGAGTCCCGTGCGATTTGTGTTCTGTCTGCAAGTGGTTCAATCTCAAATGTCACCCTCCGTCAGCCTAATTCTTCTGGCGGCACCCTAACCTATGAAGTATGCCTACTTAGCCCCTATTTTGCAATGCAGTGTCTGATACACTGACAGTAACCCATTTGCTGGGGATTGGGGGGAGGGAGTTGCTTGTGGTGGTTTGTACTTTAAAGTGGCCTTTCATAATTGTTCAACATGATCTGAAACAGAAGCCACATTTACATTTTTGGAAGATCCCTTCTGCAAGCAAACTATTTTCAGAGTCACATTGATATGCAATAATCATGTTTAGGCATGCCTAGGTTCCCTCAAGATCTTCTTCATTGCTGTTAGGAGACCCGTAGAAATTATAAGCCTTTGCATAGCAATTCTCTAACGAACTTGACCTTCCTTGTCAAAGAATCCCTAAATGGACATTGAGAATCAAAGCACTCAGACAATCCACCACCCTGAATATCTGTTTCCTGTATGTACCTTTTTCTCTAGTGTGTTCTTTCATTCAAATTGCAGGTTCCCAAACTCATTTATGCAACATTACCTGATAAGTGATAATGTGTTCTGTTCGGGGTATTTTCTGAAATGTCTGTAAGTTTCAGGAGTTTGGGTCTGATATCTTCCTCCAAATCATCTTTTTTAAAGAAGGCAAAATTATGGACCATGCTAAAAATCTTCTTTTTTACTGAAGGCTAGATTATGAACCTGAACAGATTTGCAATTTTCTGACTTCATTAAAATGACCACCTATTACCACTGCGAGTTTCTCTGACAGAAACTATAAAGAAACCTGAGAGATGTTCTAAGCCTCCAAGCTTTTGTATTTCCTGCTGGTAGCCATCTCCCAATCTTTCAATATCAGTTGTGTGAACTCCACAGTCCACATTAATTTTCTTGAGTGTTTATGAGTCCAAAATTTATGTCCTCTGTTTTTTCTATCCATATAAGTGCAGTAAATGGCCTTAGCTATTCCTAATTTTGGGTTTTGGCTGTCTCCCAATGGAAATGTTTTATCCATGCTTCCTTGAATCCTGCAGGGCCGTTTTGAGATACTCTCCTTGTCTGGATCATTTATGCCTACTGACAATGGCATAGTGAGGAGCAGATCAGGAGGCATGAGTGTATCACTGGCAGGTCCTGATGGTCGTGTCTTGGGTGGAGGATTGGCTGGTCTACTAGTTGCTGCTAGTCCTGTGCAGGTAAGATCATAATACGGTTTTCGCTTCCCTTCTTTTTAACGAGTGACATTGTAGCAAGTATATTGATAGAGTATTTATCCAAAAAAAGATTATTGATAGAGAAAGTGGAAAAAAAAAAAACAAATGAAAATTTACAGAAGTTGCTGAAAAGTGAGAAGATATTGGCTATGAAGCAAGGACACTTTAGATAGTTGCCGTGTCGCGTGTCCGACACTTGGACAGGACACGACACCGACACTTGGACACGACACCTATTAGGCTTTTTTTAACCATTGAACGGCACTTCCCCGTGTCTGTGTCGTGTCAGTGTCGGTGTCGGTGTCCGTATCTGTTTCAGTGCAACCTAGGATATTGGCATTTGTAGTTAAGGCCCATATTTACAAATTTTCTGTTAGACAGCTAATGATGGTGACTTTTTAAGGTTTTTAAGTACTAAGCACAACACCTCACAACTTGGAGGACATGGGTTTGTAACTTTGTACCCTAGGCTCCTGAAAAGGGCCTTCCCCATGGGTACTACAACTGTACAAGCGAGATGTAGATCTTTTCAACATCAGAGTATTTCCTTATTTCCATTTTCTTTTCTCCTTGGCTTTTGTGTAACGTTCATGATACTGCCTCTGAGATACTTAATGATACTATCTCAGACAAACTTTACGGTCTTGGCTTTTTTGTTGTTTTACATAAAAAGTGTTCCTTGGTTGTTCATCCGCCATTCCCTAAAGATTCTTTCTCCTCCTTGAACTAAATGTATGAGCTCAAACATTCCTTAGCTCTTTTACTCTTAGCAAGATGAATAGTCCAATGACATGGTGTTCTCAAATCAGTCAGCCTTGGACTTGGTTTTTTTCATTCCTATTTCATTCTCCTCTTTTTCATTCAACTTTTAGTCCCCAAATTTTCCACATTTTGTTTCACAGTTGCTCATGCTTATCATCTTCGTTGAATTGTTAGGTGGTGCTTGGGAGTTTCTTGCCTGGTCACCATCAGGAGCAGAAGCCCAAGAAGCAGAGGGTGGAACCTGTAACCCATGTTGCGCCTGCTATTGTCAGCCCAGTCCAGGAAGGAGGCTATGGAGGCCACAAGGTGAATTTTGCATCCCCACCCTCATACCGAACGGACAACATGCCTTCTATGAACTCCATCCAAGACTCGAGGGACCTGGAAGCTGACAATAACGTATCATCCGCTGAAGGAGAATCTGATGATGACTGTGACGATGACGACAGCCCTTCACATTTGGAGATTTCTGGCTGACCTTAGTTTTTCCTCACATATGTATTTGTAATTTTAATTCATAGTTGGTTCAAAGCTTATCTAGGGCTTTGTTTGTGACGATCATAGTTTGTCACATGTGCTGTTAAAGCTAGGATTTAGTGTTGCATGGGCTTTTAACACAGGACATACTCATTTACTAGGAGTAGTCAGGATCTCTAGTTTAGTAGGTCCAGCTGATGCTGTTAATGAGTGTCCCTCCTGAGGGAGAAGAAACTACAGATGTATGTCATGTATGACATGTATTCCTCATTATTCAGTCCAACTAATGCAAAATCAGTTTATGCTCTTGTAGCAAGGAAGTTGCTTAGAAGATATATGATTCTGCTTTTGCTTGATTATGCTTTTTTAAATCTTTGAAGTGTTCAACTAATATTACTAAGTTATCAAAACAACTCGATTCATCATCATATATGTAGGTAAACAAATGCTAGTCACCAGTAATACCAGGTTTACTGCAATTTCTTTTACCTACTGCATATCATATAGACATATCTTCCATTTGTCCCTGTTTTAGATTTGTAAGTACTCAACAATTTGTCAAAATTTTGTTAATACTCCTATATGGTTAGGATAGGTCCGAAGTTCCTAGTCATTCGCAGCTTGCCCTCAGCTTCTCTGCCCTCCATTCTCTGTTAACCTTGTTAATGAACTCTTCAAACCGTTTTCTTAATTCATCATCATCATCATCATCATCATCTTCTTCTTCTTCTTCTTCTTCTTCGTCTGCTGCTTCTGCTTCTGCTTCAGTTTCTGTTTCCGCTTCTGCTTCTGCTTCTGTTTCTGTTTCCGCTACTGCTTCTGCTTTTGCTTCTACTTCAGTTTCTGGTTCCGTTACTGCTTCTGCTTTTGTTTCTGTTTCCGCTACTGCTTTTGCAGCTTCTGTTTCGTCTTCTGCTGCTTCTGGTTCTGTTTCTGCTCGTACTACTGTTTTTACTGCTTCTGATTTTTCTTCTACTTGTGCTTGTAAGACAGACCCTTTACGGTCATCATCCTCTAATCCATTGGCATAATTGTCATGATCATTTTCTGCTGCATTTGGATTAATTAAATGAACCGGGAGAGGATCAATAGTGCTTGAACCAGGATACGAATTGCTTTTGGCGCGCTCAATCAAAAGAAAAACTATGATAATATTACAGAAACAGAAGGCGAGATGAGAGTTCAAAGTAGCTTGGGTAACCAACTCCACTGTGGAAAACAACATTTTTTGTAGACAGGGAAAACAAACGAGCAAGCGATAGAGAGGGCGAGGGCGAGAGCGAGGGAGAGCCAGAGAGAGAGAGAGAGAGAGAAAGAAAAGGGATGTGTTCTGTTGCAGCAGAAAAGACTACTGAGATGGCCTTTTATATGTATGCAAGGGGTGATGATTGAGAGGGAGATGTGTGTTAAGGAAGCTCTTTGTTCCGGAAGCTAAGGAGAAGAGAATGAAAAGTGTGGTGTGAAAGCTAGTGACTGTTTAACATGTGATATTCTTCATTTCATTTGTTTAATCATTAGTGTGCTTGGTTTATTTAGTGGGTTGATTGCATTAGGGAATTTGTTTATTATGTTTAATCTAATACCTTGGAAACATACGAGAAGTTCACATGGCAACTTTTCTTTCTTCTTTTTTTTCTATGAAAAAGTGACCCTTATTTTTTTTGATAACCAAAATTTCAAAATGAAAAAGTGACTGTTGGTGTTTGCATATTTAGCATTATGCTAGCTAGTTTAAATTGGGCTAAGTTCAAATGGTAAAATTATAGTATAGGCGGAATTCGTTTGGATTGAGACAATTAAATAAAGAAAATTAAAATAGAGATGTAACATGTAAGTAAATATAAAATCAATTGGAAAACTTATGCTATGTTTGGCAAAACTAGTTGTAGCTATGGATGATCAACAATAAAAGCTAAAACTTTTTGGCAAAATCTTGTCCATCCAAATAAAGCTTTTGGGAGCTTTTAACTGCCCCAAAGGCTAAAACTTATCAAAAAGCTCTCCGCCAAATATAACCTTATTAGGTACAACTACCGGCGTATGCAAATATAGCCAAATGGGTTCCATTACCGTATATTGCTCAAACAGTTTTTTGTTCTCTTAGTTAAGGTATATTGATGACTAGAGTATAGAGTAGTCTTAATTACTCTTATAAAAGTAATTATCCAAAAAAAAAAAAATTACTCCTATAAAAGTTAAACCACCGCAAAAAGAAAAATAAGATCCGAAGAGCTAGCATCCTAATCTTAACTTCTCCTTCCATTTACGGCCAAGCTCACCATGAAGTAGCTTGCAAAGCTCGTTTACTCGGAAAACAGCACGTTACTTTTGATTTCCACTCGTCAAAAAAAGAAAACACGGAATTATCTTATCTAACTTTACTGATTAGTTGATTACACGCGGTCTCACGTGTATATTCATCATATTCTCGGCCAAATTTTTGGTTGGTGACTTTGTTAGAAAATAATAAAAGACTTTACTCTTGGTTTTTCTATACAGTTAAAGAGAGTTACTACGATTTTCGTGGGTCAATTTAGTGCGAACAGGACTAGGCTTGACTCAAAGAGCTTAGATGAACTTTATGGTTAACTAGTTATACCAAAAAGAGTCACTAGGAAATCAATTTGAATCTTTTGTTACATTTTATATATTGATAAGAATTTTTAAGAGTAACTACTATCGCATTTGTGTACTTTTATACTTGAAGAAGTGTGACAAGAAGCTTCTAGCTTAGAGAGATTATATAGTAGTACCATGTTTAGTCTCCAATTAGCGATGCTATTTAGCTTCAAAATACGTATGAGTAAGACTAATGGGGACCTGTTGAAGTAAGCATGCAATCTATCGTCCCACACTGAAGAATCCTCATAGTGTAACGCTTACCTTAAATTTTTCATTGATGATGAAGCCTAGGGTTTAGAGAGAGAAGAGAAGAAGAGAGGGGCTTCTACAAAAGAAAACTTAAAAAATGAGAAAGAATATTTAAATATGTGGTGAAAAAACGCATTTTATAAATTGTATTAACAACACACCACCTTTTTAAAGATTTCTTACGATTTACATCCTAGATAGCCACATAAATTGAGCATTTAGTCCTTCAAACATTTATCAACTTAGAATATTTGAGCGGTGGAGCTTATCAAAATCAAGCCTGACCCAAATATGAATCGGATTTGATATCAATTTGTTGTCTATGGCTCGAGTTTGCAAGAGTTTGTGGTCTGTACCCCTTATAAATTTACTAAAATTCCTCTATGAACGAGCTAGACTAATTGAAAGACCACCTTACAAGAGAGTTTATTTTGTTTGAAGATGACCTTTGATAACAAAAACAAACCGTTCATTAACACTGCACAATTAAGGGGGATATTTGCTAGAAGTAGTATGACTACAAGTCCACGGTCTACAACTACAACAGTATTATTGAAGAGAATAAGGAGAATACAAAGAATGGTTGACGTTGACGTTGACATTGACATTGACATTGACTTCCATAAATGAAGAGGTGGACTAGAGTCACTAGACTGTCTGGCGGATGCAAAAATCAAGTTAAGTAGGTTCACCCTTTGTAATATATAGGATAATTCTTAATTATTGTATTGAAAATTTTTAATTTATAAAGGATATTTTTAACAAAAAAAACATTCAAGCGGAACCCACTCGAGAGTGGATCCGCCACTGTCTGTAGCAAGTCCTTCAATTAAATGAAAAAGTTGGTTGATCAATAATTCATACTACTGTATTTGTTTGTTCGCTCACTACCAAACTTTGCCATCAAATGGTTGCAGAATCTTGAGAATAGAACTTGCACCCCATCCTTTTTGTCAATTTTGAACATCATATATAACATACTTGGCTAGAGATCATTGGCAAGTTATCCATGGGTTTGTTGGCTTGTTTTTTACCTTTTACAGAACATGGCCAAATAGGTGTATGTTCCTTCTAGACTACAAAACAATCTTTGCTTCCTATGCACTAAAGAATATTGAGTGGATTTTGTTTATTTCAATTATGAGCAACTCTTGTATGAGACTACCTTACAACAAAATGAGATCAGGTCTTAGAAATGTAGGGGTAAATTATTATGAGTAGTGATCATGGTTTCATTAAAAAAGTGACTCTCGTCCTACCAAAAATTACGATAAAACTATGTTATACAAGTGTTTGTGAATATGTTTCAGACAAAAAAAGGAGAAAAAAATAAAAAAGAAACGAAGATATAAACCTGTCCAACTTATCATGATTTGAGCACATATATAGCCCGATAACTTTGATTTGGATACATGACGAGTAAAAAAAATTAAAAGTTTGATTCGAATACGAATTTAGTAATTTTTTTTGGAGCACAAAATTAGTAAAGATTCATAACACCATCAACAGTCTCATTTGATTCAAAGAATATACTCCATCTTGTAGTTGTAAAGTTTAGGCACTATGAAAATTGGACTTTCAATAAGAAAGATTTGTAAAGAGTTACAACTTTATTTTAGATAAAATACCGCTATTATACGATAAAATCATACATATTGCTCTTCGCTAGAAATATCATCAAATGAGAATCCTCAAAGTTAGACACTACCAAAATGTTACAATATACACACAACACACATGACATGATCATTCTCGGATACACCATAATTAGCACAAAAAAGGGGCACCAATAACTATTTCCAAGCCTTGATTTTCCTTTTCTTATTCGTATGATGAATAACTGGTCTTCAGCATCTCTTCTCTTCGTTCTTTGTTAAACTTGTCAATAAACTCTTCAAGTTTTCTTCTCAGTTCATCATCATCATCATCTACCACTTGTAATTTTTCTTCTTGTTCTTCTTCTTTACCATAATTTTCTCTCTCCACACAAACGTCCTCCTTAGCAAGCAGTACTACTTCTACTTGATCATGATCCGTAACGTATGTCGGTTCGAGTTCCTTGGCATTTCTGCTCTGGTCTTGATTAGATTCATCATCCTCTTCAAGTTTGTTTGCAACACTATTCATATGATCAACTGGAAAATTCAAACTCAGGGGATTTGCTCTGCTTTCACCAACTGTGCTCCGAGGGCTCGTTTTGAGCATACCCATGAGAAGGAAAATTATGATCATATTGCAAAAACAGAAAATCAAGTGAAAATTTGAGGATACTTGACTTATTAGCTCCACCGTGGTATACAACATTTGTTCCATCCTAGTGTGTGTAGGATCAAATAACTAAAATGAGGGTTTCGGGTATATATCAAGGAGACACACAGGTCGATGTAAATGGGTTTCGAATCCAAGTATAAAGTACAATTTGTCGAGAACTTTACCGACTAAACTAGCTTACATCCACCGGATAATTTGAGAATTGTGTTTAGGGGGGAGAGGGAGTGAGAGAGTTTTGTTTGCGAAGTGGTAGGATAAGGGAGGGCTTATATAGGGAGGATAGTGACAAGCAAAAAATATAGGGAGGATAGTGGTTGAACTTGAATTCAGTAGAGAGAAAAGAGTGCTTTGGAATCTTTAGTTTTAAAAAGTGCTAGAATTGGTTAGGATTAGACAATGATGCAAGTGTGATGTGAAAGCTATATGAGGCTTTTGCGAATGACAATTGACATTTGTAGTATTCAATTATCAAACGTACATGAAAGGTCCTCTCAATACAAGGTTGTTGCATCATTTTCATTTCATTGCAAATTCTATGGAACTTTACAAGAAACTCACATGGCAATTTCACCCCTTTTACCCTCATATGGCTACTTGTTATGGTCCTCTTTGCCTCCTTGGTCCTTGTCATGTTAAATAAAAAAAATTATTTTACTTTTTTGCATGAAAGGTAAGGAAGCCGACCATAAATGGTTAAAAAGTACAAAGACAAACAAAATTGTAACAAGTAACAACAAACATCACAAGAGCTAGGTAACTAAAAGAGATTGCAAAGTGAATGGCGATCAAGGCACTCCCGCTATGTCATGTTCAGACTCTCATGTTTAACCTGCGAATATTTCAGACTAACTAAACAACCAACGCAAGCACTGGGCTCGCTAACATAGCACCAACCAGAGTTGTTGATAACAAGTGACTTGATAGGGTAATCAAACTGGACTTGGTTTGATGCGGCAACCGAAAGAGGATAATATGCGGCCTCAAAATCATGAGCCTAACATGAACACTACGCCGACGGAGTGCTCCCCATCTTCGGTTTTTTTTTTAACAGCCTGTTTGTATGAATTGTTTGACGATACTGGACCACACTCTACATTCTACACTATTGAAGTGTCTGGATAAACATCTAGTCAGTAGTCATCTACTGCTAATTATTTAATGGTACTTCGTCGCAAGATAATATTTCTGTCCTATGTAAGTTTTCGAGTTCTCTCAAATCCCAAAGTAATGTGATGTGCAAATGATTGGAAAACCACGGGGTAAGAGAGTAGGGGTGAGCGCAATTGGGTACCTAACGGGTAGTGCACTACCCGGAATCGGAATTGAATCCACCGGTTTCTAATTTCTAGGAATTGGATTTGGAATTGGAATTGGTTGCACCGGTTCCTAATTCCTAGGAATTGGAATTGGATCCACCAGGTACTCACCGGTTCCATATTAAATCCAGATTTAATATTTTTTAAAACTAAAATATATATATTAAATAACAAAAAACAACAATTTAATAAGAACAACAAATGTCAAATATAAAGAGTAAAAATTGCAACCGTCTTAAAAGTCATATTACAATCCAAATACTAATGAGTAATGACAACTAACAAGTATTGTCATTTATTTCCAAAAACAAATAAAACTAAATATTGGAAACAATCATGAACTTGTACAAATAAAACTACTGTAAATATTATAACCCCATGTCCCCAAAGGCCCAAAGGGTCGCTGACTCTCCAGACCATCTTAGTTCACTTTTTGTTTTCATTTTTTTCTTCTGTTTTCGTTTCTAATACCATCAGAATAGAAGTTTGCTACTGACTAAGAGCATTGACAATATAAAAACAAGTATATTTGGTTATGCACCGGGTACTCAACCGGTTCCGATTTCGAAAAGTCGAGAACCGGAATTGGAATTGGCTAGCATCGGTTCCCATTTT
Organism: Tetragonia tetragonoides; assembly: GCA_038025085.1. NCBI lineage: Eukaryota > Viridiplantae > Streptophyta > Magnoliopsida > Caryophyllales > Aizoaceae > Tetragonia > Tetragonia tetragonoides. The sequence goes on along the minus strand of CM076144.1, from coordinate 13,424,505 downwards.
TCGGAATTGGAATTGGAATTGGAATTGGTTGAGCGGTTCCGGTTCCGAAACCAACGGTTCCGAACTGGTTCCGGTTCCAATACTGGGTACCCGGAATTTCTGCTCACCCCTATAAGAGAGGGCTAAAAGCTGATAAGGGTTGAACTGTAGAAAGTTGATGATAACTGGTAAAACAACACAATCTGAAATTGTTTATAAACAGTAAATTTAATTTCATTTCATTGAATAACTAATTGGCATAAATCTACAGATCATCGTCCTGGACGAAAGAGCTCTCTTTACAACCACATGTACAAAGCATTATCTCTATATGCACCTTGTTTAGAGCTGATCTGCTTCACTGTTTTTTTTCTCTCTCAGTATATGCTGCAGAGTAAAACCTGCTAAGCTATCAATGAACTGATCAGAATGCTCTCAAGGCCTCATTTCCTTCTTCTGTATCCACCTCATCAAGTTTGCAGAGTCATTTTCAAAGCAAATTTTCAGCTGTGGCCTTTCAGAATGACATTTTAAAGTTCTGCGATGTTTGAGCCTTGGTTGCCAGCCAAATTAACTGAGAACACAACTATAAGAATCCGTTTTCTGACCTCGCTTTCCTGCATCATGTCCTCAAAGATGCCCTCCACAACCTGAAGGCTCCGGTTTTCCGAGGGTTGAATCATCCACGTTCATCTAAAGCCGCCCTTCTGGAATCGAGGTACTTCCCAATGAACATTATCTCGCTGCAGCCTTGTGCTAGCACCACCAATGGTCATAGAATGCAGAAGGTTATGAACCCAATCATGAAAAGAGTAACGAGAGGAAGAGAAGCATCCTTTAAACCACCAAAAAGTCCTAAGCTGTATACTTTCAAACAACTCGTCATAGCTCATGCTTTTCTGCACAAAACAAAGATTATTCCTATATCCTCATAATGTCCATACGACAGCAAAGAACACCATCTACAATGTTTTTCCAAAAATACCATTGGGAGAAGAAGTAAAAACACCAAACCATTAAGTGCACAACTCTGCTATATTCTGGAAAAAGCAGATCAAACCTTTCCACCAATCTAAACCATCTTGCCATATTAAAGTGAGAAGGGACATCTCAGAAAAAGATGATCAGTGTCATCAGAGTCTCTTTTGCAAATATCACCAATCAAAAACACCCTGCTTCATCATGAAGTGGTATTCTCCTTTGTCAAGTTCAATTTTTTAGCTAATTTGTCCTCGAACCACCTGCCTACAGAAAATTTGTTACCTCGGAGGGTACTTTCGCTGACCAAATGAACTGTCCAAGCTCCCAAGGAAAATTATCTTGATGCTGAATTTTACCACAAAAAACCCCTTATCATGAAGATAAATTTAAAAACAAAAATTATCATGATCATCATGTCCCCAAACTATTCTATCATTTTTCTTTTTTGCTGAGTTGAGGACAATAACTTTTCAAGCTGCTCTGCTCATTCTCCCAGGTTTCTCATCTGAGACTGAAAATCAACTCCCAAACCCATTTATCCTGTATCCATCTCCCCGTGTCTTCAATGGTGGCTTCATTATGTGAGCTAATATAGAAAAGTCTTGGAAATTCTTAATTTAAAGTTGCTCATTCATCCAAGTGTCAGTCCAAAAGTGAATATCGGCCCCATCCCCTGGGATCAGTTTAAATCCCTTCCAAACTATACTGGATATATTCTTCATTGTTACCCCCAACTTGCAAAATCTGGGACGAAATGACAGAGGTATAACCATTGGTATCCTCAGGAAGCCACATCCTCTGACCTGCATAGTATTTAGCCATGATGACTTTTCTCCACAAACTATCCTCTTCACAACCAAATCTCCACCACCATTTGGCCATTAAACACAATCTGTATGTAACCAGCTACACACCTCGAACCAAAAAAAGGGATAAACTGTACCGAATGTGGAACTTGTAGTTCCCATATACTCCATTTGGAATTTTATTCCAACAAATAAAATGGCAGAATGCCAAAATTTAGGGAGGAAATATAATTCAAGAGAGTGATATTAATAGAATAACATCAACGGATCAACCTATTTATCAAAAAAAACAAAAAAACAAACAGATTAAGTACAACACTAACAGAATTAGGGAGCCGTTTCTAGCAGAATAAACTGCAACGAGAAAAGGGTGAAGTAATACGTAGCAAGTTGATTCATCTATTTTGACCCACTGTATAAACTATAAAGCTCTGACCACATCTTCAAGATTTGCAAGTTAGCATTCTGGGAACTTGGAACCAGGATCACTCGATCGGTTTACATGCATCAATAACTTGGACGAGACACTTTCTGCCAACATCTAAAGCTCAATTGCTGAAAGTTATGCATGTACTGTCAAAGCTCAAAACCTACCTAACTTTGCTACTGGATAAAACCAAGACGGAAGGAACTAGGCACAAAAGCACTCAAAAAGCTAATAGCAGGAAATTTGACGACGTCAATCATGATCCTAATTGTATGAGAATCACAGAAGGATGGAAATCCCAGAATGGCAAAAAGTTTCAGAACTCTTTAAACCTTTCCCCACAATACTTGTTACCCAATGTCCCCCCGAATGAATGGTGTACAAAATTAGCTCAAGTCTGGCTTGGCATCTCATTCTACAATCAAAGATAAGTATTCACTTATGCTGCATAGCAGAAAACATGATCAAATCACACGTACAATCAGATACAGATATAGGTGAGGAAAGATAGAGAAGCAGGGCTACAAGTAATATAATTGTGCAAAATCAAAATCCATCAATGATCGGTTTAGTATAAACGGGTCCATTTGTGAGACCACAACCACAGTTATAAAAAAGAAAAAAGAAATCAAATACTATTATTGACAGAAGCCCTTATATCTCAAAAGCCAAGAAAAAACCATAGGTTTTGCATTTCAATCCTATGATTACAAGTAAACTACTAATCAATCAGAAACTATTATTGACAAGCTGTTAAGAAGCCCTAATATCTCAAAAGTCAAGAGAAAACCCTAATAAGGTTACTATTTTTTACACCAAACCACATTTCGAAAGATTATCCAACGTAATTAAATCACCTCAATTCAATTGGAAAAACCTTAAATTCAATTGCAATCAAGGATTATTCGAGACATTGGAACTCTAAATTGTAATAGTATTTATTACTCTTATAAGAGATTAAAGTAAATGCGGAATTTAGCAATGTGGACAAACCCTAAAAATATTTCATGCTCAATCGAAAACAATAAAACGAATTTATGTTCAATAATCAAACATAGCAAGAAAAGAGAGAAATAGGAACACTCACCTGTATGAAAATAAATGGCAACGGATATAGAGAGTTTTGGAATCAACAACCGCCGACATAGTTACCGTTAGATGGGACGGTGAGGGCTGGATTGGCGCGGTTGTTGCTTAGGCTGCAAGAAGTGGAGTGGAGCTCGTCAAAAAATTAAAAAATAAAATAAAATTGCCCATTTTATTACCTTGTCCCCAAATTATTTTCCTCTAAATTGAGAAAGTTTTTTTTTTTTTTTGAGGGGTAGAGGGGCCAACCAAACTCCTCTGTGATATCCTCTCAAAAAAAATTAGAGTTGTCAAAAGCTGACACGACACGACACGAACCGAACACGAATGTAGGGGGTTAGTGTTGAGAGGTTCCGACCCGTTTAATTAGAATTGTCAAATTTAAGTTCAAATAATTTGTAACAAGTAAATAATGTAATAAAATCTCACCTATCTTGAGCATTTTAATACTTTTAGGCTATTGAATGTACACTATGTATGGTTAGAACTTTTAATTTAGGTAAATTTTTATGTTTTTTCTCATATTTCAATTAGTTTAAAATATAAGTAAAGATAAATGGGTTAACAGGTCATTTAACAGGTAACACGATTATTAAACAGGTCAGGTGCAGGTCAAGGATTTTCGACACGATTAATAAATGGGTTAGGTCTGGGTCAAGACATTCTCGACACGTTTAACCTTGACATGAATACGAACACGGCACGACCTGACCTATTTGACAGCTCTAACAAAAATCCTCTGAATTATGGTCTGAAAGAAAGAGGGGAAAAAATGGGGATAACGGGAATCGAATCCGAGACTTGTGAGCAGAACACCAACTATGCTCTACCCCAATCTCTTACCTAGAAGTTTTGATAAACCTGCTTTCCACCACTCTTTAGGTGGTAACTTGTTGCACCCACAATTTCATTGGATATGATTGATGGGTGATATCTAACTAATTAGTAATTGTCAAAAGCTAATTATATTTTGTTTGGGAACTCAAAATACTATGCTTGTCAAAAGAAAAAGACAAAAAAAAAAAAAAAAAAAAAAAATGAAAACGATTTATGAGTATTCAAATGTTTAATCAGTATCAATTGGTATAATTAACTCCAAAAACATTATATTTTCAATGGGTAAGGATAGAAAAGACTATTGAAATCTTATACGTGTGTGTCTTCAATGGATAAGTTAAGTTTACACCATTTGATAAGGGTGGAGATTCCCTATTGTGTTGTTGTGGTGTTATCCTTATTTTTCCTTGTAAATAGAGGGTGAGTTTGGAAAATAACATACTTGAGTGAAAGAGAGAAAGAGAACAACACAAAAACAACACAATAGAGAATTTGTAGTTCCATCCCCTTCCATACTCATTTGATAAAGTCTATCTATCTATTAGACTTGTTAAAACTGACTCATTTTATGGATTTTGGTACAAATTTTCCGACTTAAATCCGAGAAAATAAATCCAATCCGCAACCGAACGGATCCAATCCAAATCCATTGCGGACGACCCATTTAATGGGACTTGACACTTTAGTACCTTATCAGTAAACCTGGCAAACGGGTTGGTAGGATCGGGTTCGGTTCAGTTCGGATCGTTTCAGTTCAGATTATTTTCGGGCCAACTTATCTGGATTCGGTTCGGGTTCGGTTCAACATGGTTCGGGTTTGGTTTTGATTTGCTCAAGCTGCTTCAGGTTCGGTTCGATTACGGTTCAAATACATTCGGGTCGGGTATGGATTCGAATTTCCGGTTCTTTTCGGGTTCGAATTCAAGTCGGGTTTATATTATTGTGAATTTTACAAATAAACATGGGATATAATGATTTATTTATGATTTTCCTTTCTAAAACAATAAAAAGACATTTGTAAAGAGTAAAATATTCTTATCTTACTATGTTAAGGGCACAAATAAGCAAAAAATAAAAGTCTTAAACTTGCAATCTTTCGGATTCGAATCGGGTTTGGGTCATTATTTCTTAGGTTGCATTCAGATCGGTTAATTTCGGATTATTTGGATCAGATCGTTTTCGAGTCGGGTTAGGTTTGGGTCGGATTGACTTTCGGTTTCGGTTCAACTTTGGGTTTACTATTCGGGTCAAAATCGGGTATTAGATCAGGTATTTCGGGTCAGATTATCGGATCCGAATCAGCTTTGCTAGGTCTACTTTTCAGCCTATCAGGGCTATCAATGATGAATGCCCAACTAGAAAATGAAATCAACCCGACCCAAATCGGCACATACTCCAAAACTGTGGGCTGACCACGCAATGAAATGAAACCACCGTGAGAAAAGCCCAAGATTATTCTGCAACGTTAACATTACAACAGTCAACAAGTCAACCATTTTTTTCTTTTCCTTTTTTAATTTAATTTGAAATGAAACCACCGTGAGAAAAGCCCAAGATTATTCTGCAACGTTAACATTACAACAGTCAACAAGTCAACCATTTTTTTCTTTTCCTTTTTTAATTTAATTTGTCTCCAAAATAATGTCAGGGTTCAGTTAGGGTTTTAGCGGCCTTTTATTACTACTACGCTTCCCACAGTTCAATAGTCTTTCCTCTCGTCTCTGGGTTTGCTAACAAATTCTCTCTCCAAATTCTACTTTCTCTCAGAACGAGAGAAATGGCTTTCTGGGGTTAGTATTTTCACATCTCTCTATTGTTGCCATGAAAAAAGAATTTTACTTTGGTTATATTCTTTAATGTTTATTTGTGTTTAGGGTCTTATGGATTTTTATTTCAATGATTTTCAGGAGTTGAATTGAAACCAGGCAAACCCTTTACTCTTGAGGCTGGGATTTTGGATGGAAAATTGGTTTTGACACAGGTAACTTCTGAAAATGCATTTTTTTTTTTTTTATATAGGTTCATAGTTCATTCCTTTAATTTTATCATATGGGTCTCTTTATAATCTGCAATGTCGGTCTTTTTATCATATGGGTCTGTTTGCAATACAAGAAATGAGATTAAGACAGTCTTTTTTTTAAGTTTTATGTTTGTTTTCCAATTTTTTGAATGTTTGAGTGAAGAAAAGGGAAATTTAGTTGATGTTATGATAGTTAAGTTCTCCTGTTCAACACAGTTTCAGAAGGCAAATTTCAGAATATAGATTGTAGCTTCGTTTTGATGGATATGGTCTATGCATTATCGTTAATAATGCAGTGCCAGCAATTAAAATTGGAATTTCTTTTCTTTGTTTTTCTCCGCTGTAATAATTCAAAAATTTGAAAGTGATGTGCATGTAATTTTATTTAACTTGTCATATGTGAATGTGCGTTTGTGCCTGACTAGTTAAGTCTGCTTTTATAACCAGGCAACATTGGGTATTGGTCCTTCAACAAAGAAGAGCTCGCTTCAGTGTAAAGTTGGAGATAAGAGTCCGATTTTTCTCTGCAATTTGACGCCTGAAAAATTGGAGTGTTTTCAGTTGAATCTTGAATTTGAGGAGGAGGATGATGTGGAATTTTCTGTTGTTGGACCAACTAGCATTCACCTTGCTGGCTTTATTCATCAGTATGAAGATTCAGAAGGAGGACATGACAATGATTGGTATCCTTGCACTTCAGCTGCTATTGCAACTTAATGTTTTATAATATAGCTTTCTTATGCAGCATAATATGTGTTTGGAATTACCTATATGGCTATTATTTTTTCTTGTTGCATTTCAATCTTTTTTATTATTATTGCGCTTCCTTGACCAAATACCCAAAGTGATGCATGTGGGGAACATATTGCTGAGTCTGAGTCAGAGGACAGTGACTTTGATTCTTCTGAAGAAGATGATGAGGATGATGACGATGACGATGAGTTAGATTTTATTGATGATGATGATATGCGTGTCCCCAACCGTGGAGGTATAGCCCTTGTTGAGATGTGTTCCTCTATGAACTTTACCTTGTTGCAAGTTTTCCATCCTCCTTTCTTGGTCTTTTATTCAAAAATGGTTAACTTGCTGTTAAGATGGCTTGTGATTAGTGAGAGAGAGTAGTTGTTCTTTCTCTCCTCTATCTTGTTGTGTTTATGAAAAACAAGTATGAAAGATAGTTTGTCAGTAACTCAGAATTGTACAAGGGGTGGCCGCTTTTTGTAAGACTATTCAGAAATTGGCGTTGGGCAATAATATTCATGCTTCTGGCTTTTCATGGGACACTAATTAATTTGACCAGTTATTTTGTGTATCAATTTAAATTTTAGTTAGGCTAATGTGTACATGCAAATTAGAAATTAGGCTAATGTGTACATGCTATTCAGAAATGAGGTTACTATACATGCTATGATTGATATTTCGTGGAATTAGATAAAGCTAAGAACACCCTTTTGGTGTGGCTTTTGTTTCAAGTTGATTGATCTGACATTTTGGTCTATGGGTCGACATTTTGTAATTGTTGTGGTATGATTATGGCAACGAGTTTTTTTTTTTTTTCTTCCAAGTATCTCTGTGTATAATATTATTCTTTGTGGAATATATGGGAGCTATTATGGATGGAAGGCCATATATTTTGGAACTTCCGTGATTGACATTTGCTTCTTCAAACTTTTGCCGCTAGGGCCTAAGTGTGCTTCTTTATATTTCCTGTAAATTTTGATGACTTGATTTGTTGTTCTTACCCTGAATATATTCAATGCATGTAATATTTAGTTCATGAATTTTTCGCATTTGAAGATGCAATATTCCTTTTCAAATGCAAAGCATGGATGTCATATTTAACAATTCAAAGTTTTGAGCTATCTAAATGTGTACAATTCTGCCACATTATCTCACTCTCTCTTTCTCAAACTCTCTCTGAGCTTGGCTAAGGCTGAGCTACGTGCTGATTGTTTTATTGTTTCTTTTCAAGTATGAGATGTTAAAGGTGCCTTATATATTCCTTTGATAATTGTAGTTGTTATTGAGGAGATAGAGGATGATGAGAAGGCTACAACTGAAAATGGTGGAATAAAACGACCAAAGAAGAAAAATCAGCTAGCCATTTCGAACAATGGCAACGATACATCAATGTTGGAAAGTGAAGACGAAGATGGCTTTCCAGTTTCATCATCACAGAACAAGAAGAAAAATGCAAAAGATGATGCGGAAGGTGGTAGAAGTGTGAAACGAAAGATTGATGCCATTGATCATAATGAAGAACCAAAAAGGTGTGATAATGTCTAAATTTATTGTTAGACTTCAATTGATGATTTTTAATACTGAAAAAGGGTTGGTGAAAATGTTTTTCTATTATTAGATTGCATGTAACTAGTTTGATGTGGTTTCTCTTGATTAGCCTAGTTGATATTTAAGGAGTTTGGTATTTCGATTTCAACTATTTAATTGACTTGAACATGATGAATAGTGAAAAAGATGATTCAGCTGGTGATGGAAACGTGAACAAGAACAAGAAAAAGAAGAAAGGGAAAGCTCAGGAAATTAATGCTACTGCAGATGAGACTGCTCAGAAGAGGTGAGTATATCTCTTTCTTGTGGATATTATCGTTGTGAAGCCACTGCTACTGGTGGTCCACATGGTACCTTTTATGATTTGATCAGGACATACAATCTGTGGAGTTCCCCAAACCCTCACTCTGTGTTATGTTTGTGTACAATGAATTTATTTATTTTAGAATGTTGAAAAGTGCACTATAGCTTTTTTCCCTCGTTTATTTTTGTTGTTGTTGTCTTTAGTTTTGGTGCCGCAGAAGTGCTGTGTCTTTTTGGTGGATTTTTGCTCATGTAAATTTGTCATCAGTTGGAATCTTAGATGAGCCTTTAGTGTCATCCAAAGGACGATGACAGGTTAGAAGGAATAGCTAAAAGAAGCTGTTATTCCATTGAGATTTAGTACTGGGTTCAAATACCAATTTCGTGCGAGTTAGGCATGCGCTTCTGTTATTCGGTATAGTTGTGTATTTCGTGAGAATGCTGGTATTGAATTAGCATGTTTCATGACACACTTCTCAACCTTCAGAGAAATGGGTACGCAATAGTTTTGGTGCTGAAAATTGCAACTCTAGAAGATCTTAGGTTTGTTGTGATGACTGTCAATGTGCAACGGGTTTGTACTTCTATGCTACGTTTTCTTTGTTTTGATCTGTGGTTTTTCATGGAACCTTTGAACAGTGATGCTGCTGATGTAGTGAGTGAAGACGTATCTGAGCAAAAGAAAAAGAAGAAAAAGAAGGCTGCCAAAACAGAAAATGGTGAAGCAGTTGCAAACACACAGCAAGATGCGAGTGTAGAAGCCAAGAAGATTTCTACAGCTGATAAAGAAGCCAAACCAGCTAAAGCTAAGTCAGCTAAAGCTAGGACCTTTGCTAATGGATTGGTTATAGAGGATCTGGAGATGGGCAAACCGAATGGGAAAAGAGCTTCTCGTGGAAGCAAGGTAACGTTACTGACTGAAAGATTTTTGTTCATAGTAATACTGGATGCTTTTCAAGTTCTATTCATTATTCTTCGTAGGCGTAACATATTGGAAGGTGTTTATCATTGGTGCTTGATATTTCAGGTTGGTGTTCGTTATATTGGGAAGTTACAGAAGACAGGCAAACAATTCGACGCTAACATGGGCAGAGCACCATTTAAGTTTCGTCTAGGTAAGTTAAATATTGAACCAAATTATTATCGGGAGTGTGCAGTAGCATGAGATTATTGTCGACTCATGTTATGCCTTTTCTAACAGGTGTTGGACAAGTTATTAAGGGGTGGGATGTTGGTGTTGAAGGTAACATTCTATTTCGAAAACATGAAATTCTTTTTCTTGCGTGTTTTTTTCCCGGTAAGACTACATCATGCTAATGTGTGCGTTGTGATGATCAGGTATGCGTGTTGGAGATAAGAGGAGGCTTACCATTCCGCCTTCAATGGGGTAAGGGTTTTCTCATGCGTGTATTTTCATTTCGAGTTGACATTGACTGACTACTATCACTTGGAATTAATATACATCCCTCTGTTTCTCTACCTCAGTTGTGTTTTCTCTGGGTACCTATGCATGGATTTAGTGGTTTAATGTTAATGTTAATCTAATTATGTTTCAAAAAAACATTCGACTATGCAGTTATGGTCAAAGTGGTGCCCCCCCTTCGATTCCGCCCAATTCGTGGCTCCTCTTTGATGTGGAATTGGTCAGTGTTGCTTGATGTTTGTTTCTCCAAAGATATTTTCGGAATTGATCAGGCAAAATGTATCGAGATTTTATTTAGTATAACATACTTCTAGACTCTAGTATTCATCTCAATATTTTGTTGTCAGACCAAAGTTAGAAACAGTTTCCCTGAAAGGGTCAATTTTGTGAGAAAGTGTAAATCTTTGATATTATTGGTAGGGTGCAACTTTTCTGGTTACCTGATAGCTGATGAAATACTGGAAAATGTTTGGTCAATATTTCCCTTGAGGATTAATGTATGCAATTTGCTCCTAACTAGAGTCGCGATTCGTGGCTGAGTTGGGAAGCATTTCATCTAAATCTAAGTGATGGATTTTGGATTGTTATTCATGTACTCAATCCTTAACTGTGCAAACTGTATCTTCTTTTTTCGGGTAGAAAGTTAAATGCATTTTCAATTTAAGCAATACCACGATAGTAGAACTAAAGGTGGCGATTGTAGAATTGATTTTTAAAGCCAATTTAGCCGAATATTGTCCAATGTGCATCTAAAGACCGTCAATTCTATATCGGAAATACTCAATAATTAACATTATATGCAAATCCTCATCTCATTTCAAGTTATAGGATATGGCAAAGATTGCTTATTTTCTGGATAATTTATGATTTTTTATTCACTAAGGTATAACTGATTTTTTGTGTCTCTTGTTAACAAAGTTAATGGTCCATCTATTATATGTTTTGAACCTACAAAACATACTAAATATAAATAAAACCAACTATATTTTCTCGAAGTATCAAATTATCCCATAAAATTTCCAAAGGAAATAAGTCTAAGAAACGAAAAAGAAAAGGTCAAATGAGAAGCAAAAATATCAAAAAAAAAAAAAAAAGAAAAGAAAAGGAAAGGAAAAAAAAGGCTCTTGAACTATCTTTCAAAGAAAAAAATGCTCTGTTACCAAAAAAAAAAAAAAAAGAAAAAAATGCTCTTGATAAAAAAAGAAAAAGAATATATCCTTTCAGAAAAAAAAAAGAAAAGAATATATCAAAATGAAAAATTGGAGTCGGTTTGGTCTTTTCTTCTCTTCTGGGCTCGGAGGCACACAATAAAGTCCCATAAGTTAATTGCCCGCGTTCTTTTGCAAGTCTCAGTCTTTGCTTTTCCCTTCATCAAATTTTGATTTTTGATCAGGAGAGAACCTCAGAGAGAGAGAATCAGAGAACCAGAGAGAGAGAGAGAGAGAGAGAGAGAGATGGGGAATGCGTGTTTTGGGTTATGTGGGTGCATAGACCAAGCGAGCATCGGAGTAGTAGAGAGATGGGGCAGATTTGAGAAATTAGCAGAACCTGGTCTCCATTTCTTTAACCCTTTTGCCGGTCAGTTGCTCGCTGGTGTTCTTTCCACTCGTATTTCATCTCTTGATGTTCGCATTGAGACCAAAACTAAGGTATATACTCCTCAATTATTCATCTCTCTCTGTAAGAGATAGGGTTTTGATGCTAGATTCTCATAGATTTCTGGGTTTTCTTTTTTGTGGGTGATTGAATTTCTTGTGGATTATGAGAGTAGAAGCAGTGTTATTAATATGACCTCCAGCTATATCCCGTCTAAATACATCTCAAAGATTGGATTTTTAATGGCATAATAAGGTGGGTTTACAGTATACTGGTCTTGTGAATTTGGTACAAACTCATCTCAAAAAGTAGCAGGTTTGATCGGATTGAAATTTCACAGTTTTGGGTTTTTCTTTAGTTGTGTGTTTGGATTTTGTGTAAATTATGAGAGTATGGACAATATGTCCTGTCACTCTTTCTATCCTGTAGTAGAAAGCCATCTTTAAATTGGGGGCTTTTATTGGGGTAGTTCTTACTAGTTTAGGTTTTTCTTTATGTGGATGTTTGGAATTTTTATTTTTATTTTCCAAATGAATTATGTGAGTAGCAGCAATTCTGTCCGTGAAGCCCTTCTCATGGATAGGACTTCCCACTAGAGGATTCTTCCATTTCTAGGTCTTGGTAGATATGGGGATGTGGAATTGTGGCGAATTATGAGGGCGGAAGCAGTCCTATCACTATGCTCACCCTTTGTGGGTCTGGTGTTAGTTTTTCATAGATCAAAGCTGTTGTTTTATTGGTGGTTGCTAAAGGAGTTGCAATTATTTTGGAGAACCAATCTTGCTTTAGGGTACAGAAGCTGTTAGTAAATGTTTGATTAGTATGAGTCCATGAAAGTTTATGATTCAGCAAGATTAAAGGCTAGAAGTCAGCTTCATTTTCTCAATGCTATTGCTTCACCTTGGAATTGAGAACCAAGCATGTAAAGGTTCAATCTGGCAATTCAGTTGGATCTTCTCCCACCAGCCTCTTCAGGTCAAGTTTTCTGTAAGTGTTGTGTGAACTAAGCAACAAACTTCAGGAAAAGGGGACAGAAGTCATCTCGATTAGTTGATCTGAAACGCATCAGCATGAGTGACGTCATAAGTCCCGTTTCAATTTGCTAGTCCATGTAAGCAATTCAGATAATAGTATTGTTCTCCTTGTTACCAGCTACATTCTCAATTTATTGAAATGTGGAAGTTGTTTCTAAAAATAATATGTCGATAGACCATAAGGAGATTGATGGGTATCTTTCTCATGTTTCTCAATTCATTGTGAGATCTCTTTGGTTCCTTAGATAGGATACTAGTTTTCATATTGGTCACTTTTCAGTGCTTCTTGGTGGAGTTTTATTGTTTGTTGCATATCCAGTTTGTATAGTGAATCCTTGCCTTTCAGACCATATAAGCTTAGCTAAACTTTCCTATTCTACAGGATAATGTTTTTGTGCAAATCGTATGCTCCATTCAATACCGTATTGTCAAAGCAAATGCTGATGATGCATTTTATGAGCTGCAAAACCCTAAAGAGCAGATTCAGGCCTATGTTTTTGACGGTAATCTTCAGAATCGATTGTATGGGGTTTTTTCCTACCTTTCATTGGGTATCCCTCCCTTCCCCCCACTCCTGGCCCCTCTCACAAAGGAAATTGAAGGAAAGAAAAAAGAATTTGTGATTTTGCTGATGTTTTCTTTCACAGTACACCTTTTAAGTAGCTGACTTATTTTATTTTTTTTCTTCTATCTCTGCATTTTTTAGTTGTTCGTGCTCTTGTTCCAAGGATGAACTTGGATGAGCTATTTGAACAAAAAGGTGAGGTTGCTAAGTCTGTACTGGAGGAGCTTGAAAAGGTAATTGTTTCACCTTCTTCTCCATCTTACTGAAGTATATGCAATTTATTTTTCACCTTATCTCTCCTTGAGGATTTATTTTTCACCTTATCTCTCCTTGAGAAAAGTAGAGGCTACACAACCTTAGCAGTAAATTGATCATATTTTTTCTGTCTTAGTCTGTTCCTTGCAAAACCCTCTAGGTAATTGCACATAATCTTGAGGAGATGGAAGATGAAGGATTGTTTAGAAGGTGTCATGTGTATCTGTATCTGATCATTGTTTATGAACTAGGAGTTCCCAAGTTTGAAGCAAGTCTTAGGTGCTTAATGTGTTTTCAAAGGCAATCACAGTTAAATGACTATAAGCATATATCGTTCACGTGTATGGGCCCTTCATAAATTCCCATTGGTTCTTGGTATCAGATTTGTGAAATTGAGACAGTTATCGCATGCTTTCATGGAGTACGAAACTTATTTAGAGAATGAAAAGGTATATTAAGAATCAGAAAAGCAAATTACAGGAAACGAGGACAAGAAGTCCTCTCTTGGAAACTAAATCAAGTTAGCCTAGTTTCGTAGAACAGATATAGTAACTCCTAAACCCAGCCGCCCTAGACCATATAGAGGCTAAATAGGTAACTTTATCCCAAAGCAGCCCCGGAGGAAGCGAGGAACCAGAAGCAAAAGAAGGAAAAAAACAAAAAAAAAAATGCGTATTTCTCTCAAGCCATAACACCCACACAATAGCCAAGAGGGTATTGCGCCTCAATATCGCCACCTCCTTTCCTATCCCAAGACACAAAACCAGTGTACCAAATCTGAAAGAACTCCAGGACTGTTGACAGATATATTCAAGCTTCTCCCCGCACACCGAAGAACCTACTCCACTGGAAATGTGCTGTCGAACAATGCCAAAAACCATATGCTACTGTCTCACCATCAGCATCATGGAGTGTGAACCTCTACAAAAGGCTGCATGATAAGTTACATTGTTTGTCCTCTTGATCACACAAACAATGTGTAACTTCTTTTATGCTGATGTATATACTCTTATCTAAGTTGTAGGCTTCTGTTGTGGTGTGCAAAGCTAATTAATGATAAGTAATGTTCCCATTGACAGCTACACTGTATGGGCATGTGAGTGCACACATCTTTGTTGAGTGTTTTCTTCTTTTTTCTTTCCTTTTTTTCCTTGTCTTTTGGGTAAGTGCAGAAGCTAGCTTCCTATTAACTAAAGCTACTATGGTGTAGTCATCTCGTAATTATGTTTGGAGTCTGTTGAAGATTGGCCATGATAAAAAAACATAGGACAAAATTTTTTACACGTGTGCTAGATGTGGCAATGACGGGCCTCATAGGGAAATGAAAGATAAGTAAGGTGTTTACATTGTCGATTCTATAATTAACCCCTTAGCTCTGTCTAATTGGTGGCTTCTACTGTAAACCCCCATAAAGTATGCCTAAGCCTTCATTTTTGTTGCTGTATTTTGTAATTGTTTTATCAAGAAGATTGTTCGTGCACTGAGCATATAGCCTCCGTGCTGACTGTAATGAAAAACACCTTACTTACACTTGTTTTGTATCGGGGACTCGGGGTAGCTAGGGATTAGATGTAAATTTGCAAGTGTCAATGGATCTCCCAATGAACATATTTGGGACCAGAATTATCTTGTGAAACAGATGGATAAACGAAGCTTGAACAAACAGTAGCTTACACTTGTTAGTTGTTACTGCTGCCACCACTAGATCTCTGAAGAACGTATTTGGGACCAAAATTAGCTGATCTCTGTCACTATCGTGGCAGATTTTGCTTATTCATCTTTGCCATAGATCTACAACTTCTCACACTGCTGCCGGCACATTTTTCAACGTTGATTTGCGTGGTTTTGGTCCTTTGGAGGCCCACATTCTACCAAACTGAACAAAATGCCCTCCCCAGGACTTAAGATATCTATCCACTTTCTTCAATCTACTCCCTTGACCATGCCAACAAAGGAGGGTTTGACACTGGAGGAAGGTTGAGGATGGTTGCTGAGGGTTGGGTTAGACTCAGGATAAACCAAAGTTACGAAACGCCACCTTAATTTTCGTGCTGTTTCCTGCTGTTATTGCTGACTGGGTGGAATTTCATTTTCTGCAATAATAATTATCTTTGAACCTTTGTATAGGTTATGGGAGCATATGGATACAGCATAGAGCATATGCTGATGATTGATATCATACCCGATCCAGCAGTGCGCAAAGCAATGAATGAGATAAATGCAGGTCATTCCCTTCTTTCTTTTGATGTCAGCGCAGTAATATTTGTTCAAGCATAAGCAAATGCAGTAATCATACAATTTTCAAACGTGTTCTTTTTTTCTGTAATCACAAAGCCTATTGATGAATCTTAATGTCAACCTTATCACTGTTATCAGGAAAGTTGTAATGTAGGACAATCATATTGGAGTAGCTGACATCCTTTCTCATGATATGCTTCTGTACATGTATAGAGGCCGTACAGTTGGTTGTTGTGTTCTTTTATAGCAATTCTGTCAGAAAATGTTAAAATTTCCTCAAATTTTAATGAACATGTCAGGTTAATTTTGTACCTTGCTGCAATTAAGTTGGATTTAGTTTGTACATTTAATCTTATGCTTTTAATTCCATATACTGCAAATCTTCCTTCTCTTTATGATTGACTCGGTGTCTGAAAGGCCTGCTAATATTATCCTTACTGAATCTGGTTATTTTTTTTAATGTTTGTTGTTTAACAGCACAAAGGCTTCAGCTAGCCAGCGTGTACAAAGGAGAAGCAGAGAAGATTCTGCAAGTCAAGAAGGCAGAGGCTGAAGCAGAGTCAAAGTATCTTGGTGGAGTCGGAGTGGCGAGACAGAGGCAGGCAATCACAGACGGATTGAGAGAGAACATCTTGAACTTCTCCAACAAGGTGGAAGGTACCAATGCTAAAGAGATCATGGACCTTATTATGGTCACTCAGTACTTTGATATGATACGTGACCTGGGCAACTCATCGAAGAACACTACAGTTTTCATACCCCATGGCCCTGGTCATATCAGAGACATCACCGACCAGATAAGGAACGGACTTATGGAGGCAGGGAGTGCGAATATAGATGAGAATTAGTCTTGTTTTACCAGATATACCCCTGCTATTACTTGTTCATCTTTCCTTCCTTTTGAGATGTGCAATAATAATCTCAAGTATAGTTGATTAACCACAAAAATATAAGAGGGTTTCATATATGGTAATGCAAAGGAGATGCAGAACTGTTTAGTGATCACAGATTGTATATACGTTTTCGCTCTGCGTGAGTGACCTATATAATATGGTTCATTTAAACAGGAACACTGAGGTGTTATTTTACATTGATATATTTCCTTGTATGACTGACTAGTGATTGTTTCTTTGAATGAGACACACCTTTGATTGTTTTCTTTTCATAAATTTCATCTTCCTGAAAGTTCTGATTGCGAGGCGGAACATGAATCGGTGGTTTAGACAGTGTAAAAGAACTAACCCGAGTCTCATCCTTTGAGAGTGCGTTCGCTTGACATGAACCTTGCTGATGCAGTAGTTATGGATACTCTAATCGGAAGATTCAAGGTATGCATGAAAAAGGAAGCAGCAACTTTGACACTGGAGGCAAATATTAACACTGGCATTCAGGGGGAAGGTCACAAGAGATTTATTTTCGGCTTTGAATCAATAACGAAATGTTAACAACAGAGAACTTGTTTGTTACTCTGTTGCCACCAATTTACTTCATCACCGGCCATATTATCTAAATTCGACATCTAAGTCAGTTTTAACTGATGCTTGTATCAATTACATGGGTCGTGTGTTATATGCAAAAGAGTTCTTACGAAGTTTGTAACTTGGCTTTTCTTAACTAGTTTGGGAGATGGGCAGGAAGGAATAATTATTAATCAAACTACTGCGGGACATTCAGTTCCTCTTTAAGTTTTAGCCAGCACAAGGTCTTGTGTGATACCGTTCCATCATAAGTTTACTATGAATTGTCACGAACCCCTTTAAAAGATCACTTTTGTTCAATACCCCTAATAAATTATAAAACCTAGTCATGACTCGTGATCACTAAATCCATTTTCCGGCCAAGTTTTAGATTTATATGACCAATATATCCTCACGTATTATGCATATGGGTCACTTATACTAATTACTCCCCCACTTTCCGAAATTTGACTTCCAAAATCAATCTATGAAAACTTCATCCTAGAAGGGAACAAAGGTTGTTTTAGAAACATGCTGGGAAAGAAGGGGGGTAGAAATGTAGAATAGAGGTGATAATTAATAGTAGTATGTGACTTGCTTACACCGCTATAATCAGAAGTTCCACAAATTAACTTAGCAGTGAATCCAGTGATGTAAGTATTGTATGGTACGGATGGGACATAGTATTTCTTGTAGTAGTAGAGTATACTCTAATTTAATAAACTCCCAATAACATGCATTGGAATTGAGATATTCATATAAACAAATACTTAATCTGTTTCACCAAGATGTTTACACTTCATTTTTCAAGGTCAAAGTTTACAAACTTTGACCATGAATTAGTGAAAAAATACAAATATTTATAATGTAACAATGGTACTGTTAGATTCATTTTAAAGGATACTTTTGGAAAATTATAATTTTATAATCTATATATGCATATAATTACAATTACTACGGTCAAAGTGGTGCATTGGAGACTGTGAAAAAGCAAACATAAACATTTTCATAAAACGGAGGAAATACAATACTCATAATTGAATGAGCAAACAAAGAAAAGACACGAAAGAAATAATATTACTAGGTTGCTCAGTTTATTGATGAAATATGGCCCTTGATTGTTTATTTGTTTTATGTCTCCAAAGACATTGAAAGAGAACCTCGATCAATTCTTGTACCCTTTGTTTCCTTCTTATCAACGAATCAATCAACTGGGTGTTTAAAAGAGAGAGAAATTATGGTTCAAATTTATGAACCAATGAGCTTTGAATAAGGAAATGAAACCATGTGAACCATGGCTATTATGTTTCTCTATTGGACAAGGATATTGAAGGTTTCCTAGACCCATAGCTTTAGATTGGAAGTTTATGTACCCTCTTGTTCAATTGGCTAGAAATTAGGGACATCATGCATTTATTTTATTTCCAAGTTGTGATTTGATTTCTGTTAATAATCCAACACATAAAAAAAAAATTTTAAAAAAAAAGGATTTTTATTTAAATAATTTGTTAATAATCCAACAAAAATAGATTTTTAGGACAATCCAACAACTTGTTTTCTTTTAAAAGATCCAGCAACTTACATTATACTCCCTTGCTTCACTCTATTGAAAGGGTAGGCTAGAATATAATCTAAAGTTAGATTGTGAACCAATTAATAAATTAAAACAAGTGACCCCTTCCTTTGATTTCCAAACAGCTAGTACTTCAAATGGTACCATGTACTTTGCCTAGTGTTTAATTGCCGTTACTACTGTAATAATTATTATTTTATACTTTGATTAATTAACATGAATGTAATTGCCCTTGCTTCTTCCTGTGCCCAGACTTTAAATGATTTGTCGCTCATTTTCGCGTTTAATTCTTGTTAATGCTTCCCATCTCATAGACATTACAACGCATCCATGTTTTCTATTTTCTCTCTCCTGCATGCAAGAGATCATTTGTGATATAACACAGGATATTTCAATATTGTGGAGAAGGATCCAGGATATTTCAATATTAATGCCTAGATTATATGCAAATAATGGCTAGATCTTTTTTATTTAAATTGGATTATTAAACATACTCATCATTTCAGAATACGACATATAAGTTTTGTCTTTTAGGATTTTCACAAATGATAGTCTACCTTTATCACAATTCACAAGCACAAACAGCCCGTTCCTAATATTTTAGAGGCCCTAGGGCGAAATGAAAATAAGGACCCCCAAAATATACAATATAATAACTCGTTTTATCTAACAAAAAACATATATGTAAAAAAATATATCAAGTGCAAAAAGGAAAAATGGTAGTAATGGCGCATGTTCGACCCTATACTCAAAACGACACCCCCTTTGTTTCAAACTTTTCTTTCCATTCAACTTTTTGAGGTAAAGAATTATTATAAATTTTGACCATTAATCTATAAAAAGTATAAATATCTACAAAGTAAAAATACTCTTGTATTAGATTAATTTCAAATAATTTATTTAGAATTTTCATATTTATTGAATTGTACGTAATTATCTATGTTCAATATGTCAGTTTGGAGGCCGTAAAAAGTCAAATGGAAACAAGAGTAAAGAAATGAAGGAGTAGTAAATAACTATATATCATAAATATCGCCTACTCAAAAAAAAAATAAAATTATGACACTGAAAGAAATTGTTGTAGTTTCGGCCTTCTTTTAGGATCTGTATGACTCACTAATAGAGAACAATATTGGTATTAACAAAACGAAATAAAAGTGGTATGCATTAACAAATTTCATAACAATAAAAAAAAGTTGTTTACTTACTAGAATTTTCAAATTTTATAACGAAAATGTAGTGACAGTTGGTATAAAACAGCCTAGTCATAAGAAAAGGAATGGGGGAGAAAAAAGTCAATAGAAATAAAATGCCAACTCTGGAAATCGAACACAGACAAGGGGACAAATCACCTCGCTCCGCTACGCACTTTCGTAGAAAGCGAAAACCACTAAGCCACACATTCAGGCGTGTATTCTATATTGCAGTAATTAATATATAAATATTTTTCTGAATTTATGGGCCCGTCCTAACGATGGACCCTGGATGATCGCACCTCTTGCCTACCCACCTAAGAGAGTCCTGAGCACAAGTAATAATTACATCTGCTAAATCATGCATTGCATGCTTCTAATACACACATTTTTAAACTTTTCATTATTCTTGGCAAAGAGGGAAACAGGTATGAGCAAATAAAAGTAAAGCACAAAGATATAAATTATACTCAATCAATTTTATAACTGCAATGTGAGATTATGATGAAGCATATATATATATTTTCTTTAGTTACATTTGTTATATTTCAATGAATAACATCAAGAATTTATTTTGAAAACTAACTATGCCAATTTTGATTGCCTTATATATAATATATGCAAGTGTTAAGATTTTTATTGGACGAAGGGAATCGTAGCCTGTGTTGGTAAAACACCCATGTTTCACCCCAGTTGCGGGAGCACATTTTCTTATTCTAGGAGTTTGTTTGTAAGCTCTATATATGTATTTTTTTTTTATAATCACTTAGAGACGTTTTTGTGTGTGTATATACGAGCGCATAATCACACTCAATAATTTGATAGGGAAAGAGCTCCCTCTATATGACCATGAAGATTAAGGGATTAATTCCGATCCATCTTGTGATGAGTATATTTGAGTGTTATTAACTATTCTAGGAACATCTCTCCTACACATAGATTGAGAATAAAATGTTCTTTTCTTTTCTAATCGCCCATGAGATAGTAAAAAAAAAAAATTAAAAAAAAAACTTAATTCTTATAATGTTTATGTATTTTTTTTTAATTTGAGAAAAAGTTGTTTACATATACAGATGAATGATGATGGTAACAATACTTCTATGTCATATACTTTATGATACACATGATCACACGATCTCCAAATTTAAATCCGTTTGGTAGGATCTGCTGATCTGCCTACAAGCTTTAGAGATTTGGATCAATTTTGCGTGGGGCTACATAAATAAAATTCATATATTTTTTCTCCCTCCATTTCAATCAAAATTAAAAAAAAATTAAAATAAAATTGTAGAATACCCATCTTTCCAACATGCCAACTGTAATGACTTCTAGCCCACCCCTTCAACCTCTCTCCCTGTCTCTCTATATATATAACTCAATTCTATCTCCTCATTCCATCAACTAATAACTCACCAATCAACCAATTCAATCCAATTCACAATCTCTCTCCTCTCTCAAGGAAAACAGAAGAAGAAAAAAAATCATGGCTTGTTGGTCACCTGAAAATGCTACCAAAGCCTACATCTCAACTTTGAAAATGGTAAGCTTTTGTGCTCTTATTGTATACTCGCTCTGTTCCATATTAATCTTTACGTTTTTCTTATCGGTCCGTCGTTTCTTTAAATTAGCAACACACACAAAAAAAAAAAAAAAAAAAAAAAAATTGGAATCTAATCAATTTTTTGATGCTTATTATTTCAGGAAAGGAAAGAAAACGAACCAAACGCAGCAGAATTCATATCAGCCTTAGCAGCTGGTAACAATGCACAAGTAATGGTTGCAGCCTGTGCACAAAAAATGGTCACAGCTAATATTTTAGCCTTAGTAGCTGCAGCTCATCAAACCGGTGGACGTGTAATTTGTATTGTCCCTGGACAAGAAGAATTACAATCATCCAAACAAACCCTTAAATCAGATGCAAAATTTGTTGAGTTCATCATTGGTAATGCTAGTGATTTGCTCCTTAATGAATGCAAAGAGGCCGATTTTTGGCTCGTCGATTGTAACCTTCAGGACTATGATAAGATCATGAGAGCGATCCAAGCGCGAAGAGATCAAAATCGCGGTATGGTTGTGGGTTATAATGCATTTAGCAAAGGATCATCTTGGCAATGGAGTGGGTTAAGGACACATTTGTTACCTATTGGTGATGGTTTGTTGGTTACCAAAACTGGTGAAAAAAGTTGTATTAGAAGTGAGAAAAAAGTCAGTAAGAGTAATTGGGTTGTGAAGGTTGATAAATGTACTGGTGAAGAACATGTTTTTAGAGTCAGATCACCACAGAGGAAACTAGGAATTACTGCTTAATTAAGTAGTATTAGTACTATTTTTTCCTTTATGGTTGAATTAGGCTAATTAAAAGAGAACATTTTTGGTCATTTGGAAGTTTAATTGCACTTCCAATTTTCGTTTGATTGTATATGTAGCTAAATGCTCAGTCCTTTTGGTGACTGTATATATAACAGTAGCAGATCAGAGAACATATGATCATTTTTAAGCTCTTTGTCTAAATTAAAAGTATTTGTTATCATATTCATGGTGATTGGTGATTTCAAATCTTTTTCCAAAACTTGGACAAGTAAGATATAAACCAATAAGTTCATATTTTAGCTAAAAGGTATAGCTGATAAATTTCTAGAGGTATCAGCTTCTGTACCTCATTTAAACTTGCATGCAGAGAAGAAATGAAGAGCTAAGACACTTATCATCAACCTTTCTGATTACAAAATTGTCAAAATGTACAATCATATAACTTGAAATTAATTCTGCCTTTTTTGAAATTAAACTTTCAATATAGAATTATCTGAAGATTGGAAGAAGAATTCGATCACTATTCACTAATATGTATGTACTGATTCTGTTATTCGTTGGCGAAGGAAGCCCTTGTAGGTTGTAGCTTGAGAAATGACTTCCCCATATCTTGTATTGTGTTAAATCACCTGGTAAGAATGTAAGATGGTTTCCAAGAGCATAACAAAATGTTGTGAACCCTGGCTAATTAGGTTCCGTTTGATTCACCTGGATAAGACTATCTGAAACTAATAACTAGTGTAAAACTGGTGGATTCTAGATGTAAGTTCTGTTAGCAATGAATTTTTATGTAGTTGACTACTCTATCTAGGGCAAAGACTTCACTTGGTTTGCTTCAATTATGTTAGAATGGCATATGTGCTCTCACAATCACATGGGAGTATATGGGTTTGAATTTGACATCCAAATCTATACTTATTGAAGTACAACATGTACTACATTTCTTCTTTCAAAAAAAGAAAGGTACAACCTACATACAAATATACAATATCTCTCCTTGTTGAACTTTGTTTAATTTTATTTAACTTTGTTGAATTTCGTTGAACTTTGTTTATTTTTGTTAAATCTTGTTGATTCAAGTGTTTTTTATAACTAGTTTGTATGTTGGTTTGTTTAACTTTGTTGAACTTTGTTTAACTTTATTTAACTTTATTTAACTTTGTTGAAGTTTGTTGAAGTTAAATAAACAGAAATTAACTAGGGAGAACAGACCCTTAACTCCTTTTCTAGAGAAGCACTACAGTTTAACCAAAATCACTGGTGAAAAATGGTTAGCTTTGCACTGCTAGGAAATTCCATACATCCAAAACAGAAGTAACATGTACAAGGCCTTTGTTGCCAAGAATGCCAACTATAAATGACAGAGAGAGCCATGAGGTGCTGAATGCTGATGGATGCTCTGACATACTCCCATCTGAAATTGTACTAAACATGAATTATTAGTTTCCATGCTAAATGCTCTGTGAAGCTTAATACAAAATTATTAGTGATAAACTAATTAGATCCAATAAATGAAAATGATCTGACACTTCATGATAATCTCACTCTGGCTTTTGTACTTAACAATTGAAACAAGTTGTCCTTATAATTGATATGTTTCCTCTAGCTTAAGAATTTAATATCATGCCATCATGTGATTGCCAACTTCAAAAAAAAAAATTGGAATCATAATTTTCTAAAAAAATTAGCTTTCAACCAAACAATCCTTTTTTTTTTCCCTTGTAAGAACATAATATAATCACAAAGGGAATCTAAAATACAGGGCAATGCACGAGTGCACGTATGACCAAATAATATTTTGTTGAATGAAGGTATCAACTGGTGGCCCATTTTGATAATGTCATTCAATGGGAATGCATTGCCAATAATCTAACCAAAATATTTTCACCCACAACTTGTTTCCCCTTTGAAAATTTCATATCCAAGTTCTCTTTGATTGTGTATGTCCATTTCCGACATGATGAAGATGGAAGATTGTTGTTTGGTAGACAATTTTTCAACTTTGAATGTAATAATGATATGTTTAGTCATCAGTCATACGATGCATCTTTAAATATAGAAATAATAAACCAATGAAGTATGGTTAAGTGGTAGGAATTTATGCATCTCATTAACCACTATCGAGGGTTTGAATCGGATCATATTGGGTATGGAGCAGCTCTAAATTCCTTGACCAGTTGTCCCATCCTTTGAGATACCTACAAACCAGCACGGGAAAATTAGTCATTGTAGTCGATGGTGGATACCCTTAGTTATGAACCAAAAAAAAGTATTTATGTAGAAATAGTAACAGAATCAGATTCCTATTATTTCATGAATATGGCCAGGTACTTTTAATACTGATCCTATTTTGTTAGGGGTGCATTTCTTCCATACTCCCCAGCCATACATATGGGAGGACCACGAAATGAGAGTATGAGACTATCTAGCTAGTACAAGTATGGAAGTCGAATGGGCAGTGCCTACTTCATTTACCATCATTTCCTTTTAATACGCCATCGACAAAGACATAAAACTATGTTTTTTGGGGGGACACTTAACATTTTGGACAGGTATATCTTTGATTCCTGGCTGTTTCTTCACATATCTCATAACTGACCCCTCCATGAGGGTACAGGGCAGGTTCATAAGGGCGCCTCGAGGGAGAGCAATCCCCTTGTAGTGTTAGAGCAATAAGCTTTGAGTTATTGTGGAAGCCTATCGACACTTCAAGCTCAATCGATAATTGTATGTGTCACGAAGCATATTAGGACATGCAAACCACAAATATTGTTGGACTTTCCCATCATCTTAAGCTTTTAGTTGAGTTGATCCATTCAAAATTTAAACACTTTCCGTACAACCCATTGTAGGAGGAAGTACGTGTATTGGGTAGCTAGATAATTCAATTTCTTTGATTGTATCCATATTAATTAATACACTAATATGAAATGCATATATAGCATCTCATTGATCGAAGAGCACGAGTCTATTATAAGGGAAAAGAATCTCAAGAATGCAGAAAAAAAAGTGCAAGAAATGCATTCATAATAATAAACAAAAACTTGTATGGACTTGGTCCATGGTGGACCAATGAACTAAATCTTTTTAAATATACTCTTTATGTCCCTAAATATTTGCACTAATGTTCTTGGTTCACGGTGGACTGAGTCCACACAAGACGTGCTATTCATAATAAGGTCGTCTAGGCCACACAAATGGGAACGGATAGATCTCTTTTCTTTTCTTATGTTTAATTCTTACTAAAATTGATAATATATAAGGCGAGAGACGGAGACCGGTAGACCAACAATTTAATGATTATGTGTTTGGGGAGCAATGGTAGCATGAACAGATCTGTGTGATGTGTTAGGGAGGCAATACTGAGACCATCTTCTGCGAAAGAGTTCACAGAAGCCCAAATTTTTAGTAATTTTTTAATTTAGAACAAAATAATGCCATTGGAAAGTGGCTAGAAGCTGGGAAAACTGACCATAAAAATGATAGATTATGATACTCCATAATTAATTTGCATTATTATCATCACATCATTATCATATTATAGGCTTACTGTAGGAATGGATTGACTTACAGCTTCCAGTGATATTTCAGTGAAATTTCTGTCAGAGTGCACATTTGTAATCTCAAAAAAAAACAAAAAAAAAAACAAAAAAAGTCATGGGCCTCATGGGCTGATGGCCATGTTAAATGTTATTAGGAAAGGGGATAAGAAACTGAGATGCATGGGGAATTAATGGGAAGATAAAGACAGAACAGCAACCACAGTATGGTAATGGGAATGTACTCTTAACACATACAGTATAACAGTTACTCTTTTCTTGCTTCAGTAACATATTATATGCATGGCTGCATGATTCATAATTGGTCCATGTGCTGATATGTTCGCGAAATCGGATAAGGGTGTTGTTCAAGATCCATTGAATCTTAAGGGGCCAAATGTAATAGGTGGATAGACAAGTTATAGCATGATATTGACAGGGGATATATGTCATAATTCTAGTTCTAGTTATTTTTTGCCCATTTTCAACATAAATGATGAGTTACTAGCTAGTGCAAATGGTTTTCTGCCTTGAAGTATATGACTGGATGAATATCTCACTTTCTTGCTTGTTCGTACTGAAGAGGTAACAAATTGAGAATGTAGTCTATGCAATTGCAGGCGTAAGCGGTAAGACAGCTTACGGGGTATGGGAAATGCAGGATACCTCAAAATAGTACTTCAATTAACAAGCATGCAGGATCCAACTAGTTTGTGTGGTGCCTGTGGGTATGGTAAATTGTACTATTAGGTAATTGAAGCAAGGCCAAATAGAAACTAAAGTTGTAGGCTTAGCTTCTTTAAAAGTTGTTACCACTTACCACACCTTATTTTTTCTGACACCGAGAACTGTTTTTCTGAAACCCCATCAGTTTATAAATCTGTACGCCTTTGCAATGCCTCTCAATTGGCCAAAACAGGTTGTATTAAAACGGTTTATCAAGTTCAATATGCATCCATTGTATCTTGGTTGTTCTTAAGCTTTGGTTATATCACAATAAAACTAAACAGAAATAGAATCAGGTGGGCACTATCCAACTTATTTTTATGCTGGCTGCACCTAACACTATCCTTCCTTGCTATGATTTTGACAATAATATGATGGCTGATGATTATAATGGGCCAATTACACAAAATAATTCAGGGAATTAAGCTGATTAATTGAACTTGATCGAGCTTTGTGGTTGAGTATAGATAGACACAATATCAGCACATTTAATTCCATATCTATCCGGATATGACCGTACAAAACCACAACTTAGTACAGAGAATTTAGCACACATACTGTTTTGCATCGCCTTAATTTGTTAACTAGTCGTCCAATACTCAACTGCTAAGCCTCCAAGAGTAACATCTCCGCAACAAGTAAGCTAGCCAAGCTTGTTGCTAGAGCCAAACCCGTCGTCCAATACTCTATGTTTGTCTCCCAAAATGAGATTTAAGTAGCTAAGAAGGCTTCTAATACATTCCACTAGCTAGGACTCTGATACTTGTCTTTTTAAAAATTCAGAATGTCTAACTATAGAAGAACATAACAGCTAATATGGCCATATCATAAGACATTGGAAAATGGTGCAAAGTCAGAACTCGTCGTGGCATGTAAGATTGGAATCAAATCAAGTTGCCCGTCATTAAGATCATAATTTAATCATAAATATTAATTAACTAACATGGAATTCTCAGAGATTAACAGCGTTTAATTGCCAATAAACACAGAAGTGACTTCAGAAAATAACAGATCAATAAAATGCCAGCTGGTATGTCAGGATTTCCTGCAACAACTATCCATTATTTTCCATCCTCCTATATATTCACCAACATCTAAGTGAGCTAAGGCATTGCTTCAGACAAGGGGAAAAAATCATAATCTAAGAAATGGAGGGAAAATTTGCACACTGGTCAGCTGAAAATGCCACAAAAGCCTACCTAAAAACCTTAAAAATGGTAAGTAATGCTGTGAAAACAAACAACTTTTTCTAAAAACCACTTGAGAATTTATCCATTATGTTCATATTTTCTTGGTACTTAAGTTTTTTTTCTCCTTTGATGTAAATGCAGGGGATCAAGAGCGCGAAAGAGCCAGACGCATCAGAATTCATCTCAGCAATAGCAGCAGGAAACAATGCACAACTCATGGTAGTCGCTTGTGGCGAGGCTACGACCCCCTCCACCCTACTAGCCCTATTGGCTGCAGCCAACCAACTGGTGGCCGTGTCGTTTGCATATTTCATACCCTTACAGATTTACAGGCTAGCAAACAAGCACTTGGCTTAGACGCGAATCTTATAGAGTATGTCATAGGAGACGCGCAAAGGCTAATCCTCGAGGACTATAAAGAAGCCAATTTTGTGCTAATAGACTGCAAGCAAAACCATGAAACAGTCCTAAGGGAAATGCAAGGAAATGGTAAATGTAAGGGTGCTATTGTCTTGGGGATTAATGCATTTTCGACAGGTTCATGGCAATGGGACGTGTTGAGGACTCAGTTGTTGCCTATTGGAGATGGTTTGTTGCTGACGCGTATTGGAGCTGCGAATGAGAAGAGCTTTGGAAGGAATTGTAGTGGTGGTAGCTTTGGGAAAAAGAG
Source organism: Tetragonia tetragonoides (assembly GCA_038025085.1). NCBI lineage: Eukaryota > Viridiplantae > Streptophyta > Magnoliopsida > Caryophyllales > Aizoaceae > Tetragonia > Tetragonia tetragonoides. Next base: position 13,396,008 of record CM076144.1, on the reverse strand, counting down.
TCACTGGGTTGTTAAAGTTGATAAAGATACAGGGGAGGAGCATGTGTTTAGGGTCAGATGTCCTAGTGGGAAAGAATTGGATGGCTAAATGTAGCATCAGTTGATTAATATGATGCTCAGAAAATGAAACAAAAGTTTTGGTATGATCTCATTGATTGATAGTATAATTATTTAAAATGGAAGATTGGTAGGTTAGATGAGATCCTTTTCATGATGAATGAATTGTATATATGATGATGTAAAAATTTGTAGTAATGTAAAGCCTTATTTGAAGTTAGCCAACTTCTCTCATTTTTTTGGTTTATCAACAAGTTCACGTAAGTCTTTTGGGCCAAGACTATTCAGGTTCGCGCCGGGTCGGTCCACGAAGGGGTAAAGTGCTCCCACTAAATAGTTTCTCCATTCACAAGATTCAAACCCTCAACCTTGCTTAAGGGATGAGAGTGTCGAACCACTCACATCAACCACTTATTGGTAGCCAACTTCTCTTTGACATTGCTATCTGACACTAAAATTGATGTCAACTTTGCCTGATTCGCACACCTCTTACAATTTGAGTAAAACATTAATGTAGTGATACTAGACACTGGTGATAGTTCTCTTCATCATTCATCACACACAGTATTGGCTAGGTGATCAGGAAATTGTAGTCTTTGCCAAGTACTTTGAAGAAATAGAAAATCATACAGACCCTGTCCATTATCCCATTCAACAGTTATATTGCACCAGCAACAGAACTAAAATTTGCATATACTAGATATTACTCCATCTGAAATTCTGAATGTTATTGTTTTGTGAATGTAGCTGGTAAAGGCTAATGCTTACACTCGACTGCATATGTAGGTTCAAATATTGCAAAGTTTTGTTGTTAGCTTGTTGCCTACCTCCTTCCTCTCTTTGTCCAAGTTAAAGGTATAGAGAAATCCTTCCCTCAAGTGCTTCTGGTGGGATTTGAACTTAGGTGGCGAGGGAATCTCACTCAAGCCATTACAGTATCTTGCTGAGCTCGACTAGGCTTAGGCTTAGTGTTATTTGCATCACTTTCTTTCCTCTTTCTTTTTTGCTTCAAGGACACATGCAATAGTCCGCAAACCACACCTGCCAGGCAAATCAACCCATCTTAAATAGGGTGACGGGCTCAAGCAGAGTAGGATATCCTCCCTGAAAAAAAAAGTTGAGGTGTTTTTATTCTATCTACATGAGGATTTGAACTCCTAACCACTGGTTTGTGACTTTGTGAGAATGGGACACTTACAACTTGTGCTCCCATGTAGGGGTGTCCAAAAAAACCGTAACCGAAAAACCGAACCGTAAAACCGCACCGAAAATTCGGTTAACCGAACCTATTTTTTCGTTTAAAACGGTTCGGTTAACCAAACCGAATATTTTTTCGGTTTCTCGGTTCGGTTTAGGTTCACGATTTTGGAGATTTCGGTTAATCGAAAAGTATTTTTTAAACTTTTTTTTAAATACTTTATTATGTTTTTATACAAACTTTAAATATAAAGTTTGTAAACTAAGAATTCATGAAATTTACCTCTCTTTATTATTTTGACTATGCCTTATCGAATTTAAATAGTAAATTTAGCTTCTATTTTTTTTAAATATGTTTAAAAGTAGCTAATTATACTATAAAATTATTTAAGTACCGTTTTCGGTTAACCTTATAACCGAACCGGAAAAATCGGTTAACCAAAAGTCGGTTAACCTGTATTTTTTCGATTACGGTTACAGTTCCCGAAATTGGCGAACCGAAATATCAGTTAATCAAACCGAGTGAACCTTTCGATTCGATTAACTTACCATGAACACCCCTACGAGTCCCACGGTCCCACCTCATCCTCATTTGCATCACTTTCTAATTTCTTATCAACATACTTTGGTGTTGGGCCGGAGATTGTTTCCTTCTCAGAATCCATTCCTCGCATTTATCCGTCATCAGGCCCAAGCAAAAAAGCGGCCCAAAATATGGGAGCCTGAAACCAAAATGGTATGCTTCTTCTTCTTTTTCTTTTTCTTTTTCTTTTTCTTTTTTGATTGACCATCAAATGATATTCCTTATGCTTTCACTTTGATAATTAATTGGTAGGTTTTTTTTTCCTTCTTTTTTTTTTTTTTGAGGGGCACCGTCAGCTACTTAATTACCACTGTTACTGAAAATCTTAATACTGTACAGAAATTTGGGCTATTTTCACCAAACATAACCTTTTAATTACAGAGGTTATTAAGGGTATACTGCATTTACTTATTAATTAACTTCAAAGCCAAGGACAAACAGTAGGACAAACAATTGAGCAGGATTTGTATATGCATTGTGAATTTCTGATTGCCACATACTTGTCCTGTGTATCTCGGGTCAAACGGAAACAGCCTCTCTGTGAGACTCTCACAGAGGTAAGGCTGCGTACAACCGACTCCCCCTTACCCTACCTAGACGGGAGCCTCTTTGGAGGTACTGGGTAATGTTGTTGTTGTTGTTGTTGTTGTTTGTCCTGTGTGGCATGTTGCTGCTATACTGCTAAGAATCACCCTACGGGCTACACATTTGTCTTACTTCTTTGGTTTTTTTTTGCTAAATTATCTTAGCATAAAAACTTGTGCCTACTTATATGCATACAAGTATGCAACTAATAATCTGTCCATTTCAGAAAAACAAAACTCCTTTTGCTCTTCTCATATCGAGTAAATGTCAACAGATAGTGCCTTAGTGGTCCAAAAAACTGCATATTGAAATCGTGAAAATTTGACAATAGATAGTGAAATGAAAAAGACCAAATAAGACGTGACAAGATCTTAGGGGCAAGTTTGCTGCCTATTAACTTGGGTTCTGTTCATCCTTGACTTCATTTAATCACAAAGACATGAGAATGATTGCTCGATTTACGTATTTTTCATCAGTATAACCAAACAATGCAGAAAGCACTACGCAAAAAATCGCCCATCATAACACTCAAACATAGCGCTTCTTATAATTGGGATTAATTCACTTCGGTTCAGTTCATTGGAAAAACTCATTTCAACTATGAAAGTTTAGTATAACCAAATGCAAAAAGCACTACACCAAAAATCGTCTTTCATAACACTTCGAACATAGCGCAATCTGTAAGCTTATCTCAACTATGGAAGTTCAGAGGATTTCCTTTTGATAGATTTGAATTAGTAGTAAGTTATACCTAGCCAATTTCATTGATTATTGCATGAAAATTTTGCTCAAGGTGACAAGTAAGGTTAATTTTTGCTGCACCAGATCCTCACATAGGCACAACATTGATACAATCGTTCATCTAATTACTTCCTCCACAAAGTTTAGGATACTTTTTCACTATGAACATGAAAATTATATAGCTGCGAGAACGTACAGATATCTATGCGATTGAAATTAATGGAAGCAATCAATTAGTGAGAGTAGGAAATCTCATTCCATTCCAAACCCCAGAGCAAATAGTTTAGTTAATACAAGTAATTCAGGAGTACAAAAACTCCATGCATAGAAATCCTTCCTAGACCTACAAATTACATGCTGACTTCAGGTATGAAGCTTTGTCCTGAGCCAGACGATGGAGGAAAATTCCAAGGGAAAAGAGACCCTTAGCAGTTAGCACCAATTAGTCCTAAAGTCATGGAGATCGGTAGCAATTAGTACAGTTACCTAATTCAAGAAGAACTGCATCTATCGAAGGCCTTTGCGTAGGGGATTCATGAGTACAATTCAAAGCAATTTTAGCAAGCTTAGCTGACTCGTATTCTGAGAACTTTCCATGAAGATTTGAGTCGACAAATTCCTGGGATCTTGACGTTTCAGCACCATCCCGAATGGAATTGGTTATTTTCCTCCACCCTGAGAGTACTTGGAAGACGAGCATACCAAATGCATACACATCACTCTTCTCAGTGAACCGGCCAGTTGTGATGTACTCAGGAGCTAAATATCCCATTGCTGCACTCGCTTTGAGCGCTGAGAAGACTGTATCATTTGTAAGGAGCTTCTGCAGGCCTGAATCTGAGAGCATAGGGTGAAACCGTTGGTCAATGAGGACCTTTTCCGCAGAAATGTTTTGGTGAACAAGAGCTGGTTTGTTCACTTTGTGGCTGTGCAAATATTGTATTCCTGCAAATATAAAAGAAAGAAAGAAAGAAAGAAGAAAACCACATTAGATTTGGTACAAAGCAGTGAAGCACACCCTGGCCAACAAGAGTATTTATGCATGTTCTAAGTACATGTACTCCAAAAGGTGAACTTTTTATTATTTTATACATGTTAAAGTTTCAAACTAAAGTATACTTTGTAGGTAGTTGTATCCAAAATTTTCAACAAACTCAAAGGCAGAAATTCAGTAGGAAGCTAAGAAGGAGAAGAGAGGACTGACCTTTGGCAATGCCATGGATGATCCGCACACGAGAGGACCATTCGAGAACATTAGCATCTCCATCCTTTAAGTCGAGGTGCTTTAGCAGATTCCCATTGGGAACGAAATCGTAGATCAAAAAGCACTCACCCCTTCCCCTTGAACAGCAAAAGCCCCTCAATTTCACCAAATTTTCATGCCTCAAAGAGGTTAAAATGTTCAAAGCCTTGAGAAACTCAGCCTCCTCAGCCTTGCAGCTGCTTTTACTGATCCTCTTGATAGCAACAACTGAACCATCTCTTAACACTCCCCTGTATACAGCCGAGAAACCACTCTTACCCAACAAGTTTGCAGGTGAAAAATGTTGAGTTGCACATTCTACTTCCTCCAAATTGAACCTAAACCCTTGAATGACATCATTTGAGAACCCATTGTAACTCCGACCATCCGACAATGGGTCCCAACCATTCGGGTACTCAAGACTAATCAGAGGGGAACCATTTTTCCGACAAAACTCCCTAGGCTGGTCGGTACTAAGACGATTATCAGCCATCTCAAACGAGCTTGCAAGTTTCTGCTTTGTGCGGCGATATTTGGTGAAGATGAAGACACTTATGATTGACAATCCAAGGGAGGCAACCACAACTCCTACAGCAACAGAAGAATGTGACCTTTTTTGAGGGGGTTTTGCGCATGGGGTTTGGTTGCAGTTTGGCTGAACATTAGCAGTTTCTGGAATATCTTTTTTAGCTCCTCCTCCAAAAGGTTCAGGCCGAATTGGACCAAGGTGATCAGAATCAGGACAAGCTTTCAAAGCAAGAAAGCCAACTCCACATAGCCCTGGATTGTTTGCATACTTAAACCCTTCATTTAATCTCTGGAGAGCTGCAAAAACAATCATCCAGAAATTATGTCTAGTTAGGTCATAACCATTGTACTCAAACTTTTACTCCAAGCTGCATAAATTTTGTTACTGTTTACCAATTCAATCAGGACAAAGCAACTCTGCGCATCAACTAAGTGACATGATGCCCAGAAATATATTTTGCACAAAATTAACTACAGAAGAGTTCAAATGTCTATGATCTTGGAAGAATGTTTGACATAAATCGAACAGATGGGTAAAAAGAACACACTGAATCAGAATCACTATTGCTACTGTAACAACTAAAATTTGAATTTAAATTTAAAATCTGAAAATAAAAGAAAAAGGGCTAAACTCACCAGGGGGAACATTGCCAGAAAGAGTGTTGTTTCTGATATCTAGAGATTGGAGTACAGGAGCTTCAGCAACTGGTGATGGGAGTGAACCAAAGAGTTGATTGAAGCTTAAATCCAGCCTCACTAATGTCTCTAAATTGCCTAAGCTAGCTGGGATTGCACCAGTCAGATGATTAGACTGCAGTGCAAGAACAGTTAGCTTCTTCAGAGACCCCAGCTGTGTTGGTATGCTACCTGTTAGCTGGTTATAACACAGCTGCAGAACTGCAACAAACAACACAGGCAAACACCCCAAAAACAAATTAGACTTTCAATTAATTCAAGCCCAGAAAGCAAACCCCTTTATAAATCACAGGCATTTACTCTTATTATCCATGAAGGAACCAGATTAAGCAGAATAAATAGACTCATTTTGAAATTTAGCATATATAGCTAATAGAAGATTTTACTGGGCAAGGCCAAAATCCCACTGTATATTTTCTTTAATTTTACTTCATACACCTAACAGAAAACAGTAAAGAGAACCAAGTTCAAAACTTTCAAAGCAATAGACTACCAAAAACCTTCTTGATTTCATAAACAAGATGATAGAGATTGACCCACATTTCAAATTGGTAAAAAAGTAAGAAACTTTTGCATATATATGTCACCTAACTTGCAATTTAAATGTCCCTTGTAAACATACCATCAAAATAATTCCATAACTAGTATACATCTCAATATATATAACCAAAGTTTAGATCTTTATAATCAAAATCAACTTAAGACAAAAACAAAACAAAAAAAGAAAAATCCAAAGAGAGGAAATAAAATCAATCACTATTCACTAACCTTGAAGGTTTTCCATGTTGCCAATCTCAGTAGGAATAGCACCAGAAAAATTGTTAACATCAAGGTAAAGATCAACCAGGTTAGAGAGAGAAGCAATTTCCTTAGGAATGTCACCAGATAGAGAGTTATAATGCAAGTAAAGGCCAGTTAAGTGGTTAAGCCCAGAAATAGCAGGGGAGAGTTGACCCTTTAGCCCTTTCCCTTGCAAGGAAATGTTAGCCACTTGACCCATTTGGTTGCAACCCACCCCATCAAAGGTCCCATCACAAGGGTTACCATTTGGAACCCATGATGTAAGATATTTGTTTGATGGGTCAAGTGATGATTTCAGCTCCAACAGAGATTCAAGTTCTGGGTTATTTGTGATAGAATGCACTGAGAAAATAAAGAAAAAGGAAATAAGACAGAAAATGGGGATGAGTTTGGGAAACATGATTGACAACAATGGGGGTTTTGTGTTTTCTGTGTTTCTCACACTCTCTATACTTGCATGGTCACTCTCTCTCACAAGGGTTTCTTGTTGTTGGTGGTGGAAAATGGAGGTTGGTGTTGTGTTTTACTGTTTTCTGGGTTTTTGGGTTGTTTTCAAATTTCCTACTTTGGAAGTGAAGAACACAGACACCAAGGTTTCTCTGTTTTTCGTTACTCTTTATCACCCTGTTGCCCAACCAAATGCCCTGTTTGGAATTAAAATGGTTACAAGTGAGAAAGTAACAGTACAGTGCACCGTTTTTCACTCTCTCTCCGTTGTCTTGTGTGTTCCAGTCCTAGCTGACAAACAAAAGAGTTGATGAACAACAGACAGGTAATACGTCCCGGCATTCTCTTAAAGAAGGATGTTTGGTTCAAAACAAGGAACCACACTTGTTTTGCATTTACCAAAGCCCTCTTTCACACCCCAAACAAAAAAATATGAGTAGAAAAACCCATCTTTGATTCCCACTCTTTCTATAAAAGTAAAGATGCGTTTATTTTCACTGATTTTTACTGATTGGGTAAGGTCTTGTCACTGATTCCTACTGATTGAGTAAGGTCTTGTCACTAATTTTCACTGATTCACTAAGGTCCTTCCACTGATTTTCACTGATTCAATAAGGTCATGCCACTGATTATGTGAGTAGGAAGGTGGGTCATGCCACTGATTTCCACTGAATGAGTAAGGTCCTGCCACTTATTGTCACTGATTCAATAAGGTCTAGTCAATGATTCCCACTGATTGAGTAAAGTATTGCCATTTATTCCCACTGATTGAGTAAGGTCCAATAAGTGAAAAAGAACACACCCTTGTGAACTGAATTGAAATTGATTAAATTCAACTGAATTGATTTTTTTAATTTGAGATTTAATCATTTAAACCTCGTTCAAGCATATTTAACATTGGCCTGACTTGAAAGTATATATTTGTTTAAATATTTTCAATATTATAGGTATCATCATGAATTTGTTTTGAAATATAAAATTATTTGAGTGATAAAGTTACATATCAACTAAACCAAACTGAATTTAAGCCGAGAACAACGGAGCCTTACTCGATTAGTAGTTTAGTTCGATTCAACTCATCAATCCAATTGTGTCTGAGTTCTATAGAAAAACACACTCTATATTCTTTTTACTTTTACAATTTACTAGTTCAACATATTTTTTTTACAAAAAAAAAAAACGTTAGTAGCAATTCGAATAGATATTTTTGTAGGTTTTACAAAAGGAATAACCATACAAAAACATCGATAAGAAATGAATCCTAAACTTCATAATTGAGAGATAACATTCAAATTACTAATAACCTCTTTTCAGTCACAAATAGACCATAAATACGGAGTAAATAAAACAGGGGAAAAATTTGTGTTATGTTTTGTGAGGAAGATCCTTTAGAATTGCCAAAATAGGGTGGCAATTTTCCGTACCCGTTTTACCAACCCTATTTTATGGTTGGCTAATTTTAAAATCGCAGTTCTACACTACTACTGTTACTGGCCGAACTTTATTAATGGGACCTATAGCAGCTGATTCTGACACCTAATGTTAGTACGTAATAGCATCATAAATGCATGCTTTGCTATTTGAATTTGGGTGGTTTAATCCATGGATTTCATTGCACGCGTTTAATATTGGCGCGTGGTACTATGTGTTTATTTGCACTTCCCGTATAGGCCGTATTGCATCTTGATAATCGAATTCAAAAATCAAGCTATTTTCTCCTTCAAAAACAAAATATCAAGCTATTTTCTTATCTTCTTCTTTTTAAAGGGAAAAATCGTCCTATTGTTGTCCTTTGGAGTTTGATCCATAGAAAGAGGGATTATGTATTGTTCTTTCTTTAGAGTTTCTCTACCTATCAGAACTTGATTAGTTAGAGGGATGATTTTGGAGTCCTTAGATTGATTAGAAGGCGCTTTATTTGGAAAATAAATCGTTAAAGGAGAGAGATAGAGAAAAAACTATAAAATAACTCTAAAGAAAGGGGGTTCAACTTGCAAATTTGCTCGGCTTTCAAGCATCTTTTATTTGTTACTTCGGTTGTATCAGGAATCCCAACATGATAATTGATAGACATGCCTAAAATTGTACAATGATGAGCGGCAATTCAAGTAAGATTTAAAATTTGAGTTTAGTCATCGTTTCATGATTTCATTCTATACCGTTTCTCTTTCAATGACTCCCAGAAATCTTTTCCTAACCTATTAAATTTGTAGGTAAAAAGAAATGAACTTATGGTTTACGTATGATTTTTATGTTGTATATGTCCCTATTCCTATTTTCAAATATCTAGATAATTTTTTTTTTTATCAAGTTGCCTATTTTGTATTGTTAAATTGTGGTACATTCATATCCTCCATATACACCCCTATATTTGCATTGTAATTATGTATCCATTCAACCTGCTAGCACAAAAACTTGTATAAGACGGTTTTTTTAGTAACTTTTGATGAGATGGGGTCACCTTTTAATGAAGCAATGGTAACTTCTCACCATATATGACCCTACATTTCTAAATAGTGACCCCATTTTCCAGTGAGGGGTCTCACACAAGACTTACTGACCTAGTAGAAGTGGAAGACTTAAATAAAGTAAGGTAGGAAAAAGTTCGGCAAGTCTTCTGTGAAACCAACTCACAAAAAAATGGAATCATTATTTAGTAATATAAGGGTCACTCATGGTGAGTAGTGACCCTTATTTCATTGAAAAGACCTCCGTCTCAACAAAAGTTACGAAAATACAGTCTTATAGAAACTTTTGTGAAAAACGTAACATAGGGTTTGGAGAAGGGTTAACATATTCGTAGAGACATAGTGAAACAAACAGATTCTTTCTTTCACACACATTTTGAGATATCAAAGTAATACTACTAATATTTTTGTAAGACTAATAAAGATCGTGATTTGCGCTCCTAAAAAACAAAAACAAAATTCGATCAATAAGAAATTTTATCATTAGCTACTGCACCGGCCCAATTTGTAAGAGTATATTGTTGCTTTTTAGGCCGAAGTATTGGTACTTCTACTTGAATTCTAGTTGTTGTTTTTTTGTCCAATTTTTTTCGTGAATTAAAGGAAATCACTTAATTACTGAGTAAGTATTATGTGAGATTAATTTACAATTAAATGGGATCACTAATTAGAAATGTGTAGGTTACTTAACATGAAAAATAATAACGCCTGTTTTACTGGAAAGTGACCATCGTCTCATTGAAGTCAATACTCTGTAATAGGTAAGACTATGGCTCCGTTTGATTCACCTGGATAAAACTGATTTGAACTGAGCTGAACTGATCTGAACTGAACTGAATTGATTTTTTAAACTTGACCATTAACCATTTAAAATTCGTCCAAACATAGTCAATATTGGACTCATTTGAAAGTATGCTTTAAGATCTTTCCGATAACATAATTATCATCATGATCTTATTTCGGAATAAAAAGTTATATGAGTGATAAAGTTACACATGAACTGAACTGAACTGAGCTGGACTGAACTGAACTGAATTTAAGTAAAATTAAGGTGAATCAAACAGAGCTTATACAAGCATGAAAGAATTAAAAATCTCATAGTTAAGTCAAACTGATCATTGAAGTCAATACTCCGTAATATATAAGATTATAGAAGCATGAAGGAATTAAAATTCTCATAGTTAAGTCAAACGGATCATCTACATATATAATTGCATCAGTTTGCTCTCAATAGGTGGAAGGAGTAATATATAATGAAAGCTCAAGGTAATTAATTGGTCATAATAACTCATAATTAGTGTCTTTTTACTTATGTAATTGAACACTAATGAAGATTTTGAGCTTTTGAAGGCTAATAATTTTCCTTTCAAAAAGGTTTACATTGATTCATCGCTATAATGCAGCCTGAGAAAAGGCTTTCTTTTTCCTCCATGCTTTCTACCCTTTTGATGCCTTTTTCTCCCCTAGAGGAGATCTAACATCTTACTTTATGGGGAGTAGTATGCTCACTAAACTTGTTTTTGATATCAACTCCTAAGTTTTATACATACTTAAAGCTAACAAATTAAAGTAAAATGCTTGTGTAATTGTGTCCTTAATTAGATACTCCGATCCACGAATTCATGACGATCCATTTCAAGAACATAATTTTTTGTCTTTTTATGAAATAAAAACTTCATGTTCGAATCTTACGCCTGCCGATTATTAATTAAGTTGAGATTAATAAACGACAAGAACAATAAGTTGGTTAATATAACGCCAAATGAAAAACTATACTATATTGAAATGTAGAACCTTATATTCTATAGAGGTACACAAATTTATGAGCAAATTTGACCTAAGTGAAATTGCCAATTTTATACCTACCGTTTAATTATTGTACTATTGAATTGGAGCTACATAGATTGTGCTTATAACGTATGTAATTTTAATACTAATATAAAGTAGTATATAGTTGGTTGTCAGGTTAGATTTTATGTCAAAGATTATGGGTCAAAATTTCACTAAATCCTTTTTTTTTAGTCTATTTGCAAGATTTATCTTGTTGGATTGCCTAGTGTATGTGGTTTGCATTAGAGCCGGCAAAAGCTGACACGACACGATAACACGACACGAACCGGACACGAAATAAACGGGTTAGTGTTGAGATTTTCAACACGAAATTGACACGCTCTGACACGATTATTCAAACATGTCGAGAAATATACCACTTTACTAATGATAATATCAAAAAATAAGGTCTAAATCTATGATATTCATTATTTGTATTGACTAATACCCCAATGAAAGCTTAAAAGTAATGTTTCAAATTTTCTTTACTATTTTTTATTAGTTTATTTTATGTTTTATTTTTTATTTTCTAAAAAGAAATTAGATTAAAAAAGTTAAACGGGTCAACACGAATAACACGATTATTAAGCGGGTTGGGTTAGTGTTGAAGATTCCCGACATGATTAATAAATGAGTCAGGTTAGTATCGGGAGTGTTCTGACACGATTATCTTTGACACGAACACAAACATAACACGACACAACCTATTTATCAGCTCTAATTTACATGTAATTACATGCACTCGGGATTTTTCCAAAAAAAAACACTAAAAAGTAGTAGTAATTGCTGCGGTTTCGTCGTATCAAGGAAATATTATATATAAGTAGGATGTTTTGGCGGGCAAGGGTCTAGGGAACCTTGCATTGTGTTATTAGAAGAATTGAGGGCATGTCACATGTCAGTATAGGCAATAGCGTGGGGGGTCAATACTCAATAGTCGACAAATATGCTTTGTTGAAGGGCATCTTTCTTGATGAAGTGTAGGGAAGAGAGAGAAAGAGCATAAAATAAAGTAGTGATAAAGCAAGAAGGATACTCACTCGATCACAGTATCAACACATCAGAGTATTCGATGAGCAAAAAAAACAGATCAGAGAATTGGAGCCAGCCCATGAACACATTTACACATACAGACAATGCCTTAGCTATTCACAAAGGGGGAGAAATGAGAATTTGTAAAGGAGTACGTGTTGTATAAAGTTAGTCCACTATGCTCCTCCAATCCTTAAAGAAGTGTCAGCGCCAGGCCCATCAGGCAGTGGTGTCTAGAAAATGAAAATTAACAAGAAACCAATTAAGTATTTTCTTGGGTCAAACCGACAATTACCAATGTCCTTGGAATTCCTATACCATTACTCCGTAAGTCCGTATGTTGGAGTAAGTTATTAGTAAATCTGTAAACGAGTCGACTCAGTGGATTATGCTTCGGGTTACTTTGGATTCAGATTTGGCTATAAGTAGGTTGGTTTTTGGGTCAAATTCAATTTTAGTTCATTTTTTCGGGTTTTAGTTTGGATCGAGAAAATTATGTCAGATCCTTGAAATAACGGATCGATAAGTCAGTTTTTGGGTAGGGTCAATTTTTGACAATATAAGTAAAACTGAGTTATTTGGTTTTGAGTTTGACTTCCTTATTGTAATTATCATTTGTATTCATACTTTAGGGTGCGTTATCTTTCGCTTATTTTCACTTATTCGGTCAGGTAATCGGTGGAAATCAGTAGAAAAAAAAAAAAACACATTTTGAATTTATGAGTGTATTCTGTTACACTTACTGTTATTTACCCGGTCAAATCAAATCAGATCAGTGGAGATAATTTAGTTGATCAATTCAGATAAGTAGAAAATAACATAGTTTTATCCCTTCTACCGACCAAAAGTTAACATGTTGGGGTGAAAAATGTTGTCAAAGATAACCAACATATTGAGAGTCAACTCTTTTTTTCTTTTCTTTTTTTTTTTTGTGTTGGGGAAGGTTGGTCAAGAGATCACGTTAATGGATGATCATTAGTACTTTCATTAAACTTGTTACAAGAAAAGTCATTGACAATATTTTCATCAAAATCTCCGACAAATTTTATTAGAAGATGGTTCCGCTTATTTTGTTAAAGGATATCAAGTATGAATCTGAGTTTAACTTGTGTGTGATCATAATTATATGGAGTACTACTGTTTGTACTTTTGGTTAAACCAAAAGTGTCGATCTTAAACTTATGATTGAAATTTGCCTATTTTGTCATTTGGCCATAGATGAGGGTTTTTTCATTTAAATCTTCTAATCTACCCTAATAAGTATAGTGTTAAGAGTACTCCTCCATATACCTTGTATAGGTATATGTATTTTGTTGTAAACTTAAACCAATCCCAATCACAATTACAGTTTTGCCGTTAAACCTATGGTGGGTGTAACCAAATGTAAAGTATAGCTACTACTACTAAAAGACAATGGATGTTATTAATTTAGGCTGTTGATATTAAAGGCAGCCAACATCTCCTGAGAAAAGCTAGTGGAATCTCATAAAAGCATAAGGGATGAGGAAGAGGAACATATCATGCATCCTCCCACCAAAGTGATCTAATACTATCGAGTATCCTTTTTTTTCCACTCACTTTCATGGGAACTTTTCAAGATAAATTAAAAGAAGTGGTGAGTAGCTTTAACCAAAAGACTGATCTCTCTAGCTTGTCATTTTAGCCACTTTCTAATTTCTATCTATACATGCTTTGTTTCAACTCCTCATTTCTCACCATGTTGTCCAAAATAAAAGTAGGAGAGTTTAGAGAGGAGAAAAAGGTAATGGAAATACGAGAAAACAATGTCTCATATATAAAGATCACAAAAACTCACATGAAACAATCTTATGCATAAGTGAATAAAAAAGTGATATCAGCGTGTATTAAAAGTGATCACTCCATGCAAAAAAGTAGTGATAGCTAATGTATGAGGCTGCCTCATATATAAGAGAATATTTGTATAATAATTCAGACAAATTTATTCATTTTATGTATCAATTCAGAAGTACATATTCTAAAGGTTTACCTTTGCTGGCCCATTTTGATCCTTAAGCATCTGATTCTACCCATCATGATCGATAAAAATTCATTGTTGTTGTCTCAACCGGAACAAGAGCATGATCAATATATAGATAAAAGATAAATGACTTTCACCGTAGTAATTATAATTTATATACTCAGCGGTGCTTTTTCATCTCTCTTTTACATACATAATGATCATATTCTTCTTTAAAGTATGTAAATTCATTTTTCATTTGTAGGCTACTGTTTTGTCAAACAGTGTAGTAAGTAAAGTCCATTCTTCATTGTTGAAATTGTTTATCATGAAGGAAAATAAAGTTACTTTGGTAAGTAAAGTCCATTCTTCATAGTAAGTAAACAGTGTAGTGAGTAGACCATTGTTTATCATGAAGGAAAATAAAGTTACTTTGGTTCTTGAAGTTAAAAATTAACACAAGTCCTAAACATAATTACGATTAAATTATGTAAAAAGTTTAACCTCAAAAGTTTAATACAATTAGGAAACTACTACTAAATAATATCTAAACAATATTATATGCTTTACTTGCTCAACAATATTTTACATAAACTAGACTTATATTCTAACTAAAATACTTTCCTTAACCAATATTGAGCGTGGAGATCTTTGGTCCAACAAACCTCCCCTCACGCTCAATACTCTTCAAGTTGATCAATGCTTCAATCTTGCATAAACTTTGCGCTACCTCCCCTCGAGTTCAAATCTCTTGGAATCTTCAACACTTGCAAATACTTGACACACTAATATTTTATGCTAACTAAAGCACTATTTTTGCTGAACACATTTTATCACTTGGCCGTAGACATAATTTCCTACAAGTACAAAAACTCTCCATAACGAAGACTTCTCCTCTAATAAGAATAGTACTCACGCTAGCTAGACATGCACCGTTGCACTTGGACGTACAAGCTTGAACTTTGATAAACATGACTAGACTTGGACTTTGCTATCTATTACTTGGCTTTGACTTTTTGTGCTTTTAGGGGCTTGTTTCAATAATCTCCCCCTCAAGCCCACAATCTCTTCGATCTTTTCAAAAACTTTTTCTTTTTGCTTCACCTTTTACATGCTTCATCATATCTTCTTTGCCGCTAACCATGCTCTGATACCATTTGTTGGGCTTTTCACTTTACTTAGAGACCACTTGATGCGGACTCTAATTAGACTATAACGCACGCGGAAGCATAACTGTAAAGAACACAAGATATACGTGGAAAACCCCTCCTTAACTTTGAGGATAAAAAACGGGCTAAACTTTACTATACTTTGGCACTTGACATACTTGACTTGGTGATGGGAACATTTCTGACCACCTGACTAGACTGATGGAGCCGGGGACAAACCCCCCGTTCACTCTCATACTTTTACCTTCTCCTAAGCCCTCTTTATATAGGCCATAATTAGACTACAACTAGGTTACTTTAACCTAACTTGACTCCTAATACAATTAGGAAACTACTACTAAATAATATCTAAACAATATTATATGCTTTACTTGCTCAACAATACTTTACATAAACTAGACTTATATTCTAACTAAAATACTTTCCTTAACCAATATTGAGCGCAGTGGCGTATCCAGGAGGGTACAAGAGGGTACAGGCGTCGACCCTCTTTTTCGGTAATTTTTTTGTCAGTTTTATAAAGTATATATATTATGGAAGGCATTTTGTATCATAAATACTTGTGTGGAGTATTGGTATGACCTCTTTTCTATTACCTTGTAGATTGTAGGTTCAAATCTTGAGAGCAACTATTTTCTAACTATTTTTCTTCTATAATTCTTCCCATCTTCCATTTTTTGATCTAATCCATACCTCTTTCTTAATTTTATAATCACAGGTGTTTTTTTTTTTTATATTATCCTTTTCTTTTTTAAAGTTTATACATCATATCTATTATTATATACCTCTACAATTATACAATTAAGGTTATACGTTGAGTGTCAAATAAATCATATTTAAAAATAAAAAAATAAAAAAATCTTCTCCGATTTGTACCCCCAGTACTAAATTTCTGAATACGCCACTGATTGAACGTGGAGATCTTTGGTCCAACAAAAACAAACGAGTTTAAAGTGAAACAAAGGGAGTAACAGATAAAAATATGTGGTCGAAAGCAAGAATAGATTCTAGTATCCTCCTTTAAAAGAGGAGAAGGTTACCTTTATCAAATAATACACCGATTATTTCTCTTTGTTCATATACTTTTCTTCGATCATGTGTGAATCAATTCAGGCAAAGTTATTCAAACTCTCGGTTTTTGATACACACAACAAATTCCCTATAATTATTATAGGGAAACATTATGCATGTATCAAAAGCTAGAGAGCGAACACCTTTACCTATTGTTATAAGAAAAAACAAATTCCAAGATGCTTCTGTGATTTATTTATTAACAAAAGTTAAACATAAATTCTCATTAAGTAAATTCAAAGGGAGAAGAAATTTGAGATCATCAAAGACAAAAAGGTTGAAACAATCCACATCAAAATTGAAAGAAACTTTTTCAATTTATGACAAAAATGAAGATGGCAAAGTTAGCCCTTCAAATCTTGGCGTTATGATCCGGACTTTGGGCGGTAACCCAAGTGAGGCCCAAGTAAATGAAATTGTTGTGAAGGAGAATTTAAATGGGCCGTTTGATTTTCAAAGATTTGTAGAGTTGATGAGAAAGCATTTACGGGCCAGGCCCATGGACCGTGAGCTACATCGGGCCTTTCAAGCGATTGATAATGATGCTGATGGATATATTGACGTTTCGAAACTTAGGCATGTTCTTACTACGATGGGTGAGAGTTTGGATCCGGATGAGTTTGATGAGTGGATCCAAGGAGTTGGTGCCAAATCGGAGGGGAATGTCCGGTATGAAGATATTATTGCCCCAATGGTGAATGAATGATTGATGTACAATTTTTGTTTGTTTTTTTTTTTGTTTTTTTTTTTAGGTTTTTGGACAGGAAAATAAGGGTAAATTCATTTTGTGAAGTGGAAAAATAAATTAATGTTTAGGTTCACATGATAAAGGGAGGAAAGCAAAATTTGGAGTGGATTTAGAATATGATTTTCTCTGAACATGATTAATGTACAAATTCATTGAGTTAGAGTTATTGTTCTTCTTCATCCTTAAGTTTTACGTTATATTTTTCTCCTTTCATTGTTCGTTGCCAGATCAATGAACACTATTGTCCTGTTCAATTTAAAAGGTCAACTCTTTTTATATTTTCATATATGGCATAAAATGCAGTAAGGATTTTCTGTCCTACTTTGTGTGTCATCTCCTATCCCACTCCCTTATACAGTTGACACGTCAGCTTTTAAATTTTGTTCATTATTAGATTGAAATGCATGACAAAATCACGAACGGGCAGAATGTGATTGGGACATGGAGTGGTACATATAAGGGGACAGAATATCCATATTGCATAAAATGACCTGGCAATGATGTTTTATAATTTGGCAATAATTTTTTTTCTTTATTTAAATATTGGTAAGCCGATTCTATCCCCTAAACCCTTAGTTAAACTCGGTCGAAACTAAGGTTACTGTTGACTCAACCTCTCCCATCGTTGAAGGACATTGAATCCGAAATCTCGTAAAGGATAACATGTAGGAGTTATTGCAACAGAAGATAACATAATACACTTGTATTTAAAAATAGTCGTTACAAATTAAAATGATATAAACGGGTGAACGACATCCACTGATTTTAATATACCGAGTTATTGAATTTCGATGATTTGATCTAATTGGCAAGTGACCTTTAATATGATATGACTAGGTAGGTATTCTCCACTGATCTGAACTGTTAATGAAAATAAGTGAAACAATGTTTTTTTTCCCATTGATTTCCACTCATTTGAGTTAACGAGATGAGTGATCCATTGATCTAATTAGAACGGTAAGTAACCTCTACTTGATTGATCTGGTTGAATCCATTGAACTAACATAATCGAGAAGTGGAAATAAGTGAAAAAAGAACACACCCTTATTTTCTTTCTTTCTTTTCCAATCAATACACTTTCAAATTATGAGTTTGCCAGTTGCCATAAAATTATACTGTACATTTTGCATATTGCATGTGAAAAAAATGCCACAAAATAATCAACCTAAAACATGTGTGTCTTTTGTGGGGTATCTTTGAACATATGTCTTTATCAATTTCTCTTCTTTAATGTGGAGATGATTTACATTTCAACAACTTAGCCTTCTACAAGAGAGACATACAATTAAGATTGAATAATTGATGCCAACATAGATCATTCTCGGCATGTAAGACACTTTCGAAAATGAATGTTAGGGTTAGGAGGGAGATAGGACAAAAAAGGAAAGATATGCCATTATATCCCATCATTTACTAATTTTTCTTGTCTTTTGTGTGAACGTCTTTTTCATTAACAATATCACAAATGACTTTTGACACATAAATGCTATATGATCATACAAATTATTGCGTAGACATTTATACATATACTCGATTGTGTCCATATGTTGATGATGTTTATTTTTGATTTATTCTAGTTTACTTTTACTTTGTTACAATAATGTTGTGTTAGTATTGTTTTGGTTAGAATGCCACACATTTCTTTTTGATAAATGAGATGCATATATAGATATTCTTAATCCCAATCTCATTATGTGAGCGTAAGTTTGAAGGTCTCATAAAAAACCTCTTCTTGCGTAAAAATTTATTATGGACTTTTTATATTGTAAATTTTCTAGAAAAAGAAAGAAGAAAAATAACAAAATTATTTGATTTCTATCATTCAAACTTCAAAGTTCAAACCTGAAAAGACGCAACATTTGCATCATCTCCAGATTTGAGTTTTGACACACCTTTCTAGAGAATAGAGAGAGAGACAGAGCTGTTTGTGGGATAAAAAAGAAGCCTTGTCTTTTGAGTTTCGAACAACAAAACATTCTTTCCACTCAAAACACCACCACCAACACAAAACAAAGAATCAAAACCCAAATCAAAGCCAAAACCGAAAATGGGAAAAGATTTGAGTGATGATCAAGTGAGCTCAATGAAAGAAGCTTTCACTCTCTTTGACACAGACAACGATGGCAAAATAGCCCCATCAGAGCTAGGAATTTTGATGAGATCTCTTGGTGGAAACCCAACACAAGCCCAGTTGAAAGAGATTATCTCTCAAGAAAACCTAAATGCCCCATTTGATTTCAACAGGTTTTTGGATCTGATGTCAAAACACCTAAAGCCTGAGCCTTTTGATCGTCAACTTCGTGATGCTTTCAAGGTTCTTGACAAAGAGGGAACTGGGTTTGTTGCTGTTTCGGATCTGAGGCATATTTTGACTAGCATTGGAGAAAAGCTTGAACCTGCTGAGTTTGATGAGTGGATCCGTGAAGTTGAGGTTGGATCTGATGGGAGGATTAAGTATGAGGATTTTATTGCTCGTATGGTTGCCAAGTGATCTTCTTTTGTCTCTCTCTCTTCTGGGTATGCTTCAAAATTTTGTCTTTTGTTATAATTTTTTGTTGGGGTTGGATAAAAAGTTTTTGGTGGGTTTTGTGTTTTGTTCATGTTTTGGTGTGTAATGTGGGCATATGATAATTGCGTTGTGTTTTATTGTTTTTCTTCTGGGTATGGGGAATTGGCTTGATTTTTTTGTGTGGTAATTGTTAGGATTTTGCCTTTTGCGTTTTCTATTAGTGGGTTTATTAGTGGAAATGAAAATGATTGATGGGTGTGCCATTTAGAGAAATGAACTTGTGTTGCACAATGTGTGAGAATTGAGTTTTGGGTAAGCAATTTGAGATACATGGTGGTCTAGTTAGCTGAAATGATTTAGTATCGAGAATTACGAAATGTGAGCTATATATTATTAAAAGACGATTCTGTAGAAGGAGGGGGTATCTAGTTCTGGAGGTTGTTGATAATGTCCGGAAATCAGGATTCAAGCGATAGGATATGTGAGAAATTAGGCCAGGATCAAGCCATAAGTGAACTCATATACCACAGGTTTCAATAGTCTCTTGACCCAGGAATTTGAATCATTATGAAAGAAAAGTATAGTCAGATATTCCAATCTGAGCAAGGGGTGTACGAAGCAAGAGACGGCTACTTTAAATATGTTTTTCCAAACAAAGAGAAGGAAAGTAGCTATCTTTTAGTTCATAAATGAGCTCACAACATAATCATGGTTTCAGCTTTCCTTCTCCTTATTTGTTTTGTTTTGTTGTCTATTGTTTGTGCCTAGTATACTGTAGGCTGTAGGCCTGTAGCCTAGCTCTTGAGTTTCACAACTGGCCTTTAGGCAACACATTTTTAAACCTTCAATTCGTGATGATAAATCAGCCATTGCATGCAATTGGGAAAATGATGCTTATGTGAATTCGAATCATGAAGAGTTTGTCTTAGTATTGGGCAAACTTGTGAATGCCTCTAGAATTGGTGGAGGACGACTCCAACAATCCTAATTGCGTTAACAGATGTCAAAAACATCTCATTGTTCTTGTATTTTCAATTTGCATCTCAAAACATGGTTGTGCAGAACAGGGTTTTTTTGTTGGTTGGGTGCGCTTTCTTTTATGGAAAAGAGAGCTCTAAAAGTGGTATTGCAAGATTATAGATTTCATAGTACTAATTAAAAACTCATTTGATACGAGTCATGAGGGAATGAATTAGTGGGAATGGTGATAATCATTACTACACTCAAGTTGAAGAGAGACTCGTCTCATTGGGTTCCCGTGTTTCTTTATTGTGGGGAGGTGTTGTAAGCAGTAATCAAAACAAGTGAACATAAATGACATCGTTGATTATGGGGGATACTTTGCCTTGATCTCCTTGTGGAAGCACTTCATACTTGTGTTATGTTCCCTTAATTATACACATTTCAATATCATTTCCATTGAATCAATTCCTCAAAGTGAATGAGCGGTTTAGGTTAGTTAGCTGAATCCAACGAGCTTTTGATTGGGAACTTTAAGATTTCTATTGTATGTCGGTAAAAAGGTAAACAATTGGGATTCTATAGGTATTATGAGATCTTGTGTGCCTATTGCTTATGGAGACGTTGAAGTTTCTTATGGTATGGAAATTGAATGCTATGTTTCTTTCGCTGGATGGAAATGTTAGCCAACAATATAGCATAGCATGCACTACGGTGACTGGATTTGTCAGTCACGACTAAAAAATGTACAGGTGACACCCTTGTTTGGTTCACTACGATTACCAAATTGTGTTTATGTCATGACAAAAAGAATTTCCAGTTACCTCGTGACAGTAGTCATGACTGAAAATTTGTGTGGCCCACAAGAAGCAAGTCAGCATATCTATAAAATTTAGTCATTCAGTTTTTAGAACATTTTCCAAAATAATTTTTCTTTTTTGTAAAAATTCATAACTTTTCATTCTCTATGCATTGATACTCATTTTGCTATAATTTTGACACACCTCTTCTACTACCTATTGCTATACAATATGTATAGTAGGAGAGATAAATGGGTCATGACCCACATATAGCAAAATGGGTGTCAATTTATAGAGGATAAAAAGTAAAGAATTATGTTAATCTTATCTTTTGTTAAGAATTGTCTATATGTTCGCCTTTCAAAAATTGAAAGGCCGTAATTTTACCTCTACCGACGTGTGCCCCTCAAGTTTTCAGTCATGACAAATTGACAATTGTCACAAGATGACTAAAAAGTATTTTTTGTCATGACACAAACAGAATTTGATCACCATAGTGAGCCTAAAAAATGTGTCAACTTGTACCTTTTTAGTCATGCTCGTTGGTTGGAGTTCTTCAACTAATTTAATGCCATTGTGTGAAGTAAGAAGGGAATGGCAGACAACTGCAGTTGGATTTGCTGTAATCATTTGAGGCATGTTTCTGTGTTAAGAGTTGGGGAGATCAATTTCCTGGGTTGGTTACCTGTGCTGATTATGGGATTCAAGCAAACAAGCAGCAGAAATGGGTAACTAAGTGCAAGCCTACATTCAGATGAAATAAAAATGGCTATGGGATTAGGTGAGGTGGGCTGGGGCTTGTTTAGCCATGAGATGCCGAGGTGTTCTATACTTCACTTTTTAGTTATTAATAAAAGAATTAGGATAGTGTCTGTATTGAGCGTAATGGTTTTAGGGAACTGTTATTAATCCATTTGCTACGTGTAAGTTCTCCAGATCTGTTTGGACTGTTGTGCGTGGTAGATTAGTGTGTATTGAAACATAAGGGATATCGTCAAGAACCTTAACCATAGAAGTCCTTTGAGGAGACTACAAGGTGCCGCTTATGAACTCATGTGTGAAATAAATATCAGAAAACGCCTACAGTAACAGAGTTCTGGATGTTGTTGGAAGAATAAGTTTCTAATTGTCTGATCAATATGTGTGCTAGATACATTGAATTTGTGATCTCTTCTCTGTTGGGCTATTGCTGGTAGGGTTACTTGTCTCAATCTCCCCTCCTCCCCAAGCAAACACTGGACTATTCATTGTTGAGGTGCACTGGTAGCCTGCTAGTAGATGGTGGTGGGGTTGTTAATTCAAGACTAGTGGGAGTTTTTAATTTTTTATGGGACTCTGTCATCTTGATTGGGTGTCTTATCTAATCATTCTGTAATATGTTGCACTGGTAGCCTGCCACTCGATAATTAAAGTGTGCGGGTCGATACAGGGTAATGTTCTGGATCTCTATTTGATATATTGCATTTTTGAAGGAATCAAACCACGGTGCTTCGCTTTGTTGAGGGAAAGATTACCATCAAACTTAGCATAGTGAAGTAAAGAACCCCTAAAGACAGTAGGCTAATCCACATTGTTTTTCTAGAGACCTCATTATGACTTTGTCATAGTTTATTTGAACATAAATGTGCTGCACGTGATTGGGCTCTTGTAATTTGAACATCACCTAGTATTCCTGTCAGCCAAGTATTTGTGGAGGCCATGTCCTTTGCCTCTAAGGATTCTTGCTTGTGTGCTAGCCATTTAGTCAAAACAACAGTTTCAGCATATGGTCTTTTATGTTGAAGAATGCATGTTAGTATGTGATTATGCCAGTGCTACTGATTAGCTTTGCTGGTACAAGCAACATCCATGCATCGAAGAATAGTGTCTTGGCATATGGCCCATGATTGTTCCCTTGTTAATCTGGAACCTTTTGCTCTCATGTTGTGTGTCGCCTATTTTTTTCGTTTCCTTCACGCTGATTGAGTTTAGATTTCTTCTTGCAGGTGAGATAACCCGCTGAATATGGGGTTTTGGTTTTGCGCAAAGGGTGACAGGCCTTGCCTTGTGTGGGTCTTGGAGTGTTTTTTTCTTATGTAGTGCAAACCTTTAGCTAACTTTTAAAAGTACTGTTAAGTTTGCTTTTGATGTCCCTCTACTTTTAATTTGAGGTGGGTGTTTGTGTGGTTGACAAATGGTGCTTGTATTTGGGTGGGATCACGATTTGTCTCAGTTCAAGTAATGTTTCTAGTACGCTTATTTTGTGTGTAGACTAGTTGCATTTGTAGCTGCTCTAATCTCTACAAGCACCATATGTGCACAGTGCACTGCTTTTTTCCCACATTATGAAATTATGGATGAACAAAGTTACAAAGGATGTGAATATGGGTGGATTGTCTTTGATAAGGTTATGCTCTTGTTCTTCAACTTTCTGAGACTCGTTCAGTCGTTCTTCATAACACTATAGCTCGTGCAGTTATGCGAAGAGAGAGACTGGTTTCAGTGTAAACGTAGCGAGGATTTATGGATTTGAATCCTTAAAAGGGCATCACACCCTTGCTAGGTCTTAAAAGTTGATGTTAGGGTGTAACCAAAGCAAAAACATCAAAGAAATTTCATGCTTAAATGGATGCATCCATACAAATACAATTGTGTTGTATCCATTCTTATGCCAAATAACTTGTCACTCCAATTTCAACGGAAAAACTTATGAAATTGAAACTTTTATTGTGTATAATTGGTAAAGAAGTCAAGCGTGTGATTTTCGCCATCCTGACTTCCTAAAGACTATGCAATAAGAATTGATTTATGACTAGTCAAAACACTCTCAATATTTGTACGACAGCCGCATGAGATGAACTCAATATCAAACTTCAAACCCCCTCCCTATGAAAATCTTGATCAAATGTATATGTTCCTATTGATTTTTTTTTTTTATCTTCTCAAAAAAAAATATTAATTTCTTTGTCCATGGCTTAAATAACCTGCGAGGAAAAAAAATAAAAAAGAAAAATAAAAAGGGGGATAGAACTGGCAAAAACTGACCCGATTTGGTGAACGATCTGAACCCGACCCGTAACAGACCCAACACGAAAGGCTCGAATCCGAAGTGACCCGACCCGAAGGTCGTTATACAACCTTTGTCAAATCTGTTGGGTAACCCGAAATTAACCTGACCCCGTTAATAACCAAACCCTACCCGTTTGCGAGGTCTAAAATTATTTGGGCTAATTTGGAAATTGGAATTATAGAACGACGCCCGAAAGAAAGTGCGAGTAACATTTTTTAACTTTGGGCTTAAAAACCGGTCCAAACAAGCCTGAGGAGAGTCGCAAAATCCAAACACCATTTTTAAAACAGAAGGCAGCAGATAAACAGAGGGCCTAGGGTTTTTGAGTAATCTCTTTCAGAGAAGAGAAGAGAAGAGCAGCAGCCAAGGCGCAAACTTTCTCTCTCCCCACAACCGGAAGCACCTCCAGTTCTCCTTCTCATTCGCAAACATGGGTCGTATGCACAGTGGCGGGTATTTCATGCGCTTTCTCTCTCCTCTTTCTTTCTTAAGTATTTATCTGTTGTGCTCTAATGGCGTAATTGTTGTTGTTATTGATTTCATTCAGTAAGGGTATCTCTGCTTCTGCTCTTCCCTATAAGAGAACCCCACCTGCCTGGCTAAAGATCTCCGCTCAAGATGTAAGCTTTTTTTCTTGTTTGCCAAACCCCATTATTGATTATATTTTATTGTTTCAAATCAATGTTCTGTTTTATTGATTGATAATTTTGGCAGGTGGATGACAACATTTGCAAGTTTGCAAAGAAGGGTCTTACACCATCCCAGATTGGTGTCATTTTGAGGGATTCTCATGGAATTGCTCAGGTTCACAGCGTTACTGGCAGCAAAATCCTTCGTATCCTCAAGGCTCATGGTACATTCCTGCTTCTTTTTATAAAAAAAATATGAAATTTGGGCATTGGAAGATTAGTTGGGTTCTTGTTTATTTGCTGTTTGAATTGCAAATTTTGGGTTTTTACATTTCTATTTGGAAATAATCTTAAGAGTTGATTATTGGGTATTGGATATCTGTTATTTGGGACAATGAGTATTTTGCTCCGTGGCCAATTCAAATTTGTCACTGCTGAAAATGTATTAAATTGGGTCACTGATCTACTGCATTGTTTGATTCAATCGATGTAAGCTACTAAGCTAGTATATGCATGTTCGTTTTTCAATTTTTTGTCTTCCATTTTGGTTAGAAGGATTAAGTTAGCAGGAATTGTAAATAAATATTTGGAAGCAAATTTAGGCTCACAGAGAGAAATTGTCAACAAAAGGAGAATGTGGTAGTAAAATGGGTCCGATACCATATTTTCAGCACAATTTGAGATGTATGTATGACGTGTCAGGAAAAAAAATGATGTAGAAAAACAAGTTATTGTTGAGGGAATGCATTACCTTGGGGACTTAAAAAGAACGTTTCTCAGACAATTCAAGTTCATATTACATCTTCCAGTATCATTCTTATTATTCTGTTGCCTTGAATTACATGAGCCATAGATGTTGTGCTTTTATTTGTTTATACATTTAGATATAGTTGTTCTCAGAAAACTTGTGCTTATTGACGGTCCTGTGCTGATCAGTTTCTCCGTTAGCACGCAACATAATCATAAGCTAGATTAATGTGCCACTGCATTTCAGCTTTCCTCAACATCATGAGAAAAGCTTTCAATGTTTTGGCATACATACTTTTTGATGTTTTGTTAAACCTGAGGGGGTAGCTTAGTTGGTAATGGCCTCTGAGATCTATTCCAGAGGTCCCAAGCTTGACTCCCGAGTCCCCTCAAGGTCATTGGAGGTTTTCCTGGTCATTAAATTCAGGGTGCATGGGAATGGCCAAGCAAAAGGAAAAAGCTTGGATACCCATGTTTTATAAAAATAAAAATAAAAAACTTATTTGTGTTATATATATTTGGGCTGCCAAGCGATGTATAAATGTCTCATGTAACTAAATCTTGGGAGTTTTATTATTTTTGTATTGGAGAACTGTTTGAACCGTTCTATTTAAAGATTACCTTTAGCTTTCTAATACTACAAATTGAGATTTTAGGTAGAGAACTTGTATGGCAACTGAACTGGCATTGATATTAGTTTGGCACATGAAGTTTCTATTAGTAGTCAGTAGATTCATGATTTACCCTTGCAATCTGTTTGTTTCATATATTATTTTACCATTTGTACTCGTATTTACTGCATGTCTTACCGTTTCCTTGGGTCTGTTCTCCTTTTGTGCCTTACTGAATTTGATGCAAAATAATCCGACTTTTTTGTGGACCATAGTAAAGGATAACTCTTTGTTTGGTTCTGTAACCAAGTGAAACCAGTTGCTTCCTCTGCTGGTTATGTTATCGGAAGGAAATCTTTGTAGTGGAACTGTTTGTTTGAGTGCTTTGAGAGATGATGTTTGACTGATTTATTTCCTTACTCTCAGGTCTTGCACCTGAGATCCCTGAGGATCTCTACCATCTCATCAAAAAGGCTGTGGCCATTCGCAAGCACTTGGAAAGGAACAGGAAGGACAAGGACTCCAAGTTCAGGTTGATTTTGGTTGAGAGCAGGATCCACAGACTTGCCCGATACTACAAGAAGACAAAGAAGCTCCCACCCGTCTGGAAGTAGTAAGATGCCTTCCCTAGTTTTCATTTCTTCTACCCTTCACTCAAAATTTGCAGGTCAAGCTTTGACTAGTTGTTGCCCTTATTTGTAACTGTGTATAATTTATTTGAATTACAGCGAGTCTACAACTGCCAGCACCCTTGTGGCTTGATCATGTTGTCAGCAAGTGGATGAATTGAGAATGAAAGCATGCAACCTTCTAGTGGAGCAAGCACTTTTTTCCCCTTCATCTTATGGAGTTGTTAAACTAGTGACTTGCAATTTGACCGTGATCGAAAATTTTGTTTCATCATAGCAAGTGTAGAATTGGAGAGTTGCAGATATATGCGACTCTTATTTCCAGATATCAATGAATTCCATCCATGTTAGTTCAATTGCTTTGTCGTATGAATTTGCTTAAAGCTTGTTGTTCTTGTTCTTGTCCATTTTAAATCCCTCTATGGTTTGAAACAATTGGTACCATGTGTGAATGTGTGATGTGAGGCAAGGGGCTGTGTATGGCTGTGCTTTACTAGTTGATGACTTGGGAGTAAGTGCTAGCTTTACTTTTGCGTGTTGAAGACTTTGGGTTGGGTTGAGGACTGTGATTGCAGGATGTTGCCTTTATTTTTTGAATTGCTACTCATGAATGTTGCGCTGACAATTTTGGTTGATGATACGATGATTCGGCTTATTTGGTGAAAAATTAAAAAACATAGAAAGGCTTTAAAACTCCTACATAACAGATGGCGGGATAAATTTCTTTTTCCCCATGATTGCCCGTTGGAAATTAAAACCCCATCTATATTTTCTACCTCGTCATTATACCACCATTGAGAGAGAGAGAGGGAGGGAGGAAGTGGGCTCAATTTATGTGAATTTTGGTTTGCAATTGTTTTTTCCCCTTTTCAAAACGAAATCCTAACTTTAAATCTCTTAAGAGGTACACTTAGAACAACTCCTGAACCCGCCAACTTGGAATAAACACTAATCCCTCTAATTTCTATTTTAAGATTTAGGTGAAATATTAATTAAATGCCCATAATTGGGGAAAGGATCCTCTGTTGTTTCAAAAAGAATAGTAGAGTGATGTCCTTCAAACCTCCACCCTTGGATTGAAGGGGGTGGATTGGCCCTTTGATGGAGGGGGTAGTTTTTTTTTTTAAATTTAAACATGTAGAGGAGAGAGATAGAGAGAACAAAAGATAGTAGAGAAATAAAACAGTAGAGGATCCAAAAAACGAGTAGTAAATGTACGAAATTCAAAAAATAACCGCAGATTCCCCGCCGACAACTTAATTGGGTTTAAGTGACCGAGTCAAAAGGTAAATATGCCAATACGTCGCCAGAATTAATTAAAATGTCAACTTGGTCTGCAGTGCACTTTTAAAATGCCCATCTAGCTAATTGGAGCATGTAGTTATACCTTTCATCTTACACATAACCAAGATACAAAAACATATACTGACAACCCGATGCGTATGGAGGTTACTAATTTGGATCTTCTTAAGATCATTGGAGCCTATGAGATTAGTCAAGCAAAACTCAAACACCAAAAATTGCATAGATACAGTTTGATCTAAGCCTATAGTTGGATCTAAGCCACTGGACTCTTATAGTTCTTGGTTAAGCCTAGGTGTATCCACCTAGGTGCTCTCAAAGATAAAAATGTCTGGGTTAGTAACATGAAAATTATGGGTGAATACAATAAGCAGTGGGTTTTTATTGGGTTGGAAAGGCCTTCCCGAAAAAATTTGGGCGAAATTTTCCACTAGGCCTCGACAAGTCGAAAACGATGGATTGGCTTGCCTTCTTTCGCCCACAAGCACTCTCTCAAACAATTACTCCCTAAAGAGTCTTATAAGATTCAGTGGTTCTGTCAGAAATAGACATGCCCAGTGCATAACTTTCATACTAGGGTATTGAGAGTTTTAAGAATTATTTTCCAAAAGTTACACCTCAAACTTTTCAAGTATATTATTAACTTACGAAAAAAAACAAGGTAGC
This sequence comes from Tetragonia tetragonoides, assembly GCA_038025085.1. Classification (NCBI taxonomy): domain Eukaryota; kingdom Viridiplantae; phylum Streptophyta; class Magnoliopsida; order Caryophyllales; family Aizoaceae; genus Tetragonia; species Tetragonia tetragonoides. The sequence goes on along the minus strand of CM076144.1, from coordinate 13,366,932 downwards.
TATTAATTAAATTTATAATTGAAAAAATACATTGAAAAATAAGAAACTTCAAAAAATTGGGAAAAATTATGAGACCTTACTATAATAGTAAACAGGGCTTGGGGGTCGGTTTGGTGGTATTGGGTGGTGGGGAGCCATGCTCGGTGCCAAAAAACCGTGGATTAGCCTCCGATGTACCTTAATAAGCTCTTCCAAGCCTACCAAGGACTCGATAACCTACTCCGGGGGCCTCCTATGTCCCCTAGAGGTGTCCCGTGCCATTTGGTGCGAAAATATAAACCTTCATTTCGGGGTCTTTCGGAAGCCCGATAAACATGGATTATAGCCTTCGTTTTCGGCTTCTCGGGGTCGTGTGTCGTTTTTTCCCAAACTTTTTTGGAGGATTTATCATCACTGAACATCGATATCACTCATGCCTTCGGTGTTCGGGCTCTTACACCCAACTTATCGTATCATCGTCAATTTTGGTTGATGATACGATGATTCGATTTAGTTTTAGAGGTTGCTTGTTGACGCACACCCAACTCAGTGCTCTGCAGAAACCCCAAAGTGGTAACCAAACGGCTTATTTGGTGAAAAGTTAAAAAATATAAAAGGGCTTTAAAACTCCTACATAACAGATAGCGGGATAAAATTCTTTTTCACCATGATTGTCAGTTGGAAATTGAAACCCTCACCTATATTTCTTACCTCGTCGAGAGAGAGAGAGCATTCTTACCTCGTCATTACACCGCCATTGAGAGAGAGAGAGAGAGAGTTGAAATCTCGAGCGAATCTGGACGAAAAGAGATTGGAAGTTATGTGCGTTTCGGGTCATTCTCGCCTCAAATATTGTAAGGACCTGCTCGATTATGCTCAATCTACAAAGCCCTACACTCAATTGCTAGGAAATGGGCTCAATTTGTAACGACCCGATCTGGCTAAGTGATTAATTATTCTTAATCACGATTAGGCCCAAGATTATCACGAGATTAATATACTTAATAATATTGCATCATTTATTTATAATTAAGTTGTCCGCGTTGTTACCGCCATATCCACCCGAGGGTGGATATTAGGCTAAGAGTAAAGTAATTTACATAAACATCCATAAAGAAAATAAAAACTAGGTTATTACATATAAGCACGTCTTCACAACCAAGCAACCAAAGTAAAAACATAAAGCCTCGATCCTTCCCATGCACATACGTTCCACCATCAAACTGCTCCAAATGTTACCATGCATTCAATACAAAATAAGAGAGAAAATTAGCTGAAAGCTAAGTAATTTTACTCCATTTCGTAAAAATAATAATAGGGTTATATTAAATTAAATAATCATAATAATTGATATAACTTAAATAAAGGATAGAAATAACCTTTCAATGCCTCGATTAGAAAGTAGGCATTCATTTATCAATAATATAAGATCAATGGTTAGCGAATATACGTATATAAATATATGCATATATATATATATATATATAGGAGGATTTCCATGAGAACCTATAGTTATATGTGAACTATGAGAACCCATCTTAACCTTGATTTATAAGATCGAACAGTTGAAAGTCTGATGCGTGACTTTAGCACCTAAAACTAATTGGACCAATGAAATTAGACACTCCCACCTCACCCATCTCCCCAACCAAAGAACCTTGACATCAATGAAGCTCTGAGTCATCTCTCGCCATCTATACCCACAAGAATCTATGGTGTTGGTTCATTTGATTTTTTTTATTTATGCTTGTTCACTTATTCTCTCTCTTACCCATGCTTACCCCTAGCTCTGACATCTTTGCCCACCTCGACCTGCAGCTTCGAATTCCGCCATTAACGGCGATGTAGAGCTCAATCACGGTGGTAGGTGGACCACCAACTTGTTCGCCAGTCGGAGGACGCTCGCCGACTATACCTGACACTGGTGGGTGGTGCTCAGAAGATAGAAAACAAAGGAGAGAGAGAACGTAGGCGGGGTGGGTTTGGGAATAGAACACCGCCGGCAGGTCACCCACCAATCTAACTCACTCGCATTTTCTCTCTCCTCCCTGTTGACACCCCGACCACCGTCCATGAAATTAAGGATTCAAGGGGAAGGTTTAATGATTTAATTTTCTTTTTGCTAATCAAATGATTTAATTCTTGATGAGATAAGCTGTGATTTTCACCGATGATGATTGATGGCCATGAAAATGAAAACTTAGAGCTGGCGGACCTATGTCGTTTAGAGTTGAGGAAGAAGGAGGGGGGGGGGGGGGGGGGACCGCAACAGACCACAAGTTTAAAAGTTAACTCTATCATATATAAAAGTTAACCTTGTCATATTTAAAAGTTAACCTTGTTACGTATGAAAGTTAATTATGTATAAAAGTTAATCCTGTCATATATAAAAGTTAACCTTGTTATATTTAAAAGTTAACCCGTGTATAAATTAAAAGGGAAGTTCTCACAGTTCTCATAGAAACGGGAGTTCTCATATAATCCTCTATATATATATATATATATATATATATATATATATATATATATATATATATATATATATATATATATATGATTAAAAACGATATATCTCATCCTAAGTCTTCTTATTCCTTAATTTAGAATTATCTTCCTATTATTATAAATTGACTTAAACGTATTCTATTTATTTTCGAAGGTTAGGTGATATGAAAGAGCATGCATGTTTTGACTATTAAGTATACAAGCCAAAATCAATCACTATGATATTTAGTCATATTTATCATTATAATACATCATTTCGGGCTTTTTGCCATATAATCATCATTTAGACATATTAATCTCAACATTTCATATACTTGGGTATTATAACCCTACAATTCATATTTATAGTGAGCTCACTCTCAAAACATGCTCTTCACAATTTTAAGAGCGCTACTCTTAGAATCATATCACATAATGCATATATATATATATATATATATATATATATATATAAAGTCACATGAATAAGACTTAGGAATAGTTGCATGTCCATATTTACTCGATATATGTGAACAAGTCTTATAATTGTAGTTCAATATAATCTCTTTTTGAACATAATCATCGAATTGGATTAAGTTTATAATCCAATTAAGTCCATGTCGGAGCATAGGGTACTTAATATATCTAATCATAATCTTATACCGTCCAAGCATAATCTCCTTAAGACATCACTAGTACTCTAGACATCTCACTTAATTACTTAACTCACGACATAGTTAATAAAGTACATAGTTATTTTAGCTATATATATACGTACACACATATATATATACAAGCCTTCCTTCTTTTATTTTAAAGAGATATCCATACTTCACAATTTAAGTTATAAAGTTTAAAACTTTGGAAATAAAGCCTTCAATTATTCATATATCATTCGGTCCATAAAAACATCCAAGCATCATTAAAATCACTTCTCATTTTCTAAATCAACCTTAATGTAAAATCAATTGCAATGTTTACTAAAAATCGAGATTAATCACCAATTAACAAAACAATAATTTTTCGAAAGCTAAGGGGAAGCAATGGACATGAAAGTTACTTTTGAAAATTAATCACAAGCTTTGATCTCTCTTTTTCCTCTTCTCTTCCTTAACCGAACCTCCTTAGAGATTAGTAAGTTCATAAATCAAAATTAATTTTTTAAAATTTAATTCTTATTGTTCATATTAAATGGATCTTTATAAAGTCCTATTTTCTCATCATTTTCGAAAATTTGGGGTTTTTAGGTGAAATTTCTGATTTTAGGGTTTTAACTTATCATTGTTCAAAATTTCTACTTTTAGTAAAATTATCCAAAATCAACATGCAAATACGTAAGGGTTTTGAGCTAGTTTAGATGGTCTCAGTTCCACTTGATTATCGTCCAAAATGTCGAGAATGAGAGCTTTTGTTTAGGTCTTTCATGATTTTGTTTTGATTCATTTCATTTTCGTAAATTTTTGACCAAAAAGGGTTTAAGAATTCTTTACATCTCTTGTGCTCCTTTGGATATGCTTCAACTTGTAAATCATTAAGCTTTGGTTATGGATTTTTCGGATAAAGCAAGAAGATGAAAATTTGTAAGTTTTTGTTTTAATAAAAGACCTAGAAATTTATAATTAAAGAGATGGGTTTGAAAAGATTTTTACCTTTCCTTCTTTCTCTTCCTTTCCTTCTTCTTCTTCTTCTTCTTCCTTCTCTCGTTTTTCTCCTTCTTTCTCTCTTTGTTTTCTCTCTCTAAGTTTTCTGATTTGGGAAGATTGAGAATGAGATTTTGTGTAACACCCCGAATTTTCTACTAAAATAAATAAATAAACTCGAGCCAAAAATCCGGCAGAATTCCTTTTGTAAATACACTACCCAGCCTAATAAGGCTTATAAAAACCCACTTAACAAAAATATAAAACAAAATCCAACAACCTAGCGGAAGACTCTAATAACATCCGGGGCGCTACCGCCACACTTACTCATACGAATGAGTATAAGGCTCTTCAACTGAAAACTAATAATAACAATAATCTCAATATTAGTCTAGGTGGTCTATTTAATTACAACTTAATTATCTTAATAAAAGAACAAACTACTATTTCATTGTATACGTCTATCTGAAAGGTTCCTCACTGGCATCTGTATATACATAAACTTCAATCTGCAAAAAGGTGAGAATTTGCAACATCAGGCTGGAAACTCACATATAGCACGTAAAGCTCATTCTAAATTCAAATCAAGTCTAAACGTATAAACATATTTCAGTTTGATCAATCAAGTAGCTAGATCATACAGACACTTTAATGTACTTTATCTGCATCTATATTTACCAAAGCTTTTGCACTAAGGATAACACCGTCAATCATAGCCAAAACATAAGTACTTAGCAATATTCACTTCAGATAACCTTCAGGTTATCTTGATAGCTTAATATAGCTTTTATTATTAATCTTGCATTACTGAACTGGGCATATGGGAGAGGTTCCTAGGGCCGCCGCATCTCGGGGGCGTTTAAACCCTTGACCACAACGGGGGGTCAAGCCACAACTGGGGGCCAAATGTGCTACACCTGCTGACCACAACGGGGGGTCATAGCCACAACTGGGGGCTAGGTCACAACTGGGGACCGCAACTAAGCTCTGGGGACGTCTCCCATATAACACATCTAGAGTACCCATAGGTTCCTACTACCCAGAGCCATCTTCCACTTTACGTTATTAGTAGCTTAAGTAGCTTATCATTCTTTCTGTATTTTTTGACATTAGCACAACACATCACATAATTACTCACATATTCTCAGCTAGTTTGTAGTTACAATCATATCAACATTCTTTTTTCTTTTTATATCTTATTTGAGATCTTAATAGCTCTTCATTTCTTTCCTTTCTATGACGTGTTCACATTACGTCATATGACTCATATCATTTATCTCAAGCTCGTAGCACAAGAGCACTTTAAGTATCATTCTCTTTATCTGTACTTACTAACATATCACAAAGCTCATAAGATAGGGTAGTCATCAATTTACACATCACACAATAACTTTATATTCTTTGTCTTTAAACTTAGCTAGCTGCAACTAAAATCACATAGATAACAACATTCCAGCACTTCAATTCAGCTCATATAATAAAAGAGGTAATACAATCTCATCCAATAGAAGTTAGAATAAAAGCACTACTATACACATCCTCACAACTACATCCATCTCTGCTCATGTATACACATGAAAACTAACTGATCAAAGCATCTAAAAATCACTCCTTTAACGCACTGCAACACATCAAGTACTAGCTTATATGCGTCTAGGTTTTGGTATGGCATCTAAATACTACTTGTACTATATAAGTCCCTATTCAATCATTAAAACAAAGCTCTCAAAATCTTCTTTACTCGCATACTTAATTTCTAGTCAGCATATAGTTTCTTTAATAACTAATCAAAATTCTAATTCTTTCCCTGCTAAACATTACACACATAAAATAATTCAACTTGGCTTCACATATAACATAGAGGGAATAACACAGTTGGGCTTACTAAGCTATATGTTCCCAAATCATCATAAAAGATAAAATTACATACCTGTATAATTAGCCCATACATGTACCCATTTAACATGAGCCTAAACAAAGTGGAAATTGTAATTCAAATAAAACATTACTACTGTTCATATCATAAGTTCCCCAATTCATATCCAAAACCAATTCAATCACATATACACATAACTAGGCTCAAAGTGAATGTAAAATGAACCTGACGTAATAGACGTAGTTACCTCAAATGCAATTCGCCTCCTAATTGGCAATACCCACGATCTACTAGTTCCAATTCTACAAGAATTAACAATTGGGTCACTCAATTAGCTGTAAATGGTCTATTCCCATCAACTGAAATGAAGGAGGTAAACTAATTTAGGGATTGAACACTATACCTAACCAATCGGTATAGGTGAGACGGTGGTGCATCGGGGCTAGTATGCTGATGGGTAGCGTGTAAGGATGACGGTGGAGCTGGTTAGTGGCGTTGTGGAGCTGGGCGTGGTGTAGCTCGTGGGGTTGGCGTTTCCGGCATCCAATCAGTACCCCTTGTTACAACGATTCATGACTATAAATGGGAGGGCCTACCTCCGGTGCTTCGTGGCTGGTGGCTGGTGGCTCGTGGATAGTAATGGTGTTGAGTGAAGATGCTGTTGCGTGGTGGTGGTGGCATCGAAGATGGTACTGCGTAATGTGATGGTAATGTTGTGTGGCAAAATTAACAAGAGAAAGAAGGAGATAAAGGAATAGATGGGAAGGAGGGAGAAGTCGGTTCATTTACTGATTTCCTTAGGCTTAGGGGTTTCTATGTGGTGTACTCTAATTGGACCCTTTTCTACTAAGTGTTGTGTGTAAAACAAATAAACTAATGTTTTAAGTAAAGTTTATAATTGTTTCTTAATGGGTGCTAGTATATTTATATGCATGTTACTCTAGTACTATTTTCTAACCAAAGCTCATTTTTCTATATACATTGTCTTCGTGCATGCTACTACTCAATTCCAATAACGCATGAGTACATGATAATCAAACCAAATTAACATCAATAATTATAATAATAGCATCTAAGAAAAATTGACACATAACTATAATATTATATACAAATACTCAACATTATTTATGCAAAGAATATATTTATCCTTTTTTTTTTATAGAAAAATACTATTAAAAATACTGGGTATTATATTTTGGAAGGATTTTTAGAAGCTTTAAAAATCTGAAAAAGGAGGAAATAAGGTTTTGTTACGTTGTGGTTGGATTTTCGGTTGATTTGAGGGAAGAGAGGGAGTAATGTTTGCTTGTTGGGTTAATCAAAGGGGATTGGGAAGAGTAAAAGAAATTTAGCTAATGATGGGTGTAGATAAAGAAGCTTCCTATTTGATTGGGTAGTTTTTGTGGGGTGTTTTTAATGCTTTCTTTCTTTTATTTATCCTTCTCTTTTCATTCTTCCCCTTCCCGGTTTCCCTTCCCTTTTTTATACAGCATTTGCTGAATTTTGCTTCTTCTTTAATGTTCCTCTCATCCTCTCACACAAGCCTTATTTTATTTCTATTATTTCCTATCATGTGCAAAACCACAATTGGCCATGCAAAACCATTGAGTCATCATCCAAAACCATGGCCTTGAATTTTCTGATTTTCCCTTGCCATTTTAGGAAGTGCCACTTATGTGGACACTTGTGCAAATTAGGAAGGTCATATTTTATGTTAGACATAAAATATTAAGTCCATGAGTAGCAATTTTTCCCACTACCAAACTTCCCATTTCTACACTTACGACACTTTTAGGAATTAGTAGGATGGTTTAGAGATTTTTTTTTTAAATTTGAGTTTTAGTGCTTAATTAATGATTAGTTTAATACTTAAGAAGTTTAGTCAAGTATTAACGAAATTCTAAAGATTTCGTGTAACATAGCCTTAATCAAGAAATCAAAGAACAGTAATGAAAATATAAAGAGGAACTATTTAAGCATAATCATATAATTAAGACTAAATTAGCTAGTTTAAAGATTAATTTAGATTTTTCGGGTTATTACACAATTGATGTGAATTTGGTTTGCAATTGTTTTTCTCCATTTTCAAAACGAAACCCTAACTTTATCTCTCTTAAGAGGTACAGTTAGAACAACCCCTCAACCTGCAAACTCGGAATAAATATTAACCCCTCTAATTTCTAATTTTAAGAAATTAGGCGAAATATTAATTAAATTACCAGAAATGCAATAAACGAGTAGTAAACATACGAAATTCAAAAAATGACTGCAAATTTCCCGCCGACGACTTAATTGGGTTTAAGTGACCGAATCAAAAGGTAAATATGTCAATATGTCGCCGGAATTATTTAAAATGCCAACTTGGTATAAAGTGCACTTTTAAAATGCCAATCTGGCTAATTGGGGCCTGTAATTATACCTTTTATCTTATACATAACCAAGATACAAAAACAAATACTGACAACCCGATGTGTTGGAGGTCACTAGTTTAGATTTTGTTAAGATCATTGGGGCTTGTGAGATTAGTCAAGCAAAACTCAAACACCAACGCCATCTAAAATTGCATAGATGCAGTTTGATCTAAGTTTATGGATGGATCTAAGCCTATGGACTCTTATAGTTCTTGGCTAAGACTAGGTGTATCCACCTAGGTGCTCTCAAAGATTAAAAAATGTCTGGGTTTAGTAACATGGAAATTATGGGTGAATAAAATGAGCACTGACTTCTTCTTAGGTTGAACTGACCTTCCCGGAAAAATTTGGGCGAAATTTCCAACTAGGCCTCGACAAGTCGAAAACGATGGATTTGCTTGCCTTCCTTCGCCCACAAACACTCTCTCAAGCAACTACCCTTAAATAGTATTACAGTAGAACCTATTTAAATTAATACTCGATAAATTAATAATCTTTCTAAGATAATAATTTTACTCGGAATGACAGTGGACAACAGATGTGTTTTATGTGAACAAGCTGCAGAAACGCATGAGCATATGTTCTTTGCATGTGACTTTGCAACCATGCTGTGGCAACAGATCAGTGAGTTTGTTGATTTCAAAAAACCACCAGTCAGGTGGAATGATATTACTGTTTGGGGGATGAGGCACATTCGAGGATCCTCTGCACACAGGTCCATTTGCAAATTAGTTGTAACAACATGTATATATCACTTGTGGATTTCCAGGAATCACACTATTTTCAGACAGAAAAAGCCAGATATACAGATGGTTATCAAGAAGGTTTAAGTTTGAGCTCAGAGTGCAGCTTAGCAAGATAGAGCTGATTGCAGATACAAAGAAGAATAGGGTATGGTGTGAATCTATGGGGATTGCTCCTGTTTTTAATAGAAAGAAACAGATAGTATAGTTACTGTATAGGAAAAATATAGTTGCTTTGAATTGTCTACAGATTGCCTAGTGGATGCCTTGTTGGCTCCCTGGGATTTGTTTTTGTCTAGTGTTCAGATGATGTATGCTCGATAATTGATCATATTTTGGTAATATAAAGCTCACATTTTACCAAAATTTTTTTTTTAAAAAAATAATAATTTTGCTCGGTCCCGACATGAGCCTAGGGTCTAAATTAATAATTTTGATAAAATAATAAGATAAGAAATTTTTGGAACATCCTCATATAAGGTAAAGGTCCCATCAAAATCATAAATTAATAATTATATATAATTAAAAATATAACTAGGACAACTTTAGTATAATATGAATCTATTATTGTTTTCTTTTTTCTTAAAAGCTAAATCTAGTTGCATTTTATCTCTAACTATCCTTACTGCATTCAAAAGTTCTGATGTTGCATTCTTTTATACTCATGTAGTGCTTTACGTATTTGATCTGTCATTGTTGATTTTTGGACACCTTTTAGATGTGAAGCCATGGTTGGTTGTCTTTGATTTAGATTAACTAACTAGGAATATTTGATGTTGCTTATATAGTGGTTCCATACCATCACAAACTTGCATAAATTTTTGACTAATACAACGACAATGAACATTGTGTATTTGTTTTTGAGGTGATGTAATATATTATTTAGTCACATTGTATATGAGCATCATTTATATAGTCAATAAAAATTACCTTTTTACATGTTTTAAGTATTAAGAAAAATATAGGTTCGTTAAATCGAGAAAGCTCTCTTTAAATTAATAAATTATTAATTTATTGATTAAATAATATCTCTCTAAGTTAATAATAAAATTACACGGTCCCGACATTATTAATTTATAGAGGTTTTACTGTATAAGGTTTAGTGATTTTGACAGAAGCAGACATGCCCAATGCATAACTTTCATACTGGGATTTTTGAGAGTTTCAAGAATTATTTTCCAAAAGTTCCACTTCAAACTTTTCAAGTATATTATTAAGTTATGGAATTTTTTTTAAAAATTTTTCACACAAGGTAGCTATTTAATTTAATTTTTGATTGAAAAAATACCTTGAAACATAAGAAAAAATAGAAAAAAAATCAAAAAAATTAGAAATGTCTTGGGGGTAGGTATGGTGGTACGAGGTGGTGGGGTGCCGCTGTACCCAAAAACCGTGGATTAGCCTCCGATGTCCCATAATAGGCCCTTCCAAGCCTACCAAAGACCTGATAACCTACCCCGGGGGTTTCCTATGTCCCCTAGGGGTGTCCCGTGCCATTTGGTGCGAAAATATAGCCTTCATTTTCGGCTTTCCGGGGGTCGGGTGTCATTTTTGCCCAAACTTCTCCGTGGGTTCTATCATGACCCTAGAGGACCCTCGGTGCCCTGGGAGGGTCATCTGAGTCACCGAACATCGATATCACCCATGCCTTCGGTGTTCGGGCTCTTACACCAGTGTCTCGGAATACGCCCTTACAAGCCTATTAGGGACCCGATAACGGACCCTGTGGGCCTCCCACGTTCCCTACGGGTGTCCCTTGCAATGTGGTGCGAAAATATTCACCTTCATTTCGGGGCCTCTCGGGAGCCAAAAACGTGGATTATAGCCTACATTTTTCAGCTTCTCGGGGCCCGGGTGTCGTTTTTGCCCAGACTTCTCCGGGGGGTCTATTATGGCCTTAGAGGACCCTCGGTGCCCCCGGATGGTCACGAGGTTCCCGAACTTCGATATCACATGTGTCTTCGGTGTTCGGGCCCTTATATTGGTGTTCCGTAACAACGCCCTTATAAGCCTATCAGGGACCCGATAACGGACCCCGGGGGCCTCCCATGTTCTCTACGGGTGTCCCTTGCGATGTGGTGCGAAAATATTCACCTTTATTCCGAGGCCTCCCGGGAGCCAAAAACGTGGATTAATAGCCTACGTTTTCGGCTTCCTGGGGCGCGGTGTCGTTTTTGCCCAAAATTTTCCGAGGGGTCTATCATGACCTTAGAGGCCCCTCGTTACCCCGTGAGGGTCATTAGGATCTCCGAACTTCGATATCACCCACGTCTTTTGGGTTCCTAGAAGGCTCCACAACGAAATTTATTATTTTCGCTCCATATCGGATGGAACACCATTAGGAAACATGGGGGCTTTTGAGTTTGGTTATGGGTTAATAGGTTTGGACGTCCATTTTACTGGTCAATCTCTCTAATGGCCCGAACATCGAAACTATGGGGGGAAAAACAGAGTTTGAGATTCCGGATGAACTTTATGGGGCATTGGGTATCCTCTATGGCTACAATGGACTCAGGAAACAAGTTTGAGCAAAAATCTCAATCGGGTCTCGATAAGCCTAAAATGAAGGTTACAATTAACATTTTTTTTTGACTTCTAGAGAGCTAGAAAATGAGAGTTGTTAAATTTCCACCATTTCGTATGGGACACCCCTAATGGATAAGAGAAGCCCTCGCGATATGTATCAGGTCCCTATTAGTCTTGGGTGAGCGTTTTACTAGTCACCCACTCTAAAAGACCAAACACCAAAAATCATGGGTGAAAACGAAGTTCGAAAACTTGGAGGGCACCGGGGTCCTCTTGGGTCACAATGAACCGAGAACTTTGGGCAAAAATCTCAACCGAGCACCAGGTGGGCAAAAATGAAGCGTATAATCCAAGTTTTTGGGCTTATGGAGGGACGTGGAATAAAAGTTGTTATTTTTGCACCATTTCGTAGGGAATACCCTTAGGAAACATGTTAAGTTCTAGGGGTCGATTATGGGATCCCTATTAGATTTGCACGACCATTTTACTGGTCAACCATTATGAATGGTCATACACGTAAATGAGTATGAGTTTAGGGATTCAGATGGTCTTCGAGGACACGAAAGGTCCTTATGAGTCACAAATCACAATTAACCTCCCAAAGAAATTTGAGTAAAAATTGCAATCGAGTCCCGAAAGCCAAAAATGAGGTTATAATTCACGGTCTTTAGATTTTCAGAAGGTTGCGTAACGAAATACGGAGTATGTTATTTTTGCACCATTTTGCATAGGTCACTCCTAGTACCTAGGGGACAAAGGATACCACCTAGTTATTTTTGCATCCCAATTTTATTGGGTTTGAGAGTAGCCCAACTGCCCAACTTGGTCATTCATAATTTGGGTTTCGGTCTATTGGGAAGCCGAAATATAACCGAGCCGGTTCCCGGTGGGTCGCGCTGTGCCTTTTTTGGCTTGATAAACGACGCGCTAATGCTAAAAGTCTAAAACCCTAGTTAAACCATCGATCATCTCAGAAACCAAAACCTCGAGCTCTCTCTCAAAAATGGCGGTTGGTATCAGAGTTTTCTCAGAGAGAACTGGCGATGGTGCAGGTCAGCCAATTCTAGAGTCTGATAATGGCGAAGTACTTATGCACCTTCAAGAAGCTGTTTCCATTGTTCTCGGAAATCGTCCCTCACAATCTCCTTGCACTCTCTACATCACCTCCAAGTATGGAACACACATTCTCTCTCTCTCTCTCTGAAAATTGCTATTATTTTGGCTAATTTGTGGTGGTTGGCTGAATGTTTGTTTTTGATTTTGAAGGAAAGTGATATGGCTTAGCGATTTGGATAGGAATATTGGGTATGCTGTTGATTTCGTTTCGATTACGCTTCATGCTGTTTCGAGGGATCCCGAAGCTTATCCTTCCCCTTGCATATACACCCAGGTTTGTTTTGTAGTTTAAAGTTCATTTCTTTTTAAGCTTAGTTTGAATTTATTGGAGAAAATTAGGGGTTAGATATCACCTGTTGGGTTTCTTTGAGCTTAATTTGGGTGTAATTGGTTGGTTGTTATTTTGATTTATATTTGCTAAGTGGAGCTGTAGTGTGTAGATTGAGATTGTAAGCATTTGTATTCACATGGTAGTAAAGAAAAATACTAGTATTTGGGGTATCAAAGGTAATAAAGACCTTATAATAGAAAAGGACGTTGGTAGTATATGCTCTACCCAGTGGCAATCAGGGAATGAGTGCGAAATGTTGAACTCGGGAAGTATTCAAAATATAACTCATTCGTCTGGTAAAACAAAAAATACCATCATCCCTGGGGAGTAAATGTTTTAGAAGTAATCACTATGAGCTGTCCAATTTGTGTTTTGTTGGATGAAGATCAGAGTTTTGTGCCAACACTTCAAAGTTCCATTTGGCATGGTTGATTGTTGGCCTAAGTTCCATTTGGCATGGTTGATTGTTGGCCTGAATCTTGCTTCTCGTCTGATTTTGTGACTTTGTCAATTTGACTGTAGATTGAGACCGGAGAAGAAGACGATGAAGATGAAGAGGAAGATGAAGCAGAGCCACAAACTAGCTGGTCTTCTGGGATATCAAAGATTAAAGAGATGAGGCTTGTCCCCTCCGACCCTAGTCAATGTATGTTGACTACTTGTGCTATACCTTTCTGTTATTGGTATAATGAATTAATATCTGATTTTTTAATTTTGATTCTTTGTCATTATTTGGACAGTGGAAACATTGTTTGATGTGTTTTGTGAATGTGCTGAGCTGAACCCAGAACCCATGGAAGGTAAGTACTTTCTTGCTACAGATTGAAGAAAATATCATTATGATAGTTTTCCATTACTTAGGTTGATCACTACGCCCACTGTTTAGATGCAAATGAAGAGGAGCACAATTGGATTTTCAGTGCTGATCAGCTAAATGCTCAGGGTCTAGGTAATGATCAATGATCAATGATCATATCTGTATTCTGCTATACAGTTTAGCTACTGATATGCTATGATGATCCCATGACAATTCCTTTATTGCAGGGGAACATGATTCTGACTCTGCGGAACATGCCATCTTAATAGGTCAAGCAAATGGCGACCATGACTTGGCACATAATGTACTCCAGGTATGTCATGTGTTAAATATGCAGTGTGTCAGGAGAAGTTTAAATTCATTGATTTGAGCCATTATATATATCAAGTGCTCCAGCCATGCCATATAAATAAGTCCTAAATATGAAGTCTTCAGAATAGCCATTATATACATCAAGTGCTCCAGCCATGCCATATAAATAAGTCCTAAATATGAAGTCTTCAGAATAGCTATTATATACATCAAGTGCTCCAGCCCTGCCATTTAAATAAGTCCTAAATATGAAGTCTTCAGAATACTGTCTCAAATGGCTTTATCAGCTTTGTTGTCTTTGCTATGTATCACTTCTGTAAGGTTCATATTCGAGAAATGGGTTTGAAGGAAAGACTGGATTGGAAAATTATGAGAGAGATGCTACTAGAAAGATAAGTGAACTTTTATTAGGTAAGTCTCAAATATAAAGTGAGACTTAAAAGTGGGAAAGAGGAGGAATGTACTAATGCTACAACGGATCAATTGATCTGTTGGATTCTCGTTTCTTGTTTGGTGGAATCTTTATTTTGGTATAACATTCTCAAGCTCTTGGCTTACTTACTACGTTGAACTTTGTATCTAGGAAGTTCACTCATATGTAGGGGGGAAAATCAAGTCAACTGAATCAACCAAGCTGAGTCATAGTAGGCTCGGTCTCGGGGCTCAAGCTGGTTTGACCCAACCTTTGACCGAGCCGAATCCGAGTGCTCTATGAGCCGGCTAGTTACACCCTTTGACCACAGAGTTGAATGTCAATGACAATCAAACCATAACTTCTTTAACAACTCAAAGGTCATATAAAACCCAGTCTCTGTTACCCTGCATTAGGTACAACTTCCAGATCCAGAAGGGCAGCAATGACATGCAATCACATTTCTTTGCATGTTCTCTATATTTAGGTAATGATATTGCCTTTTTTTTGGTTACTGGGGGTTTTCTTTCTATGTTGACAGTTAAAATATTTCTGATGGCTTCAGCTCATGGGGTTGTTTTCCCATAAAGGCTATGCTTGAGTTACCACTTACCATTTTCCCCTGGGCCCTGGATCTCATTTATATTGGGAAAGTTTACCCGATACTACAGAAGGCTGTATAATTTAAGGAGACATAGATCTGATAGGATTAGAAGCATCCTAAAGTCCCAGCTGCCTTGGACTATGAGGATGCCAGATAAGTGACTTCCCAAAGGCTCCAGGGAAAGAGAAGGCCTAAAAAACACTAGTGCATTCTGCATTAACCATGAGCGGCAATATAACAAGGACATTCCGCCACAACAACTTACTCTCCTTCCCTTACCACAGCATACAGAAGGCACCTGAAAGAATTCCGATCAGGTTAGAAACATTGAGGATTCAGACAAAAATAGCTAGTTTTTCCTGGTGCCAAGTAGAGTGATGGTAGTAAGACTGATGGCAGAGTTGGTACTCCTATACTCCTATGTCATTTATCTGTGGTAATGACATGGTATGAGCTTACCTGGTTGAGTAGGTTTATTCCGCTTGCTGCATATTCCCACAGATCCTCGTATCTTTGTCCAAGCTGAGGGGAATTTTTTTCTCTTGAAATAAGGCCCATTTGCTAATAAGATCAGTGTTAGGAGTGACTGAGCTAGTGTCTGCTTATATATCATATGGAGACATGCCTAGGTGATTTTTTTTACGAGCATTTCCCTGTTGTGATTTCTTGTCATTGATAGACACACGTAGTAGCCAAAATAGAATTATTAAGATCAATGCCTCTAATCATGGGCAGATGGGCTAGCATGAGCTTTTCCTATTATCCTGGGCGATTTAGATAGCATTAGGGTACTTCTACCAAGCCAAATCTGGCCATGCCTAATTCCTCATGCCGAATTAGCTAAATTATTATTAAGCTGTGTTGTACAATCAGGCTATCACTTTTTTCAATTTGTTGGCTTCAGTTAAATACGTCAGTAGATATCAAAAAAAAGTTAATATTGTTTTGAACCGACAATGCATACTACCACACCAGTTTAAACCACTATGGATAGATCTCCTGTACAGGGGAAAAGGCATCAAACAGAAAGCATCTGATGTCTGATGTCTGATGTCTGATGTCTGATTTCTGATTTATTTGTGTAGATGACATTAATGTCACCCAGTCACCGTTACTAAGCGATATGACTTATGTGAGGGCTTGCATGCAATTTGGGGGATTGCTCTCATGCAATATAATGTTTAGAGAGAACCAAGTGATGCGTAAATTTCATTGGTGGCAAGCTGAGAAGCAATGCCTTGTGCGCCATGTTCAATATTTTTCCTTTTTAACATGTGGAAGCCTGACCTGAGAATTGATGGGAAGTTCTAAGATTTGTGACAGCAAATATCACTGTGGAGTGTGGATCTGGTAGTATGTCTAAATGTTGCTTCTCTCTGTTTCAGCTGCACATTGATGATCAGCGCTTTGAGGATGCAGAAGAAATGGAGCGTGATAGAAAGAGCAGTCACGAGTGATTCATACAGCAGCAAATGGCTTTACATATCAGAACCTTAGTCTAATTTCAATACCGCCTCTGTCCTCCCCTTCTCCCAATTGTACCTTCACCTAGTGGCTCTTCCGTTGTACAGTACCAAGTCTGTTGAGACTTTCAAACATGTTTGCCTTTTTGGCATTGGCTGTCAGTTGTGTTGCTTGTTAGCAGTTTCTCTGGTCATACTTGGGAGATCAGTTGATTTGAGCACAATTTGTGATGCACTTTAAGCAATCATTCTAAAGAGGGTTTCTTTAATGCCGCCTTGTCGTGTATGGTAAGAACCTTAAAGGGGAAAACAAAAAATGACCATTGCTGTTAGATTTTGGATTGCACATTGTTGGAACCATACTATAACATTCCTGAAATACCGGAAAATGTCATTGCAATATCTCAAGGATACCTTGTCCGCTGGGAGTAGTTGCATGCAAAATTTGCTCTGGGACCAATACCATTTCATTTTGAAGTACTGCGTATTTAATTGTTATATCTTGTTGGTGGGAGACATTTTAATATATCAATTTGACAATCACTTGTAACATTCACTTGATGATAGAGATTATACATGAGACTTTAGTATCAAAAATAAAGAAAAAGAAGTGTATTAGAAGTGGCCTTGAAGTTGTATTTGTTTCAAGGACATATGTATAAAAAGATGCGGTAAGTGAAAATTTTCCATGAGAATTAAACACTTCTAGGTTATTTGTAGTTATTGGACCATGTGATAATATTAGGAGCACATTTTTAACAAACGAGTGAGCTTTCTTAGGAATAAGTGAGTGAAATAGGAAATCTCTCTTCAAAAATTAACTCGACCTCAAATAAACAACCACGTAGGCTAGTCTACGATACATTCATTTCCAAGCCTATAGGGTCATGTAGAATATGACTCTATGAGTAGTTCTAACAATATATGCAAGTTCAAGAGAAGAAGCCAATTTACCTAAAGAGTCTTGGAGCAGATGTTAGCAAGTTAAACTGATAAAAGTATTGAGAGTGTGTATCAATGAATTGAATTCGAAATTCGTCTACGTGGGTCTACGCCTCCCTGCACCACGGGAAAATGAAAACCCACGAGCTAACAATACTCAAATCATCACGAAATTTGAAATTATTATGAGAATCTCATACCCGATTTACTTGCAATTTACGAAGTTTATTGTTATATTAACCATTTTCCTTTTTTTTAGGGAATATAAAGTATTTTACTATTTCGACCCGAAATTAGCCCAAGTTCTAATCGACCCGACCCGTTTAACCCGAATGGTCAACCACAATAGAGTCTTGGACTGTACTGGGCACTTTAGCAAAGGCCTAACCAAAATGGGTCACACATATTCCACAACAAAATCAGACTCTCAATGTGCAGGTGTCAAACTCATAAAACCCATTAAAAAGCCCAAGTCCTAAAACCCTAACCCTAACAAATCGGTGACATATAAACTACTAAACTTCTTTACTTCCCCTCTCATTTCGCTAGAGTTGAGGCCGCCCGAGCTATTGCTGTTCTTCTCTCTCCCGCCTCTCTTTCTCTCTCCTCAACCTCAGGTACTCATCTGATCTCCATTTATCATTTATCTCTAATTACACGCCAGTAGGTTTACATTATGCGATTTTGCTAAGTTTTTTTCCTCTGAATTTTCACTGTAGCACAAACATGGCGTACGCAATGAAGCCAACTAAGCCAGGGATGGAGGAATCCCAGGAGCAGATTCACAAGATCAGGATCACTCTTTCTTCCAAGAATGTTAAGAACCTTGAGAAAGGTACCTCCTTTTTCTTATTCTCTCCGGTTTATTTAATTTGCTCTTTTGCTTTTTGGCTGTTATGTTTGATTTTAGCTTGATGGGTTAGTGAATATATTTTAGTGTTACTTGTTCTGATTAGGATTTGTATTTGAGCTGTGAAAATTTTGGGGTTTTTGATTGAAAATCAGCATAGTTTGAGATGTGAAAAATGGGTGTTTTTGTTAATTTAGGGTCTTTGAAATGAGTTAAGGAATCATACAGGATGAGCTAAATTTGTGGTGGGTATTGTAAGAAAGTGAAGATGACTACTCCCCTTTATTAGTGGAGTGATTGGAATAACTAGTTTCTACAATGTCAAAATAGGTTTTCTTAGCAAGAATAATTGCTGTTGAATAATGGCTAGGTGGATTTGAAAAGCACTATTATTGTAGGATGGTTTCTAAGGTGAAGCCAAGCTTAGCTCAGAAGCTCAGAAGCCCTCTACTTTGTTTTGTTTGGTTGACTTTGAGAATCATAATAGTAGGAGAAGTATGATCATTGGACGGTTTGAGCTGAATTCTGGTTATGTATTGGAAACACAGTTGATGTTTTTGAATTACAGCAACATCAACTGGCATTTGCTTTAAAAAACAGAAAGGGCTGAAGTTACTGGATTGTAGCGTAGTGCTGTGGATTATGCTAGCTACCATGGCTGAGATTGCTAGAGTTTAGAGTAGTGGCTTTCAAATGTGTTAACTGCCATGGTTTAGATGCTGGTGTCATTACTTGGGTAGTGCCAGGGACTTTATTTGGTTCGTTCTTTCTTGTGATTGTATCATTTCTTATTTTGGCAATCGTTATGGATAGTGTCATAATTGAGTAATTTGTCATTATTTGATGTGTAGTGTGTGCTGATCTTGTACGTGGTGCCAAGGACAAGCGCCTCAGAGTTAAGGGACCAGTCAGGATGCCAACCAAGGTTCTGAAGATCACAACAAGGAAGTCTCCCTGTGGTGAAGGTATGCATTTCTTGAACTCTTTTACGTCAGTCATAGTTGCAGACAGCACATTTGTATGTTTTGGGGCGGGCCATTAGGAAACCCGTATGATTGGGAGTAAAGTGAACTTAGAGATTTGTTTTCCTTGAAGGTTCTAGCTTATTTGTGTATTGGTTATAAGGTCTCTTTTGTATTTGAAGTATGTAGTTGCAATGAATGCCAATTTACCATATGATTACAAGTACAATCATTAGAAGAATAAGGTACTGATATTCATGCAGAGAAAACATTAGCCAAAGGCATGATATGATGATGTATTTCCAGGTTTATAGTGCTGTGAACTTGCACTTATTGCTGCTAGAGACGTTTAGAGTATCCTGTTGCTGGAGAATTGGCAGATACCTGCTATTGTAGATGTAATCTTTAGATATGCAGGGTGTTTATTGAGCATTACATGTTAATAGCTTTCATCTCCGTCTGTTGTGCCTCTGCTAATTTTGATTTTGCTTAATGTTATCCTGTAGGTACCAATACCTTTGACAGGTTTGAGTTGCGTGTTCACAAGAGAGTCATTGACCTCTTCAGCTCCCCAGATGTTGTCAAGCAGATCACCTCCATCACCATTGAACCTGGTGTTGAGGTTGAGGTTACAATCGCAGATTCTTAGACATGCCTGTTGTGGTTGTCATTGCTGTAGGGGTGTTTGTAGTTGTCCCATATAGTGGTGTATCTCACTGAGAATTTTGAAGATACTAAATTGTTCGTTTGAAGAGATGTTTTCTTTTAGCTTTTATGTTATTATGTTTTTGAAGGCGTTGGACATGCATGATATGTTAATGCTTTATCAATAGAACTCCTAATTTCAATGCACCTATAAGCAGTTTTGCTGTTCTGTTGTCCGGCTGCTCTGTGAAGACAAGAAATATGTCTTGTTTGTGTAATGTAGAAGCAACGTCTTTTGATAAATTTTTTCTTACAGTGTTAACTGAGACAAAGCGACCTCGGGTCACAAGGCAATCGACGTAGATTCTTAAGATCAAATTTTGCCTATGAAGGTGGAGCTTATGGAAATGTTTAGTAGAAGGATTTGTTAAATTCAGTGGAACTCCCATCTGATTTTGGATATAGTAGGCTGAAATCGTATAGTCCAGCAGGTTAAATCAATAGATAGATGCAAAAGATCATGAACCAACGCTATAGGTAATGTTCAGAACCAAAAGTCTCTTCGCGAATACCCATTCCATTTTTGGCCATCTTCTCGTGTCAGGTAGTTAGCCATTTTGCTTGCTACAAAATGATACAGATAAACACAACCTTACGATGTTCCATCTGACAGTAGAACTTCGAATAAGATCTTCTAAATTCCCACAACATGAGAACACCTCTAAGCTGTTCAAAGTTCAAGACTGCTAATGCCGTCCCCTGAGTAAATAGAGGGATGTACAAAATTGTTGTCCGTCTTGGGAGTATTTGTTTCGTGAATATGCAAGTAATTCTTAACCGAATGCCGAATGGTAGGGAGTTGGAGAATGGAGGAAAATAAAGGGGAATGGGGGAGAAATAGAAAAACATTCTCCTTATTGTTCCCCTCCCAAGAGAATGATCAGCGAACCTTACACGGAATCAGGAGAGGTTTGATGTGCCATCTCTACAGAATCCTACCAAAGTACAACAACACTCATTTGAGCATTCTTATGTGGTTCATGAAATTAGGCTGGGATGTTTTGAAAATAAATGCGATTTACAACATACTCTGAATTTTCGGAAATGTACTTTTGAAGATCAATCAATGAAGATGTGACTCCTATATCCAAGCATGTCCATACGCCGTAATACTCCCATGCACCTTATGTAATACGCGTTGCCAATTAAAAACCGTGGATGTGCATTCACTTACAAACATCATGAAGAGAATCAACCATGAGTAGCTGTAGTATACGTGTATCTGTCTATGCTAATATTTCCGTGAAAAAGTTCTCATACATTACAACTTTACAAGGAAACAGTCTCTGTGGTCACTGGACAATATCTACAGTGGGACTTTGGTATCAACAAAAAAATATTGGAGAGCAACAACTGTATCAAACATCCTCGCCAAATCCTTAGAATACAAAATGCATGGATGGACAGAATTATGGCAACTGTGAGTATTTGGCCAATATCGCTTATGTTTCCATCAATCAATTAGACCTTTGTAATGGGAGTACGAGACTAAACACCCAAACATGCAAATAGATAGGATTCCAGCGACAACAAGCACCTAGCAACATGAATGAAGATTGGTCAATGGGGTTCATCTACAAGTACAGAAGAGATGTTCATAATTTTGTTGAAATTTAATTGTGAAAATACGTTGTAATGCAATTTCTTACATCAAGTTATAGATCTTATCCACAGAAATCATGGTTATATTACCAATTTAATAATCAATATGAAATGGAGAACTATTTGGCTTGGACCTATGATATCTTAATTACTCTGTAAGAATATGGAAGGATAGGTAACTTACCCATTGGAACATGTAACCATGGTGATTATTCCATGTATAAGGTATATTGGCCCCAAAAATTGCAGTGACCAGAGAATAGATAGATACAGCCAACATTGCTGCATTTAAGAAGAGCTCTAACTGCAAGAAGTTGATGCACCGTATAATAAGAATAAAACTTAAATAAGCCCTGAACGTTATACTTTGATGTTTACAGAGATCATCCACATTCGAAAGCCTTTTTGCCTTTAAGAAGCACAGTACTACTGAATGAGGGATAGTTCATCCTGATGGCCCTAGTCAAAGTTGGCTACAATCATCCAACGGTTTGTGTGGTCAAATTATCAACCAATAAAGTTCGGAAGACATAAACATAGGGCTTCACAGACCTCTGTTTTCATTTTTATTATGGCGGGATTTAACAGAAGTAACTAGCTATTAGTGGAAAAGTAGACAGAAGGAATTACCTGAATTAGTTGGTTTCTTCTACTGTCAATCTGCGAGGAACAAAACACTAGCTCTTATTAGAACATGCAGGCACATGAATCTCTCAATGGCTAGCTAACACAAATAAGGATATGATAGATTTAATACAACTCAGTACTGACGTACCTGAATGTTGATGTAATCTTCAGTATCATCAACGTATTCACGAAGCTGCAAGGTTACATATTGCGATAATTTCATCAATCTTCAATAGCTCAGCAATTCTATTACAAGATTAGATAAACTACTGCCATACTTTTAAGTAGTTCCTTTTGACGATTAAATAGAAAGCCGATGATCTTGCTGTCTTTTAAGTTTCTACACTTACATTTTCGCAAATGATCGAACTTGTTATTTGGAGCAGTCACCATGTCCTAGATTTAATTACGGAGCATAAATATTTATGATCAGGTCTCAAATGCTCGGTGATTTATTTGTGCTCCATGGATCTGATCAGTGAAGAATAATTGATTGTGTAGAACACGTACCGTTGCTAGTTGTTTAGTGTATCATCAATTTGTGAGAAATAAGCCTGCAAAAAATTAACATTTCAAATATTTAGTACAAGGAAAAAGAAAAAAAAAATCTTTGATCGATGTAAAGTTGCATAAACTAAAATATATCCACCAGTTTCAAAGTGATCACACTACTTAACTTTTCACACATGTTAAAAATAGCAATAAATAAACTAAATACTATGAGTAGTAATTTAGATTACTCAGTAAATGTTTTTAAGAACAGTCAAATTGAAAAGGCCAAATAGAAAGCAATACACCTACTTTCAAAATGGAGGGACTAAGAGGGTAAAACATTTATGATATCTCTAAGGCAAAAAACACAATAATAGTATTAACCTCAAGCAACATTTCGACCTCCTCTACGTCATTTTCTTCTTGACGAGCGTCTGCTATGCTCGCCCTGCTTGCTCTTGATATTCTAACTGAACATGTTGTTGGTGACCTTGGGAACCAATTTTGGGCACCTGATTTACTAGAAGGCGAAGGAGGCATTACCAACTTCCTTGACAAATAGAGGTCAGCCATATCATCATCATCATCAAGAAGTTGTTCAATCTCATCCCTCACCTATGGAGTCATCAAGCAACGAATCCATTAATTTTAAAAGACCAGTTTACATTCTCAGTAATCAATCTCATACACGACTCTTGTCGAAGGCGGGATATGAAGGGTCACATAAGTCCCTGAAATATATAGAAAGAATACCTTTTGAACCCGGGTGCTTAGCCTTGTCATCGCACTCTTGATCTTTCTGACTCGATCCAAGTTTCGGCTGGTCACCTATAAGTTACAACTTCTATTTGGAGTTATAGTAACGGAGAAATTGAAGAAGAAGGGGGGGGGGGTTGGCAAAAGGAGCAACAAAGTTTCCAGTTCTGAACAGTGAAAATATGTATTTTAGACAACTTCTAGAAGAAGGTGGCCACAAAAAAAAAAAAAAAGTAAGCTATTTTTCCCACGATTTTGCATGCACTTTGTTTGTCTTTAAGGGGTGACTCTTTCGGTCAACAGGGGTGAATCCCAATTTTAGAAACGCGGATATCAGATGACTGACCTTATAGGTTAGCTCATTTAAAGCTGGATAGGCAGCATTCTCCAATTCGGTGGTGCGTGCAGCCAGATGACTACAAATTCCTTCCAAAGCGACCTCAAGAGCTCGATGCTCGAATGGAGATTCTGCAGGCAGAACCAAGACTATTAGAACATATAGAAAACCAAATATTTGAAGATTGGTGTAACTTAAGTGAGATAAACCAATATATATCTTTACATGTGTCATCATATCCATATAATGTCAACACCACAATCTCACCAATCAATGAAGTGGTTCATTACAAATTCTGTGCCAGCTAAGCAGCAAGGAACACAAATACCAACGTAGTGTTTGGATGGGTGGTTGCCTGTTAGGGACCCGTCTACTGGGTGAAATGCCCAGAGGACAAAATTGCAAATTCTTTCAAAATGTTTTTACTCCAGGACAACAGCCCAACTCACACTATCATAGCATCCTGATTACTCCTCAATGAAACAGAGCACATATTTCTACTTCTGCCAAAACGCCTATGAAGATGACTCCGATTTCATTAATGCAACTATGCAAGCCCATATTGCAGGCGCTCCCAGCATCAGACCCTGACTTTCACTCCTCGCCCAGCACGTAATACATGGAGTATTAATTTGGAGCTAGTCCTTTCAAAGGAAAAAGAAGAATTGAGCATGCAACATACCATCGTCATCATCATCACCAATCATGTCCTTCCGATCTCCATCTTCTTGAAAACTGGCAGTATTTGCAAGAGGTAAGAGCCGCTTAAGTTGCTCCACGATTGGGATTACATTCTCATCTGATGGATTCCGAAGAAAGACCTGAATTTAAGACAAGTGACTGTTGGAAATTACATAAGCATAGTGAATTAATCCCTCTACCCCAAGAGGAACTTTAAATTGTAACCATTAATATATCTATTTTCATTTTCATTGAGGAGAGATTATGTAAAGTATAGCTAAATAGTTTAAGCCAGTCACGTGTTTAAGAAATAAAAGAGAAAATCACCTCCTCTGCTGTGATAATAGCCTTGATGTGCTGCAGAAAATAACAAGAAACCAGTCACGTCGCACATAAATAAACATTATAGAAGGGGGAGTTGCAGGCTATAATATAAATGTTGAATGCACGAGGGGGTCTTTTAACAGAGAAAATAAAATTTTATTAAAATGCAACTAATTGCCTAAAATCGCCAATACAAAGATCGTGGGGTTCAATGAGACTCTCCAAGCTACAGCCATAAAAACAAGTTAGCTCTATTAACACCTGATTTTGCTTATTGGTCAGCGTCACCATTTCTCTCCCTTGCTATGTGTGTGACTGTAAACGCTTCTAGCCTAGCTGACAGGCTATCGACTTCACATAAGATGTTCTAAAATTTCCATGGACGAGATACAGCTTGAATGATCCACTTGACAATGTTGCTTGAATCACTCTCGAATATGACTATAAAAGCGTTATGAGCCCAACTGGGAGAAGTCTTGAGGAGCTGGAAGGCATGCTTGAAAGCATATAATTCTACAACATTGGATTCCTTGATTCCCAAATTCAATGAAAAAACACCCAAGGTCTCAGAATTGTGGTTTCTTAAACAACCACCACAGCCAGCAGGCCCTGGCTTAAGGCAGAACCAACCATCCTACTTCAGGCCCCTACCAACTCACATTTAGCCGTTGCATTACCTCTGTGTACTACTACAACTGCTGACTGTGTGGGAATAGCCTGGATATTAAACTGCCAATCATGCAAAGAACACACAAAAACAGAGTTTCTGTGAAGCCCTATAGTCCAAAGAACTACAAAAAAAGTCATAACCCAGACCTTTGCATAAGTGCTCCCGAAGAAGAAACAGATTGATGGCATTGTAACATCAGTTCCACAATAGTATGTGGCAAACATAGATAATCCCCCGCCATTTAAAAATACCATCCAAATCCTACTGGCAAACAAGCATTTAAAAAGAGATGATTACTATCCTCTTCACTTTCCTGCAGAGATCAGAAATGTAAGCAGATTCCTAAAGAAGCACACCTCTACTTTGCAGGATTACTTTACTTGCAAATTTGCAATCCTTCCCTGAGTAATTGTCACCCAAAAACCTGAACCTTAACTTTCACTTCCACAAATGCTTATATAACTCCCATGCGCTGTTGTTACTTCTATGCATCAGATTACAGCTTTCCTTTACAGGAAAGTCCCCATGTAAGTCAATTTTGCAAATGAGTCTGTCAATCACATCCATCCTCCGGATTAACAGAAGAGAGCATTATCATTCAGGGCCTGTAATTGATCAGTTTCCCAAGATCTCACTTCCCTCCTAAAAGTTAAACAACAATACCATTCTCCATCCAACAAAACTCCCATGCCTTATAAAGCCTTCCCTATGACTATGAGTACTAACGGAAT
Organism: Tetragonia tetragonoides; assembly: GCA_038025085.1. NCBI lineage: Eukaryota > Viridiplantae > Streptophyta > Magnoliopsida > Caryophyllales > Aizoaceae > Tetragonia > Tetragonia tetragonoides. The sequence goes on along the minus strand of CM076144.1, from coordinate 13,340,539 downwards.
GAAGTTCAAAAGTGAATATGGTCCCCATTACCAGGAATAACTCTGAAACCATTTCAAATCAGTCTATCAACCTGCCCTACACTTCACTAGGCAACCAAATGCTTGAATCCTCATAATATCTAGCTACTCTTGTCATTTTCTAAGGGATGTCCCGTTCGTTGCCAAATAGGCGAATCTCCACCATTTACCAAGTATAGCAAAGTTTATTTATTTATTTATTTATTTATTTATTTTTATTTCCACCACCCCCAAAAGCACCTTGTTTCTCAGGTTAATTAATAAAATAATTACTCCCCCCTTGTCAACTTCAAAACACCAGCATATAAGTCAAGTGAGAAATTATGCTAAAACCAATTGGCTAGCAATAAAATGAGTATTCCACTTGACTTATAAGTAGTTGGTGATTCTCCCTTAATTCTTCCAATATGAAACTTCAATATTCACTTACTTCAACACTTGTTAGTTGTTGCACTAGCTTCTCATAGGCTAGCTGAAACTTTAGTAATTGGCTAGCTTGTCTGTACTTGCTAACATCTTTGGTGTAGTTTAACGTTAAAATGAATGGAAACAAAGCATTTGGTTGCTTTCTCTTAACATAGGGCACAAAAGAAATCAATATACTAGCTTCTTCTCATAGGCTAGCTGAAATTTCTTTCACCAAAAGGCAAAAACACTGAAATAGTAATAAAAAAAACAAGAGATATATCTAAAATTAGTCTATTGGCCTCACTAATAATGGTCAACATTAACCCAGTGCCTCCAAAGAGGCTCCCGCCTAGGCAGGGTAAGGGGGGGTCGGTTGTACGCAGTCTTACTCCTGTGAGAGTTTCACAGAAAGGCTGTTTCCGTTTGACCCGAGATCCGAAGTGCGTCGACCATCGGCAACTTCACAATGAATAAGAAGTGCCGACAGTTTTATAAGCCATTTTGCTTTAGTCTATTGCATTCCGAAGCCAGAAAATAAAGAAGCTTTTGGCTCCACTGGAAATAGTGGACACCAGATGGTCAAGACAAAAAATAATCATCCACAATTTCCACTGGAGCCAAAAGCTTGTCTACTTTTTGGCTTCGGAATGTAATGGACTAAAGCAAAATGGCTCATAAATCTGTCGGCACTTCTTATTTATTGTGAAGTTGTCGATGGTCGTCGCACTTCGGATCTCGGGTCAAACGGAAACAGCCTCTCTGTGAGACTTTCACAGGGGTAAGGCTGCGTACAACCGACCCCCCTTACCCTGCCTGGGCGGGAGTCTCTTTAGAGGCACTGGGGTAATGTTAAAAAAAAAACTGATGGCTTGACCAATAGTGCATGTAATTAAAGCTTACCAAAATAAATACACCTAAGGTGTGTTTTTTTTTTTTCCCCTGCATTGAACTAAACTTAACCGAACCAATTATTAGACCCCAAAATTAAACCGAACCAAACTGAATAGTAATACGTGAAACATTAATATGTAACCGAACCGATTCTAAAATAACTGGAAAAAAATAAACTGACCTCCAAATTCAAGATGATAGCGGCCTCACGGACCAAGATAGCAGAAGGGTAAGAGAGAAGAGGATCCAAGATCCGCAAGTCACGAGCATGAATACAACCAACTCGGTGCATGATCGCGTGTTTATCAACGTCCAGGACCGCAACTCGCCCACCGGAATCCACCACCGCCCACCTACCGCCGCCACTCCCGCCGTGCTTAGTTGTCTCCGCCACTTGCGGCGGCGGCAGCGTTTCTGCTGCCGTCGGAACTATTTGGCCACCGTGCTCTCGTTTCCCCATCTAATTTTCTCTCTCCTTTGATTTTTAATTGATTAATTGGGGGGTTGTTATATGGTGGTGACCCAAGTCACCAAAAGCTTCACTTTCCTTTTTACTTCCCAACATCCCAGTTACTCCTTTTTGAATGATCTCTTCTATTCTATACAATCTATACTTTCTGTTTTTCCTCTTTTTCAGATTTTTGTTCTTTTTTTTCTCTCTCTCTAGCTTTTTTTTAAGGGTTTTTCTCTCTCCTACTTAACGCTTAATTAGCTGGCAAGCATTAATAAATGCACAATTTCTTTCCTAACAAAAAAATATAGATCACGAGGGAAATTTTTTGACCCTTTTTTTGGGGTTATGATCTTCTGAGTAATATGTCCAAAAAAAATTAGAATCCGAAAAATAAACATCATTTAAAATAATACACCATTCATTATTTCATTATGTGGAGAAAGTACCACTTGGTGCAGAACTGCCCAACTGGTCGAGCTAGCTAGGAAACAATCAGAGTATTACTCCTTCCCTTTCGCAAAAATGATAAATATTTATTTTTTGAAGGTTAAATTTTACAAACTTTGACCATTAATTTCGAAAAAAAATATAAGGATTTACAATGTAAAAATACTATTGTTAGATTCGTTTTAATTTTTACTTTTGAAAAATCTATTTTTTATAGTTTATGTATTTATATAAACACGAATATTTATGGTCAAAGTAGTGCATTGGAGACCGTACAAAAGTAAATGTACCATTTTTCAGAAACGGATGGAGTATTTTAATTCGTTTTTGGTGATGGAGCTAGTAAGTAGACTTAAGAATTTCATTTTTCACCAGGCCTCTTTGTTAGCCTCTCGCAATATTTTTCTTATTGATTTGCCTTTTGTGTGTATATTGTTTATAGGCTAATACATTCGGGTTTATTTTTTAAGCTATTATATACACTAGGTTTATCCTCTACACATTCACAGATTAGTAACTGCAGATTTCTCGTATTAAAAGAAAAAAACTACAACCTAGCTATATTTAATGACTAGTTACATCCCCGTGCGATGCACGGTTCGTGTGTTTTTAACAACTAAAATATTTTTATTGGTACAAATTTGCAACAAATTTTTAGCATATGTCATATGTTGCTACGAAGTTCCTAATCTATGTATCTCTCTCTTTCTATACTCAAATCAATTTGTTTTGCTTTCCTGGTACGTCTCTTGTGATGCACGTCTTTATAAAATATATTTGGTTTCATATAAAATGAAACTTTTTTATTGAATTATTAATGCAATAGTATATTAGATACATCCCTAATAGACATATAGGTAAAGTGAATTTTTATTGGAATTTATGACATTAAAATAAGAATTAACTAGCATAAATGAAGATACATGCACCTAGGGTATTTGATGACATGTCAAATTTTGCTTATGTGTCGAAACCTACGTGTCAACGTGCATCATCAATTTTAGGAGGGATATTATTTATTATCAATTCACCATTATGCAGTTAATTGCGGTCCTACATTACCATCATCTTCACTAGTTAAGACTTAAGACATAGAGATTGTTCGCCTTTGTAGTTTGATGTCTGAATATGTGGTTCATGAAACATGTTCTGCAGCGCAGCTTACAACATACGCCAAAAAATAATCCATTGGAATCCAATACTCCCTGTAAATAGACCAATGGCATCTTATGTGATATGACTTGTGTTACGGTCCTAAATTTTTCGCTGCGGAATGACTGTACGGCGTCAAGACTCCACCGAGTCTTGAACAGCCTTCATGTGAGGTTCTGTCCATTCCGACTCACCTTGAACTTTTCGCAACTCAAATCATCCTATTGAGGCTTGCTCGCTTCACTGTTGTTCCTTTCTCGAGATACTAGTCGCTTTTCGGTGTCGGTATTTTGCCCGACACTCACCCAACTGGTCATCTCGGATATCCCGCATCATGGTTGACCCATACTCCAGACCCTCGTCGCGTACTAGTGCCGACACTCTTGGTCCTCACCCTAGCCCGATCGAACATTCTGTTTCTGATCTCAACCCATGACTCGACGCCATCACATCCTTTGTACGGACAAAGTTGTTCACTATTGTCCGACACCGATCTCACTGGCAAGCTCCTTTGGGACGCGGCCCTCAAACGCCATCCGGCTTCGAGGCTTCCTATTGAGTGCTACTTCCGTTCATCGGTCATGATCACAATTCGCCTCATCGTGGCCTGGGAGTTGTCAAGTCCCAAAGTACTCTCGGACGTGTCAAGTCCGGAGCGCGCGTCTCGATCGTCCAGGCAACTATCCTCGTCCCGAGCACTCAAGCTCCTTCCGAGTAGTTCCCGATCCTTTAAGCAACCGGGAGTCATGTTCGCTCCCGTTGAGTTCATAGGAGGCTGACCTATGAATGCGCACCTCGCGTTCATGGATCACTGTCCCCGATTCGGTCATCGATGCCTCGTCGAGTAGTGTCCCATTCACCGAGCAGGCAACCTTCTCGGGATATCCTTCCCTTCATAGGAATACTAGGAAGTATCCCCTTAAGTCCCACAAGTCCCCACGGGGTCGCCCATCCCGTGGTACCGATGTCCCGGGACCCAAGAGCACCGCTAATGCAACACGGCCCCTCGTTGACTGGGCTTCCCGAAAGCCCTCATGGAGGATCTTATCCCATTGATAAGGTTCACGGATAAAGCGTCCCGCAACCATCTCAAAATAACGAACCTCCTCTCGGCGCATGATGCACACTACCGAGCCCGCTGGCTACTCGGTAATGTCTTCGGGTGTTCTATCCCGAAGAGACTCAACGCTGCCCTTTGACATGCCATCAAGCCTGCCCCCTTCCGGGGAAGCTCACTTAAGTGTCATGATGTTTGCCAACCATCCATGCACCCAGGGGAGGTGGAGAGCTCAAACACCTACTACCCCCTAAAGAGTCTTATATGGTTCAACCCAAGTGACAGGAGTGACCATCAAAGTTGCATAACTTTCATACTCAATCTCCGATGGAACTCAAACCTTGTTTCTCATCATCCGACTCCACCGTGGATCTTCTCATCCCCCAAGGAAGTCCTGCGCTCATCCTTGTCCGACGAATTCCACACTCTGTCCGGGCATTCCAGAGCTCGACACCAGTGACCGGACATAACACCTAGTCACAACCTAGCTGACTAATCGCTGGTGCCTGTCTGCGACACTCATGACCGAGTACTGAGTGTCCGTGACGCTGCTACCGAGCTGTCGAGGTGCGAACCACGACACTCTCCCCCAATTAAGTCGTCGACGTCCTCGTCGACCAAGACTTACTTCGTGCACCCCCTCTTTCATGGGTCACGGAACGTCTTGATGCACCCAATCTTTCGGGGTCATCAGACAATAACGAACTACCTCGTGCGCCCCCTCTTTCATGGGCCACGGAACGTATCGATGCACCCAGCCTTTCAGGGTCACCAGACAACAACGAACCACCTCGTACGTCCCCTCTTTCATGGGCCACGGAACGTCCAAGTGCACCCAATCTTTCAGGGTCACCGGACAAGAAAGGCTCCAAATTCGAGCCGGCTCCACTGAGCCCAAGTAACATCTCTTCGGACGTTGATTTGCGTACACTACGGCGAACGGTAGCTCCCACAAGCAACCAACTAACTTCCCATAAAGCTTGCTCCCATAAGCAACGCTGGTCCATCCGCAAAAGTGCAGAGACACACCCCGTCTTCCAAGCACAACTCCACATCGCAGTACCAGTGTACTTTAACGAGTACCACTGAGCTCGACTTCCACAACACACCTACAGAGCACGACAACGAGTGCCTGTCTTCGAGCACCCTTCTAAGACCCAGTCATCACCCTTACTCTCGCGACGTATTCCCTTCGGATCACCTCTGAAAATGAGATTCTGACTCTTGTGCTGAATTCTGCAAAGTCAAAATCACTGCACTCACACTACAACATCGCCCTTCTCGGTTGACACGCTTCGAGGACTACACCTCTGACTGTCATCCGCACTGCTGGTTTATCTCCATTAAAGGTCTCGGCACGGGGTCATCTTGCCCCGGATCACCTCCTTTCGGAGTGATGTTCCACAAGTCCACACAAAGGTCCAGTATCGGTTGCAATATCTCAATTTGCTCCTCCGAATAGCTGTCTGCTGCTATAGTGTCTACTACGATCACTTACCGAACTCGCTCACTGAACACACTTCATCAGTGTGCTTGCCTCAGTCTCGACATCATGCGATCACTGCGGCAGTGGGCCCCTCCCCCACTTAAGCTCTCGAACAATCCGAAAGCAGCATCCACAAGGTTGTTAGAATTTTCCCACAACTCCAACTTCACATGGACACGTGCCTCTCGGACCCAGACTAACGGGGCCCTCCTTGGCTAACCGACGACGTCTTGTTGCATCGTCCACTTCTGCTCGCCGCACCTCGTAAGGTGACCTTCCTTGGAAGGGTTTACCAACACACCCTTTAAAGGTGGCTCTCTGAAGGACTCTTCTTGGCGCTTTTGGCCAACTGATCATCTTGATCTTGCACTATCGTGGTTCTAATACGGCTTCTCGTTTCGAAAATGATCGTCAACCGCCCAACACACATGTCGGCACATCGAAACCCACATAGCACATGTTCAATCTTCAAGTAACTTGTCCCACAGACCATCACTTCATTGCCAATGTCACTCGTTTGATCTTCATTCGTCAAGTACGATGGCACTGAACAACCCAACACAACTCTTCAACTGCAACTTGCCATAGTTGATCCTTGTCTACCACAGACCCTGATTCAACCCTTGCAAAATCCGTCTCTGAAGTCGTCTCCGCTAGCTTCAACATTATGGATCGGGGAGTCCACAATGTCCCAATGAACCCAAGTTGGCCTGATGGAAACCAACAAGGTCATCGGTAGCCAATCCGCATCAAAGCAGCTCACGTTAGCTCTCAACCACTGAGAAGCTTTATACACTTTGTCGCTAACCAACACGTTGCCATGGTGAAGGAAAGCCAAAGCTCTGATACCAACTGTTACGGTCCTAAATTTTTCGCTGCGGAATGACCGTACGGCGTCAAGACTCCACCGAGTCTTGACCAGCCTTCACATGAGGTTCTGTCAATTCCGACTCACATTGAACTCTTCGCAACTCAAATCATCCTATTGAGGCTTGCTCGCTTCACTGTTGTTCCTTTCTCAAGATACTAGTCGCTTCCCGGTGTCGGCTATTTAGCCCGACACTCGCCCAACCGGTCATCTTGGATATCCCGCATCATGGTTGACCCATACTCCAGACCCTCGTCGCGTACTAGTGCCAACACTCTTGGTCCTCACCCTAGCCCGATCGAACATTCTGTTTCTGACCTCAACCCATGACTCGACACCATCACATCCTTTGTACGGACAACGTTGTTTACTATTGTCCGACACCGATCTCACTGGCAAGCTCCTTTGGGACGCGACCCTCAAACGCCATCCGGCTTCGAGGCTTCCTATTGAGTGCTCCTTCCGTTCATCGGTCATGATCACTGTTCGCCTCATCGTGGCCTGGGAGTTGTCAAGTCCCAAAGTACTCTCAGACGTGTCAAGTCCGGAGCGCGCGTCTCGATCGTCCGGGCAACTATCCTCGTCCCGAGCACTCAAGCTCCTTCCGAGTAGTTCCCGATCCTTTAAGCAACCGGGAGTCATGTTCGCTCCCGTTGAGTTCATAGGAGGCCGACCTATGAATGCGCACCTCGCGTTCATGGATCACTGTCCCCGACTCGGTCATCGATGCCTCGTCGAGTAGTGTCCCATTCACCGAGCAGGAAACCTTCCCGGGACATCCTTACCTTCATAGGAATACTAGGAAGTATCCCCTTAAGTCCCACAAGTCCCCACTGGGTCGCCCATCCCGTGGTACCGATGTCCCGGAACCCAAGAGCACCGCTAATGCAACACGACCCCTCATTGACCGGGCTTCCCGAAAGCCCTCATGGAGGATCTTATCCCATTGATAGGGTTCACGGATAAAGCGTCCCGCAACCATCTCAAAATAACGAACCTCCTCTCGGCGCATGATGCACACTACCGAGCCCGCTGGCTACTCGGTAATGTCTTCGGGTGTTCTATCCCGAAGAGACTCAACGCTGCCCTTTGACATGCCATCAAGCCTGCCCCCTTCCGGGGAAGCTCACTTAAGTGTCATGATGTTTGCCAACCATCCATGCACCCAGGGGAGGTGGAGAGCTCAAACACCTACTACCCCCTAAAGAGTCTTATATGGTTCAGCCCAAGTGACAGGAGTGACCATCAAAGTTGCATAACTTTCATACTCAATCTCCGATGGAACTCAAACCTTGTTTCTCATCATCCGACTCCACCGTTTACCTTCTCATCCCCCAAGAAAGTCCTGCGCTCATCCTTATCCGACGAATTCCACACTCTGTCCGGGCATTCCAGAGCCCGACACCTGTGACCGGACATAACACCTAGACGCAACCTAGCTGACTAGTCGCTGGTGCCTGTCTGCGACACTCATGACTGAGCACTGAGTGTCCGTCACGCTGCTACCGAGCTGTCGAGGTGCGGACCACGACAACTTGCATATGTGTATGCACCTTTATACTCCTTAACGATAAAAAAACAAACAAACTGCGAGTAGTATATGCAATCCTTTATACTTGTACAGTATTTTGTTCATAAAGAAATCTCACACAATACAATTATACAAGGAATTAAGGAAACACTGTGTATAAGTCCACATTTACATCAGTTGGGACTCTGGTATACAAAGGTACATGATGGGGCAGCAACAACTGAAACAAACACGAGAAGTCGAGAACCATCAGCCATGGATAGCTTCTAACCAATTCTTGTACTTGGTTTAACTTCAACTCGTTGGGTTGCCAAAGCAGGACCAGTCATATATGCGAAGGATCAAGACCTTGCCATATCTTTACAATACGAAATGCATGGAGATGGAATGGCAGGATTATGGCAATTGCGAGTGTTTACTCAATCTCGTCTCGCCTTTCTACCACAAATGATTTTTGTGAATTGTGATCTCTTCCCGTTCATCATCCAATTAGACCCTTGTAGCGAGAATAAGCTATTAAACCCACGAATATGAGAATCGTTACAATACCACTGAAAACCAGCACCTAGCAACACAATGTGAAGATCAGTCAATGGAGTAGCTCAATGAGTTACCATGTTCTTAAGTTAGTAAAACTGTGATTGTGAAACATCCTCATGAATCATGACTATCCTTCTGTATGTCATTTTTGCCTAATTCATTCAATGGAGTATTTCAATGAGTTACCATGTTCTTAGTTTAGTAAAATTGTGATTGTGAAATATCCTCATGAATTTTCTTCTATTGAGTAAGATACTCTTAGAAATTATGACACATGACATGCATATGTTACCAATCTTATATAATCAAACCTGAAATAGAGCAATATTGGCACCTTGACTACTCGATGAATGAATTAGGCAAAAATCGGTTACTTACCCATTTGAACATGTAACTGTAACCATCATTCCATGTGTAAGGTATATTGGACCCAAAAATTGCAGTTACCAGAGAGTAGAAAGATACAGCCAGCATTCCTGAGTTCAAAAAGAGCTCTAACTGCAAATAGATCACACAGGTGCAAATTATATGTATGAATAAGAATTAAGGTTATATAAGGCATTGAAGATGTAATTTTAATTTGTAAAAGTCATTTCCGTTTAATTTCGTTTGGCGTCAATAAAGAAGGTACCATTGGATGCAGCATAGATCATGGTAGCTTAGCCACATTTGGTTATTCACTCATCCAATGGTTTGTGTAGTAAAAATGAAGACATTAGGAAAATATTTTAGCATAAGTGCTAGTTCTACATTATGTTCCCATACAACATTAGTGACCATAGTATCTTTATTATGGTGCAATATTGATAATGTGTACATATGCTTTTATACACACATATCAGGTCTAAAAGAAGTAAACACGAGTAACTATTAGCGGAATGGAACAGATGAATCACCTGAATGAGCTGGTTTCGTCTAGTGTCAATCTACAAGAGGAACAAAACAGTAAAGATATACCTGTATGTTAATGAACCTCTCAAAGATTTGCTAGATCAAAAGCAAGGATATCACTGACCTACCTGAATGTTAATGTAGTCTTCAGTATCATCAATATATTCTCGAAGCTGCAGGTTTGCAATAAGTTCATCAAACTTTCAATAGATTGATCAGCAATTGTACCATCAGATTTTATCAAATCCACTACTGCCATTTTTTGTTGTTACAGCCAAAAGAAGATTGCAGTTCATTATCATGAGCAAAAGCTAAACCTAGCTGCCTATTAAGTTTCTATGCATAAATTTCAAACAATTGTCATTTGGAGTACTTAATGATCATGCATCCTAGTTTGACATTGAAGCATATATCTATATATGAGCTGCATTTTAGTGAAGAATAATGGATACTCAGAGTCTAGTATAGAATGTATTACCGTTGCTAGTTTGTTTAGTGTTCCATCAATTTGTGAGAAATAGGCCTGCAAAATTTTTGTCAAATATTAATAATGTAACAGGGAAAAAAGTATCATAATTAGTGTAAGGTTGCCTTAACAGAAATTACTCTCTCAATTCCACGCCGATTATCCTTGTTAACTATTTGGACATGTTAATCAAAGTAACAAAATAACAATGAAACTTTTCTACAGTTAGCAAGGATACTAGTCACTCATTACAAAAATTCCCCACCGAGGATGCAAAAGATATAAGAATACTAGTCACCTCAAGCAACATTTCGACCTCATCTACATCACCTTCTTCACGAACTTCTACCACACTTGCCTTGCTTGCTTTTGATATTCTAATCGAGCCTGTTGTGGGTGAACTTGGGAACCAACTTCTGGCACCTGATTTACAAGAAGGCGAAGGAGTCGCTTCCAACTTCCTTGACAAGTAGAGGTCAGCCATATCGTCATCATCATCAAGAAGTTGTTCAAACTCATCTCTCACCTATTACATTACTCATCAAGCAACATGAATCTACAATGAGAAATCATAGTTCACAATTTGAACGAGTCTCAGACAAGAGATTCTAGCGTAACAAAAGCATATAACAAAAGGGTTACATATATCTTCTGAGTATTAAGTAGTACTAGCTAGTTACTTAAAAAGAATCAAATACCTTAATAATAATAATAATAATAATAATAATAATAATAATAATAATAATAATAATAATAATAATAATAATAATAATAATAATAATAATAATAATAATAATAATAATAATAATAATAATAATAATAATAATAATAATAATAATAATAATAATAATAATAATAATAATAATAATAATAATAATAATAATAATAATAATAATAATAATCAAATACCTTGTGTTCCAACAAATAATGATTAGATCGAAAATACACGAACAGATACATAATCACAATGATAATTGATAATTAGAGATACCTTCTGAACGCGAGTGTTAAGCCTTGTCATTGCACTCTTGACCTTCCTGACACGGTCCAAGCTTCTACTGGTCACCTACAAGTTGCTATTCGTACAACATTCAGCACTTGGAATTATAGAAACAGAGAAATTAAAGAAGGGTAGGGGGATAAAAGTCTACATTGTCAGCGAATCTGCTGTCTGTCCAACTCTTGTCTTAAGCTATGGATACTTATCAATAACAATTTGGTTTGATCCAGTATGCAGAATTATTAGATGACTGACCTTATAGATTAACTCATCTAAAGCTGGATAAGCTGCATTCTCCAATTCGGTGGTACGTGCAGCCAGAAAGCTACAGACTTCCTCCAAAGCGACCTCAAGTGCTCGAAGCTCAAATGGAGATTCTTCATTCACATTGGGATTGTCAGGAAAACATAGGAATGAAACCAGTTTTAGAAGAAAAGATTGATGAACCTGAATGTACATAAACTATATACTCCATATAGGTCCATATTTATCAATGTAATGGTAATTGAACACAATTGCTGTGCAATGTAAAGGCTAACCAAGTAACCAACAATAAATAGTTTGTACAGAGCTCAAAAACAGTTTCAGAAAAGGATACTACATCACTATTTATTTATTTTTTACTTTTTTATACTGCTATAATGAAAGAAATTGGAGCGAGCAGTAGCACCCTACCATCGTCATCATCATAACCAATCATGTCCTTCCACTCTCCAGCTTCTTGAACTCTGCTAGTGTTTCGAAGAGGTAAGAGCCGCTTAAGTTGCTCCACAACGGGGATTACATTCTCATCTGATGGATTTCGGAAAAACACCTGCAATTAACACAAATGAAATTGTGTTAATTAGCAGGTGAAGAAACTGCATAAAATTTACTTATATTGAATTGTTCCCTAGCCTCTGCCCCAAGAACAAGTACTTAAACTTAAATTTTGTCCATTAATTTGTTAGTAGCTAAAAAGCACTAGCTCTGCTTATAGACAAGTCACTATTTCATTATTTGAGCTCGAACTTTTGCCAATAATTTCTTAAGAGTACATGGTTATGTGAATGTATTTTTGATACAAATACAACAATATATTCTGATGTCGAAAATCGATTTAGTTTCTACTTCTGTTATCTAAGAGTTAAGAAAATTAAAAAAAAAAAAAAAAAAAAAAAAGGGAAGCAGAGAGATTGTTAAGAAAGAATCACCTCCTCGGCTGTGATAATTGCTTTGATGTGCTGCTGACAATAATCACAAATCCAGAAACCAGTCAGTTTTTTTTTGTTTTTTGTTTTTTTTTTATAACAAAGAAGAAATTGTTGTGACAAAACAGTAGGATAGAGACACTGCAGAAGAACCTGCACTAAGAGTAACACATAATACTTCATGTCTCCATCACCTAAATTAAAAATTATAACAATAAAATTAATTGAATGAGAACAAAAAGGGGAGAAACCAATTTGTTTTTTTGTTTTTGTTTTTTTGAGGTGGGAGAAACCAATTAGTTGATTACATATGGAATAGTATATGGGAGTAGTTGATAATTGACTCAATCAATGCGGTCTTTCTTATACTCCTATAGGCTATATACAGCTAACTGACTTAAGTCGTTGAGCTGAAATTCTACCCAATAATTAAACCTGGAAATGATATACTAGTATATGGAGCTAGAAATAACCCATGAAGTTCATTACCAACACGTATTGTCACTACTACATAATATAGATGTAATACCAATGTGTAAGTGAACGATATTGTAAGTCTTGGCGTATTATATGGGTTTTTTAACCGATGTGAAGTTGTGAACAGGCACCCTACCACCTCTGTTTTCTAGTGTGATAGTAAAAAAATAGAGGGAGAATGACCAATATTAAAAGTGAAATGGAGTTATTTCACCTATTGCTAATTGGCTTTTGACTCGACATATAATCGATACAGTGTGACTAATAAGTAATAATGGCATGAAGTCAATAGCACGGTAAAGTTGTGTCTAGAATCTAGATGGCTTTAAGAATACCAAAAATAAAATCAGCTAAAATCCTAGAAAAGCTAGCATTCAAATCCAAATTAAAGGTATTAACAAATCTAAATTAAACTTTATCAATGAATACTATTAATAGTGACATACAAGTATTTACATAAAGCTGACCTCCAAATTCAATATGATGGCAGCATCACGAACCAAGATGGCGGAAGGGTAAGAGAGAAGAGGGTCTAAGATCCGCAAGTCCCGAGCATGAATACGCACACGGTGCATGATCGCCTGTTTATCGACGTCGAGGACCGCGACTCGACCACCGGAATCCATAACCAACCACCCACCGCCGCCGCTGCTTCCGTTGCGGTATTGATCGGTGATCTCTATCGCCGGTGGTTGTGGTGGTGGCGTTTCCGCCGGAACAACCTGCCCCAACTCTCGTTTTCCCATTATAAGATACTAAACGAATGATGATGTGTGTGTATTGAGCGTTTATTGATTTGATTTACCATGTGGAGATGAAATTTAAGGTCACACATGGTGCAGCACTGCACTGATCTGGGAAATAATCTGAGTTTATTGGTTGTTGGAGGTATATATATTCTAAGATGGTTTTCGGCCAGTACACACTGTGAGATAGAGTACATTAATTAATTATATACTACATTTAATTAGGAGTTCATGAAGAATTATTTAAGGGGAATTTTCTGTTATTTTATTTCCGCGACCCAAGCAATCAAATGCAAGGGGTGTTTGGATGTCGGTTTGTAGGGTTTTTTTTGGCAAAATTGAATATTTGATCAGTCCATCATTTAATATTGGTGTTTGGATGTTAGCTTGTGAGATTGGCTTTGGGATTTCTACAAGACAACTTATGAAAAGCCAATGAGAGTTGCTTATGGGTATTAGCTGGTGGTATCAATATAGTCCAATGACAAGATAGTCCAAGACTTGCAATTATTTACTTTTATGCCATCAAGTTCCTTTATTATATGAATGTCTTTATAGGTCATTTTACATATTATCAGCTAATGTTACCAGTCAATGCTACCAAACATCTCTTTCTATACATCCAATATTATCAGCCGGTCAATTCAGCTAACAATACCAGCCATCGACCACCAGTCATCAGCCAACCGCTAATGTCATCAAATTGCCAAACAGGGTCGCAGTATACATTACACAAACTTGTGTGGACTTAGTCCCTGATGGACCAATGGTATAAATTTTTTTTTAATATACCCTTCATATTTCTAAATATTTCCTTTGTTTTTAATACACGATGGACTAATTGCACACAAAACAGGCCAAATATTCATTAATTTCTTTAGTCAACACTCAACAAACAAGCAAGGAAACTACCCTGGCCTACAACTAGCCAACGAGGTATTAACCTCATGGTCAAAAGACTCAAAACTAATGTCCTGAATGCATTACATCCTATATGTAGATTTAAATTACGCCTTCTCTACTCAAGAGTAGAACTGTGCAAGTGGGTGGGGGCCTCTGTAGCCCATCCATCCCGACTCACTACCATTTTAGATGAGCCGGTTGAAATAGACCGGTCTATTTAAAAGTTAAGCGGGTTGCAAATGGGTCGATATATTTATTAATTTTTCATCTAAAAAACAATTTTTATATTTTAAACGGGCCATAACGGGTTGGTCTGATCTGACCCGACCCGCCCCACTCACAAACATACCAACCCGACTTGACTTGCCCAATTTATTAAATGGGTCGATTCGCCTCGACCTGCCCATTTGCCCAACTCTGCTCAAGAGGTGTTGGCTTCCTATTAAGAGATGTTGACTCTACTTAAGAGATGTTAGCTCTAGTAAGAGATGTTAGCTCACTGTAAACAAGTTGCACCTTTTACGCTAGGTAATAGGTTCAAGCCTCGTGGGAAGCACCTACACGAATTAATTCGTGTAATACCCGATGTCGTGCGTACACTGATCTCTTTGCCTCACAAACCGGAGGGAAGTCCAACAACTACTACTAAAAGTCTACTTGTAACAATATTTCAAAGTTCCCTAAATATCAAGATTATAGTATACAATAAGGCTATGTTTGGCACAAACAGCTAGCTTTTCAATAAAAGGTACAGCTTGAAACTTGCAACTAGTATTTTTAACTTTCTGCTACCAAACAGTTTGCCAGGTTATTTTCAATCTGATGTTACAACTAATTTTGTGAAAGTTATTCCTGCAAGCTTTCACCAACAGCTACAGCTAGTTTATTAGCATTTCGTAGCGATTTTTAGCAGTTTCTACTAGTTTATTTTCTTTATTAACATTTGACAGTTATAGATATAACTAATTTTGCCAAAAATAGCCTGAGTATGTTTGTGTATAACCAATAGGTATTCACTATGTTTCTCTTATGCATTGGAGATAGCTACAACATAGAAAATTTTACATATCCGGTCTACCGTCTCCAATAGGACTATAGGAGGGAACTAGTTTTGTTTGGACGTCGTGTGCTCAAGTTGATCAACTACTGTAAACTGTAAAGTGTGGACTCCCGTTGGGCCTGCTGGCGTTATGACAAACTTGTCACCAAGGTTCAATTTAATCAACACTGTTGACACCCATTGGGCCTATGGGTGTTAAACTGGTACTTCTAAATGGACTACTTGATAATGGCCTGAGAACAATCCCCCCCCCCCCCCAAAAAAAAAAAATATAGGGTAAAATGGTTAAATTTCAAGTTTCATAAAACAATTCACTTTAGTTTACTTTTTTTAACTTGTGAAAAGAACGGAGTCAGTGGCTAATATCAAAGATTTCTTGATTTAATAACTCCATAAGGTCGAGAATGGGCAAAAATCGATCAAAATCACCGTTTTATTGCTTAGTTTCGTTGTTTGTTCTAGATATTTATAGTTTTGTTAGTTTAAATAACTTTGTCTCTCTATTTGGAACGATTTCCTGAAAAAATGCTTTTTTAGAAAATAATACCCAGATTAGGCTGGGTTAGAAAATAATTTCCATAAGGGTGTCCACGTAAACTCAGGAGTTCATGGGCCACTTTTTTTCATTTCGTTCAACAGGTAAAGTCGCTATCTAGGATAGCGACTCTCCTTCACAAGAGTCGCTACCCGGAGTAGCGACTTAGAGGGCAATAAAACGCCATCGTTAATGCCGACTTTCATTTTCTCGCTGTTGTGGAACAGCTCTTCAACTATTGGAGAATCAGTATAAGTTGCCAACCAAGTTGGCGTCTCTTCCCTGAATAAGTCGCTTACCTCGACAGCGTCTTATCCGTTTTAAACGTGTTTTCTTTGTTAGTTGCAGGATTAAATATAATAAAAAAAATTCGAGGTTCGTGTAATTCCAAACCTACGTGGACACCGTCATGGGAAATATTTTCTAACCCAACCTAATATGGGTATTACTTTCAAAAATAGCGCTTTATGAGGAAATGATTCCTCCTTTTGTAGGAGTAGTTCTATTCATTTCAATGAGATTATTAATCGAACTTTTGAATATGGTGTCCATGTAGGATCGGGCAAAAAGGAGCGGGGGTTTTTCTGACAAACACAAAACCGCTATCGTGGAGAGCGGCTTTGCACTCTGTGAAACGCTGTTAGTCACAACGAGTTTAGTGCACGCCAAAGGCCCAAAATGCCAAACATGGTAACTCGCTGTTGACGACTGCGAGTTCGGCTCAATGTACAGCATCTTGCCATCTTTGTTTGTTTCAAAAAATCAGGGAAATCAGAAGCCCATTTCCACTTCCTGTAACTCATTCAATAGTCCAGGCACTTATTCAATAACCCATGGTTGAGTGGCCGACGAGCCACAAAGAGAGAGAAAGCCGAAATCTGTGCTGGGTTTTTCAGAGTAAAGACGGCGGTGTCGAGGAGGAACGACTGGCGGACTGACCGCCGGTTAAGGAGGCCGGGCAAGGTGAAGCTGAATAGTGAGGTGGAGGGTCTGTAAACTTGAGTGAGAGAAATGAATGGCTGGATGTGACAGCCATGCCTGTGCGGCTATTTGATCTCTAAATTTTACAGCGTAAGTCGCTACTCGGGAAAGCGACTATTGCCCGAGAAAACCGCTACCACCTATAGCCGACTTTGCCTCTGTTAGCGAAAAAAATTATATACGGCTCGTATTGTCCGATCCTAGGTGGACACCCTCCTGAGAATTATTTTGTAACACAACCTAAACTGGGTATTACTTTCTAAAATGAACCTTTATTAGGAAATCGTTCTTATTAATGTCTTCCATTGTAATTTGTCAGAATCCTCTGATTTTGTGAGAAAGAAGATCCAGAAGGCCGTACAGATTTTTACATTAACATTATCATAAAGAACTCTCGATTCATGTCAACCAATAAACTAATCAACGAAGGAAATGATCAGATAAAAAAACTAGGTGATTGGGGGTCTGGTGAGAAAAATACTCTAATTTAAATATTTAATACGTCTTGTTTTTGTTGGTTTTCAACACATAGAACACCAGCACACACCAACACTCGTTAGCAAGACAATTATTATATATCACAAGAGCGATTGCATAGTTCTACGTGCGTTTACTGCTGCAATTAAGCATCGGAGACTTTGTCAGTCATACGAGGAACATTTTGCCATCCGGTACAGTGCTGAAGAACATGTTTAAGAGATTCAGTAGGCGGTTCCACAGTCCAGGCATCGTAAAATTCACTAGGATGAAACACACAATCTTCACTGGCAAAGGCGCATAAACCTGATTCAGTTCCATGGACAAACAAGTCCCCTTCAGATCTAATGCAGCCAGTTGCTAACTCTTCTTTATCAGCGGCCTGCATTATATGAAAAATAAAAATTCGATGAATCAATAGTACTGCCATGATGTCCATCCCTCTTCCTTGTTGCAAGCACTTCATAATAGAAACGTTTTGACCAGATTATACATAAGATTGCATCCCACCAATATAGGGACCATGAGAAGAAAATAAGTCCAACGGTTTATTAGCTTGAGTATGAGGACGTGCAAAAGCAAGTAACAGTTCCGCTGACTAAACTTATAAATTTATCAATCTACAAATCAACCAACGATGCTAGCACAATTAAAATGTCATCTAAGGTAAAACATCCCACATGTGTGCTGCACAGTCCAAAAGCAACTAACAAGCACATTCAATTACAGCGCCTCCCTACTGACATAAGGGTGAGCATTGCAGCTCTTGTTCTTTGTTTGACTAGTATCCTAACATGGAACATAAATGCTAGAGGACCAAGAAGCTAAATAACTATTAATGCATGAAATTGCAGATTCACACATGCAGAATCAACCCTTATATCCTCCTCACCTCACGTACCAAACATGTAGCATGCTTGCTTATAATCTTAAGCCTTAACAGCTTTCTAATTTGGCCAACTGATATGGATCAGAACTACTGGAAAGAATTTCGAAGTTATAATGAACTATTATAGAATTGCATTTGCTTCAAACAAGTCATCACATAGGCACGATTCTCATAATGTAAGAATGGTTGTGCTTCAGTAAACACATTCGATTTCGACCTACACGTGAGAAATGGCTGTCAAACCCTTCTTCGCTGTATAACAAGGTTACATGACGACTACCGTACTTGCTACACCTAAAAAAGTAATCACAAACTGAAAAAAAAAGATTTCACATTCTGCATGTAGTATTCTACTCAAGAAATTCAGTTTTGCTGATATTTTCAATCCCTAGTTCACAGGCAGTTGGGCACTTAAAAGCATTTTGCGAGATAAGTCAAGGGAGCAGAAGCAAACCAACTTAAACATCACAATAAAGGAACCAATTATAGCAATAATCTATAACCCAATGCAATTCTGCAAATGATCAACTCAAAGTCAAAGAAGCAGAGGGTAAAAATCCATTTTGGTGAAGCATTGTCAAACTCTTAGAAGTTCATAATAGCATGCCAAAATTTCAGGCATGTACATAACTTACAAACCCATCAGTTTTGCAATTTGATGCAGAAAGAAGTTATTGCACAGAGAATTTATCACTGAATTGCTATGCATCTGAGTGTATCCTCATTCATTAAAGTCAATAGATAGCCAAAAGTCTTGCTATATGCAATTCCATTAAAGCTAGACCAGCATAATATGTGAGAAACTATATGACATCCTCCTACACCATGCCAGCCTGCTTGGTGCTTTCTAAATGTAATTTAAAAGCTTATCACTTCATGAAATATAAGGAAATAGAGGGAGGGTATCACCTTCTCTGTGTAGTACTTAAAAGCTACTTTCTTCTTTACAGCTTCGTAAAAATTGCACTGAGAATATATCTGACCACATAAGAGGAAACAATTAATCACATTACTCTAGGCAACCAGGTAATAGAAGAGAGATACAGTTTGTGAAACTACAACCTGTGATTCCACACTAACGCAGACAGCATAGATACCCCAACCTCTAGTGTAATTATTATACAGATGTATTTTCCCGAATCTCACACGAGGGTGCCTCTGTATCGTCCCATCAAAGAAACAATGGTGAATTGTCACCCGAATGCATCTATCATCAACATGAGATGGGTCTGCTCCAATGAGCATTGTTTTGTCATGCTGAGAAAAGTGACACCTGAGGGTCAAAAGTTGGGATTTCGGCCAAGCAAGATAAGGAAGAGTCTTAGTTTCAGTTTACACAAGTTAAAATCTCTGTATATGAACAATAGTGCTAATAGAAAGACTGGCAACAGGAATTACACTAACCTAGATATAGTGATATCAGTGCTTGCTCTGGTAATGTCTATGAGTCCATCATCATAATCACGCAGGGTACAGCGATCTATCCATATATGCTTAGAATTTGGCTTTATTTGAATACCATCTACATCGTGCCCCCTCCCACCTTCAAACTCTAGATTGCATATAATAACATGTTCACATTCCTTCAGCCTTAACCCTTTCCCTGTAAACTTAATTTTTTGCCCACGTCCGTCTATTGTTTTATAAGACGACACATTTAGATAAGAGTTAAGATGGATGGTGCCCGAAACTTCAAAGACAATCCAGAGTGGTTCCTTTTTACGACAAGCTTCTCGAAGAGATCCAGGTCCAGCGTCTAAAACAACAGCAATACAAGTTACCATCATAACATGTATTATACCCACAACAAGAACATAATTGACATAAATACATAACTTCTTTTGTAGATTTATGACATATTAGAAATTCATCTAAGCACTCAAAAGAACAGTAAATGTATAGGACTAAATCTAATTAAACCCATCTTTATCCACTAATAACAAGAATATGAAACCTATAACCCTGACAAGATGATAACTTTGCAAACAAATATAAGGAGATGCAGTATGAATTGGTTTTAAAAGAGTTCAAAATGTCAGCATTGTGCAGCTAGGCATTGAATTATCTAGGATGAAACCAAATATGTCAATGTCACTGCAGAACTACTACCCTTCAGCTTTTATTATTAATATTTAATTTGTGTCAAGTAACAATCACTCTGCAATTAAGGGTCCAAATGAACAATCACTCTGCAATTTTATGTACAAAGCCAGCAAATAAATAAAGACAGTAAAAAAAAAAAGAAGGAAAACAAGAAATTCCCTTTAACAACTTAACAACCGACATAAATTAAAACAAAATTCAATTGTGGAAACACAAATTTACATGTTCTTATCAAAAAAAAAAAAAAATTTACATGTACATATGCTTTTAGGCAAAGTGCAAACAGAGAGAATACCTTTTCAGATTCCGTAGAACAACAATCTTCAAAATTCAACAAAAATTGACATATTCCCAATTTACCCAGATGTAAAAAGAGAAAAAGAATACAACTTTCAACAATAATTGAAAATGCAGGGTATGAAGGGTGGTGACTTTGAAAAGGGAGCCATGAAGACCACCAATGGCAAAGCGGCCAAAGCCCTCAGCTTGGGGAGAAAGAGCACGCAAGGAAGTGTCTACATGAGAGTAGGGTAACATTAACCCCATTGAATTGGTTGTGTTTTGAATTTGATGTGATTGTGATTGTGATTGTGGTGGCAACTGTGATGGTGGATATAAATAGTTTGGGGGGATTGGCGGGTTTATAGGGAGAGGGAAAGAAACGGGTTGTTGTTGCTGCTGCTGCTGTTGTTGGTGTTGCTGATTTGGTCGGTTTTTGCGATGGGAGTTTCCCATTTAATTTGGTGCGTTTTTCAGTTGTTTTTTTTTAAATTCGACACTTTGATGCAGATAAGTTACATGTAATCTAAAAGAGGGGAATTTAATTCGTAATTAATGCAAAAACGATCAAAATATTTCGCAAACCTTTTTCCGGATCAAGCTTATAATCGTTGATGATGTTGGCAAATGCGTCTGCTTGGTTCAACCTGCATTGCAATTCGAGGAGAGAGAAAGAAAAATATTGATGAGAGAGGAGAGAGAGAGAGAGAGAGAGAGATTGGGTCAGCTTTTTGAGGGAGAAAGGGAAAAGTGAAAGCTTGTTATCGCAAGAATAATACTCCAAGTTGCACAGATTTTAGAGTTTGGTGTAGAAAATAATTTGATCTGGGTCGTTTGGTTCGGTGCCTGCCGTGTCTCTTTTATCTTAGTATCGCTATTTTTTTTTCCTTTTTTGGTTCATTGTCGATTATAGTACCTATATCCCCGTAGTGAATTGTATCGCTATTTGCTATTGCTACTAGCTTACTTGGACCATACCTCATACCTGTAATGGAGTATTATTTCCACGACCCAAGCATCAAATGCAGTGTGGTATATAGGTATCACAAAAACTCTTATAAAACACTCTTTTCGTAATTTTTAGTGAGACGGAGATATATGGGTCTCACACAAGACTTTTTGTATTGGTATACATTGATTTGTTTCAATTTACATGAAAACTTGGAAGACATTCATATTTTTAAATAGTGACCTTATTTTTTATTTTTTTTTAAGTTGATCTTAGTTTTGTTTGGACATCATGTGCTCAAGGTGATCAACTACTGTTGTGTGGACTCTCATTGGGCCTGCTGGCGTTATGATAAACTACTAGCTAGTCACCAAGTGCAATTTAATCAACACTTTTGACTCCAGTTGGGCCTGTGGGTGTTAAACTGGTACTTCTAATGGACCACTTGACAATGGCCGAAAAACAAAAAGATAAAATTATAAAGTGAAATGGTTAAATTTTAAGTTACAGAAAACAATTCAGTTTAGTTTACTTTTTTTAATTGTGAAAACAATTTAGTGGCTAATATCAAAGATTTCTTGATTTAATAACTCTATAAGGTTGAGAATGGGCAAAAGTCGATCATAATCATTGTTTTATTGCTTAGTTTCGTTGTTTGTTCCAGATTTAGATTAAATAAGTTTGTCTCTCTTTTTTGTGGGAATAGTGATATTCCTTTCAATGAGATTATTAGTCTCTTTTATTGTAATTTGTGAGAGACCTCTAATTTTGAGGGAATGGAGATTCGAAAGGCCGTATAGATTTCTACATTAACAAATCTATACCAACAGTTGAGATCTCGAGTTAGGAAAGATGTTATTTTATCAATTATTATACAATTAGATATGTGCCACGGTTTTGGAGCCGAGTAGAAACAGAGTCATTAGTGAGTTGATGAATGAATTTTGTATTGTTACTAGATTTTGTGCCCGTGCGATGCACGGGTTCTTGTTCATCATTCTCTATTATTAGAATCAATATAATAAAAAAATTTAATCACATCAATATATAAAGTTGAATAATAGGAGTAGCAAGGAACAATAATAATCTTTTTCACACATTTAACAAAGAAATTACATTTTTAATGAATAAATAATTTACCTTTTTTAGGATAATAAATATAATACTTATATTATTTTTTTATTAAAATAAAATAAAAGTATTTTTGATTTCTTTTTAATCACCTATGCATTTATGACTATCTATTATTTATTCAATGTCACCTAATACTTATGTTACTTTTTTTTATTAAAATAAAATAAAAGTATTTTTGATTTCTTTTTAATCACCCATGCATTTATGACTATTTATTATTTATTCAATGCCACCTTGGTGTGAGAACTCAATTATACATATTTACTAGATTTCGTGTCCGATGGACGGGTTCTTGTTTATCATCCTCCGTTATTAGAATCAATAATAGAAAAAAAAAATAATTAATCAATATATAAAGTTCAATAATAGGAGTAGCAATAAACAATAAGAATTTTTTTATCAACCAAAAAAATACATTTAACAAAGAAATTCATTTTTAGTGAATATAAAATCAAACTATTTTTAAATTATTTTTAATCACCCATGCATTTATGACTATTTATTACCTATTCAATGCTACCTTGTTGAGAACTCAATTATACATATATACTAGATTTCGTGCCCGTGCGATACACGGGTTCTTGTTCATCATCCTTTGTTATTAGAATCAATATAATAAAAAAAATAATTAATCATATCAATATATAAAGTTGAATAATAGGTGTAGCAAGGAACAATAATATTCTTTTTCGCACATTAAACAAAGAAATTACAGTTTTAATGAATAAATAATATACCTTTTTTAGGATAATAAATATAATACTTATGTTACTTTTTTATTAAAATAAAATAAAAGTATTTTTGAATTCTTTTTAATCACCCATGCATTTATGACTACTTATTATTTATTCAATGCCACCTTGGTGAGAACTCAATTATACATATATACTAGATTTCGTGCCCGTGCAATGCACGGGTTCTTGTTTATCATCCTCCATTATTAGAATTAATATAATAAATAAAAAAAATTAATCACATCAATATATAAAGTTGAATAATAGGAGTCTAGTAAGGAACAGTAATAATTTTTTTTATCAAGAAAAAAAAAACTCTTTTAACAAAGAATTTTTATTTTTAGTGAATATATAATATTTTTTAAGATAGTAAATATAATACTTATGTTACTTATTTTTATTAAAATAAAATCAAAATATTTTAATTTTTTTTAATCACCCATGTATTTATGACTATTTATTATGTATTCAATGCTACTTATTACGTATTCAATGCCATCTTGGTGAGAACTCAATTATACATATTGATGAATTTTTATTTTTAGTGAATATATAATATTTTTTAGGATAGTAAATATAATACTTATGTTACTTATTTTTATTAAAATAAAATCAAAATATTTTAATTTCTTTTTAATCACTCATGCATTTATGACTTTTTATTATGTATTCAATGCTATTTATTACGTATTCAATGCCACCTTGGTGAGAACTCAATTATATATATATATATATATATATATATATATATATATATATATATATATATATATATATATATATATATATATATATATATATATATATATATATATATACACACTAGATTACATGCCTGTGCGATGCACGGGTTCTTGTTTATCATACACACTCTGTTATTAGAAGAAATATGATAAATTTTTTTAATCATATCAATATATAAAGTTGAACAATAGGAGTAGCAAAAAACAATAATAATCTTTTTATCAAAAAAAAAATATATATATATTTAACAAAGAAATTACATTTTTAGTGAATTTATAAAAAAAACTTTTAAGATAATAAATATAATACTTATGTTACTTATTTATTATTAAAATAAAATAAAAATATTTTTAGTTTCTTATTAATCACCCATGCATTTATGACTATTTATTACTTATTCAATGCTTGGTGAGAAATCAGTTTTATATATAATATATATATATATATATATCTTTCACTGATAGGAATTATTATTGTTGTAGATGTCATTTGACTATCAATCAGTGATAAATTTTCGGGAAAAAAAAAAAATCAAACAAACAAATCTCCATAAGGTCAAAAAAGGCAAAAAAAAAAAAAAAAAAAAAAAAAAAAAAAAAACCAATCTTAGTATCTCACCAAACATCTTTCACTTATAGGAATTATTATTGTTGTAGATGACGTTTGACCATCAATCAGTGATTGCCCAAAAAAAAAAAAAAAAAATCTCCATAAGGTCAAGAAAGGGAAAAAAAACAACCAATCTTAGTATCTCACCAAGCTCCCAAAATGGTATGACCCTTGAGTATTAAGTTGTGGGAGGCATATTCATCTCTTATATTCCTTTTGTTTATTATGCTTAGTAAGTTAGTATGATCCTCAATTTCATTCATATCAAGAACTCGTGGTTGCCTTTTGATTTTACTCCCCATGAAGATATATATCCCACCAAAAATAAAGGTATGGCACAGGCCTATCATTTCCTACCCATAACCAACGGCTAAGATCATCTCACTTTCACCATCCAACGGTCATTATTCAATTTCTTCCTCAACGGCCATCCATGATTCAAAACAAGATTTCCCGGGCCCTACATACATACATCCCCACACTCTTCAATCCTTTCATTCCATTTACTCTCACTCTCTCATCTTCTTCTCTTTGCTCCTCATCACAACCTTAGAGGAGAGAGAGAAAATAAACAGAGAGAGAGAGAGAGAGATTGAATTTTCATAACCAACAATGGCGGCTTCATCATCACTCACTCTCTCTCATCAATCACTCCTCTCTCACTCTCTCCCCAAATCCCACCCCATCCCCACCACCACCATAATCCCGACATCGTCGTCAAACCCGTCAGCCAAACTCCTCCTGAAATCAACCACCAGACGGGGGCGCGTGAACCCACGCGCCGCCGTGGTGAGGGCGGCGGTGGCCGAGACGCTCGAGAAGACAGAGAACGAGCTCGTCGAGAAGTCCGTCAACACGATCAGGTTCTTGGCTATTGATGCTGTCGAAAAGGCGAATTCGGGTCATCCGGGTTTGCCCATGGGTTGTGCTCCCATGGGTCATATATTGTATGATGAGGTTATGAGGTATAACCCCAAGAACCCTTACTACTTTAACAGGGATCGGTTTGTTTTATCGGCTGGTCACGGGTGTATGCTTCAGTATGCTCTTCTTCACCTTGCTGGATATGATGCTGTACAGGTAATTAATGGAAAATGTTACTTGGATTATTCTTTTTACTAGTTTATGTTTTTATATGTTTGTGGTGCACTCGCCACACTGAGATGCTGAGTATATTAGGTAATGATTCGATTCCCAATTTCCCAATATATGTATATGTATATTACAGAATTTTGTGCCTTCTAATAAGATTTACCTTGTGGCATATACTTTGATAGTGTAAATGGTTAGGTGGTGACACTTGGCAATTTAGTGGGTACAGTTTTGTGTAATTGTAGTCAAAATGATTGATTTGATTTGGGTTTATTTGAAATAAAAGAAGCAAATTGGTTTGTTTGGGTGGAGGGATTTTGCAATGCTTATAATTGTTTCTGTTTGTTGAAAATTAGTGGAATTAGGAGATGTATTGGAGAAGAAAGAAAGAGAAATTTTGGGTCCTCTATACTCTTACATTTTAAAACTATATAAAATTAGATTATTGTAGCTGAAGTTTATTATGTGCTGTGATAATCTGAATAAGATGTACAAGTTCATTGATGATCTAAAAGCGTTATCAGTCGTTAAGAATCCTAGGTTGTAGCTGTGGGTCTCTCGAAATTTGAAGTTCTCTTTCAAAATCTTGAAATCTGATACGTTTGTATTATCTATCCAATGGTTGTACTGATTTGTGTAATGTGAATCTTGAACTTGATGGAACAGGAAGATGACTTGAAGTCTTTCCGTCAATGGGGGAGCAGGACCCCTGGTCACCCCGAGAACTTCGAGACACCTGGGGTTGAAGTCACCACTGGTTTGGCTTCCTATGAATTAATCCACCAACTTGTTTTATTCTATCAAAAATACTATGGCTGAGTATCTAATTGTATTTCATCTTATGCAGGACCACTTGGTCAGGGTATTGCCAATGCTGTTGGTTTGGCTCTTGCAGAGAAGCATCTTGCTGCTAGATTCAACAAGCCTGGTGCAGAAATCATTGATCATTACACGTAATAACATTTATTTGTCCATCATATCTGTTTCCTTCTTCATTCATATTCGACGTGTTCTTGAGATTGTATATGTTTTTGTGCTTTGTTACGCTTGTATCTTTCAGATATGTAATCCTTGGAGATGGTTGCCAGATGGAAGGAATCGCCAATGAAGCTTGCTCCCTTGCTGGTCACTGGGGACTAGGAAAGCTAATTGCCTTCTATGATGACAACCACATTTCCATTGATGGTGACACAGCCATAGCATTCACTGAGAGCGTTGATCAGCGTTTTGAGTCCCTCGGATGGCATGTTGTCTGGGTTAAGAATGGTAACACAGGTTATGATGAGATCCGTGCTGCCATCAAGGAAGCTCAAGCAGTCACTGACAAACCTACTTTGATCAAGGTCTTGTCATTAACTATGAATTGAACTTTTTGATACTTCTACTAGTGGTATTTGCATCTTGAGTGTAACTTTGTATCCATGTTCTATAAATGCAGGTTACCACTACCATTGGTTTTGGATCACCTAACAAGGCCAACTCGTACAGTGTGCACGGAGCTGCACTGGGAGCCAAGGAAGTCGATGCTACTAGGCAGAATCTTGGCTGGCCATATGAGCCCTTCCACGTTCCTGAGGAAGTAAAAAAGTAAGCATTGATAACATTTTATGCAGGTTTTGTAACTCAAATTAAGTGACATGTTATTTGTTTTTGACTTTGTATCTTCCAACTTACTCAGGCACTGGAGCCGCCATACTCCTGAAGGAGCTGCCATTGAAGCTGAATGGAATGCCAAGTTCGCAGAGTATGAGAAGAAGTACGCTGCTGAAGCAGCTGAATTGAAGTCCATCATTACTGGTGAATTCCCTGCTGGTTGGGAAAAAGCACTTCCTGTGAGTATCTATTTAATCCTCTTATCCAATTATCCTAATAGATTTTCCCTTTAGCTTAATTTCCCTCTTTCCCTTTTTGCAGACTTACACACCTGAGAGCCCAGCTGATGCAACCAGAAACCTGTCTCAGCAATGCCTAAACGCCCTAGCAACAACTCTTCCTGGACTTCTTGGTGGTAGTGCAGATCTTGCTTCCTCGAACATGACCTTGCTGAAAATGTTCGGAGACTTCCAGAAAGACACACCCGAAGAAAGAAATGTTCGTTTTGGTGTTAGGGAGCACGGAATGGGTGCCATCTGTAATGGCATTGCCCTACACAGCCCTGGCTTTGTCCCCTACTGTGCTACCTTCTTTGTGTTCACAGATTACATGAGAGGAGCAATAAGAATTTCCGCCTTGTCTGAGGCTGGAGTCATCTACGTCATGACCCACGACTCTATTGGGCTTGGAGAGGATGGACCAACCCATCA
Organism: Tetragonia tetragonoides; assembly: GCA_038025085.1. Classification (NCBI taxonomy): domain Eukaryota; kingdom Viridiplantae; phylum Streptophyta; class Magnoliopsida; order Caryophyllales; family Aizoaceae; genus Tetragonia; species Tetragonia tetragonoides. The sequence goes on along the minus strand of CM076144.1, from coordinate 13,312,125 downwards.
ACCTATTGAGCACATTGCCAGTTTCCGAGCCATGCCCAACATTCTAATGCTCCGACCAGCTGATGGAAATGAGACTGCTGGTTCATACAAGGTTGCAGTTGAAAACAGAAAGACTCCATCAATCCTAGCTCTATCTAGGCAAAAGCTACCCAACCTGCCAGGAACATCTATTGAGGGAGTTGAAAAAGGAGGGTACACTATCTCTGACAACTCTTCAGGTAACAAGCCTGATGTTATTCTGGTAGGAACAGGTTCAGAGCTAGAAATTGCTTTCAAGGCTGGTGAAGAGCTCAGGAAAGAAGGAAAGGTCGTCAGGGTCGTATCCTTGGTGTCTTGGGAATTGTACGAGAAGCAATCTGCTGAATACAAGGAGAGCGTCTTCCCAGCTGCTGTCACAGCCAGAGTAAGCATTGAAGCTGCTTCAACATTCGGATGGCAGAAGATCGTTGGTGCCAACGGGAAGGCCATTGGTATTGACAAGTTTGGAGCTAGTGCACCTGCAGGAAAGATATACAAGGAGTATGGAATCACAGTCGAGGCAGTTATTGAAGCGGCTAAGTCATTTTTTTAGGTCCCCCTAAGGTTTCCTTTTTGCCTCCCAATTTTATTTTTGCATTGACTTGTGATACTTGAGTAGGCATGCTCAGTGGTGGGACGAAAAAGGCTAGCTCTCGCGGTGATAACAGTGAGTCGAAGGCCTATTGTATGTATTACGGTAAAGAATGAACTTATATTCACCTTACCGTAAAGAAAGCAAATTCAGTTTTAAGCTCCCTTCAGTGTCCATTTCCCTTTTGTCACAAAAACTCCTTAGGCTTCTTACTGTGAATGTTTGTTGATCTGTATTTGAAACTCAAAGTCCCATCATGTACTCTTCATATTCTATTGCTTAATTTGATAAATAATGACAGTAAGTCAGTGAGGCTGATTTGTAAAGAAATTTTGATCGTCCATTGCTCATTTGCTCTGATTATACTGCTAAGTCGTTCTATTTAACAAGAATGGCAAATCCCCTGTGCAGCTCCTGATAGCAGTGACAATCTTCCTACAGTTCCTAGTCTTTTTGCACTATGGAACCTAAACTCAATTTCGGCACAAGTTACCAAACCAACCCCAAAAAAAACTTTTCCATTGTGGTAACTAATCATCTACATAATGACAACATTCGGGTGTTTTGTGTTCGATGTGGGAATTCCACATATACAGTTAACATAAGTATACCTCCCGGAAAGCATGAAATAGTTCCGGTGCCACCGGTCGGACTATTCGGTGTCTGCTGGGGAATGCGAGACGGATGCCAGTCAACCTGTATGCACAAAAGAAAGGGGGATGCAGTTAGGTGTCAGAAGAAGTACTGTTTTAGCATTTTGGCTAACACTACTCATATGTACCGTAGGAGTAGGCTTTTTTTTTTTTTTTTTTGGTGCAAGTAGGAGTAGGCATTTGGATGCATGGGAGCCTTTGGAGGAATATTGTTATGATGATAATTGATTAATCCCTACCTATGGACATAATGAAAGCCAGAATTATTATCTTCTGATGTGGTTTTTTGATCGAATTAATTGCCAAAATAAGGTTCCTACAAAAATTTGGTAGTTCTTTTACAAATTACGGAAATCTCACAAGCATCATCTAGCTAGCACTACAAGAAAAATCATTTATGGCAACGAGGTTTTTGCAACGACATTCATGTCGTTGCGATAAATATTTATTGTAACGACAAATATAGGTCGTTGCGAAAGATTGTTGCGATTAATGTAAATTTTATTTTTCCCCATTGGAAAATAATGGTAGGCGAATTGAAATTTTGAGTCTGATGTTTTGCAACGACAATACTCAAGTAGTATATTTTGCAACGACTATAATCGTTGCGCATTATTTGATATAGGTATTGCAACGACACACTTTGTTGCTAAAAATAATCCCTATTTATGGCCACGGCTTTTTGTCGTTGCGAAAAAAAAAAAAAAAAAAAAAAAAATCCATCTCACAGAGAGAGAGAGTGAGAGGCCTCAGCTTAGGGAGAAGCTCAAATGCGTGTGCGTCTCCAGCTGCCGCCTTGCTGCCACCACCATTCATGACCCCTCTCTCTCTCCTCCTTTCCTTCCCTCACAAAATTGCCCTTTCTCTTCTCTCTCCACCAAGCAGCCACCACTCTAAATTCCGGCAGATCTCGATCCTATTCACGCCGCCTAAAAGTCCGCTTCTCTCTTTGTCGGATTTTCGCGATGTGCCGGGCGAATTGGAGGTTCTGGGCTTTAGCGGCAAGCAATTCTACGGACTAGGTATCTTATCTCCAAAGCAAAAGTAGTGTTGATTTTTGTTTGGGTAATTGAAATTTGCTATGGTTTGGAGTAGAAATTTAGTGAATCTGTGCTTACTTTAGAAATTTAGTAGAACTTTGTGTGTTTTTGAATTAGATATAGTTGGAATTTGGATGTTTAAGTCAAATGATTTGGAGTAATTTATGAATTTCAGTAGCATTTTAATGTTTGTGGATTAACTGAGCCCAATCCAAATACAGATTGTGTAATTCCCAAATCTAATTTTACCAATTAATTTTCTTTGTCAGTGTGTACTTGGTATTTTTGAGTAATGGTGTTTTAGTATGTATTGTGTTGTTATATAAGTAGACTACTAGTACTAGTTAGGGTTTATATTGATTACTTCATTTTTTTTTATTTATTTTTTTTATGTTCCTTTGATTCTAGATGAACTTATGATGCTTTTTTGCTAAGGTGCTGAAGTTGTCCTTTAGTCTCAAATCCAATTTGCTCCATTTGAGTCTTGGTGCTAATGAAATTTCTCAGCTATATACAGTACATTGCTTGAATCAACACTACCATCAAAGTTAAGTGCTCTTTTGTGTCTTGATAGGGAATTCTTTCATGATTTTTCCTTGAAAAAAGATGTTTAAGTTGCCTAAGAACTAATGGCAACTGAATCTGAATTTAAATGGGATACTGTTTTGGCATTTACCTGTTGTATTCAATGGCTGCTTGGTTCTGATTATTTTCTTACCATTTTACTGCGACTTTGTAGTATAGAAATCATGCTTTATTACTAGACCAACAAACGGGGTTGAAGAATACTTGTCTCAGGTGCTGTTAGGGGTTTAATTTGTGATTTGTGTTCTTCTGTATGGTTTGAATTTCAGGGCTGTCGCTGGACTGATTAAGCTTGGTATTTGTATGCTAAGGCTTGAAAAACAAGAAAAATCAGTGCTTCAAGTGGGGATCCAAACTAGGGACTAGCTAGGCTGAGTTTTAAGGCACATCAATTTGTAAGTGCCATATGTTTGTGAGCTGATGTATTTTCTGAATTCTGTACTAATGTCATACTATTTAACTATGTTTTTAATATGTTTTGAGGTCTAGAACACGAGGAGAAATCATGTATTTAAGTGGCAATTCAGCAGGGGAAAGAATGCTTGTGTAGCAATTTCTGCATGTTTTTCGACTGGTTCTTAAGCCTGAACGTATAGGTGTGTTTTATATGTTCAAATGTCTTAATTTGCAATATTAGATTACCAACATGCAATAGCTAGGTTGTTTGAGAATTCTTTTTGTTTTTTACTCAATGATACTAGAAGCTTTCTGATTATAGTGAGCGTTGGAAGCAATTTTGATGTTATAACAATTTTAGCTTTTAATGATTTGAACAGGTACTGAAAGTCATTCATTACTTTGTTCTCAAATTCTCATTCATTTTCTTGTGTCTTGGGTTTGTCGAGCATGATGTTCAATGATTTAGGTTATGTTTCAATGGCTAAATGCATGATTGGATTGCCTAGGAACTGAAATGCTCTAAATCTGAATCTCAGGACTATGGTCAGCTATTTGCATCTGATGTGAAGAACTGCTACACTCTGCTTAAAAATCTATGATTTTAGGATTCTAATAAAGTATTAGTGAGCCTAAATGATGACGAAAACATGCTAAACAATTAGTATTCTGAGAGTATTAAGCTAAAACTACCATAGCTTATTTGTGTGATGAGGATACACATTCTGTTTTCAGTTCTGAAACGAGACCTGACTATTGGTGTGAACTGAAGGTGGACCAGTCAAAGCTGATTTGTGCATAAGCATAACTAGAGGGGCTATTTTAGCATGATTTTGTCCCATTTCTGTGATCTGATATTCTGATTTGAATTCTGAGTTTCTATGCCTGATTTTGTCCTAATTCAGGGTCTAAAGATCCTGAATTCTGTTCGTGAACACTGAAAGTAATGGCGCGCAATGTGACATACGAACTAGTGGTGGTGGGCTGCAGTGGCAAGCGGATTCCAGACTAGGTATCTTTTCTCCAAACAAAAACAGTAAATTTCCAAGTTTTCAGTAGCAATTTAGTGATTTTAGCTTAATTTTATAGAAGCCCTTTGCTGTTGTTTCAGCATCAATATTTTTGTTGGTATTTCTAACCTTTATGCTCTGATGCTCTAACAGACAAACCCTGAGATAGTGAATAGGTGGAGTAACGAGGTTCAATAAGCCGCGCTGCTCTTGTACAGTTTCATGACCTAGCTCTTCTGCACCAGGTATGATGTTTGGCTGTTTATGTCAATGTGCCTTCATGTCTGTTCTTCATGGTACAATGTGCCTTCATGTCTGTTCTAATGAGTATAAGTGTGTTAGTTGCTGCCTTATTGGCTATGTGTTGGATAAAATGTGAGAAGTACTTTTGGTAAGAATTGCTTGATAAAATGCCTGATTCCTGCTTTGAGCTTGGTTTTTTCATGATACAAGGCTTGAAATACAAGGAAAAGTATTCATACAAGAGCGGGCGTAATTGATGTTAGATAGAACAAGTCTTTATGCACTTAAGTTGGTGAATCTGACATGTTTGTGACTGTTTTTTGACCTGAATTTCAGATTTGATGTCACACATCTAACTATGTTTTCATTTCACAGTTCTTAAGTTTCTTATCTATGGTTTTGTTTGGCTGCCTAGCTGACGATAGTATTGTTTTGCTAAGGTGTCATTCCTTTGTGCATACACCACAGATACTAGTACATTACATACGTCACGTAATTCAGTACTTTCACTCAATTCTTACTCACATTAAGGTTCGGTTTTTTTTTTTTCAAACTCTTTAGGTCCATTTTTGTTCAAACTCCACAAAGTTCATTTACGTAAAAGCTATATGGGTTTTCGGAAATTCTGATGCATTTGGGCTATTTTTTTTTAATTCTTGAAGTATATCTGTTTGGATACATATAGTTTGAAATTTCTCTAATATTTTTTCATCACATGATGGATTAATTTGCTATACAGATGTCAGATGGTCAATCATCAATTACTCTTGATGATCTCTCCTACAGGCCACAAAGATGGTAATGTGGAGCTCTAATCGGCATTGAGCTATCGACTTGGTTGTTTAAATGTATTTTTTTGGACAAGGATTGTGAGATTTCTATGTACTTTATTTATTTTTTGGTGAGAAGATCTTGTATGTATATTATATACTTACATTAATAATGAAGGTTTTGTTATGCAACTGCTTCAATGGCAGAATCCAAGTGCATACCTATTTTTGTTTTTATTTATTTATTTATGAAATAGTTATCGCAACGACAAATGTTCTTGCAATATATAATAGATAATGATATTCATGTTTTTAGCAACGACATTTGTCATTGCAATAAAAATATATCTTTTGCAACGACTTAAGTCGTTGCAATATATGTTCCATTCAAAATATGAATATGACTAGGTATGGCAACGACTTATTTATTGCAACGACATAAGTCGTTGCGTTATTCTTTTGTAACGCCATGACACGTAACGACCCTGCAACGATAAAAGTCGTTGTGAAAAATATTTTTCGCAACGACATGCTATTTTTTGCAACGACTTTTGTCGTTGTCAAAAACAAGTTTTTTGGTAGTGTAGGAACGAGTTGGGCGAAGTATTTATCAAATTATAATCAGTCGCAGCTTGTCAAATTATAAGAATTATTTTCAAGCTCAGTTCGATTCAATTTAGTGATATATATACTTTCTCTCACATATTATTATTCAATTTAGTTCAAGTCTTTTTAGAGTTATGCCGGCCGTCGCGGCCGAGGTGTCAAGGAACAGAGAGAAACAATTATGCATGACCAAGGGATAGATTAAATGATCAAATCAAATAAAAGAAAGAAAAAGTGGCCATGATAAGAGACAATCTATTCTAATCAGCTACTATATACTACCATCATATTTCACCTTTTTCTTTTTGCTAACTCATTAGTCATTACATGTTATTCGGTGCAAAAGGTTTTGGAGAGAAGGAAAAAAGAAGGGCTTAGGACATAGGACTACAGGAGAAGTGGAAAAAATAACAGTCATTCCTGCTTTAATTATACCCTAAAGGTGTTGATCAAAAAAAAATTATATCCTAAAGGTAAAATTAAGGGTTCCATTCAAGGGAAAAAAAAAAAAAAAAACAAGTAAAATTAAAATGCATGCATATATAGTACCTATAATATAGCGAACAAAACACCATTTATACGAGTAGAAAGTACCGTCCAAAATCCAGAAGGTGAAATTATGCTGAAAATGGAGCATAAACTTACAAAGCATTCAAAAGAACAGGGTCTTAGTATTTAATTATTACTGGATGAGGCGTGTATGGTATGTATGGTATTGCATATCGCATATAATATGATATACTGTAATAATCTTGTTGGTGGGATAAATACAAGAATCATGTAAATTGTTGACCTATTTTCATTATCGTCCATTTTTGTTATCGTAAGATGAGCAAGGAAATTTCAATTTGCATGTCAGGTTTTTGTAAGGAGGTATTAAAATTCAATTTGACTTCAAAGACTACTGTGTGTGTATATATATATACTAGCTAGTGAGTCAATTGATATGATCAGTTCATAAAACTGGCTTGCTTGTGAAGATTGTAAATTGTCAACTCACTCAGCATTTCTGTCCTGAATTCATTAATGAATATTGTCTTTGCTACAAGACTAATGCCTTAGTTGTCCATTTCATACATGAAAAATGTAGTGAACAAAGTCAATGTATGGTGGTTGCTCATCATCTTGAATTGCTCATCATTTTAATTTGTAAGTTTCTCATCAATTTATTTAGTGGGAGGCATTTACGGTTAAGGGTGGTGGTAAGTGGTTCCAAAACATACTCATAAGTGGTTTGGTAATTAGTTAAAGCAAAGTTATAGGTTCTATTCTTATTCATCCTTCTCATGCATTGTGTCTGCTGGTCTGGCTTTTAGGAACTAAATTTGCCCTTTAATGCATTATGGTGCTCGTTGACGGGTTCAGTATTTGCGTTGATTGTTCAATTAGTTTGATATATTTATTGTTGAACCTAAGAGTTTAAATATGTATAACATAGTGGAAGGCGTCTCGGTCATTCATTTGCACTTCTCTTTTGCTCAAAAAAAAAAAGAAGTGGGAGCAATTCAAAGTTCAAACGCCGCGCCGTACATTGTATATGGAAGATTGGAAGTATATGATAATTTGATTGTTTGTTTATTTTTTTTATTTTTTTTATTCTGAGTTGAGGCTATAAAAGAAGTACATATATGATGGTTTCGCTAGAGAAATATAAGCAGCTCAGAATAATCAACCTTCTCTAATCCCCATAATGATGAATATAGTAAATTAGCCAAATTTGGTCCCATCGTGCTGCTTAATCATTCTTGTTTTAGCTCTTTACAGCGCATTAACGTTATTTATAACAAATAAAGTAGTGCCTATTAAAATATTGTCAGCATAAGATAGATAATCTAAAGCAAATGGGTGAAAATTACCAGTGGAGCTCCTTTGTGAGCGTGAGACTACCGAACTGTAATAATATATATATGTGCTTTATTAAATGAACAATGAGGGTTAGTACGTAATGCTATCAAGTAGAGTTACTAAAGTAAATATAAAAAAAAAAAAAATACTCCTGTCAAAATAGTCCTTCTCATAAGATAAAAAATTAACAGTAATCATATAATTTAGTCCATCTCAATATCTCATGCATTCTCATAGTTCAGGACAATTGGAAATGACCTTTTGTGAATGATCACAGGAAATAATAAGATTTATTGACAATATAGCTCAGAGACCAGAGTCTCATTGTCTAGCTACAAAATTTACAAGTTTGAAGTGTCACGCTGTTTAAGTACTTAATTATTGATTGTGTTGTGTCACAGTGGCTATTTCCCCGCGCTGGTTTGTAGGCACTTTAAATGGTGGGACGGCTGACCAAGGAATTAAAGTTGTTCAATATCCCAAGGCGAGAATTAAACCCTCGACCTTGATTAAGCATAAATGAGTCACTATCACTCAACCACACCTCCTTGGTTCCTCCCTTCTCATTGTGCGTACACTAAATTATTCAACCTCTAATGCCTTAAAACGAAAACAAATATAGAAACATTCTATTTCCAAAACTATGAATCGTTGTTTCACAATAATGCAGGAGACATGGGAACTAGGAAGTTCCATACTATCAAAAAGACAATTCTTCCCATATATTTCGTTTTGTTAAGTTGTTATCTTATGGAGTACCTAGCAATAATACAGCCAAAGTTTTTGCAAAACTTGTCACTCTACACTCTACACTCTACACTCTACACTCTGCACTCTACAGGCTACATATAACGAAGGGGTAGGTTTTGGTTTGGGACTTTGGGTTGGGTCAAGATCAAGGAGCTTCTCATGCAAAAAGAAGGTGCAGAAATAGGACCACTCATAAGAAGATAAAATGCTGCTTCGCTCAAATAAGCTCACCTCCGTGGATCGTTGATCGCCAGATTGGGTGGGCCTATTGGGCCCATCTGTATGTTAATGGTCCCACTCGTTCGTAGCTGTAAAGAAATGGATTCTTTAAAGCTCAATTGCGCAATCCACTGCGTGATTGGACTATTCTTAATCACTGCCCGTAATTTTATACTATTTCTTGGGAGTTTTTATTTGCGGTTTTTCTTTTAGATTATAAATTTTGTCTTCAACAAATAAAAATAAAAAATAAAATAAAATGTCTAAAACTTAAAAGTACAAATTGTTGAGGTATCTCATACAAGCATTATGTCTTCAGATTTGATAGAGCGTACCCAATAATTACATTTGTATATTGAATGAATGGAAAATCAAGTTTGACATTCAATCATATCAGTTTTAACAATTATATCAATTTTAATTGTCGCTCACAAAATTGCAAATTATACATCAGCTTAATGTTTCAAACCTCATGGGAAGCACCTACGCGAATTAATTCGTGCAATACCCAAGATTGTGCATTAGGAGGTGTCCTTTAGCCACGCCCAAGTAGGAAGGAAGTTCGTCTCTGCCGAACCCCAAAAAAAAATAAAAAAAAAAAAATCTTGTCAAAAAAACACCAGATATTATATCCATTTTCTTCTTTCAAAAATGTCCACATATACAAATAAGTCCAATAACCACATTAATGTAAAGAAGAAAATTAAGGAAGTTTTCAATGCCTTAGAACTTGCGTTCAACGGTGGAATTTGTTCCCATTTGATCAAACTTTGGCGGGAGGCGATGAGAGGATAGAGAGGCGAAGTTAGCATGATGTACTCCTATGCTGGAGTACTAATTTCTGCGTGCATGGCCTTGGATTTAAGGGTAATGGACCCCTATAAAACAATAGAGTGACGAATGTTTGAAATTAGAAGGTAAATAATACGTTTAAAGATGCCCTCATTAAGGAATGTCCTGCTCTAATAAGGCAAAAATTGCTTTTAAGGGCCCATGTTTGTTACTTGGCTTGGCTCTATACCAAAAACCACAACTGGCTAACAAGTAACAACATCATTTTGACAAGAAAAATGCGCACTTGGTCTATGGTTCTACTGCCTAGTGGCTTTCTAGGTCAAGAACGGTGAACAATTTTTTATTTTTTATATTTTTTTTTTGTTTTCGTTTGCTCAGACCAATCTTAAGAATATGCCATCAAATCAAATTAAGCTTATTTCTGATATTGGGCACGTTCTTTTCATTTTCGTTGGTCAATTTTTAGTTTACCTCAACCTTGTTTTTTATTATCTCTCACATTAGTGTATATCAATTATGTTTAGGTCACTTAGTTAAGTTGGTAAAAAAAAAAAAAACCTCATTAATTATGCAGTTTTTAGGCCACTAATATAGTTTCGCCACTAAATATAGATTTTGGTAGTGATATTTTCACCTTTACTGATCAGTTTCAGCTGAATTTCAATTCTACAATATATAATAACTTTTGATGAGCTATCCAAATGTAATCCAGTTGATACATTCGTGTGAAAATCCTGTACCCAAGACCACATCCAAGTATCCCACATTTCCACTACCTCTGTTTTTCTCACAGTGTGTTTCTTTTTCACTTACCTAATTACTTGATTAGTTGTTCAGTTCGATTTATTTTGATTCAGTTGAATCCAATGAAAAAGAAACACAAGCACCTTATCCACTTCATTTTAGTTATATGTTCATGTATGAACTCATCACTAATTTATATAAAAATATGGACTATAGTCTAAAAATTGTCTTGATCAATCTTTATACCTCTTCAACAACAAAATCGAGAAATCTTGAAAACTGTTCAATGGTACGTACGAGAACGATGTGTAATGTGTTGGGTCGGGGCAACATTTTTGGCAGGTATACTTTGGCTCGTATCCTCGTGTTTTGAGATAACCAAACTCCCACTGCTTTTTATTGTTTCCTCAACCCTTTTTGTTTAAGCAACCACCACCAACAACAACAACAACAGCAACAGCAACAGCAACAGCAGCAGCTTCCGGGAGAATCTTTGTACCGCCATAGCTCCCCTTTTTTTGTTTCACAGGCCCCAAAGGCCAAAGCTAAGACAAAAAAATTCTATGATCGTCATCTTCCCAAACTACCCTTATCCAATTCATCCTTTTTTCCCGCTCAAAACCAGCAAAAAGGGGCAATCAAAAATACTTAAAAATTGAGCTCCTAAATTTCTCAAATGACGACAATTGTAGTGATGATGCAACCTGCTCTTTGGGCCCCACACCTCCCTTCTTCAGTCCTCCTCACTCATGCCATCTCTCTTTATACATCCCATCTGTCATCCATTAAAGTGAGCACATTTTTACAATTTCGATATGTTTTTTTGGTTGTAAAGAACCAAAATTCGATATGTAGTTGGGTTAAAAGCTTTAAACGTAGACACCCTTTTACCGAAGTTAAAAACTTTTATCAGTTAATTAAGATATAATCTCCATATCACTCAAAAAAAAAATATATAATCTTCATAAGTTCTAATTATAATATCAAACCTTTTCAATTTAGAGTCATTTAGATCCATCTAGGGTGTGTTCTTTTCCACTTATTGGATCTTACTCAATCAGTGGAAATAAGTGGCAAGACCTTACTCAATCAGTGAGAATCAGTGGTTAGACCTTATTGAATCAGTGAAAATCATTGGCAGGACCTTACTCAATCAGTGGAAATCAGTGGCAGGACCTACATTCCTACTCACAGAATCAGTGACAGGATCTTATTGAATCAGTGAGAATCAGTGGAAGGACTTTACTAAATCAGTGGAAATCAGTGGCATGACCTTACTCAATCAATGAGAATCAGTGACAGGACCTTACTAAATCAGTGAGAATCAGTGGAAATAAGTGAAAAAGAACGCACCATTATTATCTTTTAAATTGAGCATATTTCTTTAAAGATTACACATTTTAGCGTAAAACAAACAAAAAGGTGTATATTTGACTTTGAAAAATTACACGTGATACTAATCTAGTTGACATCTTTGTAATTTCGAATCACTAATAAGTTGAACAAATTCTTTCAATTTCATGTTTTGAGTATATAAAAGTCGATCAAAAATTTCTATTTCAAGTTTTGAATTACTACCTCTGTTTTTTTTTTTTTTTTTTTTTTTGGTTTAAGGAAGGTACAGAGGCCAGTACAATAAATTTACATACAACGAGGGAGGAGGAATTCGAATCTAGGACCTAATGTACCCAAAACCTCAGTCTTTACCACTAAGCCAAGACCTCATATATTTTCATATAGAATTAAACTGAACTAAAAAGTAATCATTAAGTAAAAAAACTGAATTAGTAGTATTATGTATTTATTTAACAGCAAAATATATTTTCATATAAAATTAAACTGAACTAAAAAGTAATCATTAAGTAAAAAAATATAACACCCTCAAATCACTATTTCAATTTTCCTCGCTATAAATACACACACCCTCTTTGTCTCACTCCCACTCTCACTCTCACTCTCCCCCTCCCACCACCACTCTTCTTCCCTCCCTCCTCCACTCCCTCACCATGCTTCACTACGGCCACCGCCTCACCGCTACCTTACTCAGTTTCTCTCTCCTCATCCTCCTCCTTGCCACGCCCGCCATTGGGTGGCGCCCATGGCCTCAAAACACCACCACCACAGACTACCAATTCGGACCCTCCAAAAAATTCGAAGGATCCTCCGAATTCGTTCACTTAAAATACCACATGGGCCCAGTCTTAACAGGCCCAATCACCGTCCATATAATCTGGTACGGCAGGTGGCAACCAACCCAGAAACGAATCATCCGAGAATTCATAAACTCCATATCACATAATCCCTCCCCTAAACCCTCGGTTTCCGGTTGGTGGAAAACGGTCCAAATGTACACGGACCAAACCGGATCTAATATTTCTCGGACTGTTCAACTCGGGTCTGAGAAAAATGACCGGTTTTATTCATATGGGAAATCTCTAACCCGAATGTCTATACAATCCGTGATTAAATCTGCTGTTACTGCGTCCACTAAACCTTTGCCTATTACTCCCCGTTCTGGGATTTATTTACTTCTTACGTCACCTGACGTGTACGTCCAAGATTTCTGTGGCCAGGTTTGTTATTTCCTTCTTTAATTACTAGTTCTATCTTTCATTTTTGGAGTGTTTTATATAGTGGTATAAATTTACAAAAACTAATAACAGGCGGCCCTTAACGTGAGTCGTCTCAAACTAGCATACTGTCATCCTGACATTATATTTAGCTATAGAGGCCATGTTTTATACTCCTATAATGGTATAAATTCACAAAAACTCATAACAAGCGGCCTTTACGTAAGCCACTTCAAACTAGCATACTGACATTTTACTTGGTTATGAAGGTGGTTTCATGTTTAAGCGATCTACATTATGATATAAATTTAGCTGAAATTTTAAGTCGATTTAACTTTTATTTGTCAATACGCGACCAGACTTTTTCTTTAGGACCGCTTAAGAAAAATTATTTTATAATAATTTAGGGACAGAGAGAGTGTGTTTTGTAGCTAGTGGAGGACATTGTTTTGGAATTTGAAGAGCAGCTGGTTTTGGTTTTACACTATTAGAGAGGTGGGTTCATTATGAAAGTTATATGTTGATTGATATTTTCCTTGAAATAGCAGATACAAATAAAAATGCGTAATTGGTTGGAATTACTAATAGAATCAAGCTTAGAAAATTGGTTAGATAGTACTCTAGTAGTACAATAATTTGAATTTTTCTCACTCCCTTTTATGTCGATATTGACACACACACACTACCAGTGATTTTTTTATTTATTTTTTTTATTATTATTATTATTTTTTTGCTCGTCAAGAGGTACTTCCAGTGATTAACCTCAAAATAATTTCACTTTTCTCTCTCTTCCTTATCTTTTAAGTTCAAAGAATTAATTTTTGTACTGTTGAAATTGTTGAAAGGGACATTTATTCAAGGAATTTTGTATTTGGTAAAAGCACGGTATGGTAACTAAAAAGAGAATGGAGGAAATAGTGTACAGTTGATAATTTCTCTCATACTCCTCTGTCTCATACAAATAAGGGGTTATGTAAATTAAAGGCTTTGTCTACCACATGTATAGTTTTTTTTTTTAGGTACAAACCACAGGTCCACATGTATATAGTATTTTAGTACTATTGTTTATGCATAACTCTAAAAGAACTTTGACTATGTTTTGAGACTTTTGAAATTAGGGCGCGAAAAAGTAGATTGTCGAGCTAAACTAATTATTAAGTAAATGGAAAAGAACACACCTTTAGAGACACAAATCATTCGAGGTGGTTATTAGTATTACTCATTTCCTTGGACTATGTTTAGAGACTTTTGAAATTAGGGCGTGAAAAAGTAGATTACTGAACTAAACCAATTAATGAGTAAATAGAAAAAACGCACTTAGAGACACAAATCATTCGAGGTGGTTATTACTCATTCCCTTTTTAGTCATTAGTAAGGTGAAAATTTGATTGTATTGTAAGCCAATGTGAGAGACAAAGGCACACAGCCAAAAAAGAGTAAGGACAATCTTTGTGAAATCAGGGCCAATGGCGATATATTTTATCTACAATGTACTTTATTTTGTACACATTTTATTGTACTCTAGCCGTTACTATCTTGATCCTAATTCCTAATTGGACATTGTCATTGTTATTGTTGTTGTTATTATTGGCAGGTTTGTGGGTTCCATTACTTCACCTTCCCGTCAATTGTAGGGTACACCTTACCCTACGCATGGGTTGGGAATAGCCAAAAGCTATGTCCGGGTGTATGTGCCTATCCATTCGCCGTGCCAGACTACATTCCGGGCCTAAAGGCAATGAAAACCCCTAATGGCGACGTTGGTGTCGATGGCATGATAAGTGTGATCGCCCACGAGATCGCGGAGCTAGCAACCAACCCACTCGTAAACGCGTGGTATGCCGGTGGAGACCCGATTGCGCCCGTGGAGATTGCTGATCTTTGTGAAGGTATTTATGGGACGGGGGGAGGAGGGTCGTACACTGGACAAATGATGGAGGATCATGGTGGTGCTACTTATAATATGAATGGTATACGACGACGTTTTTTGGTCCAGTGGGTTTGGAATCATGTGGTGAATTATTGTACTGGCCCTAATGCTCTTGACCAGTAGTAGTGTGCTAGTAGTGATATTTTTGTGTTCCTAGGGGTTGGTTTGCCTTTGCATTTTGCTCAATGCTGGGATTTTTTTTTTGTACTTTCTATCTTGGTTGTTTTTTTTGGGTGTTTTTGTGGGGATAGTAGTTAAACTAGTTTGAGTAGGTATTTTTGGAAAGTTTGATTGGAAATGTATTAATGCTATAATGTATACTACCCTTTGTATAACCAAAAAAGAAATAAGATAGGTTTGGTGATATTATAATACTATTAGGTGTATGTTTCTGAACTCAATATCACTGGACTGAACGTTACTTAACTGAATCACTAATTACTAAATTGACACCTAAACTGACCGTGTAAAACTCTAAATAACGCATCCATTGTTCATCTTTAAGTGTGGATGTTTATTTTTGAGGAAGGGCTTCACCATCCACAAATATAGCCGATATGTTCATTATGAACTTCACGAACAATATATTTGTATATTGGTGTATGTAACGAGATAGCTAAATTGAAGGTACTACGACTAAAACTCTCATGAGCTCCCTATGGCCAAACCTATTGCTAAAGTAGTAAAGTAGAATTGGATAGAGTATTCGGATTATTACATTTGAGACTTGAGATTTAGGAATTAGGAAGAGGAAAGGGAAAATCTTTTCCATATATACTACCCAGATCTTAATTTCTTATTGCGTCTCTCATTATTTCCTTGATTTATGCATAGCTATGTGGACTCGGAGTTTAAACAACACAATGTAATTCGCAAATTGTAACATCTACCTCTAGTGCGATTAAACTCGGGATACAAATCCCACTCAAATCTCTAGCACTGGACAAACAAATAAAAGAAGAGCACTAGACTACCCGGCAGTAGTACTAGCTAGTCGCGTAATGGATATGAAGCACATAGTACTCTATTGGACTCTTAAATTTGAAGCAGGTGGATAAATTGATTAAGCATTAACCCTATGATCAGGACTACCAGGCATTCAATTTGGGATTTGAAAGCTAAGGTGGCAGGAACCACACAGTACATTGCAATTTTCGTGAAGGATAAATCTACATAACCAAGATTTTAATTTTATTTAGCTTCACCTTTTACATGCCTATTATTTCTCAATTATATCACCTCCTCCTTATCTAGTCATGGCAGCCGGGCTAGTCCCAAGTTTCTCAAAAAAAAAAAAAAATAATGATATGATGCAGCATACAAAAGTTAAGATTAAGACATATACAGGCGTAGAATAAGAGCTCGACATAAAAGATACTCCATATTAACCAGTTTTCATAATTTTCGATCAATTTTGTGTAAGATTATCATTATGAAATGTTATACAAATGTACAATAATATGAGAATCGCGACCCCCCTTTAGAAATTGATAAACCAAATCAATTCAAAATCGTTTCCTCTTCAGCATAAAAAAAAAAAATGAAAAAAAAAAATGCTTGGTGGTTTTTGCAGTTTTAGTGTGTGCCAGTGTATCTATTTATAGTATGATGAATTTAGGTTGAAATAAATGAGTTTTTTTTATCTTAAGAGTTTACCATCAAAAAACAGAAACAATATGTATTGTTGTGAATTGTGATCTAGTTATTGGTCCGAATAATATTTGGTCCTCTTGTGTATGCAGTTGTTTAGGGGGCCATGGGAAAGAAGAAGAGGACGAAGCGCAAGCGACTGGCTCAGTCTCCTGCATGGAGTACATTAAAGATGGTCCCCCAATGGCAGATCTCGTTTGGCCTGCACCCGTTACAGATTTTTGACCTGCTGCTTCCTTCATATTATTAACCAGTTTTGTATTTTCTGCTGCACTACCAAATAAAATCACAGACTCTGCTTTCGCTTTGTGCCAGGGCCAAATAAAAATCAACAACAAAGGTACTCGTTTGGTACTTTTTACCTGAAAATTTATTTTACCCTATGTAGTATTTAGCAGCTAATATGATACTATTCATTTGGGTGTGTTATTCTCTACTTATTTTAAATTTTCAAGTTAGATCAGATAAGTGAAAAAAATACACAGAATTACAATTACCATCCACTTACCCGATCAACTGTTCAAATTAGATTAATGGATGTCTTATCCAGTCAGATCAGATTAGCTCGATTTATAATTCTCACTACGTAAGATGGGGCATTCTATATTTATGTATACATGAAATATAAAAACTTGTATGGACTTAGTCCATGGTGCACCAATAGTCTAAATCTTTTTAAATATACCCTACACAAGATATGCTAATTTTCCTTTACAAATTTCTACTTTTATTATCAAAATGACTAAATACGGAATTTATAGAAATAGAAACTACGTCGAATAATAAATTTGACTCTAAGATAATTCATGGGTGATGTTATTGTCAGTTTAATATACACTTTTGTCACATTCAGTATATTCATATAATTATGACCTAACAATAGTGTTTCATGGCCTGAGATTAACATTGTCTGGCAAATTGGCAATAGTATTTTATGGTATGGAATATATAAATCAACAAATTATATAAGGTCCACTCCAAAAAATCCTATGATTACTCTGCTCCCTTTATTCTGTTCTGTTGTACCACAAGACCACAGTAAAATGATTACCATAGAATCTCATGATTAAAATGTTTTGGGATAAGATTTCCATGATTGAAGCAGTGAATTGACCACAACTAATACTGGGAAAAAGCCCCATTAAATAACAACTACTAAACATAATTAAAGTAACTCGTTTCCATGAACAGTGGCCAATATGTTTGGCAAAAAATGGTATCTCTGTCAAAGTGGGAAAATGTTTGGTTGATCTGATGGGTGGGCAACCCATATTTTTGTTTATTATCTATTTTTTTTGTGAATTGCTAAATACCGCCCCTTTTTACTAGCTACCGCCCCCCCTTTCCAATTTTACCCTCACCCACCCCTCTTCCTCACTCACTCTCACTCATCCACTCTCACTCATCCTCTCTTCCTCACTCACTCATCCTCACCACCACACCATCACACCGGCAACCACCACCACCACCACCACGACCATGTCAAGTGCTAGCGGCAGCGGCGGCAGAGGTTTCGACGGCGAGGGAGGCGGCGACCGACGGCGCGGGGGGTAACTTTTCGAAATTTTTTTTTTTTTTTTTTGAATTGAATTTTTTTTGCCTTGAATTGAATATTTTTTGCCTTGAATTGAATCGTGAAGTTATGAATTGAAGTTGTGTTTTTTTTTTTTTTTGCGTCGATCGTCTGCCGATCTCGACTCGCCCAAGGGTAGTCGTCTGTCGCAGACGACTCACCCTTGGGTGAGTCGAGACAGGCAGACGACTCACCCTTGGGTGAGTCGCCGGTCTGGGGCGACTAACCCAAGGGTGAGTCGAGATCGGCCGACGACTCACCCTTGGGTGAGTCGTCTGAGACCAGACGACCGACACAAAAAAAAATTATTATTTATTATTATTATTATTATTATTATTATTATTATTATTATTATTATTATTATTATTATTATTATTATTATTATTATTATTATTATTATTATTATTATTATTATTATTATTATTATTATTATTATTATTATTATTATTATTATTATTTTTTATTATTATTATTTATTGTTATTATTATTATTATTATTATTATTTATTATTATTATTATTATTTATTGTTATTATTATTATTATTATTTATTGTTTATTGTTATTATTATTATTATTATTATTATTATTATTATTATTATTATTATTTATTGTTATTATTATTATTATTATTTATTGTTATTATTATTATTATTATTATTATTATTATTATTATTTATTGTTATTATTATTATTATTATTATTATTATTATTTATTATTATTATTATTATTATTATTATTATTATTATTGATTATTGTTTAATTAATTAAAAATGTGAAATGATAGATGGGAGGAGCCGGTAAATCGGTGCCTCGGTTATTTAGTGAACTAGCTGGTTCAGGACCGCGTCACACGAGGACGCGCGGGATTGATGCCTCTGTACGGAGACAGAGAGAGGCAGTTCGGATGAGGGAGATGACTGCTGAGCAAGACGATTACGCAACTAGCGAGTTCTACTCCGGGGATCAGTCCGATGATCAGATTGGCGTCGAATTATCCTCAGATTGGCGCGTGGTGAAGGGCAGAGGCGGTAGGTTTGTTAGTACTGGGTCGTCCAGTACTGGCAAACGATCTAGAGCGGAGGACGACACTACGTGGCTTGTTACAGAGCCTGTGTCCGGTGGGCCGGCGGATGATAGCGTCATACCGAGCTTCTTGGGCCACGTAGCGTCTCGTATGTGGAATGGAGAGATGAGGGGTCTCTTGAAGTGTCAGAACCGATGGACTGTATGTCAGCGGCTGAGTCAGTGGCGAGCGGAGATGTCGGCCGAGATGAGGGCCCAGATCGAGGGGACTGGGTTATCACACCTGGCAGACATTATGTTCAGACATATTGACTTCCCCCTGATATCTGCATTCGTGGAAAGGTGGCAGCCGGATACGAACTCGTTCCACATGCCGTTCGGAGAGATGACGATCATGTTGCACGATGTATGGCATATTCTTCGGATTCCCGTAGACGGAGAGCTCGTTTCCAATGAGGGATGGGATGGGCAGCTGCAGACGGCGGCCATGGAGGTTCTCGGGGTCAGCCCAGAAGAACTGATGTGTAGCCACTGGCAGGGCGGTGCGGTCCTCACGGAGTCGGTTTTTGAGCTTTGCCGTGAGCAAATAGATGACATCCAGGCGACAGCTTGGATGTGGTTACTTATTGGATCCACCTTGTTTGTCGACAAGAGTGGTAACCGTATTAGACCCTCCTGCGTGATGGAGGTGATGGACGACGGTGTCGATACGGTGCATGACTTCTCTTGGGGATCTGCTGCCCTCGCCTTCCTATATCGTCAGCTCGGTATAGCTAGTCGCGGGGATTCTCAGGGCATCTGCGGATGCCTAACTCTCCTCCAGGCATGGATATACGAGTACTTTCCCTGCTTCCGACCTCATCGGGAGCGGATGGTTGTCGGGGACAACGAGGCTCCCCGTGCGTCCGTATGGAGTGCCCTGGCTGAGGGCAAGGACATGGGTCGACTGGACTCCTTACGTAGACGCTTGGATCATTTGCGAGCGACAGAGGTACGTCATTTAGTTATCGGTGTTCATGATTTATTTCGTCATTTGCTATGTTTTTTTACTTCACCGTAACTTTCAACATTTCTACGTAGGTGGTGTGGCTGCCGTACGGTTCTAACCCGGCAGTATCTGTACCGAGGACTGTATTCATGGGGTGGCTACAGTATCGGGATATTATCGAACCGTACATGCCTGGTCGTTGTTTACGATAAATCGGGTACGTACAGAGTATCCCAACCCCGATCTTTAGGCCAGTCAAAGCGATCAGGTCATGGAGCAGTCGTTCGTACAAGGTTG
Source organism: Tetragonia tetragonoides (assembly GCA_038025085.1). Taxonomy (NCBI): domain Eukaryota; kingdom Viridiplantae; phylum Streptophyta; class Magnoliopsida; order Caryophyllales; family Aizoaceae; genus Tetragonia; species Tetragonia tetragonoides. The sequence continues at coordinate 13,291,825 of CM076144.1, read as the reverse complement.
TCTTCCCCGAACGGATCTCATCTGATGCTTGGCGTATGTTCCCGGGATTTTACATTCTTGGTCTCCATGGGTTTCAGGCATCCACGTCAGATCCCACAGCATGTACGGATGACTACCTCGCATGGTACTACCTTCACTCCCACCCTCGGCTGATACGTGACGCTGCATCACCTGTGATTCCTCCACGATCCAACAGCGATTATGTAAGTGATTAACTAAAAAATATATTTTTTTTTTACGTATTACATATCTCTGAACTCACACTCATTGTTACTTTTTTGCAGTGGGTGAATCGTCTAGCCATCGCAGCTGAGTCTTTCATTAGTTTGATTCCTCCGGAGCAAGCGGAAGATTCTCGATCGATTATGGACGAGTATATGAGAGATTGGCGGGCTGCCAAATGATGTATTGACCCTAGATGAATTTGTTATTATAAGAGTTTCATTGTCATTGTTATTATTTATTTGTGTTATTGTAATTTGTTGTTTCTTATTTACATTTTTTGTTTTATTGTAATTTGTTGTTTTATTTACCTCCAATAATCACGACCACTCTCCACATGCAAAATATAACAATCACACAAAAATGTGACAATGATATAAGTATAACAATCACGCAAAACATTCAATTACATCGACCTCGCTAAACGATCCCAATGTGCTCTTCGCGTAACATACATTTGCTCCCAACCAGCGACACTATCAGAACGGAAAGTAAACCATGCTTCGCATATCGGAGGAACAGGGAAATCTGAGGCTAAATCCAGACGGATATAATGGGAATACGAATCACCTAAATGACACATGACAATTTCCCTACTTGGACGTGTAGCAGTCGAAGGTGCTTGGAACGGTAGCACTGTGTAACAATGATATAACCCCCTTCCGCTGCCGTATTCGAATAACATAATCGCTGCATTGAAGAGGTTGGCAATCGGGAGCAAATCCTCAATTACTGTCATCCAGTGATCATCGTTACACGCACCTCCGTCCCACATAATACGGCGGTAACCAGCGTCGACCCCTTCAATGTATAAGTTTTCGTACAATGCTCGGTTAGCTAAGAGTTCGTGTGCAATGCAAACTCTCGCCACTCGCCATTGCTCTTGGTCTCCGAAAATGTAGTCCGCAATGACACGGAAACCGCAATTACCATCCCCAAGCACATCGAGATATCCTTCAATGAAAGGTACGATGATTCCCGGAATTTTGTTAACATGATAGAATTCAGTGATATCTATTGCGTGTCCAGCTGCAAGACAATATAATAGAAAGTCAATAATAGTACTTATCAAAAAGTAACAACATTATGTACATGTTAATAAATTATGGGTTTTCATACCAGTACTGTTTACGAAGTTACTCGATGAGGATGAGGTACGACCACGCCCGCGGCTCGAACTGGATGACCTAGGGCGACCACGACCCCTCTGGGAGTACTCCCATGAACTAGGATCACGTCTGGTAGAGGAACTCCCTCTCGGTCGACCTCTGACTGTCGTGTTCGCTTCCGGCTCGACGTAACTCGCTTCCTCAGGATGAAGCTGCTCATTCATAAGGACAGATATGTTGCGCACAACTGCCGGGTCGCTTGAGTTAACCTCGTCGACCAGAGACCGAAAGTATCGATGGTCCTCAGATGGATGCTCAGTCATGTCAAGCGTAGCTATCTCCACTGCATCAGTAATAACGAGTGTTCGCCAAAATTCGTGGACACTATTCAAGCTAATTGGCGTGCCCGTATCCGTGGCCGTTTTCAACTCACACGCACACGGGATCTGATGAGTGGATCTCAATACACAACCGCAACGATCAAATACTTGGTGACTCAATTCTCTCATCCTGTTCAGCTCAGCCAATAATATTTGTAAGCAGTAATGGGAAACATACCCGGTCAGATAGTTGAATGGGAAACCCGAGTACACCACACTTCTTCGTCTTCTGCACTCTTCAAGTGTGTACTTGATCTCAGTTATTTGTGACTCGATTGACTTGTTGACCTTGTTCCAAACATTGTCCAAAGCTCCAGTTGAGGAGTTCAACCACTGTTTTAGCGCGGCATGTGCACTCTCCACCCTGCAAGTCGTAGTGTTGCCAAGGTGTAGCACCTTATTCGTCCACGCAGCCACAAACATCTCTTTGTGTCTCAGCCAGGTCTCCTCTACATAGGATATCACGTGAGGGTAAGTCCTCCAACTAACCTTCATCGTACGCACTGCTCTATCGTACGCAGCTTCTGTGGAAGCTTCCATGATAATTTTCCACCTCCCATTCTTGAACCTCTGCGCGACGGCCTTATCTTTTCCACAAAGTCTGTACACTTTGTCTTCAACGACTTTGTTAATGTGCCATGTACAGAGCAAATGGGCACTCTCGGGAAATATCTCTCTAATAGGTGTCATCAACCCTAGCTCACGATCGGTCACAATTGCTGTTGGGTGTACATCATTTCCAATAAGCATCCTCAACTTATCTAAGACCCACGCATAGCTTGCCTGAGTCTCATCCTTCATAATGGCATAAGCTATGAGGAAGTTCTTATTGGTTGGAGTCATCCCCACTATCTCAAGAAACGGCATCTTATACTTGTTTGTTTTGTACGTGGAATCTAAGCCAATCAACCAACGAAAAGACCGAAGTAACTGAATTGATGTAGGGTGTGCCATGAACACGTGAGTTACCTCATTAGTAGCTCGGTCGGCTCTTGTCCAATGTACGTACTTATTCGCCACAGCTAAATGATGAAACTGACCAATGACATCTCTCTCTTCAAAATCAAGTTTCCTTATACGATCTCTGTGGTTGTACACATGCCGTCTAGTTGCATTGTCCTCGGGAAATTTTTCCTTAATCGCGGCCAAGATAGCACATGGCTTTGTTTGTGCCGAAGTCATGTCACGAACGAGTTTCTTTGACCCAGGACTAAGACCACTCATCTGACGATATCCCTCAGGATACACAGCAAAGTCATGGTTGTGCGTACCCCTAGTCCCAGGCAATGTGACAATCATCCAACTACTGGATCCATACACTTGCCGAGCTCTCAACTGGAACGTACATTTACAAGCCTTTGTTTTCGTATTCTTCCGAGCAGCAGTATCTAAGTCTCTTAATTCCCCTCTGTAGCGTTCACCTTGATTGCATCTTAACAATTTTACGCTTCCACTCTTCTTGTGTGACGAAATTATCAACTCAAACCCGATAGTAAGTGCAATTTGTTTTGCCCAATTAATTGCATCTGTATCACTATCAAATAACTCATCAGTGACGAAATGCGTACTGTAATCAACACCATCACCACCGAACCGCTCCAAAGGAATCTAACGAAAACAACGAAAACAATGTTAGCTTAATCTTAAATTCAAACAATAAATAATAATAATAATAATAATAACAATAAATAATAATAATAATAATATTAATAATAATAATAATAATAATAATAATAATAATAAATAATAATAAATTTTTTTTGTGTGTCTGTCGGTCGTCGATCTCGACTCACCCAAGGGTGAGTTGTCTGCTACAGGCGACCCACCCAAGGGTGAGTCGTCTATTGATCTCGACTCGCCCAAGGGTTAGTCGCCTGTAGCGGACGACTCACCCAAGGGTGAGTCGCGATCTACAGACGACTCCCCTTGGATGGGTCGCCTGTAGCAGACGACTCACCCAAGGGTGAGTCGAAAATCTCAGACGACCGTGCAAAAAAAATGCGCAAAAAAAATTAATTTTACCTCCGCCACCGTCGACGGCACTTCTTGATCGCCGGCAGACATCCGCGGGTTGCTTGAGTGAATGTTGATGAAGGTTGGGTATGAGAGTGGGTGGTAGAGTGGGAGAGAAGTGGTGTGAGAGTTAGAGAGGGAGAGAGGGAGAGGATGAGTGAAAAATTAAAAAAGGGCAAAATTGGAATTTTGGGGGGCGGTACCTAGTAATTTAGGGGCGGCATTTAGTAACACCCTTTTTTTTCTATCTTAAATGTCATTTTTTGGAAGGAGAATGATAAATCCACCCACTGAGTTGGCAAGAATGGCAACACATCTCCCATTTATATCTATCTCTCTCCTCTATTTTCAATTTTTCTCTTCTCTATTTCCAAGAAATGACATTTAAGGTAGGAGAGAGATAAATACAAAGAAAATATGGGTTATCCATCCACTAGGTCAACCAAACATTTTCCTTTTTGGAAATAGAGGAGAGAGAATTTGAAAATAGATGAGAAAGATAGATACAAATGGAAAGTGGGTTGCCAACCAATGGGTGTATGTATCAATCTCCATCAAAATGATACAGAATTACAGAAACCTTATTGGGATTTGAGCCTTCAAATCTTTATGATGCAATTATGCAAAGTACTGAAATTGCCTTTCACTTTTCTGTAATTTTTTCGTTACTATTTATACGGAGTATTCACCTTTCTCCTTTTTCAGTTTTGAGAACCGATTTCTGAATTATTCGTATCTTTCACATCTTTATTCATAATTCATCAAGTTACTACACCAATTTGAAACCCTGTTAAAAAACTTCACACCTAACTATGCATACACTACAAAAACGTGTCAAATAAGGTGACTTGGAGCGGAACAAAGAAGGCAGTATTTGGTCAATTGAATTGGGTTGCAATCTGTATGTAGGCCTCATAATTCAGGTTAACAAGTTGGATTGGGTTGAAAATTTGGTAGTCCTTTTTATTTTAACAAATAATAAGCTAGTAAAAATTACGAGTTTTTGTGTTTTTTTAAATGTCGTTTTCACATTAGACGATGTGTGTTAATCACTATTTACTCTTAAATTATATAATAAAAATTGTGTATTATAAAAGGACAATAAATCTTAGCCTCGATTTTATTGTAATTAAAATTATTGTTTTTTGTACCTCCTTCGACTAAAAAAAAAAGGTTTAGTGGCTGCTATGGAGTATGGGTTCCTCTAATCAGGGTTAAGGTAGCCTTTAGCCCCAAAAGGTCTGTATTGCATTGACCCATATATTCAGACGGATTATCATGTCATTAACCTGATAAAACGCACTTATATGTTTCTATCTTTTTATTACCTTTGAGTAAGGTTCTGTTTGATTTACCTTAATTTTACTTAAATTCATTTCAGTTCAGTTCAGTCTATTTCAGTTCAGTTCAGTTCATGCGTAATTTCATGATGATAGTTATGTTATCGGAAAGATCTCAAAGCATTCTTTCAAATGAGTCCAATATTGACTATGTTTGGACAAATTTTAAATGGTTAACGGTCAAGTTTAAAAAATCAATTCAGTTTAGTTTAGTTAATATCAGTTTTATCTAACTGAATCAAACGGAGCCTAAATTTGTGTCATTTATGGTCAAGCAAAAAATAAGTCTTGATATACACGGACTATGCAAACATGCCAAAACAAGCGTCAACCATTATACATTGAATCTTGCTTGATTGGCAAGCATTGCATAACTGTACTGCATGATTAGCAGCCTAGCTTGCTAGCACTATAAAGGATCAGCCGATCAGGTATGTAAATACGAGTAGTTTTCAAGCACCGGGCAAAACTTGTCTAATAGGAGTTATTAACAAAGTACTCTAATAGAAAAATGTTCATTAATAATAATTAATTTTGGCGGAGAGCTTTGGATGGGTCACCCCTACTTGTTTCCATCAATGACTTGAGTTCAAAAATCTCATTTCCAACAAAGTCTTTTATTTTATTTATTTATTTATTTATTTTTACTTTTTGAGAAACTAAGTCAATTTATTACTCAATGAAAGAGTTACAATGGTCTGAAACAATATAATTAATCTAACAATTCTTCTGGCCCTCCCTCAATCCAAATTTTAATTGAAAATGGAATAGGCCGGATCCAAAGCGCTTTAAAGTGAGCCGCCTTGTTCTCATCTCTCCTAACATGACTCCAACTAAGACGACTAGACTCCAACAAAGTCGGAAGTTAATTTACCATTCAAAAATAATAATAATAACCTCAACAGAATCATATACACACCGCCATGCAAGCTAACAAAACCATTCGAAACAATAATATATACCTAATACCTTCAATTCGTATGACACATAATAATCATTAATTACTCAAGCCAAACACTAAGTGTGTGCATGTGTATAATACCATATCATTGGATTGATCGATATCACATTGCATACATATATTTTGATCTTAATTCATTACATATTACTCAATGTGGGATAATAAATCAATATGATGTAGGAAGTACCACCAAAGACCATGAAAAATACTTTAGTTTGTACTACTACGCTAAGCGTGTGCATGGCTTGAAGTGGAAGCCCCACTGAGGAGGCAAGTAGCCAACCCAATGATGCATGCTTTGGTGTGATGAGCTGAGAAACAAAAACCGTCATCATCTTAAAAATAATGTTTTCAACCTTTTTCTTTTCTTTTTCCTACTGAAATTATATATATTCAAATATATATATTTTTTTGTATAAAACTAAGAACAGGGGAAGACTTTTGAAGCGGCGCCTCAGAGGATTGTCGTTGACCTATTTGCCTCCCATCAATTGAGTTTTGTTCATTAGTTGATGTCTTCGATCTCTTCCCTAGGTTTATTACGTACTCGACGGACAATGATATTCATATAATGATTGTACATTATAACCTTTTTTTTATGTGAGAGAAGTGATAAAATTGCCATTATTACTTGGAATTTCAGGGAGATATTTGTGGTAGAGTGAAAAAGGGGAAAGGAAAGAAATAGACACATAAGAATAATTGTAATGTACAATCATTATACAAGATTCATTTTCCTCACCGGACGTGGAAAAATTTACCATATACGCTCAAGTTTCAAGTTTGGAGCACGCGTGGTTAGTACTATTATAATACTCGATAATATAATAATCGTCCCTTTTCATGATTGGTATTGTTCATATATGAGTCATATATAATAATATCAGAATGAACCCTTGAAAATTCAATAGTAACCAATATACTCGTATTGATGTATTAGAATTGGATTAGAATGTTGTAAACAGCTGGATGGTTAATCTTAACCCCCATCATTATCTAGTTATCAATTCCTGATTAGTGACCATGAACTCATGATCTATGTAAATACACCAAAATTTGAAGTTTTTGTGATTGACAATGAGTATCTCTTTTACCAGTGAACTAAAATAGTAATCCGTAATAGAAAACATAGATCAGTGAACTAAACTGAACTCAACTGAACTAATTACTGCAAAAGAAATAGAGCAGTACACAATATCCATTTTTATTAAGATGATACTGATAAAATATACTGAAATATGTAAATATTTAGTTATTCATATTAGGCTCATGTATAGTCAGGCCTTATGTCTGTATTAGGGCTCCGGCTCAACTTCCCTTCTGTAAACCTATTAGTATATATTGTTAATAGTAAAGAATAGAATATACTGAAATATTCAGATACATCACATTTCTTATGTTACATTTTCTAGTTTGGGGCTCATTAATTAGTTTGGTGTGTATAAATGGGCACATATTATAGAAATGGAGTTCAGCTCAATCCAATAATTCAATGACATGCCTTTTACTCATGATTCAATTGTGCATTGGAAAAGTATACATCTTTAGGGCCCGTTTGGCCTACCTTCTACCAACTTCTCATTCTCCTTCCAAATTTGTTCTTGCTCATCCCCCTTTTATCCACTCTTCCCTCCATTTCTAACTTCTAAGAAGTTGAAAGGTACAATTGGACTAGAAGAAGAAGTTACAAATTGTAGCTTCTCCTTCTCCTTCCACTTCTAGCATTATTTTAACTTCTTAGAAGTTGGAAATGGATGGAGGAGTGGATAAAAAGGGGTGAACAAGAACAAATTTGGAAAGAAAAATTAAATTTATAGGAGCTAGGCCAAACTGGCCTTTAATCAAGACGAGTAACAATACCTGTGCGTCAATGAATCATAAACTAATAACTCTGCCATTAATTTTGTTCAAAGGTCTCCTTGAGTCCTTGCTGCAACTATCAAGTAGGTGTCATGTAGTGGTTTTCCGTACAAGAAAAGGAACTCATATGCTGAACTACTATTCTTTTCGTACCATACATAGCAATGCCAATAATGCAACCATAAATGTAACAAATTACTAATTGATTAGCATAGGAAGCAATGGCACATTAAATGGCCTTTGAAGTTCTAACATATTCAACCTTCAAGTGACTACAAATATATCACAGAATAACAATATTGACTTATAACATTAAGGTGACATGATACAACATACAGCAAAAAATAACTCCATACTATAGTACTACTCTCATATGTATGGAGCTAGTCCATTTAATCAGTACGAATTTGAAGACTTTGAATGGTGGTGCACCATTCTTGGACTTTTGATCACTCAATCAAGCCCACTTCATAGCTGCTAGCTCAATGATTGAATGGTTTAGCCATGGTAAGTAGTGGGTAGGTTTAGACTTTAGCCTTATTGAATGAGTGAATGTGAATCAACCTTGGAGCATGGTTTTTCAGAAGGGATTGCAGTGGAGCGGGTATATGTGGATTTCGTCCCGTATCCATCTCAGTTGGGGTGGGAATGAGAGAGTGTCAGGCGGGGATGGGGTGGGGTTGGTTTTTAAAAAGAAAAATTGCCATGGGGATGGGGCGGGGATGATTTGTGTTGATCCCTAATTGTATACCCGCCTCATACCCACCTAAAAATAAAAAAGTGTAAAATTTATAAATATAAAATGTATTGACACAATTTACCCAAATGTATCTTAATTTTGCTGTTTGTAATAATGGCACAATTTGCATGTTTATTGTGTTTCTTTGTTAAATATATTCTAATTGCTTTATGCAGGTATAAGGTGAATTTAAGGCGGACGTCAGGTGATTTTGGGGCAGGTATTAGGTGGGTATGGATATCCACTGGGTAATTGGGGTGAGTATGGTTTCCATCTCATACCCACTGGACCCACTGGGGTGGGGATGGTTTTGGGATCTTACCCATGGCGAGGATGGACGGGTGGCACATTCACCGTAGCCAGGTGGATATGGGTATGTATATACATATATCCACCCCCGTCCCGCCCCATTATCATCTCTAATTTTTTCAAGGCCGACTAGTAAAGGGTACACTTAGAATTATTTAGGTAGATACTCCCAAGTTCCAAATTAAATAGATTAGGCGTTTGTCAATTTTAAAGCATGAGTTATAAAATACATTTGACTGAGCACATTTCTAAAAGTTGTGGTAATAGGTACATCCGAGTGCATAGGTCCATGCTATTAAATCTTGTTTATATAGGTCCATGCTATTAAATCTTGTTTATATATGTCCGTCGATATAGAAGTAGATTTTTTTTTTTTTTGGTGTAAAAGAGCTACTGAGATCTATGTGAGTAGATTTGAATCTAGTCCATTTGGATAATGTAACACATTTTGGTCATAATGTAAATGTCTCACAATAAGACAATTTTATATTAGTTTTCGTGTGTTTGGATAATTTATTGTGAATAATCTTTGTTTAATATGAGTACTTTATTATTTTATTTTTTTCAAAATTGACTTATTTTGCTGAAAATGAGAGAAATAAAGAAAAATGGTTTTGACGAAATACTCATGTGGGCCTATTACCACTCATTTTTCGCTGGGCTTGCTTGACTTTGGATGTATCAAGGCCTATTCACGGGGCCCGACTTGTGGTTTAGCTTTTGATAGCCGAACTCACGAGACTGAGATCGAGCAACACAAAAAGGCCCAGATTTATGATAGTGCCCAACAAACAGAGTAGCAGGCCCATATTAAAAGCTGGGCCTATTGAGAAAGAAGCATTCTAAGGCCGATGATTTTATGCCGCTACAATTTTAGGCCAATTTGGTTCTGCCACATTTGAAATCATCATTGGATCCTACAAGTCTCACTTTCTGAAAAACATGATCTAAGTCTGGTATTAGTATAACACAAAAACTTGTATAAGCAATTTTATCGTAATTTTTGATAAAATGAGGATTACTTTTTAATAAAGTAAAGGTAATTGCTCATAGTAAGTGATCTATACAAATTAAAATAGTAATCCCATTTTTTTGTAAGTTGGTCTCAAATAAGATTTACACATCTAATTTTAGTTTTACTTGGGTTTGTTTTGTATTTGGTAGGTAAGTTCACATTGGGCCAAATTGGGGCATGGAGAAAAAATTTCTTATTTATATTATCTTATTTAATATGAGAGATGAATCTTCATTGATCACTAGACAAATGGTAAGTGAATATGTTACTACTTTAGTACTCTTTGAGGCTCCAAATTAGCTTATTTTTATTGGTTTTTGTATTAACCTTATTACAATTGACAATCACTATAAATAAATGTTTAAAATTTTGGATTATACTAGAAATTATAACAAATTTATCATATGCGAATAATCTATATTTTTAGGGAATATGGAGTTATGGACCATAACATAAGGGGTGAGTGGAATCACCGGGACCAGGTTGACAGATCCAATAAGGTTTTCAAAAATAGAAATCAATATCAACCAATTTCAACGATTTTAGATTTTTGGAATCAGAATTAGTTGGGTACCCAACATAACCCAATTTCAATTACGAATGTCTCGAAACCCGTGGCCCTGTGGGTATCTGAAACCAAAATCGAATATTTCATTTAAAAATTCAAACAATTCGCTATTTATGTGAGGTTTCTAACTTGCCACTCGTTAGTTAGTAACAAATAGACCCCAAATTTAGTGGGAGAAAAACGTAAAGAGAAATTTGATGTATCTTTAGAAAATAGTATTTGTTTTTTTATCATCTATAAAAATAGTATTTGTTGGTCTGAAATAATAATTAAGACGAAGAATTTTTTATGTATAAATTTAAAATTACTTTTTCTTAAAAGTAATAAATTCGGATTTTAAAATGAATCCGTATATATAAGAAAGCGCCGAATTGCCAGATGGGTATATTTAATAACCATCTTTCACCACATTGGTATATATAAAAACTCCGGCGCCAAATGGGTATATAAATCAACACTTTTGCGCAAATGGGTCCAAAATCTCGCCGTCGGTGACTAAATTAATTAAAGAAAATCATGATTTTTCTGTTTTTTTTTCTAGATTCTTCAGTTTCTTAAAACTAATTACTTTTCTTTATTCTTCTATTTTTTATTACTCTGTTTTTCTGTCCCTTATTTTGATCGAATAGAAATGTTGAAGTTTCCATACACGATAAGGGCGGGAAATGAAAAATCAAGACATTTTCGACACATGTTCTCCACCTCAATCGTCTCCGTTATTGGTTACGTCGGTCGCCAACTCACCGACTTCTTTTCGTATCTTTCCCTACCGTCTTTCCTTCCCTTTTATGTTATTTTGATTAAACATTAAATATTAGGGGTTTTATTACAACTGGGTTGAGTGTATGTGAAACTAATGGATGCTTTGCTTCTCTAAATGCCACAATCTCCAATAGAACATATGATACACAAAGGGTCGCATTTAAGTGAATTTGGCCAACATAAATAATGAGATTTGCTGTGAAGTGAGAGAAAAGGAATGAAGAGGAATCCACAATATCAAATTTATATAGAATGTGTCCACATAATTTAGAGTTATCGTCAACTTTTGTGGGTGATATAACTGCTATTGAAGCACGGGAAGGGAGGGAGAGAGGGGAAAAAGATGAAGGTAGAATAGGAGGAAGAAAAAGGAAAATGGAAACATTAAACTTGGCAATCAGGAGAGAGAAGAAAAATAAAATAGTTAAAGAAAATAAGAAAATTTTGAAAATGTGTTTTTTTTTTTTTGATTTTAGTTGCCGGTGGCGAGATTTTGGATTCATGTGCGCTGAAGTGTCAATTTATATACCTATATGGCACCGAAGATTTTAAATATACCCATGTGATGAAAGGGGATCAATAAATATACCCATCTGGCAATTCGGCGCATAAGAAAGATTAGGAATTGTTGGGTATCACCAAATCCAAATCCAACTCTACAAAATTAGTATCTAGTGCCAATAAATTTCAAATTCAATTCACAAAAAAATTAGAAATTGGTGTATTCAATTTCAATTTGGAATAGTGGTTGATCCGAGGGACAAACAAACTAAAAAAAATAAAGAAAAAACAACATACATCGGTAACTCTCTTTTCTTTTGGTGCGTGGATTTTTTTTTTTTTTTTATGAAAAAAAAGAGAGGCACCCTCGTGGCATCAGTATTCTGCCGTGGGGAAATCAGTTCTCTCTTCTCGTCTCTCTTTTTCTCTCTCCACTCTCCTCGATCTCGCTCGCCATTGACGGGACCGGACCCGTTGGCCGGATTATCTCTCTCCTCACCTGGTTCGTCCATTTCTCTCTCTTAATTGTATCTGCTTAATAGATCAGATCTTTCAACTAATTTGTCCAATTGAATTATAAAATTGTGTTTCATTGATCTGATTTGTTTTCATTGAGTTAGCTAATTCAGCTGTTTTGATTACGATATATTGTAACGATGCTTCAAATTAAATGCTAATGCCATCAATCCAGTAAATCTTAATTCTTATGAGGCTACTGAGTGCCTATGGCAATTGGCAAGGACGGGGTTTAGCTATTGTTTCGTTTGTTGATTTAGTTGGGAAAATATGAATTGGTTTGATGCTTTAGTTTAATTAGGTGTAAAGGGTAATTGTTAAGAGGTTTTGATTTAGTATGTTGTAATGTGAAGTTGAAAATTTTCAGAATTGTAACTGGTTAGCTCTTGTTGAAGTTGAACATAATATGTAGGATAATTGAAGTGAAAGAGATGAATGAACAAGTGTTAATTTGTGTACATATCATTATTTGAACATGCCCTAGATTACTTTCTTCTTGCAGGTCCTTAGTGGATTTATTTTTTCATTTTTTGTTTTTTGGGATGCATTGTTTGGGGCAGGTTCGGATTATAGGGGCATAGTTTGTGAAAGGGGAGGAAGGAAGTAGGTAAAAGTTGAATCAAATGGCGACCGAGAATCCGGGTCGACCGAATTTTCCGGGTCGGCCAGCGGCTACCCCTTTTGCAGCAGCATCTCCCCCTGCTACAAGTCCATTTGTACAATCTGGTCCTATAGCTTCTAGACCTCCTCCAACCTCACCTCCAATCAGCGGAATGCCTCTCGCATCACCTTCCCCAACGGCTGGAACTCAGCCTTCTACATTCAGGCCTTCTCCACCTGCTTCGTTTGTTGATCCATCAACATCTGCTCCACCAGCACCGCGGCAATCATATTTTCATCCTACGCCTCCGCCAAACCAATTTCCGCGTTTTTCAACCCCACAGTTCCCTGTGCCAACTCAGGTTCCTCCTGCACGTACGCCTCCTGTAGGACCCCCTAGTATGAATATAGGTGTACAACCTAATCTGGCCCCACCTATCCAACGACCTGGAGTTCCAGCTCCGAGCCCACCACTAACTTTCCGGCCTCCATCTCAATCACCTCCTATGCAGATGGCATCTCCGCCTCAAGCTTATGGCCCACCTCCACCAACATCAACTCCGCCTTATTTCGTTCAGCAGCCAGGCTATGGTCCCCCTCCCTCACAACCAGGTATGCCATCGATGCAACCGGGTATGCCATCGATGCAACCAGGTATGCCAACCATGCAACCAGGTATGCCAGTCATGCAACAACCCCTATCAGCTCCTCCAACGAGTTCTATGCAGGGTCTGATAGAAGATTTCAGCTCATTGGCATTGAGTGCTGCACCTGGATCCATGGACGCTGGACTTGATTCTATAGCACTGCCAAGGCCACTTGAAGGGGATGTGGAGCCAGTTGCCTTTACTGAGATGTATCCCATGAACTGTAGTCCCAGATTTTTACGGCTTACTACAAGTGGTATACCAAATTCACAATCACTGGCCTCAAGGTGGCATTTGCCACTTGGAGCTGTTGTCTGTCCTCTTGCTCAAGCTCCTGAAGGGGTTAGTACCTTTGCTTATAGTTTTATTTACAAGTTCTTTCTCTAAGATGATTTGATGGGTATGTATATGCTTATCATGGATTTCTCTATGTTTTTACTTTTCAGGAGGAAGTGCCTGTAGTAAATTTCGGTTCAGCCGGAATAGTTCGCTGTAGAAGATGTCGTACATATGTAAATCCGTATGTAACATTTACAGACAGTGGAAGAAAGTGGCGATGTAACATGTGTGCTCTGCTTAATGATGGTAAGGCGTTAACTATAGAAACTGAGTCACAATCTGATAATTGTTTCTCTGGTTTAACTCTTAATTCTCCTGTTTTATGTAGTTATTGACCTTCCTTTCCTTGTTCAAATTCAAATTCCTTTTATGCATAAAAATGGCAAATGTTTTTGTGACTAACTATTGCTCCTCTTGATTTCTGTGTTGTGATAATTTTGTTGGTAAACTCCCGATGCTAGTCAAAGTTGCCAACTATTGTCAATGGGTAGGCTTCATGTAGTTACTATTTAAATATGTAGAGTATCTTTCATGAGAGATACTGTATCAGTTGTCTCAAGGACATACTTCGTTTATGTGAGATTATGTTTCCAGTCTTTGTTGAGAGATTGACTGTGCCTTGACTGCGGTTGTGCAGTCCCTGGTGATTTTTGTGCTCACCTGGATGCCACTGGTAGAAGAATTGATGCCGATCAACGACCTGAGCTTACCAAAGGTAGTGTTGAGTTTGTTGCACCAACGGAATATATGGTGCGACCACCTATGCCGCCTCTGTTCTTTTTCCTCATCGATGTGTCAGTTTCTGCCGTGAAGAGTGGTATGCTTGAGGTAAGAAGTAAAGCTGAGAGGAATAACCTTTTCCATGCAAAGTTTCAAGCAGATAAGCATGAGTTATATGAGTATTATACTTCATGCATATTTCTGAGTTCTAGGAAGGATTCTTCCAAGGCTATACTTTGGAGAGGTCCAAATGTAAGCAGTCTTACATTAAGTAGTAGAGAGGCTGTTTCCGGTGTGCATATTTCTGACATTAAGAAGCATAAAATAGATAATTACATTATTTTTTTGATAAGAATTTTTAATTAAATGAGAGAAGTAAATAGTTACAAGACAAGAGGACAATCTACACTTCTTTGAGAATGTAGAAGTCCTCCATAGCTTTAGGGAAGCCGACTTTATGGCTAATTTTGGTCACTCCTGTCCTACTTTACTTCTTTGGTTGACGTTGTTGGACCAGTTTCTCACCAATTTATTGACGATGGACATCTTAGGATAATCCTTCCTAAGGCTTCTTGTGGTTTTCTAGCCTTACAGATCGTTGAGTAGCTCGGGCAAGGAGGGGCCGGCTTCCGACCAAAAAAAAAAAAAGAAAAGAAAAAAGGCAAGAGGACAAGGAGTCCTCAAAGGGAACAAGAAAACTAGTTACAAATAACCCCAATGGTGTCGAATATCGCCGGAGACACCCCCCTAAAAAGCCCAGGCCACTTTGGCCCACAAAGAAAGCCAAGTACACCACCCTATCCTAAACAAATTCCACCGGCTTACTAATACCAGTAAAGCCTAGAGTTTCTCCCTCTAGTCAAAGGCACCAAAAAGTAGCCATAAAAGTGCACTACCATAAGCTCCTTGCTCCTTCCCCCTCCCCAACCCTACAAAGCTGATTTGCAAAATCTTAACAAATGAACCAGGGAAAACTAAATATTCATCTCTCAGACTGAAAAGCCTCGCCCACAAACCCCGAGCAAGATCACAACACAAGAACAAGTGCATGTAGCTTTTGCATTCGTGGTGGCACATAGACACATACATCTGAAAAGAACACCCAACCCAGCCTCCTCTGCTGTAGCAGATCATGGTTGTTCAGCCTATCCAATACGAGAATCCAAAGAAAGGCACACATGTTCAAGGGAGCCTTAGACTTTCAAACATAGTTAGCAACCGAGAAATGGGCGCAACGTGAGGAAAGGACAAGGTAATGAAAAGACCCCAGAGGAGTCTCCCACTCAAACCCAAGAATCATCGCTAGGGATGAGATGATGGATAGTTACATTAATATTTAGAGGTAGCTGTTAATTGTAGGACAGGCGTGCAGATGTTTTTAAGTTTTGCTGTATTCCCTCTAAAAAGGGGTTGAGTTATGACTCATGAGCCTTATGGCCAACTTGCCCAAGTTTTATGCATGCGATGTTTTTTTTTGATTTCTGTGATCTCAAAAATGTGTTTCCTGTTGACTCTATGTGCACTCATCTTGATTAGTTTTCTTTTTGAGGGAACAGTTCACAGTTTAGTCATTAGTGTAACCTTATCTTTGAGGGATGATAATTATTTGTATTATAAAAGATGACACGGGAACTTTTGCTTGTAAACTTCTGCTGCAAACATTATCCGCTCATCATTCTCTAGTGCCTCAGTTCTTGCACAACCAGTCCTTGGAGCTATGCATCATATTATTGAAGTGGAACTGATGTTTATTGTGTCTTTCAGGTTGTAGCTCAGACTATCAAGTCTTGTCTGGATGAACTTCCTGGATTCCCCAGAACGCAAATAGGTTTCATAACATTTGACAGCACCATACACTTCTATAACATGAAGGCAAGTGAAAACCTTTTCCTATGTTCGAGTTTAGTGTGATCGAAGAAGTTCCTGTGATAATCCTGTCCTCTTATTATAAAGCTGTTATTGCTAATCCATGTTTTCTTACTTTGGCCAGTCAACTTTGACGCAACCCCAGATGATGGTGGTTTCAGACGTGGATGATATATTTGTCCCTTTGCCAGATGATCTCCTTGTGAACCTCTCTGAATCAAGAAGTGTGGTGGAGTCATTTCTAGATAGTCTCCCCTCCATGTTTCAAGACACCACAAATGTAGAATCTGCTTTTGGTCCTGCTTTGAAAGCTGCATTCATGGTTATGGTGTGTTGGTTTTGTTCACTTCAACTATAGTTTCATAATTAAAAATGTCGTGCTTTTTTGTATTATGATCATTATCTGACTACACCTAGTCTTTTGGTATATAATGAACCTTTATTTATACCTGCTAAATTTTGCTTGTATGCAGAGTCAACTTGGGGGCAAATTGTTGATTTTCCAAAATTCACTTCCTTCTATTGGAGTTGGTCGGTTGAGATTACGTGGTGATGATCTTAAAGTCTATGGAACTGATAAAGAACATTCCCTAAGAGTAGCTGAAGATCCATTCTATAAGCAAATGGCTGCTGATTTCACGAAGTACCAGATAGGAGTTAACGTGTATGCATTTAGTGACAAGTATACAGATATAGCTTCACTGGGTACCCATCATTCTCTAACCTTCTTTACTTTTATATTTATAACCTCCACTGTAATCCTGTACTGGGAATTCATTATTTTCTAACCATCTGCTATTAATTTTATCAAATACTGTATAACCTAAGGTAGTCCTTGTTACCCCTTTTGGTCCTTTTCTAGTGTCCATTTTAGATAATAGGTTGCTCAAAGAAAAGTCAAACTAGCAGTTGTGACCAGTCACCGTATAATTCCAAGGTAGCTGTTTATGCCATTTCTTTGTGTAGCTCAAAGAAAGAAGTTTTTGATGATGGGAAAGATGGTCTGTCTACTGTCCAGGCACCGCACATCTATGTTCTCTCCACACCAAAAGCCTGGTGTTATATTACGAAATACAACATCTATGTTCTCTCCACACCAAAACCTCAGAGAATAGTGTGATAATTACGTGTATAAGTTATCTACAGACAGAGCTCCTAGTTTAATAGCAACTAAATTCAACATGGCTTCTGTTGTAGCATAGCACTAAGCTGAAGGTTATTTCTGTCCTAATAAAAATCTTCTAATTGTTGTTCAAGTAGATTTGAACTTCATGCTATATTTACAACTCCCTCTGCGTTGGCTGGAATTTGTTTCACTGCCGCAGCAATAACTTTCCCGTCTTTTTGTTTTTAAATGACAATCCTCACACATACTTTGTTGTTGTTAAGAAAAGAAACATCATAATCAGAATTCTTACAGTATATTGTCTTCTCCCTCTCTAATATTTTGCAAGTATAATTCCTTGTTTCATCTTCCATTATCATAATTTTTCATTGATGAGAAATCAGCATCGTTGACGTGATGTGTGTGGGATCTAATTCCCTACCTTCTGCAGGAACTCTGTCAAAATATACCGGTGGCCAAGTTAACTATTATCCTAATTTTCAATCATCAATTCAAGGAGAGAAGTTGAGGCACGAACTGGCTAGAGATCTCACTAGGGAGACTGCTTGGGAGGCTGTTATGCGCATAAGATGTGGGAAAGGTTGTTTATATTTTGTGTGCCTTGGCAATTTTCGTCTTTTACTTTATTCACTTTCCTCGACTTTGCATTGATGGTTTCACTTTCTAACGATATCTTGATTTGCAGGTGTGAGATTTAATTCCTATCATGGCAACTTCATGCTGAGGTCCACTGATTTGCTAGCTCTTCCAGCTGTGGACTGTGATAAAGCTTTTGCCATGCAGTTATGCCTGGAAGAGACGTTACTGACAAGTCAGACTGTATACTTCCAGGTGGCATTGTTGTATCCTTCAAGTTTTTTTGGTTGTTGGCTTATGCAGTTTAAGACTCACTATCAAGCTAGGAGTGTTTTGTCTTGTCATTTAGTGAAATTCTCCATAATCTATATATTTCTGGGTTGAGGGGGCATTGGAGAAGGTTCAATTTTCTTTGACAATATGTAGATACACTGCTTCATGTGGAGAAAGACGTATTAGAGTGCACACTGCTGCTGCACCAGTGGTTGCTGATCTAGGAGAGATGTATCGCCATGCTGATACTGGTGCCATAGTTTCTGTGCTTGGCCGTCTAGGTAAAGCAACATAGTTTTATCTGTTTGCTAGATCGTTGGAAATTTCATTCTTCAATTATGACTTGCTAAACATGAAATTTTGCTACAGCAATCGAGAAAACTCTATCCAGTAAGCTGGAAGATGCACGAAGTTATTTGCAAATGAGGATCGTTAAATCCCTCAGAGAATATCGAAATCTCTATGCTGTACAGCATCGGCTGGCTGGCAGAATGATCTATCCAGAATCATTAAAGTATTTGCCTTTGTATGGATTAGCGCTTTGTAAATCAACACCTCTTCGTGGAGGTTATGCAGATGCTCAGCTAGATGAACGTTGTGCTGCTGGGTCGGTAATGATGACTTTGCCTGTTAAAAGTTTGTTAAAACTCTTGTATCCCAGCTTGATTCGTATAGATGAGTTTCTACTAAAGGTATTTTCCAAACTTCCTCTAGAAATTCAGATCTTGCGGAATGCTGTCTTTTGGTGGATATCTGACTTATGTGTACGTGTTGTATCTATAGGCATCATATGATCTCAAGGATATTGAAAAGAGACTACCCTTAACAGCAGAGAGCTTAGACTCAAGAGGTCTTTATATTTTCGATGATGGTTTCCGCCTTGTCATTTGGATTGGCAGAATGCTGTTACCTGATATAGCTAAAAATTTGAATATAGCCTCAGATCTATCAGAGGTACTTCGTCTTGCACACTTGAATATTTTCATGTTGGAGGTAGTAAAGTGTGCTTTGCCAGTTGGTTTTGAATCTTGTGACGATTCAAAGTGTCATTTGTCCTTGATATACACTGTTGGTGTTAAACGTTTGCATCATGTTGGATGTTCGATGGACAGTCGGAGCAAAATGAATTTAGTCAATTCCTTTCGGAGTCTTACATTTTTTGGGTGATATATAATGCCTGGAACTGGCTATATTTAGGTCTCCAGACACCTTAATATAAGAGGTTTTCCCCCGAATCTTATGGGTGTAGCATGCTTTCATATAACCAACAAACCTGGTGGTCCATTTTCCTTTTATTTACCAAAACAATGTAGTTATACAAGGAGTATGTTTTGATGTTCCTTTTGCTTTGTAACAAGAGGCAGATTTTGTAAGAAGTTTGTCGTTAATGTTCATATTTCACTTCATCTTTGTACCACTAGTTTTACGGGATACTTTACAGAACTGAGTTAGAGATTCTATAGGGGCTTGTTGGTTTCTGAAAAATATTGGGCTAAAAATGACTTACCCATGACCCGATCTACTCCTATCATCTAAACGTGTACTGATTTCGTTTTCATTTGTTCACCATAAGGACTTAAATGAAAGTACATAGACGCATATGTTCTTTTATACCCATGTGCAACAGGTTGATCAAGAATGGATTAATAGGTATGGGATTGTCGTATGATAAAACAAAGGTATGGGTTATGGGTTCTCCAGTACCATCTGATAGTGTATCATTCATATGATGAACTGATGACTATGACTATCCAACAAAACAACCACATCTATATTTGCCATGTTCTGTCCTATGATTTTCCTGCCATCAAAGAAACAATTGGAATCATCCGTCAAGGCTTCACCAAGTATTCCGTGCTGTCTTGCAGGCTCACAGCGATCTAATCATGCTAGAATTATAGCTCTGCTCCTTTGACCCCACCATTTTGTTGAAACCTTGTCAGTTGGAAACCACTTTGCATGTTTTGACTTTTTCTCCCCTACCCCCACAATAATTAAGTTCCATTTTATTAAAAATGGAGATGATCCTAAGCTCAAAAACACCCATATGTCTGAGAGGCCAAAGCCCCGTAGAACCAATGTGCTAGAAAACACTTAAAGAGCCAAAACAAAATGTTTACGATGCATTTTGATTTGGGGGGGGGGGGGGGGGGTAACAGTTGTAGGATTTACATACGTTAGCTACATCCTTTTTAAGCTGTGGATAATCTTTAAAGTTTATTGCTTTTGAGATAATTCTGATTGCTTCTATTAGTATCCAAATACCTGTGGTACAAACGTGATTGTTACTGCTGCTAGCTCTGTATTTGTGTTGGTGGTCGTCTGATTTGTAGCTTGGATGAGGATTCTGCTTTTTGAATTGATATGTTTTTCTTTTTCCATTACTTGCTTCAAGAATAATGGAATGTTTATGGGCTGTTTACCTTCCTTGTTTTTAATTTGTTGGGACGAGCAGGTCAAACTTTTTGAAAGTGACAATGAAATGTCTAGAAGGCTAATGAAACTACTTAATAAGCTGAGGGAGAGTGATCCTGCATATTATCAGCTTTGTCATCTTGTACGGCAAGGTGAACAACCCAGAGAAGGGCACTATCTTCTAGGGAACCTTATCGACGATCAAACAGGGGGTATTGGTGGCTATGTTGAATGGATCATGCAAATCCATAGGCAGGTTCAGCAAAATGCATAAGCAGGCAAATGAGGTATGGTCATTTGTTGTTCACATTTGCTTGCATATATCATTTACTGCCAATTCAGTAGTTCTTTCCTGTTTTGCTTCCAGTCAAAACGTTTTCGAACCCCTATTTTCTAGCTAAATCAAGTTATGCATCTTATTTGGGAATGCATCTGTTTGCTTTTTGGAGTGGTGGTTTTAGCATTTTGATTCGATTGATCTAGGGTTGGGAATCATATAGACGGGCAAGCAGATATTAATATTATTGAAGCTGTGCGCCAAGGCTCAAATCAAATTCAACATATGGTGTTATAACTTAATTTGCGATTGCCATTCTATCATGAAGTAGAGTACTGAACATATTGGTCGCCATTTTTTGATACAATAGCTTGCATGTTATTGTTCCATAGTATCTTGTATATTATGCCTGTCGTCTATCCAAAAAGTAAAAAGAAATGCTGGATGTATCAGCCATAAATATTTGTCCAGCTAGCCTGCTGGGTATTAGTGTATTCCTTCATGTTAGCTTGTATAATACCTATGTACGTCGTAGTTGAAGGTGGCAAAGAAGATGATCAAGTCTGGTAGTCTGGAAAATGTTTGACCATGATCCAAGTGTTTGATTTCAAGTTGGCCTAATAGGTTAAGAGCGCTTTTCTACTTCTACGACAATTAGACCTGGCAAACAGGTCGGGTCGGGTCACTTCAGGTTCGGGCCGTCAGCATATCAGGTCATTGTCGGGTCACTATCAGGTTTGGGTCAGCCATCGGGTCAAAACAACTTGTCTCACAAACTTCGGGTCTCGGGTCGGGTTGGGGCCATTAGCAGGCCGAACCTTTCCGGGTTAGGTTTCGGACGGGTCTTAAGCAGTTCGGGTTCGGGGGTCGGGTCAGATTTTGCCAGCTCTAGCGGCAACTATATATTGTACAAGTGTCACATTATTCGATCAGTCCTCCTGTGTACCATGTTCTGGGATGTTTGTAAGGGATCACATTGGTACATGTTCTGAAATTTTGGGAACTCTCACACTAACAATCCAACAACGATCCACCTTTAAGGCAACAATGGTGTCGGAAAGAGAACGTGATAACCAGGGAGGTCGGGCAGCAGTAGTCTCATCAACACACTAAGCCAAGCTTTACATATGTGTTGGTGCAGTGTTGGGATGAAATGAAAGAGAGGAAAATAAGGATAGAAGAATTGTTAGTGGCAAAGGGGAGTTTTGAGGGTCATTTCCTCAAATCTAGAATAATTTGTTTCCCGTGGGGTAGGAGGTGCAAAAGAAAGAGCTATCTGATCTAGGGAAGGAGAGGCAATTTCACGGGGGACAGGTAAGAGATAATTAAATGAGAACAGAGACAATATTGACCGACAGTTGAATGGAAAGAAATAAGGGTAGTTCCGTTTAAAATGATAGATATGTGGATAAACACTCAAATTATGACAAAGTTGCTAACGAAATCTCCTTAAGCCAAAAATGTGGACAAATGTAGATTGGTCATCTAGTTTGATAATGCAGAACGTACCACAAAGCCAAAATGCATACCAAATATTTTACCCTCTACAAACCGAAGATGAAGCTAGGCAGCAAGCTATGCTCCCGTACCCATTCCTAGTACCAGAGCGTATTGCATTCCATGTGGCCCTTTACTGTATTTCCATTTGTTTAATAGTTAATATAAGTATATAATCTTTCTTGAGCAGTTTTTGACTAGATTGGATGTTGCCCTGTTTAGAAATATGATTGATACTTGATAGATTCTTGCTTGCCACATTGGCTCATTCTGGATTTTTCATGACTGGACTAGGGCTGTCTAATAGTGCGGCGATTTCGTTTGAGTTTGCAAACCCTACTACTGCGGGAAAACTTTGAGAAAGGGCTTTGAATAGTTCTGATTTTGAATCCAGGTTTTCATATGTTGCAGGGCTTGATGTCAGTTGTCTGCGAACAAAATAGCCTCAGCCCTCAAGAGACCAACATTTCTCTCCTGTTGAGCATCATGGTTAATATGGCTCGGCTACATATTCCCCTCGAGAACACTATGGAACATGTTCCTCTCAAGAATGCGCTTGTGAAGTGAAGGTGTGCTCATGAGTTAAAAGGGTGATTGCGGGCTGCAAATCAGTGGACTAGTTCTTTTTTGATCCTTGGATAAAATTTTAGGGAAGATGTATTTTTAGCAAGGTCATGTCTTGTTTTTTGTTTTCACAAATTGTTAGCCAAATTTTCTTTTCCTTGTTTTATGTGGGAGGTTTTTTTGAATATATGATGTGATTTATATGTTCTCGTACCTTTTCCATCAGCCTCTGCTTGTTTAGAGATGTTGTGGCATAGGCCAAGAAATGAATACATCCCCCCCCCAACCCAACCCAACTCCCCATTTGTTTTGGTTTAGAGGGTCTTGTGACATAGGCAAAAGAAATGAATAAGTTACCCTTAATATATTAATTTATTTTTTTATGGACTTGATCAAAGGCGGTAAATTTTCCTTTGATAGAAAGCAGAACCTTCTACTCGATCTGTACTTATCGTGCTTATGAGACTGTTAATCGCTTATGGACAGAGTAATCTCATTTATGTTGCTGATTTTCCTCAGGTTCTTATGCATCTTCTTTGGTTTGATTTTGTTGTCATTTGTGTTAATGGTTTTTAGGTTTGGTTTGGTTTTGTTTTGTGTGATAATGAACTTGTGAGTTGCAACAATTACTTATCTATACTTGAGATACAGTTGTTTAGCCTCGATCAAGCTCATTGTAACCTGAAATGCCATTTTCATTTACGACGTTCTGCCAAGACTTCTTCAGAACCATTTGATGATTACAGTTAACTCAGTCCTTGCAAAACATACCTGTTGTCTGTTATGAACTGGAAATCATGCCATGCAACAGTGCAGAAGCATATAACCAGTAAGCTTTACTATACTGCTACTGTGCTACGGCCCTAGGGTTGCAATGAATGAGTTAAGCAAGCAAATTAGTAATTTAGGTATTATATCCAAAAATTTTAAATACATACATTTCCTGTAGGCTGTAGCAAACCTTCATGATTATGTGGTAGATTAAAACAGAAGTTCTGATTGGAACAGAACGATAGACGTGATAAATCATCTGAGATAACTAATACAGCAACAAGATCCTACAGAAGCTCTACAAGAATGTGGAGAAGGGAAATTCTCTACTACACCCAGTTAACTACAAGCTTCATTCTGTGAAGCCCTTTGATTTCTTTCCAAATACCTTGTATTCAGTTCAACTTCAGACAAGGTGAGTCGGTCACATAGGCAGAACCTAGTATCATCTCCTTTCAAGGATGGCTAGGTGCCTCGTGGTATACAGCAGTTGGCAATGGCACTGAAGAAGATCATTACTTTTGGTTTCCCACATTCTCATTCTGCAGGTACTTCAAAACACCATATACAACAGTTCCGGCAACAAACAAGAACACTGTCGGTGTAAAAGATGGGTAGAGAAACTTTACAAAGAACTTATCCCACTCTTGTGGCAGGAATCCTGTTGAAAACGGAAAACAGAATAAACAGAAGCGAAGTCAACAATCGAAGTGGTAATAGCCAATAGGTCTAAACTCAAAATCTTCTATTGTGTGATTTCCTCAAATATACATCATTCACAAACTAATTCCCAAATTAGCTTCGGTTCTAAACTATTTCCCCACATATACACCACGTAGGATCGGAAAAGCAAAGCCGCTGTGGGCCACAACGACTTTTGCCCAAAAAAAAAAAAAACAAATAAAAATAAAAAAATTAATAAAAAAAAAATAAAAATAAAAATAAAAATAAAAATAAAATTGGCAAAGCCGCTGTGGGCCTGTGGCCCACAGCGGCTTTGCCTTAAAGCGAATTTTTTATTCGGAATTGCTTAACGTAAATTCTAAATTACTAAACGTAAATATCTTTTACACAATCTTTCCGAAAGTACCCTTTTTATTTTCAGAGAACCTTCCTCTTTCCTAATTTTTTTCCTCTCAATTTCCCTTATTATACTCCTTCCATACATTGAAAAAAATTCTAAACTACTATCAACATGGATGATTTCTTTACTCAAGATCAAATTTTTGATGATATTAACGATGATATTCATGTAAGTAAAACAATTAGTTTTTTTTTTTTTTTTTTTGTTTTTCAAGTACCGTTGGTTTATGGTTTTGAGGGTGGTTTTGAGGGTGGTTGGTGGCTGACGGGCGGTTACCGGGGGCGGAGAGAGATGCCGGAGACGGTTGGGTCGGGTCGCAGTGGGCGCTCAGGTGGTCGGGCTGAGGGGGAGGGGGCTCAAGGTTGGTCGGGTTTTTTGCTGTCGGGCTTGGGGTCGGGGCTTGGGGTCGGGGCTCAGGTGGTCGGGTTGGGATCGGGGCTCAGGTGGTAGTCTTGGCGTCGGGGTCGGGGCTCAGCCGCTCAGGTGGTCGTCTTGGGGTCGGGGCTCAGCCGCTCAGGTGGTCGGGTTGGGGTCGTCGGGGCTCAGCAGCTCAGGTGGTCGGGTTGGGGTCGTCGGGGCTCAGCCGCTCAGGTCGTCGGGGCTAAGCCGCTCAGGTGGTCGGGGCTTGGGGTCGTCGGGGCTTGGGGTCGTCGGGGCTTGGGGCCCGGGTCGTCGGGGCTTGGTCGTTGGGGCGCCGCTCAGGTGGTCGGGGCTTAGGGTTTTGGTTTTTTTTTTTTTGTTTTTCTGTTTTTTTACATTATTTTGATGATTTTAATTTTTTTGTTTTTCTTTTTTTTTTTACATTATTTGGTTTTGGGTTTTTTTTACATTATTTTTGATGATTTTAATTTTTTTTGTTTTTCTTTTTTTTTTACATTATTTGGTTTTGGGTTTTTTTACATTATTTTTGATGATTTTAATTTTTTTTGTTTTTCTTTTTTTTTTTTACATTATTTGGTTTTGGGTTTTTTTTACATTATTTTTGATGATTTTAATTTTTTTTGTTTTTCTTTTTTTTTACATTATTTGGTTTTGGGTTTTTTTTACATTATTTTTGATGATTTTAATTTTTTTTGTTTTTCTTTTTTTTTTTACATTATTTGGTTTTGGGTTTTTTTTTTACATTATTTTTGATGATTTTTATTTTTTTTGTTTTTCTTTTTTTTTTACATTATTTGGTTTTGGGTTTTTTTTTACATTACCTAATATTTTTGATGATTTTAATTTTTTTTAAAATTAAATATAATTATTCATTACTTAATTGTATTAGTTTTTCAGAATTTGTTCTTATTTGGAATTTATGTACTATATTACAGGATGAAGTTTTAGAAAAATTCCCAGAAACTCTAACAGATTACGGTCATCACTTTGTAACTCAACAAAAGTTCAAGGATCGACCAGAGTTAGAGGCTACAGCAAAACAAATAGGAGAGGAGCACAACATATTTCTGTACATTATTGGTTCCAAGGCTGGAAGGGTGTCGCTTGGGTGTGAACGACATGGAAGATATAGACCTCCTAAAAATAAATCAGTTGATATGGAATCTAGCAGATCTACTGGAACGAAAAAATGTGGGTGTCCTTTTCAATTGAAAGGTATTGAACAAAGTGATGGCTTCTGGACGTTGAGAGTTCACAATGGGTACCACAATCATAAACTCGGAAAATCTAAACTTGGACATACAGGAGTTGGCAAATTGGGTAAAGTTGAGAAAGAAATCACTGCAGCATTGACTAAGAGTGATGTTAAGCCACAAAAGATATTGACTTTTCTCAACAATAATTTGGGTAAGAAATTGGTCACATCGAAGCATATCTACAATTACAGAAATACGTTGAAGAACAATGCAATGGAGGGACGCACGGTGATTCAACAACTAATGAAACTTATAATTGATCATGGTTATCGCCAGTGGCACAGAACGGAACCAGGGAAAAATATTCTAAGTGATATATTGTTTGCTCATCCTACTTGTATCGCCATGCTACACAAATTCCCATACGTATTGGTTATGGATAGTACCTACAAAACAAATCGATACAAGATGCCTCTTTTAGAAATTATTGGGATTACTCCAACCGGGCGTAACTTTTCAGTTGCTTACGCATTCATGAACAATGAGAGAGAGGAGAGCTATGCCTGGGCAATTGAGAATGTGAAGCATCTATTGGGTTCGAATGTGTCCCCTGAACTAATAATCACAGATAGAGAATTGGCAGCAATGAATGCGATTGGCAAAATTTTTCCAAAGGTTCATCACCTTTTGTGTAGACATCATATTTCGAAAGATGTGCAAGATCATTGTACTAAATTAATAAAAAATGCAGCTATTGGCGAGCAATTTTCAAAGGGCACATGGACAAAGGTGGTGGAATCTGCAACTGAGGAAGAATATGAAAAAAATGTGGAAAGGATGAGAGAGTCTTATGGGTGGGTGAAAGGTCTATGGGAATATTTGTATAGAATTTGGATTGGACCATACAAGGAAAAATTTGTAAGTGCATGGACTAACAAGATATTGCATTTCGGAACGGTAACAACCAACAAGTTTGTGGATTTTATTATTTTTTTTTTTATTTTAGTTATGTGAGATTTATATACATTTCATTATTTCAATTTGATAATGCATGAAAATAAGGGCTATAATTTTTAACATATTTATTATGACATTTTCTAATTATGAACAACAGGGCAGAGAGTGCTCATTCAGCGTTGAAGCACTACATTGAAACATCTATAGGAGGTTTTGATACGTTGTGGCCGAAAATTGATTCCATGTTGACTTTGCAGATTCAAGAAATAAAAAAAGAATTGGAGAGGTCAAAATTAGTTGCTCTTCATGTTACAGTTTTACCTGTGTTTCGAAGGTTGAACGGCCGTGTCACACACCAAGCTCTACGTTTGCTAGACAAGGAGTTCAAACGACCTGATCATGAATGTCAAGATAGTTTAGCATGTGGTTGTTATTTGAGAAAAACACACGGCCTCCCATGTGCACACGAATTAAATTCACTCATGAGACAGGAAAAATGTGTTCAGTTGGAAGATGTTCATCAATTTTGGAAAATTCTAGACATAGAAGCTGTCCAATGCATCGAGGGTGATTCAGAGGAAGAGGAAAATAGCTTGTTGCAGTTATTAGTTGACAAGGTGTGGCAACAACCTCGTGATGTAAGGAGGACGTGTACAGAGTCACTAGAGAAAATTCTCAACCCTGAATAGAAAAATATTGATGAACCACAAGTAAAAAAAACAAAAGGTCGCCCCAGGAAAACCTCGGTCTCAAGAGATTTATCAGCATATGAGCACAGTAAGAAAAAGTACAGAGTACAAGGATCGTCACGTGGTCGTGGAAGATCGACTTCGGCATCACCAAGTACTCGGAGGTCAGTTTCCGCATCACCAAGTGCTGAGAGGCCACCAATATTTCCATCTTTTCACCCATCTCCACGACCACGTATGCCCCTTCCTAATCATTATGTCTCTAAACTCCCACCATTTATTATTCCTTTTATTCATGATTGGAAAGATGTTGATGGAGATGGAAACTGCGGGTTTAGAGCCATCGCATATTTGATTCACTTAGATGATGAGGATTGGAAGAAAGTAAGAAAGGAGTTGGTTGATGAGTTGGAAAAGCGGTATTAGTTTTATGTAGGCATATTTGGAACTGAAGAACGAGCAATAGAGCTTGTGAATTCACTTAAACATTTTGAAGGATCTGCACCTCAAGAAAAATGGATGTCCTTACCAGATATTGGATGGGTGATTGCCACTACTTACAATGTCGTACTTATAAGTTTATCAGAAAAGGGGAGCGTGACATTTTTCCCGATGATAGTGCCCGACAACGTGCAAGGGCCGACTAGAGTGATCACAATTGCTTATTTTACAAATCACTTTATAGCGGTATTTACTTAATTATAATTTAAGTTAATATTTATATTGTTAATTACGTGACATAAAATATATGATTTTATTGATATTATTGGTGTTTTCGCAGGTATACATGACCGAAGATTCTCCGATGCCAGAAATTAACAGTCAATGGTTTTATTATTCTGATGCTAGCGTTGTTGGTTGGCAACATAAATATTCCGACAGGTTAAAACGATGGATTGAGTTCCAGCCACCTAAGCCTCCTGCTGAACTTATTGAGCTCGAATGATCGGCGTTTACTTACTCGTCCACTAGGGACAACCTAGGGGTTTAAACTTTAAAGGGCTTGTTGCACGTGCTAAGTGCAATCGCGATTCCTGCGACAGTGAGTTATGATTTATTTTTTTCTTGATTTTTGTTTGTTTAGCTTACACTTTTTATTTCATAAGGAATACATTTTAGCATTGTTTTACAAGTATTTATATTATAGTAGTACATCACAATTTTTCTAAAACTTCATCCTGTAATATAGTACATAAATTCCAAATAAGAACAAATTCTAAAAAACTAATACAATAAAGTAATAAATAATTATATTTAGTTTTAAAAAAAATTAAAATCATCAAAAATATTAGGTAATGTAAAAAAACCCAAAACAAAAAAATGTAAAAAAAACAAAAAAACAAAAAAAATTAAAATCATCAAAAATAATGTAAAAAAAACCCAAAACCAAATAATGTAAAAAAAAAAAGAAAAAACAAAAAAAAATTAAAATCATCAAAAATAATGTAAAAAAAACCCAAAACCAAATAATGTAAAAAAAAAATAGAAAAATAAAATTAAAATCATCAAAAATAATGTAAAAAAAACCCAAAACCAAATAATGTAAAAAAAAAAAAGAAAAAAGAAAAAAAAATTAAAATCATCAAAAATAATGTAAAAAAAACCCAAAACCAAATAATGTAAAAAAAAAAGAAAAAAAAAATTAAAATCATCAAAAATAATGTAAAAAAAACCCAAAACCAAATAATGTAAAAAAAAAAAGAAAAACAAAAAAAATTAAAATCATCAAAAATAATGTAAAAAAAACCCAAAACCAAATAATGTAAAAAAAAAAAAGAAAAACAAAAAAAATTAAAATCATCAAAAATAATGTAAAAAAACAGAAAAACAAAAAAAAAAAAAAAACCAAAACCCTAAGCCCCGACCACCTGAGCGGCGCCCCGACGACCCCAAGCCCCGACGACCCGAAGCAACCCTAAGCCCCGACCACCTGAGCGGCGCCCCGACGACCAAGCCCCGACGACCCCAAGCCCCGACCACCTGAGCGGCTTAGCCCCGACGACCCCAACCCGACCACCTGAGCTGCTGAGCCCCGACGACCCCAACCCGACCACCTGAGCGGCTGACCCCAAGCCCCGACGACCCCAACCCGACCACCTGAGCGGCTGAGCCCCGACCCCAAGCCCCGACCCCAAGCCCCGACCCCAAGCCCGACCACCCCTGCCGGCTGCCAGTTCAGGCCCGACCACTATTTGGTTTTGGTTTTGAGAAAATTGGTTGAGAGAAAAGGGAGGAAGAGAGAGAAAGGGCTGAAAATTGCTTAGGGGTATTGTGGGAAATGGGGATTTACGTTTAGTAATTTGGGATTTACGTATAGCAACCCCCTTTTTATTTTGCCTTTCGATTTTTTTTTTTTTCCTCGGCAAAAGCCGCTGTGGGCTACAGCGGCTTTGCTTTTCCGATCCTACGTGGTGTATATGTGGGGAAATAGTTTAGAACCGAAGCTAATTTGGGAATTAGTTTGTGAATGATGTATATTTGAGGAAATCACAAAAACCAGTTTACTGGTAAATGTAGTGACAGCTCTACAGAACAGCTTGTGTGAGAAGTGTTGGGCCATGGAAGGTATGTTTATATCGAAATGCGAAACAAAAACCCCTAACACCAAACTGCTTAAAGTATAAAACTGGGACACGCCTTGATAGAATGATGAAAGCATGAAGATGTAGAATAGTATAAAGCAGTATGAATTAAAAGCAGCTACGAACTAGTGACATGGCCACTAAATGCAATTATAGATCGGTGCCAGGCTTCCTTATGACTGTTGTTACTATTATCATTTCCCCCCTCCCAATTTCTTCCTATCAATATCGTTCGAGTCTGATCTTGAGTGGAAATTGGCATTAGAGCATCCGGTCAAGACTGCGTACAACTGACCCTCCTACCCTGCCTAGGTGAGAGCCTCTGTGGAGTCACTGGAGTAATGTTGGAAGTTGATGTTAATGTAGTGTTAAGTCTCCCTTTTCTCCCTGTTTCGGACTGACTCATTCTACAATCTTGATGATTCATTGTATTGTTATTAACACCAATTGCATTTTCTAGCAGTTCCTATTTCTAACTTACATATGTACATCCATTACTGGTAAAACTCAGGCCTCGTTTACTAGCTTGCAATCAAATGTAATGCAATGCAATCATTTTGTAGAGTAAATGTGGGGTGAAAAGTAAAGGAGTGGGAGGAGAGGGATGAAAAAAGTGGGGTTGATTGCATCATTCAATGTAATCATAATTGCTCAACTTTTCCCATGTAATGATGATTACTTTGAGTGATGTAATCAACCTTACCTTTCCCATCTCCTTCCTTCCCATCCTTCATTTTCCACCTCACAATTACCTTATAAAATGATTGCATTGCAAGCATTTGATTGCAAGCTAGTAAACACCACCTCAGTGATAGCTATCAGCAAAATTGAGAAACTAAATAGAAATCCCAACACTCAATACTTAGCAAATTGCTTTTGCTTTCCCCAAATTTATAAAATTCCATTAGATGAACTTGTTAACTAACATAAGGTGAAAAAAGTTTATCCTTTTATATTAAAATCCAAACCATACCTGAGGCAGCAAGAGCAATGCCCTCAACAAGAATGAGACTACCAAGGCCCAACCAAGTTAACAAAAAGGCGGTCTCAGTCTGGGATTGCTCCTCTTTAGCCAGCCCTTCTCCTTTCTTATCCAAAAAAGCTGGCTTTTCCACAGGAGACCGTCTTATGATTGAAGCTCTCTCTCTCCTCCCCTTCTGTTTCTTCTTCTCGGGTGCTGGGCTCGATTTGGGCAATTGGGCTGACCCAGGCCCGAAACCCTGCCCAGATGAAATGGGTTTTTCTTCAATTGTGGGTTTTGAGGATTGTGAAGATGATGATGATGATGATGATGATGATGAATCTTGGCAGGTTATGGTGAGTTTGGTTCTGGTGGGTAGGTAGAAGAGAGATTTGTAGATGTGGGGATGAGGTTTATTGATGATGCAAGAGGATTGAAGGGGAAGGAGTGCCATGTTTAGTTACTTCTGTTACTCTTGGATTGGCCAAATATCTTCTTCCACCTTCTTTCCCTACTGTTTTTTTCTTTTCTTTTCTTATGTTCATAAATAATCTTGGCTTCGTGACGTGCTCGTGTGCCGTGTCTTCGTGCTTAGGAACAGTGTCATGCCGTATCTGCTATTTTAAAAGGTAGGTACAGGTCGTGTCCGTGCTCGTACTTTTGTCGTGCCGTATGTGCCGTGCGTGCCGTGCGTGTCGTGTCCATGCTTTTTTTAAATAATATTAAAATTTTCGCCGTGCCATGTCGTGTCGTGCGGTGTCTGACCGTGCCCCACCGTGCTTTCTTTTCAAAATCCATGCCTGGGCTGGGTCATTCGTGCCCGTGCTCATGCCCTTACTTCCTCCGTGCTCGTGTCGTGCCGTGTAAAAAACGTGCTCGGTCGTGCCGTGGCTCATGCTAACCGTGCCCAGTGCCATCTCTGGGAAGGAGTGCCATATTTAGTTACTTCTGTTACTCTTGGATTGGCCAAATATCTTCTTCCACCTTCTTTCCCTACTTTTTTTTCTTTTCTTTTTTTATGTTCATAAATAATCTTGAGTTTGTTGTTTAGCTTTTCTCTTTCTCTTCTATTTTGTTTCCCTTTTTTTGGTTAATAATTTGATATTAAAATCCAGACTTTTTATCAAGGTAGCACGGAAACGGAAATGAAAACGTAGAAACGAAAAATTTGGACACGGAATACGAGAAACTTAAATTCTTAAAAATTATTATATGGAAGGAAGTACAAAAGCTGAAACACAAACATGAAAAACACGGAAACGGAAAACACGGGCTGAGTGCCGTGTGCGGGCTTCCTTGTTTTTTATTTGGGGGGTGGGTGTAGATGATTACTTGTAAGTGGAAAGAGCTTGTCATTTACTTGGGATATTGGGGGATGCCACTGAAAAAATTATATTTTTCCTGTTGGAAACATCAGGGAATTTTTTAGGTAACTATAAAAAGCTATACCAAAGCTTAAATCTCTTATAAAATGTCTGTGAGATTAATCCTCTTATTGTAATTGAACTTGTATGATCAAGAAGGATGTTTGTAAGTAAGACAAATTTCAAATCAAAATTTTGAATGGATTCACATTGTATTGTAACTCTAGTGACTAGAGTGTTCTAGATTGATTATTTTTTTTATTTTTTTTGTGCACCCACCTACTTAGTTTGCATTCATTGGAGTGTGAAATTATACCGAAACACAAGTATCCTAATAAACACATATGAGATTAATCCTCTCATTGTAATTGAACTCATACAAGCAAAGAGTTTAGGAATGATGTTTGCAAGTACACACAAGATTCAAATCAAATTTTTGAATGGATTCACGTTGTATTATACCTCTTATAATTAGGAGAGTGAACTCCGGCAGAAGTTTGGTCAATTATCTCAAGCGAAAGCCAAAAATGAAGGTTTTAATCCAAAATTTTTGAGTTTCCCAAAAAACCCAGAATGGAAGTTGTAATTTTCACACCATGTCTCATGGTACAATCGTAGGAGACATGAGAGGCCTTCGGGATCGGTTGTCGGGTCTCCACTAGGTTTGGTGTATTATTTTACTAGTCGACCACTCTAAATGATCGAACACGAAATCATGGGTGAATAAGAAATTCAGAGATTCGTATAATCTAATAAAGGCATCAGGGTCCTCTTGGATAACCATCAACCCCTGAGAGAATTTTGGATAAAAATCTCAGTCGAATCCCGAGAAGCCAAAATTGAAGGTTAGCTTGTCCCATAATGCAGCACCATGAACCATGACGCAACACCCTTGTTCCATGACGCAACACCCTTGTCCCATGGCACTCAGTGAGCGTGCCCATGTTACATGTCCCATGTCCCAGCTCCCAGCGAGCGCGCCCATGTCCCAGCGCCAAGCGAGCGCGCCCATGTCCCAGCGCCAAGCGAGCGTCATGTCCCATGTCCCAGCGTCCAGCGAGCTCCATGTCCCATGTCCCAGCGTCCAGCAAGCTCCATGTCCCATGTCCCAGCGAGCGCCATGTCCCAACGCCCAGCGAGCGCCATGAAATCGGAGTTCAGGGACCTAGATGACCGTTCAGGGACCTCTAGTGTGACGATAGACCCTCTAGAGAAGTTTGGGCAAAAATGACACCCAGGCCCCGGGAAGCCGAAAACGTAGGCTATAATCCACGTTTTTTAGGCTTCCGGGAGGCCCCGTACAAATGTGGATATTTTCGCACCACATTGCAAGTGACATCCCTAAGGAACATCGCAAGTGACATCTGTTATCGGGTCCCTGATAGGCTTGTAAGGGCGTTTTTTACGCAAGACCAATGTAAGGGCCCGAGCACCGAACGCATGGGTGATATCGAAGTTCGGGGATCCTGATACCCCCCTGGGGCACTGAGGGTTCTCTAAGATTATGATAGACCACACGAAAAAGTTTGGGCAAAAATAACACCCTGGCCCCGGGAAGCCGAAAACGTAGGCTATAATCCACGTTTTTTTGGTTCCTGTGGACCCAAGAAGAAGGTGGATATTTTCGCACCACATCACAAGGGACACCCTAGGTGACATGGGTGGCCCTCGGCGTCCGTTATCGGGTCCCTAATAAGGACGTTTTTAAGGAAGACCAATGTAAGAGCCCGAAACTCAACGCTTGGTTGATTTCGATGTTCGGGGATCCTAATGAATCTCACGGGGCTGCGAGGGTCCTCTAAGGTCATGATAAAACCCCGGGAGAAATTTGGACAAAAATGACACTCGGGCCCCGGGAAGCCGAAAACATAGGCTATATAATCCACTTTTTTGGGCTTTCGGGAGGCTCCAAAACGAAGGTGGATATTTTCGCACAATATCGCAAAGGACACTCGTAGGGAACATGGGAGGCCCCTGGGGTCCGTTAACGGGTCCCTAATAGGCTTGTAAGGGCGTTTTCACGGAATACCAATGTAAGGGCGCGAGCACCGAACACATGGGTGATATCGAAGTTCGGGGATCCTGATGAACCTCCCCCGGCACCATCGGTGCTCTATGGTCATGAATTCATAATAGACCCCTCGCAGAAATTTGGGCAAAAATGATACCCGATCCCCAGGAAGCCGAAAACGTAGGCTATATAATCCACGTTTTTTGGGATTGCGGGAGGCCCCAAAACGAATGTGGATGTTTTCGCGCCACATCGTAAGGGACACCACTAGGGAACATGGGAGGCCCACGAGGTCCATTATTGGGTCCCTGATAAGCTTGTAAGAGCATTTTTACGGAATACCAATGTAAGGGCCAAAACACTGAACGCATGAGTGATATCAAAGTTCGGGGATCCTGATGATCATCCCAGGGCACTGAGGGTGCTCTAAGGTCATGATAGATCACCCGGAGAATCTTGGGCAAAAATGACACCCGCGCCCTGGGAAGCCGAAAACATATGCTAATCCACGTTTTTTTGGCTTCCGTAGGCACCGGAACGAAGGTGGATATTTTCGCACCACATCGCAAGGGACACCCCTTGGCGACATATGAGGCACTAGAAATCCGTTATCGGGCCCCTAATAGGCTTGTAAGGGCGTTTTTAAGGAATACAAATGTAAGAGCCCGAACATAGAACGCATGGGTGAATTCGATGTTCGGGGATCCTAATGCCCCTCCCGGGGCACCGAGGGTACTCTTAGGTCATGATAGACCCCCCGCAAAAGTTTGGTAAAAAATTGACACTCGAGCCCCAAGAAGTCGAAAACGTAGGCTATCCACGTCTTTTGGGCTTCCGGGAGGTCACGAAACGAAGGTAGATATTTTCGCACAACATCGCAAGTGACACTTGTAGGGAACATTTGAGGGCCCCGGGTTCCGCTGTCGGGTCCCTAATAGGCTTGTAAGGGCGTTTTTACGGAATACCAATGTAAGGGCCCGTGCACCAAACGCATGCCTGATATCGAAGTTCGGGGATCCTAATGACCCTCCCGCGGCACCGAGGGTGCTCTAAGGTCATGATAGACCCCCCTTGATGTTTGGGAAAAAATGATACCCGGGCCGCGGGAAGCAGCGTTTTTTGGGCTTCCGGGAGGCCCCAAAACGAAGGTGGATGTTTTTGCACCACATCGTAATAGACACTCCTAGGGAACATGGGAGGCACTCGGGGTCCGTTATCGGCTCTCTGATAGGCTTGTAAGAGCGTTTATACGGAATACCAATGTAAGGGCCGGAACACCGAAGGCACGGGTGATATCGAAGTTCGGGAATCCTGATAACCCTCCCGGGGCATTCAGGGTGCTCTAGGGTTATGATAGACCCCACGGATAAGTTTGGACAAAAATGACACCTGCGCCCCGGGATGCCGAAAACGTAGGCTATATCCACGTTTTTTGGCTCCTATGGGCCCCGGAACGAAGGTGGATTTTTTTGCACCACATTGCAAGGGACACCTCTAGGGGACATGAGAGGCACTAGAGATCCGTTATCGGGTCCTTGATAGGCTTATAAGGAAGTTTTCAAGGAACACAAATGTGAGAGCCTGAACACCGAACGCATGGATGATTTCGATGTTCGCGGATCCTAATGACCATCACGCGGCACTGAGGGTCCTCTAAGGTCATGATAGACCGGCCGGAGAAGTTTGGGAAAAAATGACACCCGAGACCCGGGAAGCCGAAAACATAGGCTTATCTACGTTTTTTGGGCTTTCGGGAGGCCCCAAAACAAAAGTGGATATTTTCGCACAATATCGCAAGGGACACTCGTAGGGAACATTTGAGGGCCCCGGGTTCCGTTATCGGGTCCCTAATAGGCTTGTAAGGGCGTTTTTACGGAATACCAATATAAGGGCCCGAGTAACCAACGCAAGTGTGATATCGAAGTTCGGGGATCTTGATGACCCTCCCGAGGCACCGAGTGTGCTCTAAGGTCATGATAGACCCCTCGTAGAAGTTTGAGCAAAAATAATAACCGGGCCCCGTGAAACCGAAAACGTAAGCTATAATCCACATTTTTTGGGCTTACGGGAGGCCCTGAAACGAAGGTGGATGTTTTCGCACCACATCGTAAGGGACACCCTTATGGAACATGGGAGGCCCCTTTGGTCCGTTTATCGGCTCTCTGATAGGCTTGTAAGAGCGCTTACACGGAATACCAATGTAAGGGCCCGAACACCGAACGCATGGGTGATTTCGATGTTCGGGGATCCTAATGACCCTCCCGGGACACCGAGGGTCCTCTAAGGTCATGATAGACCCCCCCGGAGAAGTTTGGGCAAAAATGACACCCGAACCCAGGAAGCCGAAAACGTAGGTGGATATTTCCGCACAACATCAAAAGGAACACTCGTAGGGAACATTGGAGGCCCCCGGGGTCCGTTATCGGGTCCCTAATAGGCTTGTAAGGGCGTTTTTATGGAATACCAATATACGGGCCCGAGCACCGAACGCATGGGTGATATCGAAGTTTGGGGATCCTGATGACCCTATCGCGGCACCGAGGGTGCTCTAAGGTCATGATAGACCCCCAGAGGAGTTTGGGCAAAAATGATACCCGAGCTCTTGGAAGCCGAAAACGTAGGCTATATAATTCACGTTTTTGGGCTTGCGGGAGGCCCCGAAACGAAGGTGGATGTTTTCGCACCACATTGTAAGGGAAACCCCTAGGGAACATGGGATGCCCCCAGGGTTCGTTATCGGGTCCCTGATAAGCTTATACGGAATACCAATGTAAGGGTCCGAACACCGAACGCATGGGTAATATCAAAGTCCAGGGATCCTGATGACCCTTACGGAGCACTGAGGGTGCTCTAAGATCATGATAGACCCCGAGGAGAAGTTTGGGCAAAAATGACACCCGCGTCCCGGTAAGCCGAAAACGTAGGCTATAATCCAAGTTTTTTTGGCTCCCGTGGGTCCCGTTACGAAGGTGAATATTTTCGCACCACATCGCAATGTACACCCCTAGGGGATATGTGAGGCACTCGAGATTCGTTATCGGGTCCCTAATAGGCTCGTAAGGACGTTTTTAAGGAACACAAATGTAAGAGCCCTAATACCGAACGCATGGGTGATTTTGATGTCCGGGGATCCTAATGACCCTAATGGGGCACCGAGGTTCCTCTAAGGTCATGATAACCCCCCGGAGAAGTTTGGGAAAAAATGACACCCGGGCCCTGGGAAGCCGAAAGCGTAATCTATAATCCACGTTTTTTTGGCTCTCGGGAGACCCTTGAGCGAAGTGGATATTTTCGTACTACATCGCAAGGGATCCATGTTCTTTTGGATTCCAGAGGATCCTGGAAAGAAAGTAGTTATTTTCCAACCATATCTCATGAGACGGTCCTACGAGGCATATGTGTCACTCAGGGTCAGTTATTCGGTCCCTATTAGGTTTGGAGGGTTGTTTTTATTGGTCACTCATTCTAAAGGTCTGAACACCGAACTCATTGATGAATACGAAGTGCAGAAATACGGATATCATACATAGGACACTAAGGATCCTCTTGGTGACAATGAATCCCCCGTATAAGTTTAGCCAAAAATCTCAACCGAGACACATGACGCCAAAAATGTAGGTTATAATCCACATTTTTTGGGCTTGGGAAGGACCCTGGAACGAAAGTTATTATTTTTACACCATATTGTACGAGACACTTTTAGGGAACATGAGAGGCTCACATAGGCGGTTATCGGGTCCATATTAGATTTGACAAGTCACCTACTTTAAAGAGGCAAAAAAATTATGGGTAAATATAAAATTCAAAGACATGAAAACCTACCGGGGGCACTAGGGGGTTCTTCTTGGGTGACTATATAGGCTATAATCCAATTTTATTTTTAATTTGAGATTAATCATTTATAATAATCTATCTCTCCAAACAAAATCTCTGAACTATTCGCTCCCACTTCTTGCTCTTTAACCGCTTAACTTTGTGAGTAGTGTTTCTTATTCTGTTATTGTCAATGGAAAGCCGCATGATATCATTATCCCGAGTAGAGGTCTTTGGCAGGGTGACCCAATTTCCCCCTATTTGTTTATTTTGGTGGCGGAAGCTTTCTCTGGTCTCATACAGAAAGCGGTTCTTGAGAAGAAAATCCATGGTACTAAAGCTAGCCAGAGAGGTCCTATTATTTCTCATTTATTTTTTGCTGATGACAGTCTCCTTTTTACTAGAGCCAACCGACGGGAATGCCGAGAAATTGCCACTATCTTGGGCAAATACGAAATAGCATTCGGACAGAAGATTAATTTTGAAAAGTCGGAGGTTTCTTTCAGCAAGGGGGTCAACACAAGAACAAAGGAGGAACTTCGGGCCATTCTCAATATGAACTGTGTTGAAAAACATGAGAAGTATTTGGGCTTGCCTACTATTATTGGGAGATCTAAAAAAGAATTGTTTGCAACCATCAAAGACAGAATTTGGAAGAAACTCCAGGGATGGAAAGAGAAATTATTGTCTCGTGCGGGTAAGGAAGTTTTAATTAAATATGTTATTCAGGCCATCCCGACCTATGTGATGGGTATTTTTAAACTTCCTGCTGCGACTGTGCACCACATACAGTCCTCTTGTGCAAAATTCTGGTGGGGTGGGTGTGGAAACGTGCGGAAAACTCATTGGAAAAGTTGGGATTTCCTGTGCAGTCCCAAGTTTACTGGTGGCATGGGTTTTCGTGATTTGGGAGTTTTTAATGATGCCCTCCTCGCGAAGCAGATTTGGCGTCTTTTGAAGCATGAGGAGTCCCTCTGCCGTCGGGTTCTAAAAGCGAAGTGTTTCCCAAATTCTGACGTTCTTGGTGCTTCCCTTGGTCCACGTCCCAGTTACTCTTGGCGAAGTATCTGGAGCTCTAAAGCTCTCCTCAAGGACGGGCTTCTTTGGCGGGTGGGTAGTGGAGCCTCGATCAAGGTATGGTCTGATGCTTGGTTGATGGACGAGGCAGGTATGATAGCCACTTCTTTATGTCCTGCTGGTACTAGTGTTGAGCTCGTCTCTGACTTGATTGATGCGGAGACTAGATGCTGGAAACTGCAAGTTATTGAAGAGGTGTTTAATGATCGCGACCAAAAGCTGATTTTGAGTATTCCTCTTAGCGAGAGACTGCCTAGAGATGTTCAAAGGTGGACCTTTTCTAAGGATGGTGAGTATGCTGTTCGCACGGGCTACCTATTTGGTAAGTCGGTTAACATGGAACTAGCAGATGGAGTTTGGTCCGAAATTTGGGGAGCTACGCTACCTCCAAAAGTTAAGCACTTCCTGTGGAAAGCAGCGTCCCAAGTTCTTCCAACACGTTGCTTGCTTCACTATCGTCACATGATCGAG
Source organism: Tetragonia tetragonoides (assembly GCA_038025085.1). Lineage (NCBI taxonomy): Eukaryota > Viridiplantae > Streptophyta > Magnoliopsida > Caryophyllales > Aizoaceae > Tetragonia > Tetragonia tetragonoides. The sequence continues at coordinate 13,251,273 of CM076144.1, read as the reverse complement.
GTGGTTGCGTGCCCACTGTGCCAGCAAGAGGACGAGTCCCTATTTCATGCCCTCTTTGACTGCCCGGAGGTGAAGCCCATCTGGGAGGCGAATGACTGTGCTGAGGCGTGGAGGCGCGACGAGGCGCAGACCTTTGCTGCGCTTCTCGTGCTTTGGCGAGACAAGTTGAGTAACCACCAATGGCAATTGGCCTATTTTACTGCGTGGGGGATTTGGTTTCGAAGGAACCTCATGGTCTTTCAAGGTAAATCTACTCCAATTCCCATGATTGTTGAACGTGCAGCTAGACAATTGATGGATTACAATGAAGTGGCAGTGAGAAGACAAGCTTATGGGAGCCCCTCTCGTGTCACCAATAGTGGTGTTTGGTGTCCTCCCAGTTCGTCTTGCTTCAAGGTGAACATTGACGCTCATGTTAATGATCACGGATGGGTGGGCCTCGGGGTTGTTGCAAGAGATTCAGAGGGTGTGGTGGTGTTTGCAAGCACGAAGCGTCTCGTAGCTCGTTGGTCTCCTTTGGTTGCAGAAAGCAAGGCAGTGTATTTCGGCCTCAAAACGGCGATTAAACTGGGTTATCGTCATTTGTGTCTTGAATCAGATAGTTTAACTTTTATTTCCCGTATTTCTAGTGGTCTGTTCTGTTTAGATGAGGTAGGTGTTGTGCTAGAAGATGTCAGTAGTTTGTTAGCGTCTTTTACTTCGGTCACTTGGAGTCATGTTAAGAGGGATGGGAATGCTGTAGCCCATCATCTAGCTAGGGTCGTTCCAGTTGGAGGTGAGAAAGTTTGAGTTCATTGTTGCCCGGAGTCTGTATCTCCGTATGTACTGATGGACAAGTTATCTATATAAAACCTCCTACGTTTAACCTCAAAAAAAAAAAAAAAACCGCTTAACTTTAGATATATACTCCATCGATATCAAAAAAAAATCTTTATGTTCATTTTCTTAACGTCAAAATTTACAACATTTGACCATCAATTTGTACAAAATAATGAAGTTTTAAAATTGCTTAAACTTAGGATTAGATTAGTACAACAATTTTAGCAGGAGTTGGCGCCACAGCGTCAGCTTAACTTAACCAGGAGCCGAACCGAGTCCACTCACTAGTCACTAGTACTGAACAGTGAACTCAGTACCGAGTAGCAAAAGAAAAGAACCCATCTCCTCCACAAGAAAATCTCTCTCTCTCTCTCTCTGCAACATTTTCAGCCATTAATTCTCCTCCACAAACTCAAAAACATGTGAATTTCCTTGGCCTTACCCTTCACTATCAAAGTATCCTCAATTTCATGGATAAATCACTCTCAACTCTCAACCCTTGTTTCTCTCTCCTCAAAAAATGGCGCTTCTTCATCTCACTCCACCACTTCGCTTTTTCTCTCCACCTACCACTCCCATTCCTACACTCTCTCTCCTCCGAGCACCATCTCCCTCTTTCTCGCTTTCTCTCTCCTCCATTGCCAAAGCCAAGACCAATGTCGCAACAGAATGTACTAGCAGCGACAACAACAATGGCGCTGCTGTTCTGTGGTTCAAGCACGATCTTCGTGTCGACGATCATCCAGGCCTTGTCGCTGCATCGAAGTATCCTGTTGTTGTTCCTGTTTACGCCTTCGATCACCGCATTCTCTCCCGTTAAGTCTCTATCTCTCTCTGGATGCTGTAATATAATTTATGCATTTTAGGGTTGTGTTGTGGGGGAACTTCTCTGTTTTCGATTCGATTCTGGTGATTATTGCTTTATTTAGGGTTTTTGTTACTAGTAATTTGAAAACGGTGGCGATAGTACGGGGTGCCACTGCTCGATTCAATTGGAAGATTATGTCTATTAACTAATGATTGGAGTTTCGGAAACACAAAAACTTCTATAAGACGGTCTTTCTATGACTTGTGATAGAATTAGTTGCTGCATGTCTTAATTATTAGTATTTTGAAATATTAAACACTAAACTGTAGGGAAAGAATTACGCTGGTAATGGCTCACATTATGCAGATTGATGAGCAATTAGATATGTGTTCGTCTGATATTAAAAAGTATCAGACTTTGGGTTTGGGTGGGGATGGTATCATTAATTTGGTCAATTTGACCTGAAATTTGGGATGTAGTATTAACTAACCTGTGGAATATGGGTGCACCATCACTTGGCAATATGTGTTGTGTTTGACACTTTTCATTGAAAAGCTATCCACTCTGTGGAGCATCAAAGCAATTGGTTTTATTGTTATACTGGACCGCTGGTGCTTTCCTTTCATGCTTGCCACTGGCTGTGCCTGACATAAACAAACAGAAATAGAATTTAGTAAAGAAAGTTCCAATAAGAAGTAATTAAATAAGAATTAATTACAAGGCAACCACCACCCAATAAGAATTAATTACAAGGGTGGAAATAGGTCATGGTCAATGCATTTCACATTAATGGTCGAATGAACTGAAAACAGCCTCTCTCTAATCTGGTTCCCCTTACCTCGCTTAGACAGGATCCTAGTGAGTTGGGATAGTGGTATTGTATGGAGTTTGATTTGCTTTATGAATTTGTCATTCATCTTCATACCATATTATTTAACTAGCCATCCATAAAAGCTTTGGCCGCTCCAGATCACAGCTTGCATGTAAGCTATATCATGCTTCCACTTTGCCATGAGGTGAGGCTGTTTGTAGTGACCTTCATATATCGTACTGCAGGTTTTTCTCATGAAATGCTAGAATTATTACTTCTTGCTGTAGAAGATCTAAGAAGGTCACTGAAGGAACAGGGATCAAATTTAATGGTCAGATTTGGGCGTGTGGAAGACATTCTGCAGGGACTGGTGAAAGAGGTTGTTACACATTAGGTATACTTACGATGATATTTAGTGGTCAGTATATGAAGGGAACATTGAGCATCGGCAACTGACTTTATAAACCTTCATTGATGAGGACTTGAACAGGTTAAAGCCACCAATATATATGTGGAAGACGAGATTGAATATGGCATGTGCTCTTTGATTGATGTTGTTGAGGAGACCCTAACAGCAGATAGTTTCCTAGAGTGGAAACCCAAAGTTACATTGTGGCGGACTCCATTTTATGATTTTGAGGTAATTGTGATTGTCTTGGCTTAAGTACTTACAGTATCATCTATGTTTGACTCCGTTCATATGGTGTTTAGGACTTGGATGACCTGCCTATAGTTTTTAGGGACTTGAAGAGACCTCAAATTGATGATATTTCACTGCTCGATACTCCATCATTACCTAATTGCCACGTGGAATTAGATTGGGGTGAGCTTTCTTGTATCATTAATTGTTCCGCATCTTCTTTTACCGAAGCTAAACTTAAGCTCCAGTATAGTGTCTAGTGCTGACATGGTCATGACAAATGGAAATGCAAATGAATCAGGTGATCTACCCACAATTGATGACTTGGATAAACTCATGGATTCTCACTCAAAGAAAGGAAAAGAAAAATGGTATTCAATCAAAAACACTTCAGCTGAAGCTGTATTCAGGGAGGACCACATGAAGCTGGTTGAGTCGCGTAGTGCTGTGGTTGGGGAATTGAGGTTATCAAAATCAGGAAGCAACAGCCAGAATCCCAACCAAACCCAGAAGAGAAGGCCGAAAAATTCTGTTTTTGCCACCACTAAAGGAAACATAGTTGCCGGTGGGACAAACACTGTATTGAATGGCTTGGCTGGATATTTAAGATATCTGGAAGGAACAGCACGAGATGACTGGCAAGAGTAAGTTTGTTTTAAGATCTATGCTATTGTACAATTTTGATCGAGCTTTACATTTAGTCATGTAGCAGACTCAGTCAAGTCGTAATATGTTCTTTGTGCACATATGAAGTGAAGCATCTACTGTTCCTGTTGATTTGTACGACTAAAGGATTTGCGAGTAGTAATATGTTCCAAACTGGTAGTTGTACTGCTAAAGCTCTGTAGGCGCTGCTCAAAGTATGTTCTAGAACTTGAACTTGTCAACAAAGCCTGTCAAGAAGGCATGCTGCTCTTTATAGGCAAGCGGCTAATTTTTCAAGGGGTAGACACCTTTGACAATTTCTTGTTGTATTAAGAGTACTAGAGCACATAAATTCATAAAAGGAAGCTACTTAGCAAAAGGCAATGATTTCTGATTCCCTGCTGGACATTATATTCTTGACAGTTGTGCCCTGTGTAATGTGTATGATTGACTTAGTAAATTTATCATAGCCTGCTCTGGTGTCAGGGTCCACCAAAGGTTACAAGAGACTGAAACCAGAAATGGAGCTTCATTTGGAGCTCTTTTTGGGTCTGCTCTGCAGCTTGGTGTCATATCCAGAAGGAGAGTATATTATGAAGCTATAAAATATGAGAAAGAACGCAATGCAGGATTTATTTCTCCCTTTGGGTATTCAGCTACCACTGTTGCTGCAGCCATCGATGCTGTATGCTCGATGGAGGTACTGGAAATGTTATGTAGCTGACTGTATTGCTATGGAAATGTTTTGTTCATTGAATGAAATGCTTTCTCTATACCTACTTTCAACTTTCACTAAAGCATCCTAATGTTTGTGGCAGTGGTATTGGCTTCTGGGTTTGAAGAGTCAATTACAGAAGGAAGAACCATACTCTAACAGGATATGGAGATGGAATGGTCACCTAATTCAGGTATGAGTTTAGACATTAATGGTAGCCATTGTAGAAGTAAGAAATGACTCTGTATTTTTACCTAGACATCACAGAAACCCCACCAAGTTTTTCCCTCCACTACAGGCCATGAACAAGACGGCCGTTTTTGCACCAACTCTTTCATTTCCTCTGGGGAGGAAGATTTTAGCACTATGTTGGCGTGTGATTTCTTTTAGAATAATTTGCCAAATGGCTGGAACTGCGCATAATGAGGCTAGAGTTTTTCCTTTTCTTCATCTGATTTTCCGCAGAGCCTGATCACTTTTCTTTCTGGTGGACATATATACAACATATGACATATTTTCATAGTCTATTGTGTTTCTTTAAAGTAATGTTGACTCTCAAAATCAACCTTGCCAAAAAGTGATTCTGTCAGGTTTTCGGTTCATCCAATTTGGGTCTGGTATCTTTACAGGACTATCTTTCTGATGTGAATTAGTTTTGAATTACTTGACCTTCCATGGTCATTTGGATCTTGCTTGAATGCGACTTGTCAGTAATGGAGGAGACTCATTAATGCGACTACACCTTTTATAACTAACAAATTTCTAAAGTTTGACTCTTCTTATGCGTAGAGAAGCCCTTTTCCATCAGCCAAATTTGTCTTTGTGGCCATTATTGAGATACCATTCTGTTTTCCAGTACGCAGTTGTTGGTTGTGAAGGGCCTGCTGTTGTTCTCGTCCATGGATTTGGAGCTTTTTGTGAACATTACCGTGACAATTTGCATAGTATAGCAGGTGATGGAAATCGAGTTTGGGGCATCACGCTACTAGGGTTTGGCAAGTCTGAAAAGCCAAATATTGTTTACACTGAGCTAATGTGGGCTGAATTGTTGTGTGACTTCATCATTGAGGTTGTGGGTGAGCCAGCCCATCTTGTTGGGAACTCAGTTGGTGGTAAGTTTCACTGTGCACTTCTTCCCAAATTGTCCAGCATTTTGAATCTATTGATAAGCTTTACTTGTCAGTAAATTTGTAACTCGTAGTTGATGTTTCTGAATGCCAGGATACTTCATATCTATTGTTGGTGGTCTTTGGCCTTCTTTGATTAAGTCTATTGTTCTTTTGAACACTGCTGGAGATGTCATCCCAGGATATTCCTCACTTCTGTTCTTCAAAGTAAGGAAGCTGCTTGTACTAGAATTTTCTGAATCAGTATTTAGTTCCTTGTCCAATTTCCTTGTCTGCGTCTGGAGAGTCCTTGTCCAAAACTTACTTCTGCATTAAAGGAACTATCTTATCTAAAATCCATTTCAGGAAAGGCAAATTTCTGGCGCTGCTTGGTTGGGGGCTAGAGCACTTCTGCCCTACTTGAGATTGAGCACGGGGAGCCTTGTTAAGAACTGCTACCCAACTGTAAGTGGGCCTGCTGTGTATGCCAATTCTGTACAGTGTCTTGTATGATGACTTTTCTATTTCCTTTCTCTGATAACTTGTTTCCCTTGAAGCGGCCAGAAAGAGCTGATGATTGGCTCATCAATGAAATGCTAAGAGCAGTATCCTTTTCCGTTGACAAAAACATGTGCAACTATGTGCGCTGATATTATTTGACTTAATTGAACTGCGTATGGTTCCAGCATTACTATCCTTGACAATTGTTGAAGTCATATGATCCTGGTTCAACAGAGTTCATGGAAAGTATCTTCAGCTTCAATTTGTCAATTCCCCTCAATCATCTTTTTAGCAAATTAAATGAGAAAGTTCTAGTCATACAGGTAACTTCTAATTGGGCGGCAGGAACTTAAAATTTGTAGCATTTGCCTTGTTTGTCTAATTAATGGTTTATTTTCCTTTAGGGAATGAAAGACCCAATAGCTGATTCTAGCTCCAAGCTGGCAATGCTGAGGGAGCATTGTGCTGGGCTTGTGATTAAGGAACTTGATGCTGGTAATTACAGCACTCCCCTAGCAGACCTTAAATAATAGTACTCTTGAATATGAGCTGAATATGATTGTGGTATATTGTAGGTCATTGCCCTCACGACGAATGTCCAGAAATTGTCAATCCAATTATCCGTGAGTGGATAGTGAGAATTGAGAATAAAAATGGACCGGAGAGCTTTGATTCGTCCCTCAGCTCACCCTACACTTTACAAAGCTGAGTATGGAGAAACAATTGGATTTGCTTTACTGGTACTAAGTCTTTCTCATGAAGTTATTCTACAGCAGCTCAGTGCTTCGGGAACCTTCTTCCATTGTTGACGGCCTCTGATATGGTTTCTGTTGTAATCCATTTGTATAGGTTACTCTTAGCGTGCTTGTTGGATTAGATAGTGGTAGGATAAATCTCGTGTATTTGATTCCACCTCCAGCCCTTGCCCCTCTTTATATGTTTGATTTGAAGTAAAGAAGATTTTTGAATGACCCCCAAGGCAGCTCTTACTCATCCTGTACTGTAACATTCCTTTTAGAGACCTACATGCTTTTTATCTAGTAAAAGATAACTCCTAGATGAGAAAATAAGGGGCTTTGGTACCTAATCCTAATGTGAGCCATGTAAATCCCTAGGCACTTTTAACTTGTCGATTATGCAATTTAAATTCAAGGGAAATTTCACGGCGCGCTCATGAAGTATGACCAAATGCACATGATATACATTCAACTTTTAAAATGCACGATATACCCCTGAACTATTAAAGTTTGGTGTAAAGCATTCACACATGTGGACACTGTTTATTTACTGTCAAGTTGCTGAACAATTTGTATTTTTTATTTTTCTTTTTAAAGTTTTTGGACAATTTGCTTGTGATTGCGAATAGTTCAAACATTTTTTTTCATACATTTTTTTTTTATTTTACAAAAAGGAATAGTAGATAGTTGTGTCCTGTGTAAGGGCAAAGTTTGGACAAGACTTTATTTGAGTAGTTTCCAAGAGCAAGTAGAATAGTATGTGCAATATTTGTACAATAACGTCAATGTTTGGTTCCCATTTTTTAGGTGAACTTTGCTCAGACAAATAGGCAAAAAATACTAATTCGCAATACATGAAATTGGTAGATTTTCATTTTTTTTTGATGTGGTGAATCTGGTGATCGATGTAGTGGACAAAGAGGTAATAACCTCTGATGTTGAACGGAAAGTTTAAAATTAGCCATTGATTTATTATTACTTTGCAATAGAAAAAATAATCGTAGTATTTGAGGGGGATAGAAAGGTGGAAAAAATGTATATGGGTGAGATTACTTAGAGCGATTACATGTCACCTCAGAAGGATTATTTGTGGTATATTAAATAAAAGAATATCCAATGTAATAATTTCAATGTGAACTAAATAAAAAAAAATTGCCAACAAAAATATTTGTTGAAAACAGCTGCTATTTAAAAAAAAAAGAAAGAAAGTTAGTATAGTATATTCAAATAATTTTTTTTTGTGAGAAGCAAAAAATTATATAATGATATGGTGAATTTTCCAAAAGAAAATACGGTAAATATATATATATAGGTGAAAAGGAATTTTTTTTGTTGTAAAAAAATAATAACAAAATAAAAACAAAAACAAATTAGAATTAATCAACTGTACAAAAGTTCACGGGAAAATGATAGGATGTATATTTTAGACCAGAATGTAGAAGTTTAGGGGTATATGGTGCATTATGAAAGTTGGTTGTATCTTGTGTGTATTTTGCCAAACTTCAGGGACGCGAGGTGAAATTTCCCTAAATTCAATGTTGTCATGTACAGCCAGTTCCAATATATGCAGCAGTTAAGAGTATTGCTAAGTTTCACTTAGGTATAATAAGCAAGCCCAGGCCTTAATGATATACATCTTTTGACCAAAGGGTAAGATCATATTCATGCCCTCAACCGTTTGTTGCTGACCATGATTCTATTGAGTCAATCCCCACGAGTGTGATTTAATGCATATGGCAATAGGTAAGTCGTTAATGCAAAATGATTAATGCATCAATCAACAAATTGACATTCAGTGAACCATAATTCCAGTTCCATCCATGAATGAACGACCTTTTGCAATTAGTAACTATTTACAAATTGAGACACATCATTATATTTGCGGAAAGAATTCAAAACTAATCATAGCAATATTTTCACCATAAATTATGCTCCTTGACATCAAATCTGGCTGATGATGCAGTACAAATATGGTTACTCCAGTCGAAGAGAGGCTAATGAGAATTAAGAATCTGCCGTTTAAGAGCATCTTGGCTAAGGCAAAGCCATCTGACAGTACTTGAGAGTTGAGACTCGTGCGCAGAGTAGCAGTGAAACGGAACCCTCAAGTATGTCACCTGGACAAGATCTTTGTCGAAGAATATTGATAACAATTTGTCAGGGAGAGAAGACTACACTAATACAGCTGCCTCACTTTGCTGCTAAAGAGTAAACAAGAATAAGAATCCAACCCTCGGAGACAACCCTGATTCCTTTACCCCGCTTATAAGGAGAACTGAGAGACAGGCGTTAGTGGTGTATAACTTGGTACCTCTTTCACTCTTTGAATATCATCCCCCAATTTCACACCAAAGGATGAACCTGCATGCACCATCACTTGGGATCTCATGGAAAGAAGCCCTTCCGAATACTTTAAATCCTATAATCATCCTCCCCTTTCGCATTTTTCCCCAATCAGGGAAAATTTTGGATTCTTACATTCAGGTAAGCTTCACCTCTTCGCAGACAGCTCTAATGTCAGGCATTACCCCTCCATTGTAATATCTCATGCTCCCATCCCCAATCAAGTCTTTCACTAGATCAACGGGCTCAACTGCACCCCCATGCTGCAGAAACTTCGTTCGAAGGGCAGTCCCAGTGTCAAGTGATAGGGGATCATCTTGGCATAGGTTTTTCCACATTGTGGCAGCAAAACATTTCGCGTACAAGTAGCTGTAATAACCTACAAAAAGAAGAAAATGAAGAAGGAATAAATAAAAACTCAGTTCCAGCTGAGCTACTCACTCAGGGCTCCCTGAGCAAAATAAATAGAAATTCTCGGTTGGAAATATCATGTGGGGGCTGGGGCTATAATATTACAAATCCCGTTAGAATCTTCTGTGATCTGTGGGCTACATTTCCACTTTCTACACTTCTATCACCGTAAAACTTGTCACATTTTGGAAAAAACAGATTGTTTTTTTTTTTGGAAAGGAAAACAATCTGTAGATATCTAGACTCTAGTGCCTTGTCTCTAGTCTGCTTAAAAGGTACTCCCTCTGTTCATATTGCGATTATTTGATTTCATTTTTGTTTCACAATATGAGGGACACAACAATTCTCAAGTTGTAAAACTTATCACATTTTGGAAAAAACAGATTTTTTTTTACTTTTTTTTGGGAAAGGAAAACAATCTGTAGATATCTAGTGCCTTGTCTCTAGTCTGCTTAAAAGGTACTCCCTCTGATATTGCAATTTTTTGGTTTCATTTTCGTTTCATAATATAAGGCTCACAACAATTCTCAAGTTGTATTTTATGCTACTTTTCCCACTTTACCCTCCCTTTTTCGTGAAAATTACTAATTTTCACTCTCTATTTTGGTAATTAATGACCAAGGGTAGCTTAGCTATTTTACCATCTCTTTTTCTTGATTTCACAATCTCCTATCTTGTGCAAATTTAAAAAATGCCTTTTAACTGAGGGAGTAGATATAATACATAACATCACAAGGTGAAAATCCACAACCCTTGAGACATCCTAAAGCAGAAATTTTGACGACTTTTGGACGGAGGCGGTACCTCTTTTGCTCCATACATAAAGTACTTTCTGCCATCTGGCCCATCATCAAATACACCAGGAACTTTTGATTGTGACAAAGGGTAAGGCAGTTTTTCCCAAGCCAAAGGTCTCATACCTCAAATTTCATGTCGCCCAGAGCACCCACCTATTTGGTACTTCTTATTTGGCCCAGACAGATGGGAAAACAAAAAGGAAAAACAAAAAAGAAAAAAAAAGAAGGAATCACAAAGAGGGAATTGAATCATGGATGATGCTTGGTAGAAAGCGTACCTCCCCCATAATTCAGCAAGTGACTGAATCGCGTGTGCCAATGTGTTCCTTCAACTTGATTATAACTCGTATATTGTCTTTTTAAATCTGCAACAATTGAAATAGTATCTCTTGGAGGAGAATCTGGCTCCCCAAAAAGCTTTTGATCAATCAACGCATAAAATATCTGACGAGAAACATGGAAAGCATTAGTGCATAGTCCTTTCCACATCATCTGTGAAGAGATAATACTAGTTTTGACTTAGTTCATTAATCCCCACATTTTGCCCCCAGTATACCTGACGTTGCAGCTCAGTCGCGGCAAACATCCTTTTGGCACCTTGCATTGCCTCCACCAGTTTTTCTGGTATGGTTTCACCGGTCGAATAGTGTTTAGCAAATCTCCTCAGAACTTTGTAATCCCAAGCATAGTACCTTTGATGATAGACAGTTGTAAATTGGCACATTACCAAAGTTCCAACATCATAAAGCAGATAATCCAAGCAGCAGAGGTATCTGAATGTGCCTTGCCTAGGAATATTTCCTTCTATATCTTTGAAAAACAGAGCACACAAGCATTTGAACATTAAGGAGGGTGATAGGGCTGATAAAGGGCTGTAAATTTTGTGTCACTTAATGTGCTTAAACAGTTACACCTGATTTCGGAAAGCTATCCCCTCATAAGTACCAGCAAGGTTATGAAGAAGTGGAATGAATGAACTTATTGCATGGGACCTTATAATTTCTAATTATTATGATCCTATGGCATATGATGCAAGAAGCATGAACGCATTATACTCACTCGAAAAAATTTGCAGGAGTTTCAGCTAAATCAAGTGCGACCCTGGTTCCTGAAAAATGTTGATATTCCTACAAAAAGGAGTTGAAATCTCAACTGTGGACCATTATTTGGTTACTTTTCTTACAAGGCCATGTGTAGCAAACTTCATTCTTACCGTCCTTGACAAGAGTGAATGGAGAGCATGACCAAACTCATGAAACAAAGTTTCTAGTTCTCCATGGGTAAGCCTTGCTGTTGACGGATCATTCGAATTGGAAAAATTGCACACAAGGGCCACAACCTAAAAAGCAACAAGAAAAGGCTATTAGAAACGGATTATTTTACAATACTTCTTATGAAAACAATGGAACTAAAATAATACACACTATAAGCATACAAATGATCAGGTTCAGTTCTGACTTCTGAAGCAGAGAACCTAGCCTTGACCAAGGAAGTTATCACTAGTTTTGCTTCTTTTGTCCATAAAAACAAAAAGAGACCAGAAAGCTGAGGAAGTTGGGTGATCCAATATATCACAAAGTAATTTGAACTATGCAAGGTTGGTTTACTTTATATCTCATCCAGGCTAGTTAAAGTTGCCACAATTCACTATCTATAAACTCAAATGTTTTTCCAGGATTGGTCATTCAATATGAATGTCTAGTTTAGAACATAGAGTACACGAATACTAATGGTAGATTAACACTGATTCATAATTGAGGGGTCTTATTTGGTTGGAGGAAATAAACACATTTGAGTAGATTATGTGCATTTTCACATTGGATATCTCAAATAAAGTAATGAAATACTTTATCAAGTATCTAATGCAATATCTCGTTAAGCTTTGCCCTACTGATCCCACAGACCCTAGGTTAGCGACAAGGAAAACCTCCAGTCGCCCTAGGGGTGCTCGAACTAGTGACCTCTAGAATATATCTTAAGAGTTTTCTTTTACAGTTAGCCACTCATGCCATTAAGTATGAGTATGTAAGATAAATTACAAACATCCACCGCATACTGCATTATTTGTCACTTGCCACCACATGTTCTGCATTCCCACTCAATTTGTCATTCCACAGAGCTTGAATTACAGGCAACCTCGGGGTAGATAGTGAGTCATAAATTACATTCTGCTGATTAGGACTTGTGATGATAGATAATCCCAGCACAAGTGGCACTAGACATGCAGATGACCCTTATTTATTTGATGCCCCCAAAAGGAGAGCAAGTCACAATGGAACCATGAGTTGAATGAAGCAGTAGAGAGCTAGAAACTACAATCTTACGATATTATCTAAATATTTTCTAATTACAATACGATAATTCAGACGCCAAAACTTCAGACACTGCATAGCAGCAGTTCTGTCATATCATAAACTCCGTGGTAATAGGCATTGGAGAAGTGCCCTTGCCCACATAACCAGATAAATTGTTTGGTTTGCAGTTCAAGTCATCATGTCTCATCGCAGTATAACCACTGAACATATATATGAGAAAGACTTCATGTCAAACACTCTACATCTTTTCTAACTTTCTAATTCTCCACCAAGGGCCACTTAAGGGAAAATTCATCTCCTTTGAAGGCCTTGGCTCCAACCACCATAAGCATTCATTCCTCCCGGAGGCCAGTTTTGTGCCATATAGAGGACAATAACAGATACTCTTTGCTAATGGAAGTATAGCATTTGAAGCTTAAGGAAATAGATTTTATCTTGTTCACATTTTCCAATGATAAGAGAATAGTAAATGACATCTGGGAAAGTGATGTATAGTAAAGTAGTTAAATAAAACCTTGTAACTTCCAAGCACAAAACAGAATGCAAAACAATGTCCACAAGTATACCAATTACCAAATTTGCCGAGATAAAAAATAAAAAAGTAATCAGAATCATACAGGAAGCTGGTATTTTGATTCAGAAATCCGTCGACCGCCTTTAATTGCAAAGTGAGCACAACCAGGATATTTTTCCTTTCTTGAATATAAATCAAGGTACAAATATCCCAAATCACCCTGAAACAAAGTTGGAGTTCAACATTACAGGATGAAGACTAAATATTGCAACAATAAGAGGATTTTTTCTTCTTCCAACTTCCTTTTTGTTCCCTTATTTTAGGGCCGGGGAGGGGGGGGGGGGGTCTAGCAAACATTCATCATTATTGATGTCTGCTTGAGTTCACGTAAGATTCCATAAGCCCTATACCCGACGCTGTGCAGGAACTTAACCTAAATATCTATATAAAATGCCACGTACTACAATGTACCATCATATACATATTACCTTGATTATTGATGCTGTACCTAGTCGTTTAACTCAGACCTCTATTTTGGTACAACAAGGAGCTAATTCTTGGCAAAGAACATAAATATGAAAAATCTTTTCTAACAGATGTCAAATTCCCTTTTACTTGGTTTATCAAGGCAGCAGGTCATGGAAGCTGATGCCAACATATTTTCTACTAGGAGATGAAATAGAAGTTTTAACCAACTTCTCGCCTAACTTGCTTCAATTTGTTTGTTGATTCATCTGGATGCCAACTCACTTGATTATCAAACTTTGTTTATAGATACCCGAGTGCTAGTACTGACAACACATAAAACTCTTCAGGATGTACCAGTTAACACAAGTTTCCCATCAATCCCCATGCATGTACCTCTTCAGGATGATGAAGTGACATTTTAAGCACATCTTGGTGCCATGATTCACCTGGTGCAAGAGGTATGCTATGAAATGTTGCACCAAACAACGACTCTACCAGCAGCTTCAAACCCTCAATGCACCGTGCCAAAGGGAAGTAGGAAGCGATTACCTGGGGAAATAATATGCATATCAGTTTTCTAAAATCAACCATATGAAAAGAACCATTACATCAGCAACTTCAGAGAGAGAGAGAGAGAGAGAGGGAGGCAGGGAGGGAAGTTTTCTAAAATCAACCATATGAAAAGAACCATTACATCAGCAACTTCAAAGAGAGAGAGAGAGAGAGAGAGAGAGAGAGAGAGAGAGAGAGAGAGAGAGAGAGAGAGAGAGAGAGAGAGAACCCATGAGGCAACATGTTACTTGTGGACAATTCAAAATAGTTACGTATAGTATATAACAAATAAAAATAAAAAAGGAATCCAATCCCATATTACTTAGTACTTACTGAAGAATCCAAGTTGTATTTAGAAGACTTCATCATTGCAGAGAAATACATTTCATCCCAAGGGTCCAGGTCCTCAGACATCTGACCAGTCTTTGCTCTCTTAAAATCCCTGAGTCTTCTAAATTCCTAACATAATGGATAAAAATGCTGATCAACCAGAAGATATTTGCTGTGGAGATCTACTTTAGCACGTTGTAATGTTGCATTATAGAGCCAAAAAAATAATTCAGTTTCGCTTCTTAAAAAGTTATGATGGATTTATTATTATTATTATTATTATTATTATTATTATTATTATTATTATTATTATTATTATTATTATTATTATTATTATTATTATTATTATTATTATTATTATTATTATTATTATTATTATTATTATTATTATTATTATTATTATTATTATTATTATTATTATTATTATTATTATTATTATTATTATTATTATTATTATTATTATTATTATTATTATTATTATTATTATTATTATTATTATTATTATTACTACTATTATTATTATTATTAGGAAAAATGGACGTGAATAATCCCAAATTTGGGCGGTCGTACAAGAATAATCACACAAATGATATTAGCCCAAAATAATCTCACAAATAAACCGTGTTAACACGAGTGAGTTAAATGAGCACGGAGTTAACCCTCCGTTAACTCCTTGCTGATGTGGCACACTCTCTCTCCCTCATCTCTCTCTCTTTTTCCTTTCAGCCATGGAAGAACACCAAGAACCTTCAAAACCACCAAAATTTGGATACGTTTTTTTGTGTGTTTCATCCATTGAACAAAATCAAGCTCAAATCTTCATAAGAGAACCCAAAAACTTCAAATAGTCATCGATTGGTGATTCTTTGAAGAGAACCCACAAATTCGGCAACTTGCGAGCTATGCTTCAAATTCGGCAAATTTGGCAGACTTCAAATGATTCATCATCAATGGGGGGACACTTCAAAGAAAATTGACACCATAACTTCAAAATCCTCAAAAGATATCCCAACAACTTCATCCCAAATGAAAAATTGTACAACATTAGCTTTCAACTTTGCCCTGCTAGTAAACTGAAGTCTATCCTTCAAGATTTAAGCTATCTCAATTTTAAGGAACATCATTCTGGTATTTTCCAAGTGACAACATTAATGGTAATAATAACAAGTCATCTAGCTCTTGAGGGGCTGTATTTAGGTGGTTGGAAGGTTTTCTTTCATAGTTCCATGGCTGAAAGGCCTTAGAGAGAGTGAGAAGAGAGAGTCACTTCAACTAGGAGTTAACGGACGTCCTCATTGAGTCTATTGACGTTAACGCCATATATTTGTGGGATTATTTTGGGCTAAAGTCATTTGCGGGGTTATTCATGTACGACCGCCCAAATGTGGGATTATTCACATTCATATTATTATTTATAGAATACTGGGTATCCAGGCTTCGCCGACTAATCCTATGGGCCCTGAAGTTAACAGCTAAACCTCCAGGGTGCTTGAACTTGGGATCTCTGGAACAAAACTCAGAGGTCTTACCAAATGAGCTACCCACTTGGGTTTAGTTGTGATGGATGTGTTACTGTTATCGAAGTGTATGTTTCATTAATGGAAATGAAGTTCATTCGTGGGAAAAGAAAGGTGAGAGGTTGGATATCAATACAGGAAACGCCAGATTAAACAGGCGCTGGACATGAATTGTTGTTGATGAAGAAACATTGATGCCTCGTGAATTAGTATACCACACCAAAGATACTGGTAGAAGGTTGACATAGTTAGAAACCTAAAGTAGGCCTTGAAATCCCCTCTTCTTTCATTATTGCTAGCCGTGCAACCAAACCACACCTTCTTCAAGAAATTCCATTTCAACTTATTATTTTTTAGATAAGAGAAAATTTTTATTAATCAAATAGTGAAAGAATACAAAATGGAGGATAAGGTATCCTCAAAGAACAAAAATAAAAATAAAGTATCTACAAATCACGCCAATGGCGTTGAATGACCGTCAGTGGCACCCCCTTGAAGGCACCAGCCGCCTTCGCCCAAAGGGATGCCAAATAAACTATATGTTCCCAAACTAAATCGATACTCTTTCCCGCGTCAGAGAAAATCCTCGAGTTCCTCTCTAACCAAGTGCACCAAAGAATAGCTAAACAGGCACACCGCCACAACATCCTACCCTCCTTCCCCCTCCGCATAGCAGAAAATCGCATCTGTAGGAATTGCCCCACAGTAGCAGGGCACACAAAAGGCTCCCCACACAACAGCCTATCCCACAAGGCCCTCGCAAAATTACACATCACAAACAAATGCAAACAACTCTCTCCGTCTTGCCGACACATCACGTTGCACCATATCACTAGTGTTCACCTTACCAAGCACCAAAGTCCACACAAAAGCACGAACCTTCAGAGGAACCTTGGACTTCCAAATATAAGAGGAAAGGGGAAAATGTGGAAACTGTGACGGAAGGCTAAGATGATGGAGGAAGGACTTGGAAGAGAAAACCCCATAGGAGTCCCCAATCCAAGTCCGAGAATCGTCCCTAGGGACGAGAAGCCTAGTGTGGAGGACACCCAGGAGGGAAACGGGTTCCTCCATTTCTATATCGCGGGGTGGTCGTCGAAGGTGTAAGTCCCAAGAACCACCAACCTCTGAGTAAAAATCAGCCACAGGCGCCCCGTGAAGAGTGGACAAACGAAAAACCCTCGGATATGTAGAAGAGAAAGGAGTTTCACCATTCCACACATCTTCCCAGAACCGAACCCGTTGACCATTACCCACATTATACCTGACCAGGGGAAAGAATAAAGACGATACCTGGGAAACGAACTTCCAAGGGCAAGCATGGGAGACAGTGGAGCTGGCTTGCGCGTCCCACCCATTATGCTGAAGGCCGTACTTGCTTCTGATAACTCGGTGCCATAGGGAGTCAGATTCTAGGGGAAAACGCCATAACCACTTACCCACTAGCGAAATGTTTTTGGACACCAACCTACCAAAACCCAAGCCCCCCTCAGTTTTCGGCTGGCAAACATGGTCCCAACTAACCAAATGATCCCTCTTACCCTCACCAGCCCCCGACCAAAGAAAGTCCCTCATCATCCTCTCAATCCTATTAGCTACACTAACAGGAATTTTAAAAAGGGAAAGGTAGTAAAGAGGGATGCTAGCTAGGCAGGAATGTAAAATAGTGATCCTCCCCCCCAAAGAGAAATACACCCCTTTCCAACCATCTAGACGCTTAGCCACTCTAGACACCACCGGTTCCCAAAAGGAAACCGATCTGGGATTACCCCCGAGGGGCACCCCCAAATAAGTAAGCGGCCACTGTTGAACCTGACAACCCACTAGACCAGCCAGGGAGTTCAGAACATCCTCCCCCACGTTGACCCCCGCCAAACTACACTTAGACAGATTAATTCTCATCCCCGACACAACCTCAAAAACTTGTAAGAGCGTAAGTACCCCAACTTATTATTTTCTGCTACCCCAACTTATCCTCGTCTGGAAACCATTTAAAAGGAATCTTAACAGATCCCTTAACACCCTCCCCCCCCCCCAATATAATTAAGATCCCTGGATCAGCCTGATCTAACGGCTACTATGCACTCCCCCTGCTTTTCCTTTGCAAATACAAAAAAAAAGAAAGGGGAAAGGAGTAGCAAAAGAAAATTCTACTGCCAAGCCGCCTTCTCACTGCTCCTCTCCTCTCACCAACACCCTCTGTCCTACCTATGCAGCCAACCTCACGGCTGACGCAATCCACCATCTGTGCGACTGTGCCCCATCAAAGGGGGCTCGCTGATGGTCGGGGGAGCCAAGGACAAGCACTATCATGGATTTCCCAGCCACATGAGCGCCCACAGCCACCGCCCCCATTCTACCTCCTCGTCCCTCTATATTATCTCGCCAAACCTTAGCTATAAAGCATGTCCCTGTCTGTCAGTTCCAAGGCTCTTCAACGGCGACAATAGAAGAGTCCGTCAACCATTTGCACCACAAAGAAGGGGATCCCTTAAGGCTGGCATACTTCAATGGTTCTATTTAAAACTTCCACGTGTCACTGGCAAAGAAGAAACGATTTTTTAGATAATGAGAAAGATTGTATTAATGAAGTGTCAAAAAGTACACAAGAGGAGGACAAGATGTCCTCTGAAATATCTTAGTTACAAATCAGTGCACCCCAGTTTTGCTGAATTTGAGTAATGGTGTAATCTCTTAAAGCCCCAAAAGCTCTAACCCACAATAAAGCTAGATAAGTGGCTTTATCCCACACCAGCTCATCTGTAATAGCCAGGTCAATGAAAACCCGTGCATTCCTCTTGAGCCAAAGACACCAAATGATCGCAAAGATTGCATTACACCACAGCAACCTTATCTCCTTCCCTCTCCCAACCCCCAAAACCCGCTCCTGAAAGAACTCCGCCACACTAGAGGGATGAACTCATGTCTCCCCCAAAAATTCCAAACAACCTATTCCACAACCGACTAACAAATCACGAGTGAAAATAGCATGCAGGGCAGTCTCATAATGTGCCCGAGACATAAGACAAACATCCGGTGAAAGAGCAACTCCCGGCCTCCTCCTTTGGCGAACATCATTAGTATTCACTCTATTCAAGGCCAAAGTCCAAACAAACGCTCGTACCTTGAAAGGCACTTTTGCCTTCCAAATGAAATCTGCCATAGGAAAATGGGGAAGAGATGTGCTGATGTGTTGGAGAAAGGACTTACAAGAGAAATTCCCTGTGGAATCACCAACCCATCTCCTATAGGCGTCACCCTTCGAAAGTAGGACTGTCTCGAAAGATCGACTAACTCTGTCACCTCACCCATCTCCCAATCTGAGGGGCTCTCCGCAAATGATGGTTCCAAGACCCCGTTTGCGCGGAAAAAATATCTGCCACAACAGCACCATGAAGAGTAGAAGGCTGGAAGACACGCGGGAATATGGAGCAAAAATATTGCCCTCTTACCCAAACAACTTCCATGTATCACCGGCGAAGAAAGAAGAAACGATAAACTACAGGCTACACCTAAAAGTGGGATAGAGTGAATCCTAAGGAGAAATGGAGTGAAGTGGGGGTTTGATGAGAGTGAGGGTCGTCAATATACCCCCTCCATGTCCTTATGTTTATCCTAGTTGACATGCAGTGTGAGCACAATTTCGATGGTCTATATCCCCAAAACAATTAGCCATATATTTACAATTACTGAGGGGTGGCATAGTAAATCCAACGAGAACAGATTGCATTAAATAACCAAGTTAGGGCACTAGATTTCGAACATCCCAAGATAGAAAGGTGAACAACCACTATGAAATGGAGGGAGTATTTGTTTTAAAAGATCTGCAGCAGATGGTTCATACATCGGAAAAATGGCCACCGGCAAAGCCCGATCCGAAATACATGCACACTGTCGTTGATGTGGCTGTCGTGGCTGCCGGCAACAATCACCAATTCACCACCACAACAGATGGTTATTAGAGGTGGTTATTGCGGTTGGGTGCACCGATTACCGGTGGAGGTTATATGGAGGGGTAGGTGACTTGGTGTGTGCCTGCCAAAACCAATTTTGACTTTCTATGTTTCATTTGTTTATCTTTTAATTTTCAAACATATGTTAAATTTCAGATGACTAATCTGCTATTAGGGACCCATAACCCATGTGCTCAGCATATTACTAATTTAATGACATATGCACTTTGAACCATCTACTTTTAAGATCTAACGAGTAGGATTTGTTCCTAGTTTGTATTGGAAGCAAGGTATATTATCTGAGTGAAAGTTTGCGTCACACTAACAGAAGCCCTATTCATGAATTATACATTTGAGACATACCAACTGATCAGCCAAATAATTTAGAATGAAAAAGAGCACACCTCATCAGCTTGAGGCTTTACCATGTCGCTCATCTCCATCAAAAAAGACATCACAACATCGGGCGATGATGCCATGTTTGGTTGAGCTGCAAATTCAGCATAGGATTTACAACCCATTATCTGCATATACATGTAACAATAACATTAGAAGCTACTCCCGTTATCTCTCTATACCCACCCCTACCCCTCGTAGAACTTCACAGATTAGACATTTACTTCTGTTGTCTAGCAGCTAAGAGCACATCAACTAGTACCAGAAGCTACATTGTCAACATTTCAACATTACCAACATTAAACAACAATTGAATGATTGATAAGGGAAAAGCAGAAGATGGTCTAACAATTAAAAAATCACAACAAAGAGCTAAATTACCTCAGCAAATTCATGGCGAGCAGCTATTAGCTTGTCAAGAACATCAAGATTTGCATGAGGCATAGAGTTTCCTTGAATATAAGCAAGCTTCCTCACCTGATAAAAACGGAAACAATTAAAAGCCTACCATTGGATCGTAATGATAGCCTCTTAGCAATTGTAAAACATGTTCGACTGTCCATTACTATATATTCCACTGAAGCTTTCCACATAAGACTCAGATGGATTGACCAGAGAAATTATAAGGGTTTTGGCCTATTTGCATTTGATGATTTCTTCCTAAGGCGGGAGATATATCGAGTAGAATGCACATAGAAACAGAGCAGACAGCAGTAGGCATTCTCCAGGAAGTATGTCAATGAAACAAGCAAGCAGAAGCAATATGCGCAACAAAAATGCAGGTATTATCTCTCCACATATCTGGAACACGTGGCCCCTAACCCATAGCGGAACACTGTCAAAGCAATAAGAACAATCCTACCCAGAAAGATGCAGACCAATTTATAAAGATTCCTGAAGGTGCTTAAAGTTTCCCTTCAGACAAGAGGACACTGCCTTATAACTCCTTACACAAAAGATTATTAGAATCAGTAAGCTCACCACTTTAGCCAGACATAGCACCTCTCTTTGAAGGGGCACCCATATCTTTAAGCAGGGGGTGAATAAAAATAATTTCACAAAAAGCCTCCCGATGTAAATATTGAGTTTCAATGATGGATTCCTTTCATTTCCACGTATAATAAATTGAAAGGTTTTGAACAAATAAAGCAAGGCTACTTTGCAGAATTTGCTAGTGCAACAAATAACTTACACGTCCCTCCTCACCTGACTTTCCAACACATTAATATTTTTCAACACCCCCCCCCCCTTCTTTCTTCAGAAACTTTATTTCTTCTTTTAATCAAGGTAAAAACTCACATACCATAGAATTTTTTATTTATTTTCAAGCCAATTTTGAATTTCCAAATGATCATTACCAAAAGAAATCCATTATAGGGAACTAAGAAAAATCAAGATTCACCAGAATTCTGAACTCTTCGCTTAAGTCCAACAGAAGATTCAAACTAATCATTCTTATCTAAAAAAAAAGATTCAAACGAATCATAAATTTCAAATGAGCAGCTACACATAGCTGTAGATGGAACAACATGCCAATTGGAGTTTGCTGGCAACACCAACACCATGTGTGACGTGCATGATTTCAGCGTGTAGTTTTAAACTCTTGAACAAGGGTCCAAAGCAAATACTTGGCACAGAATAACTTTTAACCCATTCCTTTTTTCTAAGAGATGAACTTTTAACCCATTCCTAAGACGTGATTTGGGCAAAACCATCATTCAAAGATCAAAAGCAGTGGAGGAGGATGAGAAAGAACTCAAACAATCTGATATTTCTCGAGTCTGGAAAGAATCATGCATCAAGGATGCTAAACATACAATCAATGTTTTCACATATAGTCACAGATAAGAGCAAGCGGACCTCGGCATCTGATACCCATTGCAGAATAGAAGTTAGGGACACTGGATCTGTTGCAATTCGGTAACCCTTTTCTTTCGTGTGAAACTCCATTTTTGCTCCAGCAGGACGGAATATGGGCCTAGCAAGATGGTGCAAACGCTTTGGGATACGAGTAGCTGGATATATATCCACATAACCAGGGTCATCCACAATGTTTGCATTGAACCTAAGAGCCAAATGCATTTTAAGTTAAATCTATCAAGCAGCAAGCACACTTGAATAAAAACCAAACAAAAGCATACACAATCAACTTGGAAATCTTTTTGTGCAAAGCCCATCAACCAGCAAGCAGATGTAGTACACATGCACGCACAAAGACAAACACACAGGCAAGCACATGGACAAAGAGAGGCAGAGAAACCACAATTTGAAGACAGATATACATATGTTCTCAGGAATGCAGAAGAGATCTAGCTTGAAGGAAAGAAGGTATCCAACAACCAGAGAATGGAAGAAATACAAAGAGGGAGACACGTTCTTGAAAGTTGACCTAGGCTTACAGACCAATTTCCACACAGCAAGGTGAATCCTCTAATCCCCCCTGTGCCCCTACTGTAGACCAAAGAAACCCTGGTATAAGCGGCTCCAGCTTCCAACGCACACCAACCGGCACCTTAAAGAGGGAAATATAATACAAGACAGAGCAGTGAGATACATGCAAGATCGAGTGAGAGCTGTCCCCCCTCCCCCCTCCTCAGAAAGAAAATAGGGTTGCCTCCATCAACCTCCCAAAGACTTCCTCAATTGCCAAATCACAGGATCCCAAAAAGACTGAACCCTAGGATTAGCACCTAAAGGGACTCGTAGATAGGTAAGGAATCACTTTGAACTACACACTCACACGGTAAGCAAGGAAAGCAATAGGGTCACTGGTCACCCTACCTAAGACCCCGCGACGCACCAAACCAACTATTAGGCCTCCTATTAACGAGAACAGAAAAGCAATTGGTGGAGAGGCACCCTTTGATCAAGCATCTCCAGTGACTCCCACAACCCTTACGGTCCATCACTCTATCTAAGAACACTCGACGGTCGACTCACCCTATCTTAGGCTTTCACGAAACCCATCTTTACATCCACCTTTCCTGCCTCTCGTTCTAGCATCCTCCTCCACCTCATCAGCAATCAAAGCTACATTCAATCCCTGAAGACCCACAATGCATACACTTTGCTCCAAAGATATAGTACAAAGCACCATCCCTAGCCCATTTCCCAACAGTTCGACAAACTTATATAGACACTTGTAACCAAACTAAATGGCTGAAAATTCTTACCCTAATGGACAAGTCCTTTCCAGGAACCAGAGTTATAAAGGCAGAATTCATACAGTTTCCAACAACCCATTCTCACAAAACTCCTAATCATCAACCCTGAGTGGGTAGCTCAGTTGGTAAGACCTCTGAGAGCTATCCCAGAGGTTCCAAGTTCAAACCCCCTGTTTTCCTGGCTGTTAACTTTCGGGCAAAGCCCGATACCCATGTTATCTTGAAACCATTCCTAATTAATAGAGCTATGAGATGTCTCAGGCTCCATAGTAGAAACAACTCTCCTAACTTCATCTTCCATAAAAGGTCTTTACAACCAACTTGTATCAACATGAGAGAATGTGCTCCACAATCTAGCCCCTGAACTACAGGCCAGTCATTCAAAATGTCTGCAAACAGATGCTTGCAAAAGTTGGTGATCTCTAAAGCAACTGCCTCCTGATTCCCTCGCCATTTGACCCCTCCATAATTTGAAGCGCAGCAGCAATTAGCATCATCATATTTTGCTAGTTGACAACGAATCATATACAATATGGAGAAAAAGCAGTTCATAAGTACTACCACAGTACCACCTATATAATTCATGTAAGCATTTTCCTCATGAAGATCACAAGTTTTCTGTTATTTAAACCAAAGAGTTCTCTTTTCTTTTTCTTTTTCTTTTTTTTTTTGGGGGGGGGAGGGGGTTAATAAACATCCAGAAAAAGGATTACTCACTTGCGGCATAGATGAGAAATACTCATATTGAGCTGATTAATCCTTTCCAATTTCTCTGCACAAATACATCCATGATTAATCCCTCCATAGAGACAGCATATACAACCACACTTTGATACAGTGAAAATGGGAATGATCACAAGATAAGTAGTTAAGTACCACCACAAAGATGGATGCCCCCCTTCTCGAAATCGACACGTAGATAATGAGCTGCCTTGTGAGCTTCTTCGGTGAGGATCTTCCCTTCTTGCTCGGCTTTTATGACAGCATTATACAGATTATGATTCGTATTTAGATGCTGTTATCCATTGAAAATGACAACAAATTAGTAATCTATCATGGTTCGGAATCAGAGACCTACGACGAATAGGAGATACCAATCCAAAAGACACATATTAGAGTCAGAAATGCACTTGTAAGTCATATCAAAAGATTCAAAACAAGACATAGGATTCACCAAGGGTCAGAAACAGCTGCTCAACAATCACATTGTATATATCTCGATCTCCCTTTAAACCACCAATGGCGGGATCCACTCTAGCTCTTATTATTATATTGTTGCAGCAAAATGTGGGTGGGTTAAAATATGTGAAACACAGAAGTGATTGCCATGGGTTGAGCTGGGCCAAAAGAGAAATCATATGACAAAATTCTAAAACCCCATTCAAACAAGCAGGATATGATGCACAAAATAACAACAGTAAAACAGATTAGAAGTCACCTCACATGTAGGTATTCGTCCATTCTCATAGATGCAACATTAGCCTGCTCCACAAATTCCCTAATCCATTCAAATGCACCAATCTCCTTATTCACTAGAATAATTCAAACAAAGGTGAATAATGAAATAAACCCAAATCCAACTCAAACAATTTTAAACATACCTATCCGGATGAGTATGTCTACATAGCTCAGCCGAGTCCACCACACAACATACCTGACAAACCAAATAATTCCCCGACATAAATAATAGGCATAATTAAACCCAGCAACAAAGAAACCCTAATTTTCCGAAAAAAATCACTTACCGTATCAGAAATTTCATCCATTGCTCGAATAATTTCGGCCGATGAAGGCACAGTCGAAATATACGAAATGAGCTCGCCAGACCTAACATAAAAATTGATTAATGCAAGCTTTGTATTGAACTTTTTTGCGAATGTTTGTAGAGAGTTCTACGCCATTACTGACCTTTCGATTGCATCGTCAACGAAGCGCTGGAAACCCTTGGGGGTTTTCAAGTGGTCGAAACCATAAAGGCCAGTTTGTTTAGTAGTATAAGCAGCTGTTGATGTTCGGTAAAAATGGAGGAGAGAGAAAATTGGCTTCAATCGAACGCTTGTTCTAAACTGAGTCACCATGGCCGCCATTGTTTTTGCTTTTTTGGGGAGAGTAATATGCAAGCATATATTGCGAATGAAACTTGAAAGGTTAAGAAGCTATTTCCCTCAAAAAAAAAAAAGAAAGGTTAAGAAGCTGATGAACTTGCTGATCACTGATCACTTAAATGACTTGAGTCAAGCTTAGCAAGCTACAGCTGTACGGTTATGGGAGTCAAAACACGGCGTTTTGGAGTTTTTGTATACCATTTTTTAATTTTTTTTTTTTTTACCCTCGAAACATTTCCTACTAACATAAAACATGTGAAAATTTGTTTAAAATAGCTTATCTTCTAGGGTGGTGTTTGGCGAAATTAGATATAGTTGCAGTAACTAAGACGTTTAGTTGAGAACTACTTTTCACAAAATGAGCTTTTAACCACCAATATAAAGTTTAAACTCACCCAAAAACTTGTTGTAGAGAAAAATTTTAGGAGTTTTTGTCAGACTTACTCTACACCAAAGTTAAAACTCCTATAAACCTCGTTGCCAAACATAATATAGCTATCGTGTTGAGACATCCCACACCATCACCAACCTATCTCCTCAGGGAATTTTTTAAAAAATCACAATTTCTAGTATTGAAAAATTTCATGTGCTTTGTTTTAAAAAAAAAAAGAATATTGGAGGAAAAAGATATAAATATAAATAAATCTCCTGATTATGTTTTGGCTAATTAGTTTTCCACTGTTTTGATACTTTTGTTGCCAACAACAAAAGGAAATATTTATGGTAAAAAATATGGTAAACAAATTTAGTTGTAAGTTGGCATATTACATATTTTTCCGCATGATAATAATCAAACAAGTGAAAACTATAGTATTTGCACAATTATACTTTTCTTAGATCATTTTCTCAATTTAATTCATTTTTCTGAGGTTTTAAATGTTCTCAAATATAGAAGAATCTTTTAGTAAAAAAAATAAATGAATGGGCCCCCTATTTTCTTTTGGTAATTAGTCAATTTTATTGATCGTCATTTCAAACAAACAATATGCTAAACATGGTGCAATGACATAAACAGTAAAAGTACACCTACCTCAAATAAATAAATAACAATTCGCCTTATAAATTTTTGTACGAAAACAACAAACTCCTTACCATATCTTTTGTTGTTCCACCATTCACAAGTTCACCTTGGATCCTTTGGGTCAAGATTACCCATGTCCGCACAAAGTCGGCCTTAAAGGGATAAAGTGCTCCTCACAGGGGACTTTTAGATAACAATTCCGTACTTTAAACACACGTAAATGATGAAAGAAATAAGTACTCTAAAAATACAATTTTTTGAATTGGAATATTCCAAATTATCATTTATATTTTTTCAATTAGAAATGTGGGTTTGTTTTTTATCCAATCCTTAAAAAAGTACTGATATCAATGTTAGCCAACTCAACAACCTCACATGTCTTCTTAAAAAAATTATTTGACATATCCTCCAACAATATCCTATCAAAAAAATTATCATAGTAGTACAAGTAAATTCAAATAACAAAACATAAGAGTCACACAATTCAAATAACAAAACATGAGCTTTTGGCCACCAATATAAAGTTTAAACTCACCCAAAAACTTGTTATAGAGAAAAAATTTAGGAGCTTTTGTCAGACTTACTCTACACCAAAGTTAAAACTCCTATGAACCTCGTTGCCAAACATAATATAGCTATCGTGTTGAGACATCCAGCATCATCACCAACCTATCTCCTCGTGGAAATTTTTTTAAAAAAAAAATAATCACAATTTCTGGTATTGAAAATTTCATGTGCTTTGTTTAAAAAAAAAGAATATTGGAGGAGAAAGATATAAATATAAGTAAATCTCCTAATTATGTTTTGAATAATTAGTTTTCCACTGTTTTGATACTTCTGTTTTTTTGTTTTTTTTGGAAAATGGTAGCGAATTTCATTCCATCTTCCAAAGGAAATCAATGTGATACCCTTGGAGAACTCATTTACTGAGACAGTTTACAAATGCTTATACAGTAATACCAAAATGCCTCTAATACAAAACTAACTTGCATCTTTACAAGAAAGAGATACAACCTGTAACTCAACACAGCATAAGCCTAGAGTAAAATTCTTTGCACTTTTTGTTCTCCATATACAGCATATGCTCGTACATAAACTTGACATTGGATCATCTGAACCAAGGCAGCTTCAGATCTTCTCTGACCCCCAAAAACTCTTCTATTCCTTTCACACCAGATTTCGTACACAGCCCCAGCAAAAGCAGCTTTGCACAGTCTGCTCCTGATATCACGTCTCCTGCAGTGTCTCTTCATCCATTTCACCTCTCTCTTCAGACTCCAGTGCCTCCTTGTCATCCCCAGCTAGTGTATCAGTTCAGACCACACGTTTGCAGCATAAGGACATTGGAAAAACAAGTAGGACTGAGAATCATTGTCATTCATGTATAAAGAGCACCCATCTGAGACTTGAATACCCTTCTTTACTAGGTTTTCCACAGTTGGCAGTCTGTCAAGGGCAGCAAACCAGCAAATAATTTTGTGTTTGGGTACAATAAGAGAGTCCCCAATCACCTTACTCCAGCTAATCTTCCTTCCATGGCTTCTGACACAATCATAGGCAGAGGAAATGCTGAATTTCCCTTTAACTACCCATTCAGCCAAAGCTTCTTCAACTTTATATCTGTTACCACACAGAGCTATCAACTCATCTCTGACATGCAGCAATGATTTCCATACCCAAGAGTCATTGGCTCTCCCCTGGACATGCCAAATATCCCCATTCTTTAGATAATATACTGTAGTCCAATGTACCCATATTGTATCCAGCCCCTTCACCAGGAACCACAGTCTTTTCAGAATGCATCCTTTATTCCAACTCAAATTCTCCTTTATGTTCAGGCCTCCTTCATGCACAGGCCTACAAATATTTCTCCAACTCACCATAGCACACTTTCTTTCCCCCCCTGCTTATTGCCCCATAAGAAATCTCTACATAACTTCTCCATCTCCTTAATCACTTCCTTTGGCAACACAAAGATAGCACCCCAGAAAGCTTGGTTACTAAATAACACTGAATTAATGAGTTGGACTCTCCCTGCATAACTAAGGAACTGAGTAGACCAGTGCTGGACTTTTTTTGCAATTTTTTGCAATAATGGCCTACACATGCTCTTAGTGAGTCTAGAAGCTGATAAGAGGACACCTAAGTATTTGAAAGGCAGTGTACCTTTACAAAACCCAGTAGTCCTAAGGATTTCCTCTTGAATATCTTGTCTAAAACCCCCAAAATATAAGGCAGTTTTGGCATTATTAGCATGAAGCCCAGACATCTCAGAGAATTCCTCAAATCTGCCAACAATAGTTTTTACAGATGACACATCCCCTCTAGCAAACATGAGGAGGTCATCTGCAAAAGCAAGATGAGTCATATGGATACTAGAACATCTCGGATGAGCATGATAATTAGGATCGGCTAAGATCTTCTTCAAGTGCCTGGAAAGAAACTCCATACACAGCACAAAAAGGTAAGGAGACATAGGGTCTCCTTGCCTCAGACCTCTCTTCCCTGGGAAGTAGCATCTACGGCTGCCATTAATATTCAAAGAATAAGAGGGAGAGGATACACATAACATGATCAGCTCCACTAAATCAGAGGGGAACCCAAAGCCAAGAAGGATTTGATGCAAAAAGTCCCAATTCACTGAGTCATAAGCCTTCTTTACATCCACTTTTATCATGACCAGGAGAAATGCCCTTCCTATTATAGTTCTTTACCAGCTCATGAGCCATACATATATTATCATGTATACTCCTCCCCTTAATAAAAGCATTTTGTTTTGCACCAATGATTTCAGGAAGGATAGATTGAAATCTACTAGTAATCACTTTAGTCAGAGTTTTATAGATAATAGAACAACAGGATATTGGTCTAAAATCTGTAACTAATTCAGCATTAACTGACTTAGGGATTAAAGTTATTAGAGTAGAATTCACCTGTCTCAGCAACTTCCTCTTTCTAAACACTTCTTTGATTGCATTGCAGAAATCTTCCCCAATAATATCCCAAACTTGTTTAAAGAATGCTGAAGTAAATCCATCCATGCCAGGGCTCTTACCTTCAGGAATAGAAAATAAGGCTAATTTTATCTCCTGGTTAGAGACATTGGCTTGGAGACTGTCACACTGGTCCTGCTGTAAAATCCTCCCATTGCTGAAGATATTAGGGTCCAGAGGAGTCACTATTGATGCAGAACCCAGCAAGCCCTAGTAGTATTCAAGGAAAGCTTGACTTACTCCTTCAGGGTCAGTATGAAGGACTCCATTCATGTCTTTTATGCAGCTAATCCCCTTCATGGCCTTTCTTTCCATGACTTTAGCATGAAAATACCTCACATTCTCATCCGATTTCTTTATAGATTCCACCTTAGCCCTTTGATGGTACATACTCAATTCTGCTTTCTGCAAACAAGTTACCTTCTTGACTGCATCTTTTTCTTGCAAATACAGGGAAGAATTCATAGGGTCAACCATCAGGAGTTTCTGGATCTCAAACAGTTTAGAGTGCGCCTGTTGCACCCTATAAGTGATGTTACTATAATCAGCTCTATGCATTTCGTGGAGCTTAACTCTCACCTTCTTCAGTCTTTGCATAAATCTAAACATAAGGCAACCCTCCACAGGTTGCTCCTAGCAAGTCTGAACAATTTTCTTGAACCTGGGATCATGAACCCAGCAGTTTAGGAACTTAAAAGACTTCTTTCCCCTCACAACTTGTTCCTTAATGTTGATCAAGGAAGGAGAATGGTCAGAGAGCCTTGTGGGCAAAAACACAGCATCATTATCCATCCCTTGAAGCACCCAATGACTGTTTATCAACACCCTGTCCAATTTACTCCATATCTTATCACTCCCTTCCTGTTTATTAGTCCAGGTAAAAAAAGCCCCTAAGGCTTGCATATCCTGTAACCCATAAGTAGCCACACAATCCCTAAAAGCATCCACTTCAGTCTCAATGATACCCACAGAGCTAAGCTTCTCCTCAGCCTTCAACACAACATTGAAGCCACCCAGAAGCACCCAAGGTTCATTAGGGTTCAGAGAACCAAGCTCACTCCACAACTGTTCTCTAGTACTCCCATTATTAGAAGCATACACAAAGGACATAACACAATTGAAGGAACTAACAAAAGAATTTACTCTATAATGAATGGCTTGGCTAGAAGTACTGATAATTTGTACCTCCACTCTGGTTTGATTCCAAAGCACCCAAACTCTCCCATTATGGTGATCTTGATAGTTGAAACAAGACCCCCATCTCCCAAATTGTCTTTTTACAATCCTACTAGCTTTTCTTTCCTTTATTTTAGTTTCTAATAACCCAACAATATCAAATTTATTAGCAAGAAGATAAGACCTTATCTCCTGCTGCTTGAGGGGTTCATTCATACCCCTCACATTCCAAGCTGAGACTATCATTTGACACCCTACCCAGTGTCACCACACCCATTACTATCTCCCGCTGTTGTATCAGGAGCTGTGTCTTCATGACTGTCCCGTCTGTGCCTATGCTCAGAGCTAGTACCACTCACTCTATTGTCAAAGGCAGCCTTGGCATAATCTTGAAGAACATCAAAATGATTTTTCATTTTAAAAACACTAGCTTTCAGAGCACTCTCTTGAGCAATGTGTTTACTAGCAGATTTCTGTTTTACCACCAGTTGAAACCCTGCTTCTTGCTCCACCATCTTTTCCTGAACCTCCACCACATGCTCCTCCTGCACAGGAGCACTCAGTGCTACTGCAAGATGCTGATCCCCCTGAACAACTGGGACCTCCACACTCTGAGGGACAGGTGTACTCCTGACTCTCTTACACCTCTCAATATAATGCCCCAGCTGCTTGTAATGAGAACAATAATAGGGGATCCATTCGTAAAATACCTCATGATCAAACTCCCCAAGGAAAGAAGATGAAATAGTGTCAATCTCTGGGAGTTCACCACTTACATCTACATCTATAAGCACTCCGGCAAAAGAGATATGTTCTTTTTCAGATGTATACTTGTCAGCAAACAAGGGAATACCAATCTTGCTCGCCATCTTGCTCAGACTCCTAGCAGACCACAACTGAACATCTAACCCTGGAAATCTTACCCAAACAGGCACCCAACTCACCTCAACTTTGTCCAGACTGAAGTCCACTGACTATGGTTTCAGCAAGAAGGTCCTGTTGCTAATTGACCATGGGCCTTGCTTCAAGATCAAATCTCTATCTTCTGGGGATTGGAAAAGGATGAAGTACCATTCCTTATTGTGATAATGGAGTTTAGGTTTGGCTACATGTGCCCATTTCTTATCAATGAAATCTTGAATTACAGCATTTTTTGGATTACCCCCCATCACAAATCCAAAAGGGACATTCTTCCAATAAGCAATTTCATCCTCAACATCCTCTAAATCAATATGAACAGCAATCCTAGCATGAACCTCTGGAACATATTCAAGAGCAATCCCTTTAGAATTGCGAGATTCATTACTCCATTTCTTAGTTTTTGACCATTGCCCCTTCCCCACCACATGCCCATTAACCCCATTTCCAGGACCAGACAAATTAACAGAAACAGGCACCTCATTACCCTTATTACTCACAATACTAGCAATATTTTCGTTCACATCGCCATTAACAAACTCAGACCCAACACATTCAGAAGTTTCGACAAAATCCAAATTTGCTAATTCTTCATTCACATAGCAAGAATTCACCATTGGAGGGGCAGAAGATACAATAACAGGAGAGGGGGAAGAAACCCTTACCTCCAAAGCCCTTAATTGAGGCGGAAGGAACTCGTTCAGCGTCAATGGCGATTTGGGTGAAAGATTCTGGGTACTCTCTTTCTCCATGGGAGTGCACGAACTTGCAGCTTTAGTACCATCATTAGAATCAGAAGAAGATTCCAAGCTCGGTGGTTTCGAAATCTTGGGAGGGCGACCACGTTTGCCACCGGGAGGCATGGCGGAAAGAGTGTGTAGGATAAGAAGATGAGGAACTTAACCTACGCCACCGGAGTTAACTAACTCTCAAGATCGCCTATCTTTGGGTGGACCACTCAAGCTGAGCACGTCGTCGAGCCTACGGTGCGGCTGTGGCATGGGTTGCGTGCTCTAGCTGTTCTCTGGGATGCGGAACACTGAGAGGGCATGGGTCCGAAAGGCCTTAGCTGTCCAATCTAGCGTTCTTCGCTCAGCACGAACGACGACCGAGCGCGAGTTGACCTCTCGATCACTCGGAAAGGCTCATACGCATCCGACGTCGATTGATGGTGCTACCTGGTTGATCCTGCCAGTAGTCATATGCTTGTCTTAAAGATTAAGCCATACATGTGTAAGTATGAACTGATACTTTTGTTGCCAACAACAAAAGAAAACATTTATGGTAAAAAAGATGGTAAACAAATTTAGTTGTAAGTTGGCATATTACATATTTTTCCGCATGATTATCAAACAAGTGAAAACTATAGTATTTGCACATTATACTACTCTTTTTTTTTTTTTTTTATCAAAACAATTATACTTTTCTTAGATTTTCTTCTCAATTTAATTCATTTTTTCTGAGGTTTTAAATGTTCTCAAATATAGAAGAATCTTTTAGTAAAAAAAATAAATTGGCCCCCTATTTTCTTATGGTAATTAGTCAATTTTATTTATTGATCGTCATTTCAAACAAGCAATATGCAAAATATGGTGCAATGACACAAACGGTAAAAGTACACCTACCTCAAATAAATAAATAACAGTTCGCCTTATAAATTTTCGTATGAAAACAACAAACTCCTTATAATATCGTTTTTTGTTCCACCATTCACAAATTCACATTGGGCCCTTTGGGTCAAAATTACCTATGTCCGCACAAAGTCGACCTTAAAGGGATAAAGTGCTCCTCACAAGGGACTTTTAGATAACAATACTTTAAACACACGTTAATGATGAAAGAAATAAGTACTCTAAAAATACAATTTTTTTGATTTGGAACATTCCAAATTACCATTTATATATTTTCAATTAGAAATGTGGGTTTTTTTTTTTATCCAATCCTTAAAAAAGTACTTTATATCAATGTTAGCCAACTCAACAACCTCACATGTCTTCTTGAAAAAATTATTTGACATATCCTCCAACAATATCCTATCAAAATAATTATCATAGTAGTACAAGTAAATTCAAATAACAAAACATAAGAGTCACACAATTCGAATAATGAAACACAAAAGGCGAACCATTAAAGTCCATATATTTACTTCATTATACTATAAGTATAGTCTTCATATATCTCAAAATGTTTATAAGAAACCCTTTGTTTTATTTATTTATCATTATAGATCCGTTTATATAGGCGAATATTGTTTAGTGATGAGGTATACATATTGTACTTGAGAAAACTGTCTATGTGCTTTAAAAGTTTGTGTGCATTAAATTTATACTAAAAGTCTAAAGAAAATTCATTTGTCGATAAATTCTAATCACATTGTTTAAGATATAAAAACTGATGACAATGTGTAGGTGCTAAAAACAGAACATTGAATTTGATGTTAGTTTTTCACATTTCTTTTAAGCAAAACATTAAAAAGTAGCCTAGATGACATGGAGCTTTTTTATTTTTTTTTGAAAGGAGATGACATGGAAACTTAATAAACAAATTATGTTTGGCTTGTAAACAAATCAGGCATGTTGTATTGTCTAAAAATTTAGGGTTTTTCTACATGGTGCCCTTTTGGTATAAAATATTCTACAAAATACTATTTTCATTTTAGGATTCTACATAGTACCCCTAAAATGGATTTTTCCGTTTGTATATAACGTTAAACATCGTTATATGCTTCCTTTGCAACGATGAACGCTAATCCACGATAGCTAAAGGACAACTTCACCCCTTTATTTTCAATTCCCTCTAAACTGGAAATTTAACTTCCCACTACCCTAAAACTCACCTTTTGTTGCAGACCTGACAGAGTTTTCTGAGCCCTAAAATTTTATAGCATAATTGAAATCCTGTAAATTAGGTAACTGAGTTTTTCATATACATACATAGGTTATGCTTATATGGCAACTAGAGCTAGCATAGATAGGAAAACAAAATAATAGTTGATGAAACATCAATGATATACATCATCTGTTCTTGAATTTCACCCAAGAAAAAAAAAAATTGTTCTTGAAACAGAATATATCAACCTGACCATAACTAATAAGTCCAAGAAATATTAGAGCACAACAATTTAACTACAGCTCCAAAATAAGCATGTGCAAGCAAGGAAATGGCTTTGAATATCCAAAAATTAAGTATATATCCAAAATAATTGCCCTATAATTATTCAACAGCAAGTCTTTCCTACGCAGCTCTCGTTTGCGCACCCCTTGGATTTTGTAGCTGAGATGATGAAGGTGTTGATTGTGACAGAGAAAAAAATGCATTGTTCGTAGCATTTGAAGCCATATCCATCCTCTTTCTCTTACTTTGTCTGACTCTCTTTTCGATCCTAATTGGCAGTGCTTGACCATTTTCCCTTCTTGTCAACCCACCCTTACAAGTCTTGGAATTGTGGCCAAACGCTTTGCATTTTTTGCACTGGACAGTAGTTGATCTCTTTCCCTTTCGCTTCTCCCCCTCTTCTAATCTTCTATTTCTTGAGGGCCTACCAATGCTTCTCTTAATAGGAGGTGGTATCAGGGTCTCGACACCATCAAATGAAGGCCACTGCTCATGGTCAGGCATTGTCTTTATGTTCAAACCATATGCCAATTTATAAGTCTTTACTGAATACCACTCACTAACATAATGTGCAGGGTCTTGTCTCTCTTTCAAGATTGCCCGAATGGCATGTCTACATGGTATTCCACTCACTTGCCACTGTCCACATTGGCATGTTTTTCTATTCAGAGAAACTGACAAATATGATCTTCCATCTTGTATTTCATACTCCCCATTCGCAGACCGCCACACCAAACATGTTCTTGAATCTTTGATTAGGATTCTTAGGTACCTCATTATGTTGGGACAAATCCCGTTATCATCCCATTTTGCAGCTGTCTTTTGCCTGGCTGCCAATCTCACCATAGTAGTCCTCCTAATCCCTGATCAAAATGAAAAATGGCATTAATGTTATAGTATAATGAAAGAATTAAGGCTTTCAACAGTACAAGAGAATTAAGTTATGTGAGCAAGAGAATTATATACATTATAATAAGATTAACAAAAACTGAATACCTTCAAGAAGTGTCAAAACAGGGTTAAATCTATCAGCACCCAAAGTATTATTAAAGCTTTCAACAAAGTTAGAGGTGTTCTCTTCACAACAAATGGATGGATTAAACTTGTGCTTTGTCCATTTAGACAAGTCTCCAAGATCTTTAAGCCACTGCACAGCACCAAATCCTGCCTCTTTTTGAATCCTTTCCATGGCTTTCTTAAAGGTAAACTCAGAATATGCACTTGCTGCCATCCAGAATAGCTTATGCATCAAAACACCAGGGTATTCCCTCTTGAAATTTTTAACTAAATGCCTACAACAATATCTTCTATCAGCAGTGGGCCACACATCCTCTAAAGCTGGGTCAACTCCCTTTGACATGAAAACAAATGACAGTTAAGATAGAATGTTAAACTTTCAAGTAAACATGAGTATATGTCAGAATTTTAATGGTCCAATCTTCTCTTCCACTTTCTTTGAGAGTATCTTTGAGATGCCAGAAAAAATATGACCATGAGTTTTTGGTTTCCGCATCAACAATGCAATGGGCTATCGGGAATAACTCATTGTTGGCATCTAGTGCAACTACGGACAACACAACACCACCATAATTTCCCTTCAAATGTGTTCCATCCACACCAATAAGGCTCCTGCACCCCTTAATACAGCCCATGTATTGTGCTGTAAATGAAACAAATATGCTTGTGAATTCTAATGGTCGTTCAATAATTTCCAACACGTTCCACGTGCAAATGGCTTTAGAACCAGGATTCGACAACTTAATCATCTCACAATATGCTGGCAAAACTGCAAATGACTCATCATGCCCCCCTCTTATGCGTTGTAATGCCCAGGACTTCATCTTATATAGAGTGGAAGTTTTCATGATCAAACCATATCTCTTAAATAACAATGCATTCAAAGACTTACCACTGATATCAGGGTTGACCCTTATATCCTCCATTAACTTTGTACCCACCCACTCAACATCAGCTAATGGGTTATATGTGCCCACTCTAGTGCAACAGTGATTAGGATTTTGAATTGACTTAATTGCCCAAGTCTTGGAATCTGGGAGACAGCTAGCATGTATCCTCCAGTCACAACCAATAGCATCATACTCAGCTGTGTACCTCAAATTATCAGCCTTTCTAACTACAAGGGAAAATGCTTCTTGAATGCTATAATCTTTCAACACATGCTTGAAGTGTTCCTTGTCTGTAAATATGTTCCATGGCTTCAATTTGATTGACCCAAATGCCCTATCTTCATACAATTCACCATTCATATAAACAGGATCAAAATAATCACTTTCTCCACCGCCATCAATGAACACTGGATTTCCATAAGGGTTATAATCATCAACCACTTCTAATATCTCCTCATTTTCCAAATGTTCAAAATAACCCATATCTCCATTTTCAAACCCATCATCATTTTCCCTGGCATAATCCTCATTGAAAATTTCATCACCACTCATACTAGAGTTGGACGTTGTGTTATGTGTGTTAAGTATGTGCGAGGATAGGGTAGGTGTTCCAGGAAGTTGTGTGGATAGTGTGGCTCTTGTAGAATGTTGAGAGGGTAAAGGAGGTGGTATAGGAGACCTCTTCCTAGGTACAAACAAACCTTTTCTCCTTGCTGTTGTAGTAGGCATCTTCCTAGATGGGGATGGAATCAAGGAGATAAAATTTGGTGAAGTTTCACTTCTAATGGGTTCAGAGGGCATATCTTCGGAAGGTATTTCCGAAACGACACCAACTACTGCAGGTTCATTAAGCCTTGGACTTCTGCTAGGAACAAAAGATTCTACAGAATTATCATGGAGAGGTGAAGTAGGAAACTCACTAACAAAGACAGAAGCTTGTGGTTCTTTCAATGGTCTCCTTACAAGTAGTTTTTGCTTACTTAGGAGAGGAGTAAGGGTAGGGGGAGGAGAAGGATCTTCATTACATTGTCTAACCAACCTAGCCATAGTTAGCACAGTGCTTGGCACTTCATCACAACCTACCCATATGTCAAACACCTTCTTAGTAGGATATAAGGCAAACATGTCCAACATATCTTGGTCCTTTAACAATTTCTCATGCTTTAACCTATGCAAATAACTCAATGCAGGATAATTAGGGAGCTGAATCCCCTTCTTCCGTGCCCCATTCTCCAAATCTTGTATAACTTCTAGCAATGAACTCCTATCCTCCTCAACCTCAACCTCAACATCCACTACCCCATCCTTATAGTGAAATTTCAGAATTTTGTCACTTATCCTGCAAAAAGGTACTCTATTTTATAATTCCAAAAAAAATAAATCCCACCAAAACTAATCATCATCCAAAAAAAAAATAAAAATTCAATCAAGTATTTTCCACCCACAAGTCGTTCTTCAGTGACTCATCCTCCAAAAGCTGAACATACTGAATGAAACAACTAACAAGCATTTTAAGTTGAAAACTAGTAACATAACTAAACTTAAAATGGCTAAGACTAAGAGAAAAAAAAACTAAATACATCAGGAGTACCACCTTCGTTAATGGTTCAATGGAAGTAGGGTAAGATATACATAATCTTCAACCATAAAAGGCCAAAAAAGAATGGTCAGTGGCATGTATAAACCTTTTCTTATCAAGAACAAAGCAGAGCATAATATATACAAAGAATCATGCCACCAAGTAGCCAAAATTGAATTTTTGAAACTTACAATACTACACCGCAATGACATATTTGGGACATATTTTCATAAGTAAAGGTGTGCATAGCAAAATCAAAGCAGTTATACCCCATTTCTCTAAATTTAAAAACCCTAGTTATAAACAGAGCACAATAAACACTTCAAAACCCTTACAAAGGAAAGGAATTTCCAAAATTTATATACTAACCTCAAATTTGTTGCTAATTTCCCTTCAAAGCTTCAGTTTTATTTTTGTTTACCTTACTCAATGATTATCTTTTCAAAGAGAGAATAATTAGGGACCATCAAACTTCCATCGCTTGAACTTGACCAACGAATTGATTTGGGAAAACTGGTCTTCAAACAATACTAGTGTCGTCATTAGTCTTTGATTTCGAAAAACTGACTTCAAACATTAGGGATTTGTGTGAGAGAGATAAAGGGCCATTGTGGGTTTTGGACTCCTCAACCTAACAATAGAGGCAATAGTGAGGGGAACCGAAGAAACGTGGGTCATTGTGGATTTTGGACTCCTCAACATAACAGACTAATTGAATTTTGAACAAGGGTAAAAAGGTTTAGCTATATTTTTTTAACGGAGCAGTAACGTAAAACAAACACAGGGGTAGCATATAGAATTGTAAAATGAAAATAGTATTTTGTAGAATGTTTTAAACTAGAGGGGCACCATGTAGAAAAACCCAAAAATTTAATTGATGGCCCCCGAGGCATATTACCTAGTGTTATAGGGCAAATTTAAAAGGGTGGTACTTAGGAGTGTCATAGTCGTAGATTCGATTTCTGACTATCGCGTCGCACATCTCACAACTAACACCTCCATAATGACTCATAATAGGATTTATGAGGGTATTTAAAAAGAGCATAATCCTTTTGTTAAATCTAAATGATGTCTAATATTTATAAAATCAAGTTATTTTTTTCAAAAAATAAATAAAAAAATTGCGCACAAAAAATTAGAATTGTTCATGACTTCATGCACATGAGTCATGAAAACGACCAATTAAATAAAATAACTACATGTCTACATGTACTACTACTAGTCTACTATGAACACTTGAAATAAAATACTCTAATTTAATTACTAATAAAATAAACTAAAAACATAAAGTATACTAATAATTGATACTCACTCATATACTCTAGA
Organism: Tetragonia tetragonoides; assembly: GCA_038025085.1. Lineage (NCBI taxonomy): Eukaryota > Viridiplantae > Streptophyta > Magnoliopsida > Caryophyllales > Aizoaceae > Tetragonia > Tetragonia tetragonoides. The sequence goes on along the minus strand of CM076144.1, from coordinate 13,211,592 downwards.
TCAAAAAATAATCTATATAATTAGTTTAAAACACAGATATTAAACCAGAGGTTGACACATCAGCCTTCCATGTAAGCAATAAGGTGTACAATTATTTGCCTAATCAGCAAAAGGAAAAAGGAAAAAGGAAAAAGAAAAAAAAAAGAAAAAAGGGAAAAAGAAGAAGATGAAACGGCTCATTGCTCCTTCATTTTTCCTTTGTCGTTGTTTTTCTTCGGTTCTCAATCTTATCTCTCCTTCTTCAGTCTCATCTACACCGCTCCAACCATCGCCCATATGCACCGCTCCAACCACCATGGAAGAATATATAACGGTTAGTTCCTCCAATTAATTTCTCATTAACCCCTCAATTGATTCTCATCTGATCACGAATCCCTTGAATTTAATCTCGCAACTTCCTATGTCAGCTACTATTTTGTACATACTTTCCGAATCTATATCATAACCCCAAACAATTGTTTGGGATGCGCAAGGTGAGCCATAATAGTTTACAAAACTGTATGATGGATTCCTATGTGATGTGATTTTTATTGTTTCTTTTTTCCGTTTTTCAAATCCAAATTGAAAATCCATCACGACACTTTTGTGGTTGGCATTTGATCATTAACTTGGGATGCTGATAATAAGGGGATTTCTGTGCCAAATTGCATCAAAGTATATTTTGAATTTCCATTTTGTTTCCAGTATTGTTTGCAATGTCTTAATTCGTTTGATTCTTCTCAACAATACTCCTCATGAATGTTAGATGTAACCGTTTCCCTCTAAATTCTCCTATTGTTCTACTTCATATATGCAATCTGAAATTTACAGGGCAATGACAATTGGAGGAGTTTCAAGATCATGTTTCACACCTGGTGTAACAACCACTAGATACAAATCATATTTATTTTTATGTTTGTTTCTCTAGAGTCAACATGTCATTTGGACACCATTGCTCATTTTTTAACTCATTTTTATTCTTCTGTCTTCACAGGATACTTTGCTTGAGAGGAGAAGTAAATTGAATGAAGCTATGCTCTTTAAAATGATGTCAATTCCTTCATAGTTTGCTATTACTTCATTTTTAATTTAGCATGTCCTATTTCTTTTCTGTTACTAAAAATTAAGTTTAAGCTTTTTAATTGCTTACAAGACCCTGTTCATTATGACTTACAAGCACCCAACCCACAACAAGTTCGCTTTAACAATCAAACCCAAAATAGAATTATTGACAAAGAAAGGAATTAAGGAGAAAAGAAATAAAGACCAAAGGGTACTAATGCATAGTATAGGACTTCGCTCAGGAGATAAGATAAATAGTTGTAGCCTATTAGAAAAACAATTGTAATTTTTCTTCCTATTTCGGCCAAAAGGATTGCCAGTTTTGTTGGGTTATAGTCATTATACTATAGAAATTTAAATTGGGCACTGTGTGGTTAAAATTTTTAAAGTTTAAGGGGATGAGAGGAAACTAACAGAGAGTTTAATTGACCATGGCTGCTACGACCACCCGCCATCCAGGTGCTGGATATATTTTCTTCACCATTTTCAACATGAAACAAGCTTTACTTCTAAGGATATGAGAAGGAATTTGTTATTGACATGGATTGTGGGATTTCTATTTCTTTTTTCGAGTTCAAATATTTGAGCTTTTAAGCTGAATTGTGGCTGATTTTGTTGCTAATAAATTGAATTGAAAGATATACTGATTTTAGAGTCGTGGCTAATTTGTGGTTGAAATACAATGAAATTATTTTCGCACCTATGTAGATCATTTTTTTTTTCTTTGGTTGAAGAAAATACTATGATTGTTAGAAGTTATTAGGCTCTAATATGAAATATCTTTATTTTAAAATTCTCCTAATGACCACTAGAACTAAAAATGAGTGTGGAGGAAAGGGTGTTCAAAATGGTAATTGCTTTTACTATTATCACCTGCGGCGTGCCAATGTTGGCTTTGATTGGCTCCTCTGCTTAGGAAAATTTTGAGGTATTAGTTGATGGGGAACAACATTCCTCTAATGAAATATGCAAAAAATAACTTCATTTATAGCATGCTATCATAAAAAATCTTAATTATTTGAACCAGAATTACAAGGAAAAGAATTTTGATGTTCATTGTATAACTCTGGATGTTAACCTTTGAGCTATGAAGAGTATGTGCTAAACCTCTTCTACATGAAATAGTGCATTACTGGCTTTATATGCTTGCAGACTGTTACAATTGCTATCCATTGTCATTATGCTTCATATTTATAAAGTAAACAGAAAAATGATATCTTTATTATGGGCATTGCCTAATAAAGATACCAAAACTCGGGTGAGTATCCCATCAACCTCAAGCCCTCAACCAAAAAGGGAAAACAAAATTTGAGGTTGGCACATTTTCTCTGGTTATGCAGCATTATGAGTTTGTGTGGTTCATGAACATGGTCATTTGCTTAGCCAGTTGTTAATTTGCTCTCCCATGATAGTGCTTGAAAAAAGAATAAAAAAAACTAATCTAATTTGTTATAACAAAATCATAGAAATGATAGACATAGAATTGAGTACTAATGATTTGAAGATGGCTTTATGATGAGGGAACATCTAAGAATATTGCTACATAAATGGGATTGCTTGAGATATTATGATCTTTGCAATAACTAATTTTTTGTTAAATGACACTAAATGTATGAGTAATCTCTAAAAGGATGTTGGCTTTAATTTTTTGCAGAGCATGTGAGATTGGAGTACAATGTTGTTGGGTGCTTAATTGATGTGGAAATAACGGACAAAAGTACTTCTACAGTCGAATCCAAGCGCCCACATAGCAAGTTCATGTATGGCGCTGATTAACAAAAAAAAAAAAGAAGAAAAGATTCATTTATATGGTGGTTAGGCAGAGCTGAAATAAGAAACAAGTTGTAGATCAAATTTCAGGAATTAACTCATTTGGTGCAATGTTATCCTCCACTACTTCCTTTTTTTTTTTTTTGATAATTAAATCCTCCACTCCTTCCTTAACAAAGTCTCTAATTTCTATATACTTTTTTTTTTTGTCAAGATAAGAGGACTAACTTCTTTGAGATTCATATGTAAATATGTAATATGCATCATACGTATTTTGCTATTGAGCTTGATGTTGGTGAGAATGCACTGCATTGCCAAGGATAATTTCTGCTTTTTAATACCATGACTATTAAGTTTATTAGCCAAGGCAGAAATTTCGTCGTTTAATATCATGACTATTAAATTTATTAGCCAGACAGAAATATTGTCGTTCAATATCATGACTATACATTAAGTTTATGAAAGGATCAACTATAATAGTTTTTTTTTTTTTTGGTGGGAATCAACCAATAATAGTTTAAATCCGTGCATCACACGGGGCACCTACTAGTTGATATTATTAAAAATGAAGAAAATGATCGTGGATAGAAAACTAGTTGAGATAAAAAAAAAAACCACACATAAATATCTTAACACCTTATGAGTTATGAGAGTTAGAATTAAAAAATGGCGAAAACAAAACTCCCATGTTTCTTTCAGACAAAAAAAAACGCCCATACTTCACATAAAGGCCAGCACGTTTCAAAAACATACGTGTGGCCCTCTATGTTTCCAGTTCCCGCGAAAATCTCTCTCCTCTCTCTCTCTCTCTCTCCTCTCTCTCTCTCTCTGGGTATCTCTCTCTTACTGTCTCCCTAACGACTCTCTCTCTCTCTCTCTCTCTCTCTTACTGTTCCACTCAACCGAATCAACAATGTCACCGTTCAACTAACAACCCCCCTTTGCGCTCATTTTCTCTCTCCTCTTTCTCAGACAATCTCCGATGACCGATTCTCAACCGCCGGTCACCCCAAACGAAGCCCTAACGCCGCCAGTAACGGCGTCAACATCAACAGAGGGCAAGCTCAAGAAAATCCCCCAAATTTCCAATCGCCAAAATGGCGATGATAACGAAATTAGGGATTCGAACAACAATAAGAATAATAATAAAGACAATAACGATGGTGTTGATGTTGATTGTAATGATGGCGATGATGATGATGATTCGTCGCCTATAGCAGCGTCGATGCTTGGATTGAATAGTATTCGGACCCGATCGGTGCCTCCGAACCTCCAGATCCCGTCGTTCGCTGTTTCGCCTGCGGATTCGGGAGCCAAGGGAGGTGGTAAGGGTGGGAGTGCAGAGAAGAGAGATAATTCTGGTGGGAGGATGAAAGTTGTTGTTCCTGAGAATCCGCTGACCGCTACTGAAATTCTAGGTTTGTTGTCTCATTTTTTTTTTTTGATTTTTTGATTTTTGTCTCTGGTTGTTTTAGCTGAATATGTAAATTTCATTATATTCAATTGTTAAGGTTTTGTTTATTTAGGGTGACATTTTGACATTTATAGGGAGTTTTGGGAAGTTTTATGTGCCAGGAGATTAGGTTAAATTCGGATTTCAGGGATGAATTACTAGTGGGTGGAAAGAAGTCAGGATATTATACGATGGTAATGACACTATTAGGTTGAATGTTTTACACTTAATTTGTACTATGAATACTTGCACCCAGCAGGGAAAATGATTAGATATGGGTGTAGAACTGTAGATCAAAGGATTGGACCTAGCTAATCTGATGGACATTGAGAGGTTTTTCTGGGTCTAATGTATATAGTGTCTTTAGTATTATGTCATACCTGAATGCCTAAGGAGTGGAAATGGGTATGCAGTGTGTAACGAAATGCCTACAACAATGTAACTATTTGTTCGACCCTCATTTGTGATGTTGAAATAGGTCAGATTTCTGTTACTGAGTGTGTATGCTTTTCGTGTTGGCTTTTCCATATTCTATATTTAAGTGCTTAATTTTGGTATGTCTGCGAAGCTGCTTGAGAGAATGCTTTCAGCTAGCAATAATTAGCTTATGCTTTCAACAAGATACTCCATTCAAAAGCTAAGATTTAATTAAAAGATTTGAAGAGTTTCTATATGACATAAGTATCTATAGTTGACCTGACATTTGTGCTTGTTTCTAGGGAAAAAGGTCACTTGGAGTCAATCAAAGTCACTTAAATTTCAATCACCAATGAATGTTGGCTTTGAGGTAAGAGGTCATTATTGAAGTATTTTCAATCCTTCTCATAAATAACAGCTTCCCTTTTCTTTTCTTGGATGTATGTGGCTTATTTTGCTGCCCCCTATGCTCACTACAGGGTAATGCAGCACTCATCAAGGAGATGCAGTCTCCACGTTTCCAGGCTATTCTGCGTGTTACAAGTGGACGTAAGAAGAAAAAGCCAGGTCTTAAGAGCTTTTCTCATGAACTTAACTCTAAGGGAGTTCGACCTTATCCCTTTTGGAAGTCCCGGGCATTTGGGCATGTAGAGGAGGTTATGGTAATGATCAGGACGAAGTTTGACAAGCTGAAGGATGAAGTAAATTCTGATCTAGGCATATTTGCCGGAGATTTGGTTGAAACACTTGAAAAACATGCAGAATCTCATCCTGAGTGGAGAGAGGGCATGGAAGATCTATTACTTATAGCTCGTAAGTGCGCAAAAATGTCGACTGAGGAATTTTGGTCCCAGTGTGAAGCCATTGTTCAGGATCTGGATGACCGCAGGCAAGAGCTACCAATGGGTACGCTTAAGCGGGCTCATACCCGCCTTCTTTTTATCTTGACTCGCTGCACTCGACTTGTACAACTCCAAAAGGAGAGTGGTTATGAAGATGAGCACATTCTGAATCTTCACAAGTTGAGTGATCTTGGAGTCTATCCAGAGCAAATTATCGAGGGAGAACATATTGACTCTACTGATGTATATGCGGGGAAGGATGGGAATGAGAAACCAAGGAAGAAGTCACATCGACAGCAACACAGTCTGACATTGAAAAATGACCATCTCTATATTAGTGGCACTGACGGAGTGGAGGTTGGCACAGATAAAAGTGGCGACTCATCTGCAAGTAGCTATAGGATGTCGTCTTGGAAAAGATTTCCATCTGCTACTGAAAAACACCCCAAGAGAGACCCTGATATTGTTGATACACCGTCAAATGATCAGTCTGGGACCTTCCAGCATAAAGATGAATCTGTGGAAACCCCTGGGTCTCGTCCAGGGAACACAGAACCATCTGTAGTACGAAAAGTTTCTTGGGGTGTTTGGATCGACCAACAACATGTAGCTTATGAGAATTTGATAATCTGCCGTATTTGTGAGGTTGAGATACCGGCTATATTTGTGGAGGAGCACTCAAGGATTTGTACAATTGCTGATAGATGTGATCTAAAGGGCTTGACAGTAAATGAACGGTTAGAGAGAGTAGCGGAAACTCTTGAGAAGATACTAGAATCCTGGACACCAAAAAGCACAAGTACAACAGGAGGGAGCCCTGAGATTGCCAGAGTATCCAACTCAAGTACACCAGAAGAGTTGGATGTGTTATCACCAAAGAAAAACGGCTTATCCTGCAGATTATCGGATGACACGCTTGATTGTATTCCCGAACGTGATACTTGTTTTCTCATGGATGATCTGAATGTTTCAGAGGGCATTTCAAGTGAGACACATTGCTCTCCTGACATTAATAAGAAGACCTCGTCACCTGGTAGCTTGACGCCAAGATCACCATTAACACCACGTACAAGCCAGATAGAATTGCTGTTGAACAGAAGGAAAAAAATATCAGAACATGAAAACAATCAGCAGGTGCAAGAAGTTTTTCTGTTCTTTTGTAGTTTATCCAGACAAATCTTGTCCTGACATCTATTCCTCCTCCTCCCCCACATTTTCCTTTTTATGGTTACATAACCCTTAAATTTCTAAGGATCTGGTTGCAACCATATTCTCTTATTGCTAACGCTGATGTGGTATGCCGAATTTGACTAGTTTGCTTACAGTCCACAGACTCTAGTCAAATGCCTGTCTGGAATACCAGAAGACTGGTACACCTGTCCGTGTGGTTGGTCCAGACTAGTTTCTAAAACTATGGTTATAACATTATGGAATCCACTTCTTGTGTGAACTTAACCACTGGTTCATGGTTTATGATGATACTGTATTGTCTCCATATCGGCGAGATATTCCATCCTATTTGTAGAAGCCCTGTTCTTTCATTGTTTTTCTTCATTCAGCTTTTATTTATATGCTTACTAGCTTTGTCAACCGTGCCCTGTGTATGTCTTATATCTTTAGCACCCTGCTGTTAAGGGTTATCTTGTGCTGAGGTGGGGAGTACGCCAGTTGTGGCTTTTCCTGTTGTCTGTTTTATTTGCTTGGGAGAGGGTTTTAAGTGGAATTAGTTGTTCTTCAAACAGATTTGCATATTGTGTAGAATAAGGTCCTGAAACAGCTGGATATCTAAAAGTGTCGCATGTCTATTAACCCACTCTATCATGTAGTCTGTCTTGTTCAACTTGGGTTATCCTTGTAGTGCAGACTGCACAGCAGTTTGTGTATGTCTGTGTTTTGTCACTTTTGTGGGATTGTGCCAGAAAACTTTTACCTGATGCTCCTACTTTGGATTAAGGGAAGCATGGTTGGACTAGAGTGGAGCCTATAAAGGGATTACCAGCTATTGTGGGCATAGCCAAATTCTGGCTCACATAATCTACTTGACTACCTGGGGCCATTTCTTGTACCACAGATTGTGGACTTTCCTCTGTTTGAAGGGTTGTATGTCTAGTAATTGAACGATGTTTTATGCTACATCAACTAACTATTGGCTTTATCTTTATGACTGACTGCAATAACTGAGGCCATACATTGCAGATTAAGAAGCTGCTGGATATTGCCCATGCTGTTGCTAATGTAAACAAGCATGACTACAGTGCTTTGGAGTACATGATCGACCGTCTTGAGGACCTTAAATATTCCATACAAGATAGAAAGGTGGATGCCCTTGTTGTTGAGACGTTTGGAAGACGAATAGAGAAACTTCTGCAGTGAGTTCAATATCTTTATAAAACATCTAATCTTGCTGGGCACAGGGTTTCAATGTTTCCTTTTGTCTGATGTCAATTATATGCAGAATTTAAAGATATAACTAACTTTAATCCTATTTTTCACTTCTATATCTTTCTGTTGCTTTGTTGCATGATCGAATAGAGAAAAATACTTGCAACTGTATGGACAAATAGACGATGAGAAAGTCGACTCATCCCAAACATTGGCAGATGAGGAAAGTTCAGTGGAGGATGATACAGTTCGAAGTCTACGTACAAGTCCACTCAATCCAAGTACAAAGGACCGGACGTCAATAGAAGATTTTGAAATTATTAAACCAATCAGCAGAGGGGCATATGGACGGGTTTTTCTTGCCCGGAAAAGAGCAACTGGTGACTTATTTGCTATAAAAGTGAGAACTAAGACTTTTAAAGATTCAGATTTGAGGAAACAAAATTATAGAGTACTCTGCCCTTAAGATACCTGCATTTTCTTTTTGATTACTAATCTTTCTCTGAAGATTTGATGACAGATGTATCGTATGTTGATTTTCCTTTACTCTATGTTGATCCTTAGGCCTTTGCACTGAATAGACATAAAAGATTTTTATCTCCTGCCAAAAAATGGAAAAGGAAAAAAATAAAAGCAATTACACTCTTGGAACCGCGGACAGAATAATGAAAGTTTGTTTTACTTGGTTAGATCTGTTTTGTCTAAGTTTAAAAATTTGAATGATCAATGCTTAATACACATGTAGAATTACGTCATGCTGAAATCTGAAATGATAACATTTCCGTCTTTATACCCATGTCTGTTGCTTACAGTTGTTCATTCAATTTTGCCCATATATGTTGTTGACTATGTGACTGAAGTAAGTTAACAACATAAATCAATAAGGGAAGGTTTTAATCTAATGTACATCAACTAGTGTTGTTTGGTATATTTTACAATGCTTGCTATTCCTGTTTGAGAAATCTTCCTTTAGTTTTGTGCACCCCAAACATTAAAAGTTATGCAGACAAGGTGAAGATCCACTAGAACCTCATCTACTAGAGGAACTGATTCGTTACCTCCTGAATCAATGGCTTCTAAGATACCATGTGGCTTGGTGGACCATTTGGTGACAATACCCAGAGCATCAAGGAGAAATAGACCTCATAGAAAGCACAAAACCCTAATGCTATATTAGTCTCTATAAGCTGTGTAAAGAATATAGAAGCCCTTATTCTTGTCTTCATCAATGTTTCCATACATGCTTGAAATTAACAATGTCAACATCTCTCCTTGTAATGTGTCAGTGGAACTTCTCTTTTATGTGTCTATTCTTTGTCAGGAAGGACCTGATTATTCTGATGTGACAATGAATTTCACAGGTTTTAAAGAAGGCTGATATGATCCGCAAGAATGCTGTAGAAAGCATATTGGCTGAGCGTAATATCCTAATATCAGCACGGAATCCTTTTGTGGTGAGCAGGACCCAAGTTTGCATTTTTCAGCGAAAGATACATATATAGCAACCTCTCTGATTCGTGTTCATTGTCTGACAATGAGCAGGTCAGATTCTATTACTCCTTCACATGCAAAGAAAATCTTTACTTGGTAATGGAGTATTTAAATGGAGGGGACCTTTATTCTTTGCTGAGAAATCTTGGATGCTTAGATGAGGATATGGCGCGTATTTATATGGCTGAAGTTGTAAGACTTTGCTTAACCCTGAGTTATGAAAATTTGACGAGACAAGCATCAGTATTCTTTTTCCTTATTCTTCCTTCTCCTTGCCGCACTGGTATTCTTGATTCCAGGTCCTTGCATTGGAGTATTTGCATAAGCTAAATGTCATACATAGAGACTTGAAGCCTGACAACTTGTTGATCGGCCCTGATGGTCACATCAAGGTCAATATCTCTTTCCAGAATAACTCATATTTGCTGATTTGATTTTTGTTTGTTACTTATGTCCAACAACATTGACACCAAGTTGCTTTGGTTCTTGGGAGAAGAGAACCATCAGCAGCCGTATAAACCCAAGATTCCCAAAAATACCAAACAACTTACTCCACAGACTTTGAGCAACTCCGCACCTCAAGAAAACATGCGAATACAGACTTCTTTCTAGTCCAGCATCACATACAAATATCAGTAAATAAAGCCAAACTCAGCATACTTCCTTGGCGCAAACTGCTAGTATTAATCGTATCCAACATCAAGGTCCACAAAAACACCCGTACCTTTAAAAGTTCTTTAGCCTTCGACAACCTTTTTGCAAGAGGTGCTGTAGAAGTGAGAACTGATCACTTGTTAATTGTTAAGCCAATAGCTCAACTTCTGATGCATCCTGTCCTTACAGAGGAATAGAGAAGCTGCAATTTTTAAATCTGTCGGTCATATCAGACTAAGCCTGCAGCTTGCGGGTTAGATTATCAGCATCGCTTACTGTCAGTTATGAGAAGTTTACTTCCACTTTGGCTTAGCATCCTCCTCCTTATGTGGCCATTACTGTGGATTACTTCCTATTTTTATCTCCATAAAATAAATGGTCAAGCATCCTCATGCGAGACCATGGTTTTCTTCCATAAAGGATCATTCTCTCCCATTAAACCTTGTGCCTTTTCAACAACGACCAGTGAGGATTCTGCAGTTGGCAGGGCCTGGGGACTGAGGTCAGAAAACAGAGCCTTACCCTGTCAGATCGATAAAAGCAGAATGACTGCTTCCTTATGGCTTGTGGTAAACAACTTTTAATCATAGGAATAGGAAGAAAGTAGTAAATGATGTAGGAATCATAGCAGTAAAGAGAGTAAACAATACATCGTAGGAAAGCAAAGGAAAATTTTTCCATTGCTTGCTCAAACAGAGCCTCATAAATAGTTTAGAATATATTATTTAATCTTTCCATAAATTGTAATAGGAAATTACTTGACCGTCCATCACATAGAGTAATTTTTCTATCTTAGTGCATTAGGGAACCACTATATTCTGTTCTGCACTTCTACCTTTTCTTGTTCTTCCTGTGCCTGTCCTCTAGAAATTGTTCGTTGCAAGTATGCAACTGTCTAAGTTTTGCTGTAAGTAGTCCTTAGATTTCTGTTAGTGATGTTTCTTAATTTTGCATTTTGTGCTTTGGTTATGGACACTATTTGTCATTTCTCACAAATCTCTAATGCATACTTTCACAGTTGACAGATTTTGGGCTTTCTAGAGTTGGTCTTATCAACAGTACTGACGACTTATCTGGTCCACCAGTTAGCAGTTCTGCTTTTCTGGGTGATGAGAAACCTGTGAAAGAACCATCAAGGCGAGAGCAGCGTCAGAAACATGCTGTTGTTGGAACTCCTGATTATTTGGCTCCTGAGATACTTCTTGGCATGGGACATGGTCTGTAAATCTTCTTTTGTCTTTATGTTAGACTTCAGTAATTTATCGCTTCACAGAATTCTGTGGGTTTGGCTTGAAAACTTGAGATGATTGTGAGGGAGTTCTTTTGTTTCGAGATAGGGGAGGACACAACGGATCATTTTGAGAATTGGGAGGTGGGTTTTTATCAGTATATGGAGGTGGCAATGTCATTTGGAAATTTTGGTCTCTGTAAACTTTTCTTTAGGGTTCCTTTGGGGTAGGCTTGCTGCAGAGTGGAAAATTTGAGATGATTGTGAGGGAGTTCTTTTGCTTCGAGATGGGGAAGGAAAGTAGGGATCCTACAGTTTGGAGGTGGTTATTATGCCTTACCCATATGAGTTAATGTAATTTGGCAATTTTGTGTCTGGAAGTATTTCTTAAGGGTTCCTTTTGGAGCTCCTTTGTGATAGAGGATCAAGTCTAGGTACTGGGTGCAGAGGAAGGCATGGGACTTTGGCAGGGCTTAATTTTCTCATCTCATGTGAATTCTTGGATATTTTATTTCACAGGTTGCATCACTTATCCATTTTTGGCCAACTACAAAGCTGGTATAAGGGTAAAATGAGATTTTGAGAACAGTGTTGGGCAGCAAAGCAACCTCGGCTTTGTAGACTTTCTACTCTCTATCTCAGGGTATTTCCACTTTTGGACAAATCCTCAAGGGTGGGGGTTGGGTATGTCTTACTAGTTTGGTAGTACGGTGAGTTCATGTTCATTTTGTGACAATCTGGATAGAAGGGTTTGGTTGGCCGACTTTTCAGGCATTTTTTTCCTGGCTTGTTAATACAAAGAGTACCTCTGCTAATACCTCTGCAATAGCTAGTTTCATTGAGAAATCATAAGTCACATATTAAGTGAAGGATTTTCTTTGGACTGCGGCACTAGATAGAATAAATACAAACGACAGGTGTATTATACGTTGAGAAGTGATGAGAGACGGAGTCATTTTTTTGTGTATTGTGAGACAGCCTCGTAAATGCTTTCTGATCTGCTTTTGCTGCAAGAGTAGGAGTAATTTTCGAGCAGTTGCAGGTTAACTACGTCTTTGGGAGGGAGAAGAAGAGGAAGAGTTTAAAGCGGAGTGCTTTGATGAATCCTTGGTGGTGGTTTTGGTTGGAAAGGATTGATTGTTTATTGTAATAGGGAATCATGCCCAGGTTTCAATTGTCTATGGGACTGGATGTGTTTTTTGCTCCACTTTTAGCTGACGAGTTCTTGTTTTAGTTTGCAGCACGATTATAAGGCTGTCTTATATAGATAATTATTGAGGGAGGTCTACTTTTTCTGTATTGTACATTCATCATTGAACTTCTTTCAATATTTGTTCTTGTTTAAAATATTAATGGCCTGTTTATCTGTCCCTCAAATTGCATTTATGATTTTCTTCAGGTGCAACGGCTGATTGGTGGTCTGTAGGTGTGATTCTCTTTGAACTACTTGTAGGCGTTCCACCATTCAATGCAGAGCATCCTCAGGTAACTAGTTGTTATTAATTTATGCTGTACGGTTGTAATGTACCATTATTTTGTTTGGCTGTCCCTTATGATGTCCTGTTGTCTGGTTGTCCATTTGTTTGGCTTGGGTTGATAAATGATGGGAAAACGGATGAGTTAATACGTTCTGTTCTACTCAGAAATTGGAGCTCTCATCCTACCCCTCCATCCAAAAAGGTCTCTTTAGGTATATGATGAAACTAAAGAAGATGCTTGAATTTGTGAAACCAGGACTGACTTGTGATTGGCTAGTGACTCTGGACATTGGTTCAACTTAAGAGATATCTAAGGAAATAAAGGAAAATTGCAAACATACTAATACAATTTCAAATTATATTTGACATTATTATACAACTCAAAAAGGTAATATTGATGTTGTCTTACGACCGTTAGACATATGTAAGTTTTCAAACTGCACTTGGTTCTCTTGGTCCTTAAAGGGGCAGGAGATGGAAATGATGCTTTATATAAGAAAAAGGAGATGAAGATGATGTTTCTTGATGTCCCCCCCAAATCTGATGGTCAAATGCCATGATTTGGGATTTAGTTGCTTTCAGAGATTAAAGTAGTTGGTAAGTTTAATCTATATATAAATATAATCTGCACAGATGGACTTGTATCTTTCACTTTGGCAGAACTAGTGTTGATGGCCTAGCAGTTAACGATTTATTCTTCACTAGCTTCGGTGGACGCGCATTTATTTCTGGTATCATAATGGTGTGGAAAAACAAGCTTGCATGAAACAAATTTTATCATTTCATAGATATTGCTAATTTTATTTGACTGTGGCACTGTGATCTGTCCATTTTGTCCTACTTCCAGAAAATTCCGATATTCATTATGATTTTGGAGTCATTGGATGTGGTAGTTGATATTTCTTTTTCTTGTTCCAGCAAATTTTTGATAACATCATGAACCATGATATCCCATGGCCAAAGATACATGAGGAAATGAGTTCTGAAGCGTATGACTTGATCAGCAAGTAAGTAATATGGCAGAGACTGGTTGCTTCTATATCATGGCGGTTAATTTTTCTTCAGATGTCACCGAAATTCTGATCTATGTATTTTTATCAATCGGAAATATATTGGAACTATTGTATAAACAAATGTGGTGCATGGATTATAACAAATCAGATGACAGAAAAGCAAGAAAATATCAAACACCATCACCAACCTAGTAGCTGAGACTTGTACTGTAACGGTGTCCAAGAGGGCTATTTCTGGACTCATGGAGAGGATATGATTATTTCAGACAAGTTCATGAGAATGTAAAGATTGCTTGCTGCTTCAGAGCAAATTAAAGAAGTGATAGAAATGCATTAGTTTATATTAAATCAAGAAAGTATTGTCTCCACTTGCTATTGTATATAAACACTTTCACATCTGTACTTTAGCTGGCCACACATGTTGTGTCTTAGAAGCAAGTTGTATTCGTGCATCATACATAACAAACCTTAATTTGGTTGTCAGTGGTCCCAGGAACCAAATTATGAATACCATACCTCATACTAACAATGTCCTCCTTCGTTAGTACAGATTGCTGATAGAAAATCCTGTTCAACGTTTAGGAGCAACGGGGGCCAGAGAGGTAAACTTGTTAAAGGTGATTGCTGGATTCTGAATTTTCTCAATGTAGAAAACTAACCAAGTTGGAACCATTCCTGCAGGTAAAAGAGCATATTTTTTTCAAGGATATTAACTGGGACACCCTTGCAAGACAGAAGGTACTGTTTGATGATCATCTTTTCAACACAATTATCCAGGTGGTATTTTGTAATATCTACTAAAGTACTCCATACTTTGTAGGCTATGTTTGTGCCTTCAACTGAAGGTGCATTTGACACAAGTTACTTTATGAGCCGCTATATATGGAATCCTGAGGAAGACCATGTTGTTGGAGCTAGTGACTTTGATGACTTATCTGCAAGTGGCAGTGATTCTTGTAGCAGTGGATCTTTCAGCAATGCAGCAGATGAAGAAGTAAGTAAAATAGTCAAAATCATTATATATGTGCTATTAGGTACCATATCGACATATCCATATATGCATCTAAATCATCAGCAGTAAGTTTTCGAGTGGAGAGTGGCTTCACATTTTCTAACCTGTGTGATTACTGTCAAAATAGGACTGTCTGTCATGACCTGGTTGCAAATGCAGCTTTTGTGTCATTAATAATTTTTCTTATCGTTGTTGTATACGAACCAGGGAGATGAATGTGGTAATTTGGCAGATTTTGGAAGTAGAAACCTTGCTGTGAAGTATTCCTTCAGCAATTTTTCATTTAAGGTGAGACTTTCTGGACTTCCACAAGTATATATAGTACTTATATAGTTATATATATGTGTCTTTAGACAATTGTTTGAAAGGAAATATGGCATGATTCGTAGTTTTGTTTGCCTCTATCTTAGGCCTTAGTTATACTTATATACAAATGATTGTCGTCCCATGTTTTTTCATCTTTTGATGAGCAGAATCTGTCAAATCTGGCATCTATCAACTACGACCTGGTTGTGAAGAGCATTCAGGACATACCAGATCAATCTGATCCTTCCACTCAATGACGAGCTTCATAATTGATAAAGCAGAGAGACAAATTTTTGAAGTCACCTGCTTCTTGCTGTGTTAAGAAGCCCGATTCCTGTTTCATGCTCGAGAAACAAGAGAGTAGCCTTACACATTAGAACTCTTGTAGAGAATAGATTCAGAGCAGTTGGTGCTAAGGATGCAGAAGGCCAGCCCTGCCTGGTCCAAGATCTCTTTCTTTGATTGGGCTTAATTTGACAGTTGATACTCTTATTCCCCTTCCCATAGGGCACGACCTCTAGTAGTAGGTCTCGAGATGAAGAACTAGTAGGGAGCCCTTCCTTGCCATTAAAAAAACTAGACAGAGAAAAATGAGCTCTTCTTCATGTCAGATTGTCAGATGCCCCTAGATTGACCCCCCTCTTCCCAATGTTCTAGACTCCTTGTATTATTAGTATGCTGTAATAGGAAATGGGAACATCTTGGTGCAAGAAAATGTGGATAACTCCCAAATGGACCAAGTATCATTTCCCATCTGTGTACATAAAGTTATTATGTTCCAATATATGGAAGTTTGCTTAATGCTCAAGAACTCTAAAGTTGGTAATTGAGGATGAAAGCTTTTACGTATGATATATATCGAGAACTATTAGAAAACGTATATGATACCATAGAAATGTAATTAGACAAAAAGAAATGAAAATTTAGCTAGCTATCTTGATGGGAGATGGCTGTTTACATATCTGGTGACTCGCTGTGACTACAACATTACCTCCTGCTATATTGCATTGCTTGCGATCATGAGAACTGCAGGGAGGCTGCTCACATTTGCGGGCCTTTACATGTCTCTAAACACAGCATGCATAATACTTTGGATTGCAACCATAACAAAGGAGGCTTACTATGGTGAAAATTCAGAGATTGAGGTTCGGTGTTGACGATCTTTCCTCATGCACTCATGCTGCTTGTGTAATTCAGGTGCTTTTGAATCTATAGACCATATATACTACAGTTATGAATGGATGTTATAGGTCACTAGAAGTATCATTGAATGGGCAAATATTCAGTTGAAACCTAGAAGTTTGTTACATTGTTTTGAATCTTTTGATGGCTGGGCAGGGGACAATGTGGAAGTGAGTTGAAAATTGAAATTCTTTTATGTTGCTTATGGGGTCGTAATAGTTTATCATTGCTGGATGGTCAGAAATTTCAAAAAAAAAAAAAAAAAAAGGGAGCCGCTGTTAACCTGTTTTCAAAGGCTTATATATGTAGTAGATCCGTGATGGTGGTTGTATCATGTATGCACTAAAATAGGCCAATGATCACCCTTATTGTTTTTGGCCGTTTGAAAAGTGAACTACTCTATCTAATAGGTGACACTCCCCTTTCTATAGTTTTTATAGTGTAATGACAAGTTCTTTGATAATAAATAGATTACTAATATATTACTTTAACGAGAAAAAACTACTCTATCTAGTAGGTGACACTCCTCTTTCTATAGTTTTTATAGTGTAATGGCAAGTTCTTTGATAATAAATAGATTACTAATATATTACTTTAACGAGAAAAAACTACTCTATTTAGTAGGTGACACTCCTCTTTCTATAGTTTTTATAGTGTAATGGCAAGTTCTTTGATAATAAATAGATTACTAATATATTACTTTAATGAAAAAAAAAAAAAGAGTTCATTTTTTTGACAAAAATGAGAAAAAATAATATATTGGCCCATGCAGATCTCGAACCTGCGACCTTCGCGTTATTAGCACGACGCTCTAACCAGCTGAGCTAATAGGCCATTTTGACAAACACTTAGAATAAAAAATATAAGTTACTTAACAAGTGTTTGCCGAAATATCGACAAAAGAAAAAGACACTACGATCAAATCAACCGCGCATCAGAAGAGTCACCAACAGCTTCCAAAAATGCTGAGACGCATCTCCTCACATCTCTCTCCATGGAGTCACACCTGCAACAAATCATCACCGCTTCTCATTCAGGTATTTTCTCTCTCCTACTTGCTCAAAATTTTCTGGGTTTGTTTTCATTTTGATGTCATTTGTATTGCTTAATGTTTGACACCCATATGTCAAAACACTGATGGGTCACTGAATTGAAATGAAATCATATGAGTGTAGAATTAATGCTTATGATTTGAATAGTGCTAGGCTATTGTTTTATTTGGAGTCGCATTATAAAATTAATTGTTTCTGGGATTTGCTGGATGTCAATTTCTGATTTTGGTGTAAACCATGTTCGGGGTTTTCCCTTTTATTGATGCTGATCTGACAATGGAGGTCTGAGAAAAAAAAAAAAAAAAAAAAGGTGGACGGGATTTTTAGGTTGTAATTATTTTTCTTGGTTTGGAAGTTCGACCTGATTTTTTGAATAGGAGTAAAGTTGGATGGATTCAATCATGGTTGTGCCAGTTTGTTTGAAAGGATGTGATTTGGGAGCTAGCCTTATAATAACCACTTGAGGTTTCCGATCAAAAAAAAAAAAAAAAAAAAACTTGAAGTTGAAGCTGGGTGAATGCTTTTTTCTCTCTGAATATATAAATGCAGCTTATGGCTATTTCCATGAAGTTTTGGCTTGACTATTTTAGTGGCAATTTTGGTACTCCACTTTGAGGTGAAATTTCCTTATTCAGTCAGATATAAGTGAACGGCTAAGGCTCACAGAATGTCCAGATTCAGGCTGTCTTCTGCGTTATTCATGTTCTCGATTCTGTATCAAATATTTTTCTTTATATGAGCCAACTTGACCTTTTGCTGTTGTTTTTCATGCAGGCTGCTCACTGCTTGAGGAGTTTGGAATTATTCAGTACAGATATTGCAACTCCGGTAAATAGTGACTCTGAAGTTTAGTTGAAACTCTCATCAGTAAACATCTTTTACTACAATAATGTTATTGTGGTAAATTACCAGTATAAGGTTTAATGGATCTTGCATGAGTAGGATGGCTTAATTGTATCTAGTACTCTATATAGAGAAGAAAAATCAAAAAGAGTACAAGTTCACTGTGGTTTACCCGCAATTTGTGTAGTAGGAATAAGTGATGAGAGAAAAATTTGAGCTTACATATGCTTGTTCATACTTGGGGTGCAATCATTAGTCTGTGTCTTTCTTTGTACATTGTGTCATCTTTCATCCTATCTATGAGCTATGAGTCTCATGACTGACAATGCCTATGTTTTATTGGTGCTTGTGCACTTAAAAAGTAAAAAGTTTTAGACGCCAAACTTGAGACTTATCATATAAGGTTAGGAAGCGTATGTGTTTCCATTTCTTCTGTAGGTGAGAGGCAGAGAGCGAGGTGGAATCTTTCCAAAGACAATCTCCCATTCATGGCTTTTGTTATGGGTTTAGTAAATGATTACCCCTCTCTTCCTTTTCTGCTGTAGGTGAAGGGTGGAGCCTTTTCCGAAGAGAATCCATTTATAACTTTTGTCCTCGGTAATAATTATATTTCCAACTCTTATCATATGCTGTTGAACATGCTAGATTCTGAAGGAACTACTGTGATAGTTGGCAAAGAGATATTTTAGTGTGAAATATGCTAAGATTAATTGACTATTCTGTTATGCTCTTAGGTGGCCCTGGAAGTGGAAAAGGTACACAATGTTCAAGGATTGTGGATACATATGGATTTACTCATTTGAGTGCGGGTGATTTGTTAAGGAATGAGATATCTTCTAACAGTAAAAAGAGGTAATAATGTATTTCTATCTTTACTGATGGTAAGATACCTTGTGAGATGGGAATGTCACACACAGAACTTAAATTTCAGTGACATGATTCTTGAAATTATCAAAGAGGGGAAAATTGTTCCTTCAGAAGTTACAGTTAAGTTGATCCAGAAGGCTATCAGTTCCAGAGTAAATTATAAGTACCTCATTGATGGATTTCCGCGAACTGAAGAGAATCGTTTGGCTTATGAACAGATTGTGAGTCTTTCTCCCTATAAAATACTCACTTATAAATTATATGCAAAGCAGTACCCTTCCTCTCCCCTCCCCATGGTCACAGTGAGTTAATTTCAGAAGCAATATTGCGTTTTAAATTACATGGTCGATGAGTGTTTTTATAGCATAGTGGTTGTATGGTTTGTCTTTCTCTTCCACGAAGAAAATCAGGATTTCAATCTTCACTGAGGCAGTTTGTGTGTGAAATTGATCACATTGTTTTTAGTAATCCCTAGTGATTGAAATTGCTCGCATTGTTTATCTTAGTAATCCCAGAAAAGGAGCAAGAATAAGTCAAATTCTGAGGAACTAGTGGAAAAGTGTATTGTATGTACTAAAAATATCACCATCTAATGAAAATATCTACGCAACTCCTTTATAAGTATGTCATGTTTTTGATGCAGCTTGGAGCACCACCAAACCTTGTGCTTTTCTTTGATTGCCCTGAAGAAGAGATGGTGAAACGAGTCTTAAACCGTAACGAGGTACATTATTCTCTCATATTGGAAAACAAAAGTTATTAGGGACCATGATTTGGTGTCAACGTTGTAGTCCTCAAACAGATCAAGTTCAGGACACAATTCAATTAATCTTATCTCCTTTTCAGGAGGCTTATATCGTCTCTTCTTTGTTTTAGGGGAGGGTTGATGATAATGCAGAAACAGTTAAGAAGCGTCTCAAAGTGTTCAGGGAATTATGTCTTCCTGTCATCAATTACTACTCCAAGAAAGGAATACTTCACACGGTAATTACTTGGATTTAAGAGTTTTAACGATTTCCCTTGGTCTTTTTATTATGTAAGGCATGGTCCAATATGTATTAGAAAGTGAGACTGTCTATATCTGGGTATATGCTCAATATCAATAGTAGCAAAAAAAAAAAAATGGTGTGCAGATCAATGCAGTTGGATCAGAAGATGAGATATTTGACAAAGTTCGCACCGTTTTTGCTGCATATGAGGTATGTTATGTGGCTTTAGTTATCCTTCTCTTTGCAATTCTGGGGGATAATAATCTGAGCCCTTTTAAATTTTTAGTCTTCTGTTATTAGTGCTTCATGGGCATTATAATTACTTGTGGTTCTTGGAAGACAACAAAATGGACAAAGTGTCAAATTTATGATTTTGGTAGCAACATTTTTTGAACTTGTTTCACCCAAGTTTGTTACAACATTGTGGAAGGGAGAAATTAGGAGTCATCATGTTAGATTTGTATGAATTGTATCCATATCATGGTTGCTGCAATACTTTTTATACATGGAGATGGACGACTTTACTATAAACTGAGTTCAAGTAGCCTGATAAGATTTTCTAGAAGGTACAGGTCTTTGTAAACTGAGTTCTAGTTCCACAGTTTCTTTCCTGTTCTAGTTTAATGCTTATTTTCAAGCATGATTTTCTATAATACACTATACCACCTGGCCTTGCAGCCTCATTTCAAGGAATGAACATTTCAAGGAATGAACACTATTACTATTCAACATTAGATGTAAAAAAAGACCAAATTCTGAAGCTTATCTATGATGCTGTGTAAATAGTTATCAGAAAAAGGAAAGAAATTTCATACTATGTACGTCAGACACTGGACTTATCTTTCTTGTTTTTTTCCCCTTCAAGTGTCTCAGAATAATACTTTTCTCACTTGTGCTGTGCCATGAGGGTAGATTTTAATATGAAATTACCTATTCTCTCTTGAAATGTGACCGAATGTTGTTTCATATAATTAGTGTCTAAATATCGTCTGTGACAAACATATTCTGCTAGAAGCATCACAATCTTTGCATTTATCTGTGAGATGAATGCATTCATTGATTGCAGATTTCTGATTTGGGCATTAGGACAGATAGAATCATAGAATGCTGATCTGGCGCCATTTATAACTTCTTAAATCTGATATCTGAAGCTCCTTTCCGTATGACACAGATGGGGTTTCTGAGTACTCAGAAGATAAATTACACGTCAAACTCGGTTAACGAAACGCCATGACACACATCTTGGAATTCTATAGTTATCTAATCTAATGCTTTGAATTGATCTACAGTCTTGAGTCTTTTTCCCCATTATGGCAATTCCAGAAACTACTATCCTATTTGTTCCTAGGACTAATTGCTGCACATCTTGTTTGCAGCCAATGATTAAATGATCGACAGATGAATACAGAATGCCGGGGAGTGACGAGATCCTGTTATTTTTTTGGGAAGGACTCTACCTCGTTACTGTAAAGGTCAAGCAAGTTAACCTGAGAGCTAGCAGCTGAAAGCAGCCATGCCATAGCCTATGGGTGGCATAACAGCCCCAATTTGTTTTTCACGACTCTGTTGGTTTCTTCTTTGAAGGTTTTCTGTGTTTCAAAAACATACCATGTCTGACATCTAACCAGCTTGCAATAGAAGCATTTTGTTGACGGAGCTAATTGCAATTCTGGCCACTGTTTTGATTGATACATTCCTTTTTTCTTATACATACATGAGATATATATTTGCAAACAGGCCATATGGAATCTCTAATGACCATATTCAAAGAAACACATCAAGTGCCAAATCATCAGCAATTTTTATTTAGAAAAGCCAAATCATCAGCAATTAGGGTAACAACTACATTCTAGAGCAATGCATCAAAGGTCCTCGATTAGGAAGCTCGAGTAGTCAAAACTTCTTAAATAAAATTTGAATCCGCAAAACATTAAAGCTAAACAGAAATTATCCCTTCAAAAATGACCAAACTTGCAATATCATCAATCTCCCAAGTCCTCAATGACATAGCACTGCAGTAGGCATATCTAGTCTGCTATTGTAACCTCGACCTCCACACCAGGTTCAATGGTGATAGAGGTGATCTGTTTCACTACTTCTGCAGAGCTAAACAAGTCAATTATACGCTTGTGAACACGGAGCTCAAATCTGTCCCAAGTATTAGTTCCTGTGGGTTAAAATAACACAATTAATATCGATGACAAAGTGATACAAGAGATTAATTTTAACATCCAAGAAGGCCACACTTGATATTACAAGTAAAGTAAGTTAAATTACAAGAGTTTAAACCAACATATAGAGAACTAATTCGGATTCATCAAATTCGTAAAAATGGTACCTTCACCACAGGGAGCCTTCCTTGTGGTTATCCTTAGAACCTTGGTTGGCATTCTGACAGGTCCCTTAATCTTCAGGTCCTTGCTCTTTCCACCCCGAATCAGGTCAGCACAAACTTTTTATTTCGACATGCCAAGAGAGATAAGCAACAAAGTTATAAACAACTAATTGTGTTGATTTGAAACCACTCCTAAATCTCTCTAAATCATAGTATAGAGTACTATATGCAAAGCTGTCAAGAGAGTGTAACCATCAACTAATTGCATTCAAAATGAAGCATTATGTGATTCTAAAACTTGAGGGAAACTACAGCTAAATGTGTGCCACATTTTTGTAAACCTTCTGCAATTCTGCTCATTAAAGTTAGCCAAATTAGAAAATAAAAAATCAAGAAACGCAAATATGGGACGCAATCATAGTACTCAATACTGCAAATTGTTTGCATGAAAACTAAACGAATGAAAACAAGCCAAGGAAGTAACAAACAGAAAAGGTTATAGGAAAGAAAGCAAAAATGGCAAAAACAAACATAGCCCTAAAACCCTTGTTTTATTTTTTTTATAGTATTGTTATCTCAAAGATCAAAGTAATTATATTAAATTTTAAGTTTCACATGCACTTCTTCATATTGAAGATGATTTTTTTATAGAAATATCTAACGATACTAGATAGATCAAAACATCAAATTAAAAACCCTAGTACAAGTAGACAACCACAAAGTAAAAATTATTATTATTATCAAAATCATTTGTTAAAATGACAAATCTTTCAAACCCTTCAAGCAAAACCCTATAAGAAAAACCCTCTTATATGATGAATAGATGCACAAATTTTTAACAACAACAACAACAACAACAACGCCAACAACGCCAACAACAACGCCAACAACGCTCAATATAAATTAAAACAACCTAGCATGCATGAGACTATAATAAAATAGAATTTCTACTAACAATATAATAAAATTAGAACAAAGTAATCACCTTTCTCAAGATTCTTAACATTCTTAGAGGAAAGAGTGATCCTAATCTTGTGAATTTGATCTTGGGATTCCTCCAATCCTGCCTTGGTTGGCTTCATTTGGTTTTGGTACGCCATTCTTAACCAAAATATTTAACCACACAACTCTCAGATCTTCTGAGAGTTGAGCAAATTGTTTAGCCGTTTTACTAATACACAAATTTTACTCTAATGAAATGGTAGGGTTTTACCTAAGGGGTCTTATTTAAATGGGTCTCACAATATGATTTTTGGGCTTCATGGGTTTAGGGTTTAATTAGTCTGTCCTCTCTTTTTTTTTTTTTTTTTTTCATTTTATGAAAAAAGAATCAAATCTATACCGTCTAAAAAGCCCTTCACACCAAAAAAAGATAAAAAAAGAAGTAAGAATTAAGTTCATATAAACGGAAACACAATCACACGTCCAACAAAAATTAAAAAAAAAAAATGCTGTTAAGTCTTTGCGAATTGAATGTGCTTTCTTCCCTCCCTATCAAGCTAGTAAAAAAACTCAGCAAAGGAGATCAAAGAAAACACAATCAATATCAAATTAATCAAAACAAACGCAAAAATCTCTCCTTTCCAACCCCACTTCTTTTAAACAATCAAACCCCACAAACCCAGACAAAAATTCAAGCACTTGATGCAGTTGTTCATGATCTTGAACAAGCATCACAAAAAAATGGCGTAAATGTTGATACCCAAACTTTTTGCTCACTTTTGGAAACTTGTTATAAATTGAATGCCATTGATCATGGGATTCGAATTCACCGCATAATCCCACCAAGGATTCTCTATAAAAATGTTGGGGTTGCATCAAAATTGCTACGATTATATGCGGCAAATGGCAGGGTTGAAGCTGCACACCAACTGTTTGATGAAATGCCTGAAAGAGATGTTTCCGCTTTTGCTTGGAATTCGCTTATTTCTGGGTATGCTGAGATGGGAAAGTATGAGGATGCACTTGCACTGTACTTTCAGATGGTAGAAGAGGGTGTTGAGCCTGATAGATACACCTTTCCTCGTGCTTTGAGGGCTAGTAGTGGAATTGGGTTGATTAGTGTAGGGGAGGAAATTCATCGCCACGTTGTTCGTTACGGGTTTTTGGATGATGGGTTTGTTCTTAATGCTCTTGTGGACATGTATGCTAAATGTGGTGACATTATGAAGGCAAGAAAGGTTTTTGATCAAATTGGCTCTAAGGATTTGGTCTCATGGAATTCAATGGTAACAGGGTATATTCGACATGGACTTTTAGCTAATGCTATGGAGATTTTCAATCTTATGCTTATAGCTGGATTTCAGCCAGATGAAGTTACCATATCAACAATTCTTACAGGAGTTTCATCACTAAAACATGGAGGTCAAGTACATGTATGGGTTCTTCGTCGAGGACTGGAATGGAGCTTGCCAATAACGAACTCTTTTATTGCATTCTACTCCTCTCATGGCCTTTTAGATCAAGCTCGATGGTTGTTCGACCACATGCCTGAAAAGGATATTGTTTCATGGAATTCGATCATATCTGCTCATCGAAAAGATCCTCGAGTGCTAACATATTTTCAGCAAATGGAGGATGTTGGTGCAATGCCGGATGCCATCACATTTGTCACACTTCTATCAGCTTGTGCACATTTGGGGTTGGTGAAAGAAGGGGAGTCTTTCTTTTCACAAATGAGAGTTGAGTATGGTATTAAACCCATTATGGAGCACTATGCTTGTATGGTTAATCTTTATGGAAGGGCGGGGTTGATTTCTGAGGCTTACAAGATTGTAGTGAGGAAAATGGAGTTTGACGCCGGTCCAACTGTATGGGGAGCATTGTTATACGCTTGCTCCCTCAATGGCAATGCAGAAATAGGAGAGGTAGCTGCTCATAAGCTTTTTGAGTTGGAGCCTGACAATGAGCACAACTTTGAATTGTTGATGAAGATATATCACAGTTTGGGTAGAGTGGACGATGTGGAAAGAGTTATGAAAATGATGCTGGACCGAGGTCTAGATTAGTAGATAACACGAATTATTTATGTCGATTGGATTTTTCCCAGGTATTCACAAAACTGTCAGATAAACATTAACAGCACAGGCCTCAAACTTTAGCGAGCACTTTCGGATTTCTTCCTCTACAACGAGCAATTGAACACTTACATACCAGAGTATAGTACAGTTGTTGTATCCCTGAGAATGTACATTGGAAAGTTCTTAAGAATGTAGTACATGATTGGAAAGTTCGTAAACGAGTATAAAATACATAAGTTCTATGTTCGCATCAACGAGTTATATCTGATTTGTTCATGTCAGCAGTACTAAAAGCAATATCCCTTCTCGTTTTGAGTTCACAATGACAAATGATCTTCAACTAACTTGCGCATCCATTTAAGTAAGTGTTTCATTAAGTAATATAACGACAACTTTACCACTAAGCAATACTATTATGCAACTGTATAACTTTTGCTGTAAGTAGTGCCTAGATTTCTGTTAGTGATGTTTCGTAATTTTGCATTTTGTGCTTTGGTTACGGACTCTATTTGTCATTTCTCACAAATCTCTAATGCCTACTTTCATAGTTGACAGATTTTGGGCTCTCTAAAGTTGGTCTTATCAACAGTACTGATGACTTATCTGGCCCACCAGTTAGCAGTTCTGCTTTTCTGGGTGATGAGAAACCTGTGAAAGAACGACGAGAGCAGCGCCAGAAACATGCTGTTGTTGGAACTCCTGATTATTTGGCTCCTGAGATACTTCTTGGCATGGCACATGGTGTGTAAATTTTCTTGTATGTTAAACTTTAGTAATTTTATCGCTTGGTCAGATTTCCGTGAGTGTGGCTGGAATACTTGAGATGATTACGAGGGAGTTGTTTTGTTTTGAGATTAGGGGGGAGACAACGGATCTTTTTGTGAAATGGGAGGTGGTTTTTAATCCTTGCATGGAGGGGGGAATGTCATTTGGGAAATTTGGTCTCTATAGACATTTCTTTAGGGTTCCTTTGCCATAAAGGATCAAGTTAGGTACTAGCTGCAGAGTAGAAAATTTGAGATGATAATGAGGGAGTTCTTTTGCTTCGAGACAGGGAAGGAGAAGAGGATCCTGTAGAGAGTTGGGATGTGATTCTTATGCCTCACCAATACGAGGGCATGCATTTTGGCAATTTGGTGTCTGTAAGTATATTTTAAGGGTTCCTTTTGGAGTCCCTTTGTCATAGAGAATCAATTCTAGGTACCTGGGTGTAGAAGTAGAGATGGGACTTTGTCAGGGGCCTCAAGGCTTAATTCTTCTCAACTCATGTGAATCCTTGAAAATTTATTTCACAGGTTGCATCATTTGTCCAGTTTTGGTCAACTACAAAGGTGGTGTAAGGCTAAAATGAGATCCTGAGAAGAGTGTTGGGCAGCAAACCAACCTTTCCTCAGCTTTATAGACTTTCTACTAATCATAGTGCTCCTGTTTCTATTTTCTCGGATGGTCCCTCTCTATCTCATGGTATTTCCACTTTTGGACAAATCCTCAAGATAAGATTGGGGGTTGGATGTGTCTTACTAGTTTTGTAGTACGGTGAGTTCATGTTCGTTCTGTGATGATCTGGATATAAGGGTTTGTTGGCCGACTTTTCAAGCATTTTTTTCCTGGCATGTTGATAGCTGGAGTACCTGTGCTAATACCTCTGCAATAGCTATTTTCAGTTAGAAGACATAAGTCACATTTAAAGTTAAGGATTTTCTTTGGACACAGCGCTAGATAGTAAAAATACAAATGACAGGTGTACATATGAGAGATGGAGTCATTTCTGTGTATTGTGAGACAGCCTCATAAACGCCTGCAAGAGTGGGAGTAATTTCTGAGTATTTGCAGGTTAACTATATCTTTGGGAGGGATAAGAAGAGGGAGAGTTTTTAGCGGAGTGCTCTGATGAAAACTTGGAGGTGGTTTGGTTGGAAAGGATTTATAGTTTATTGTAAAATGTATGCATGCCAAGGATTCTAATTGTTTATGGGACTGGGATGTGTTTTTTGCTCCACTTTGAGCTGATGAGTTCTTGTTTTAGTTTGCAGCATGATTATTAGGGCGTCTTATATAGATTATTCTTGAGGGAGGTCTACTTGTTCTGTATTGTACATTAATCTTTGAACTTCTATCAATATTTGTTTCTTATCTAAAAGGTATCTGTCCTGTTCATCTGTATCTCATATTGCATTTATGATTTTCTTCAAGTGCAATGGCTGATTGGTGGTCTGTAGGTGTGATTCTCTTTGATCTAATTGTAAGCATTCCACTATTCAATGCAGAGCATCCCCAGGTAACTAAATATTTTTTTTTTGTTATTTATTTACCCTGTGCTGTTGCAAGGTAGTTGGATTCTCAATTTTCACAGTGTAGAAAAGTAACAAAGTTGGAACCATTCCTTCACGTAAAAGAGCATATTTTTTTCAAGGATATTAGCTGGGACACCCATGCAAGACAGAAGGTACAGTTTGATGATCATCTTTACAACACAATTATCCAGGTGGTATTTTGTATATCTACTAAAGTACTTCTTACATTGTAGGCTATGTTTGTGCCTTCAACTGAAGGTGCATTTGACACAAGTTACCTTATGAGCCGATATATATGGAATCCCGAGGAAGACCATGTAATTGGAGCTAGTGACTTTGATGACTTATTTGTAAGTGGCAGTTGGTCTTTCAGCAATGCAGCAGATGAAGAAGCAAGTCGAAATCATTATTATGTGCTATTAGGTAGTGTACCATATTCATATACGCATCTCAATTATTCAAATAGGACATCAGCAGCAAGTTCTCCAGTGGAGAGTAGCTTCACAATTTTTAACCTGCGTTATTACTGTCAAAAAATCAGAGTCTGTCATGTCCTGGTTGCAAATACAGCCCTTGTGACATTACTAATTTTTCTTTCGTCGTTGAATAAATGCTTTAGAGTAGAATTCACGAAGTATTATATATAGTGATTACATACAGCATTTTCAGCTATCTACGAGATCTTTTATTCTCTTCAGTAAATGGCTATGGCAGATATAGAAAGGCCATGTTCGCATCAAAGAGTTAGATTTGATTTGTTCATGTCAACAGTATGTAAAAGTGATGTTCTGGCTCGTTTTGAGTTCACAATGACAAATGATCTTTAACTAAGTTGCGCATCCATTTGAGTAACTGTTTTTAATTAACTAATAAAACGACAGCTTTACCACTAGGCAATACTTCCAACACTTAAACCTCAATGTCGGCAATTCCTTTAGTAAAGAAGTCAATCCAGTTGGACCTTACCCCCTATTTTTTTGACATATTGGTACACTTCACCTTTTTTGTTCCCATCGGAATAAAAACATAGGAGAATGGAATGACGACGAGGTTTACCATGGTACCCTTAGAAGATGAGATTCTTCCCTACATTTCTTTTCTACACCCCCTCTAATAGACCAAAATAAAACTACATTTTTCTCTGTTTTCCACAAGTTGCTGTAAATTGTAATTGTTACTTTCTAATTTGATGCCTAACATAGTATCTTTGAAATCAAATTCATCAACTTAAATCCATACACATCATGCTACCCGCCTACCTTGGAGTATAACTTACGAGGTTTACCATTCACCCATGCTTCATTATCCGTCTAACTTTTTTTTCGATATCCATTATCCATACCATACAATACTATATCCACCTATATTCGCCCCACAATCATCCTCGTATGTCATTAGTCATCATCACCATCCCCCCAAATTTAGCACGACTAGCCTACAAGTAGTGGGAAATTAACACAATCCAACTCACATTGGTCCCCCCAAACTCCATTGTGGAAAAAGACCAAATCACGTGAACACTGACCACCTCCCTATGAATTTAGCACTTCAAACATTCAAACTCACAATATATAAACCCATTAATCAAATTCCAAATTCACATTTCCACAAATATAAAACCTAAGTCCAAATCTCCAAAATATGACTACGTTGGTCCACACTCTCCCCACCATTCTCATTATTTTCTCTCTCCTCGCTTTCACAACCTTCGCCTCCACAACCTCCTTCATCCAATCCAGATGCAGCACCACAACCTACCCCACCTTATGCGTCCAATCTCTCTCCTCTTACGCCACCAAAATCCAAAAAAGCCCACGCCAGTTAGCCCAAACAGCCCTCACCATAAGCCTAGCCAAGGCCCGTTATGCCAAGGCCTATGTATCCACCCTTAGCAACGCCAATGGGCTCAGGCCCACAGAAGCTCGAGCACTCAAGGATTGCGTTGACCAGATTAGTGACACAGTTGACCGGCTAGGAAAGTCTGTCCGTGAGTTCCACGTGGCAGCACGTGGAGGGGCCCGAAAAGGGGATTTCAGGTGGCACGTCAGCAATGTGATGACGTGGGCTAGCGCGGCACTTACTGATGAAAATACTTGTGTTGATGGATTTGAAGGGAGGGAATTTAATGGGAGGATTAAGTCTGGGATTAAGGCCCAGTTTAAGGGGGTTTTGCAGTGTACTAGTAATGCTCTTGCCTTAGTTAACCAGTTTGCTACTAATATATGATGTTTTGATGCTTTTTTTTGTTTGCTTTGATTTGGCTGGGTTTTGAATTATATATGATGTCTTATAAGTTATAATCGAAGGTCGTGTATAATTGTCGCAGAAAATATACATATTTACTAACATTTTGTATTGTCCTAGTCTGAATCGGCAACGGTTGAATACTTTATTATTCGTCTCAGATAAATGTTTACATTTTGAAAAAATAAGTTAAAATCCAAAGTAACAATTTGTGGATCACAAAAACTCGTATGAGGCAGTTCCAAAATCGTAGAGAAAGAATGATGGAGTAGAGTTCTAGTGTACTACTGAAACATACATGGTGAAGGAACATAATATATAGAGCCTATGGCAAAATGGCAAGTGAAAGCAGAGAATAGGTTGATTGTTTGTTTGTGCATCAGGATCTTAATTACTTAACGGAATTGGATTGGGAGAGTTAATTAAGCCTAGGAAGTTAGCGCCAATTTAGTATAGCGGCCTTCAGCTGCAAGTAGCTAGCAGTAGAGAGCGGGTGTCATTTCACATTTAGTATACGTCATTAATTAGTAGAGTCATGAGTTAGATAGATCCTTGTCACTATTTGGCTCAGCAAATAATTAAGTCTGGTAAAGAGATACTCCCTTCGTCTCGATTACGTTGTCAATTACTTTATCGTGATTTCCAAGGCACAACTTTGACCATAAATAACAATAAATCTATGAATATAAAAATTATAAAAATATGATTTTTCAAAAGTATTATTAAAAATGAATCTAACAAAAAATTTTTTACATTATAAATTTTTATTATTTTTTCATAAATTAACGATCAAAGTTTATAAAGTTTGACCTTCAAAAAGCAATTGACAACGTAATCATGGGACGGGGGGAGTATCATATTACGTCAAGTGATTCGATCTGTGTGGAGGTTGGTAATTAAGTAATACTAACAAGTTGTACATTTTATACTCATTTTTGTAGGAATGGAAGATAGTATCATTCATTTTCAGAATTTGTGAAATTTGTATGAACTCTATTAGTCTGTAAGATAACAGTAGGACTAAAGGTGATGGGCTGAGACTTGAGAGGAATATAAAACTAAAGTACAGCAACAGTCGGCAAAAGAAGCTTATCAGGCCATGTTCTTTTCCACTAAATAGATCGAACACGACTTAACCGTACTAAATACAAAGAACTTAAACTTAATGGTAATATGTGAGAGAATAATCATGTCACTCAACCAGACGAAACTAAATATTACTCAACTAAACTCAACTAATTTTAAGCGATAACCAAATAAGTGGAAAGAATACACTCATAGAATGTACTCAATTATCTCCCCAATTATAAAATGCCAGTTGCAAAGTTGCAATTGCATCCATTATACATCAATAATACTGCCAGAGGGGCAGTGTGAATGAGAGATTTTGGTTTGTACTTTTTTGAGGAGTCCCACATTTTGGCGCATTGATTTGAAGTTTTGAACTCTGTGCCGTGTGTTCCACACATTCTGTTCTTTTAGCCTGGCCGGTCCCTCATAATTAAGCCTATATTGGCTCGTGATACTCTTCTAATGCATTAGGCCTATTAACATATGTGAGAGACTTGGTACCCCAGAGTGGTCAAAACTCTTTCTCCAAGGCAAAAGAGATAGATGATGACAAACAGAACTCTTTTTTTTTTCTGAAATATTAATCTCAAAATGATATAAAATTAAGATCCTCCTGCTCTTTAGACAATAAACAACTAGACCATGTGATTAATGTACTGTAAAAATCTCATCTCCTCCTCAACCCCCAATTAACCAAATTGGTATATTTAATGACATCCTATGGACAATAAGGTATATTAAAAATACAATGTGTCACTAAGATATATTAAAAACCACTTAAGTGCAAATTCACCTACAAAACCGGAATCTTAGAGAATCTAACAAATAAAACCGGTTTTTTGCTTTATAAAATCATTTTTTCGTCATTTTATTTGTTTTTACTTATTTTCTTTCTATTTTTCTTGTTCCCTCCTGTTGACATAGAATAAGTGTCAGATGTTCATCAATTTCCCCTCATTATTCTGCACCCCCATGGAATTTCAATTGGTTTCTGATCCTCCACGTCTGTATCGCCCTTTTCATAGGAGCTAACCAGCAACACTACAATACTAAGATTACCCGCTTGTGCATCAAGATGAAGAGGTCTCCAAGATAAATGCTTGTTTGAAGATTCTTGACATTCTTAAGTGCATAAGATTCCTGAGAACGTGAGATTCCCTGACATTTTGAAGGTTTCCAAAAAGGCCATAAACCGCAGCCCAATTAACTCTAATTCATTTTCTCTATCTTCTTCTTCTTCCATTTTGCTTCTGCCGATTACCATTTCTTTGATCCCAGCATCATCAGTAAGCCGTAAGGAAGCTAAAGTCTTGCTAATTCAGCTACAGCCTTGCTAATTCAGCTACAACCTTGCTAATCTTATCATCTAGTCATTACTGATCTGTTTTCCATGTCTAGGCTGAAATTTGCTCTGTCCCTCCACTTGTTCTTACGATTAGGACAAAGTTTCAATGGGGTTCTTAATTTACTAGGAGTTGGAAGCCATGGAAGCTAAGGTAGTTGGGGCCTTGAGGGAAATTTGAAGTCAACAGGAGGAAAACGGAAAAGAAAAAAGAAAGAAAATAGCCTCAAAATAAATAAAAGAACGAAAATGATTTTGTAAAGCAAAAAATCGGTTTTCTATGTTAGATTCTCTAAGATTCCGGTTTTGTAGGTGAATCTGCACTTAAGTGGTTTTTAATATACCTTAATGACAAATTGTATTTTTAATATACCTGATTGTCCATGGGGTGTCATTAAATATACCAATTTGGTCAATTGGAACCTCTTCAACGTAAACTCATTTTTTAAGAGCAACATTAAAGCTGATACAAATATGCTAATATACATACAATTGGATGAAATAATCAAACCCGAGACATAATATCGGGAGCATCTTAGTCTTAACCACTAAATCAAAACCTTACTAGCTATGACTTTTTTGTAACAGGGGACATGATTAAAAAGAGAGAGAGCATTACTAGTAAGCTTAGCCAACTTCAAAACACAACCCCTTATCTTACCTTTCACAACCAAGCTAACTCTCTTCTCTCCAATCCCATCCATACACGTGTTCTCATTCGTAATAGCAGCGCTCATCCAAGTCTGAATGTTAGAAATCCTAAACTTCATATCCCTTGAGTTTGCTGCCCCTAAGTCATCCATTTGAGCAATCGACTTCTTAAGGTCATCGATTGAGGCACCCACATTCTCAATGCAGTCCCCAACAGCATTAGCCTCGTACTTCTCGAGGCCGTTTCGCTTGGCGAGGTTGGCTACAGTCGAGGCCGAGGACTGGGCGGCGGCGAGGGTAACCGAGAAGGTGGTGATCACGAGCTTTTTAGGGTCGGCCTTGATTTTCGAGGCGTAAGGGAGGATGGTTTTTCGGCATAGGGCCGGGTATGTGGTGGTGTTACAGGCGGTTTTTATGAAGGAGTCGTATTTTGGGTCGGGTTTGTGTTCGGGTTTTGGTTCGGAGTGAGAGAGTGTGGAGAATGAGGGGGAGATGAGGAGAGATAAAGTGAGGATGAGGAGCGGGATGGGC
The DNA here is from genome assembly GCA_038025085.1 of Tetragonia tetragonoides. NCBI lineage: Eukaryota > Viridiplantae > Streptophyta > Magnoliopsida > Caryophyllales > Aizoaceae > Tetragonia > Tetragonia tetragonoides. The sequence continues at coordinate 13,178,084 of CM076144.1, read as the reverse complement.
GACATTTTTTTTTTTTTAATTTTTGTGTTCAATTGGAATGATGGTTGTGACTTGTGAGTGTTGAGAGATGGGATTTTATTTAAGGACATGAGTGTGGTTGGTTGAATATAGTAATGCTGGGAATGGGAATGGAGTTTTTTTCTTTTTTTTTTTTAATTTTAATTTTTTCCTTTTAGGCGCCTGGCTTGATCATTTAAATTTGGAGTATTGTGGATAAGCAGCTGGATATCACATGGAGTGTATATTTGCAATGTTTTGGTAAAGAAAAAGCCTTGCTATTACAGGCTTGAGGTTGACAGTTGACACCACCTATGCCTTGATGAAATGGATCCATGGCCAATTGGCCATATAATTGGAGTGTCAGTCTACTGTGTACTAGTAGTATAATTTACACACCGCAGCTCTACAGGGCACGACAGTGGCACGGCCAAAAAAATAATGTTATAGTTCAGGAAAAAAGTAGTGATATATATGAGTAAAAAAGTGATACTTAAAAAGTGATATTTTTGATCGTCTCATATATAATGTGGTCTTATATGAGAACTATTGGTCTGTTGTAACTTGTAAATGATAATGTCAATTAGGTTCCAATTCATCTAAATAGCTAGTTCAAGTACCCTCTTATTCAACAATCTTTAATGTTAATGTTCTCCTCCATGTCCATCATGCCGACATGTTCAATTCATTGTGGCTAAATTTATCTGGATTGTTTTGTGCAAATTGGACGAGTAGTCGAGTATGAAGTATCCCCCAATAATATTCATGACTAGGAGTAATTTATAATCAATAATTCTCTTATGACACAACTTTATGCAAGAGACGACTAAAAATATTGCTTTTTTTTTTTTATGAAGAAAAATATCACTTTTTTTGCTCATATGAATGTATCTCTTCTTTTTTTTTCAATTTTTTATTTGTTTTCCTAATTGAAAAAGTTATTCCATTAAATGGACCATAAAAGTGCTAGATGGCCCTTTTATTTAGAAAGTAAGGCCCAACCGTCCCAGCCCAGCCCAGGCTCTTAAGCTCAGCCTACCCCATAAATTGCGCCCCTCTTGTAAGCCCAACCCTCTCTCTGTCTCTCTCTCTCTCCATTGCCGAACACTGAAAAAGGCGGGTTTTCAATCTCTCTCTCTCTCTCTCTCTCTCCATTTTATAGTTTCATCCTCTCAAATTAATATTTCATCTTTGTAATTTTGTATACCTCAGTCTCTCTGTAGCTCAGTGGAAGCCTTCGTAATTGTTATACACGGTATTTGTTTCTCTCTCTTCACTTCTCTTTATTTGGATTCTTTCGATTTATTTTGGTTGTCAATTCTAGGGTTTCCGATATAAAAACTGAATTAAGTACTATTTAGGATCAATATTTGTACATCTTGTTTTCAATTCTCTCTGATTTTGATTGTTTGGTTTCCAAATATCATTTTATGTGCACATAAACGCTATAATTTGATTCCTGACAGTTAGTTACAGCTGATGAAATTGAAAAAGCCTTGTGAGAAATGTGCCATGGGAAGATAATTATAATTCACTGGGGATTTTTTTTGGTGGAGTTCATGAATAAAATGTAAATAATTTGTTTAGTTATTAGAATTAGAACGCTATTTTTATATCTATTTGCTTATTTTTGGCGCCAACTGTTCAGTTCACCATGCTTTTTGGCTGAATTAGGAGATTTTTGTATGTCTGATTAGTGAGATATTGGGTGAACTGTTTTTTTAGAGCGATGGCGCAATCCAAAGATCCCTTTGAAGCTGCATTTGTGGAGCAAGAGGAATCACCACCTGTGTCTCCAGTTGCAGCTAATGAAATTGAAACCCAAATTCATGCTGCATCTGTTGATGGTGTCAATCAAACTGAAGACGAGGGCGCAGATGTCACCACTCATCCCAATATTGCATCAACTTCAGCTGCTCCGGTAGCCCCTGTGAGGACCACCCACCCCCATAACAAGACCAAAGATGAAGATGAGGAAGAGGAAGAGGAGAACATGGATGTTGAGCTTGGGAAGTTACCAGCAAGTGTCGACCCTGATAAGTCTGCTAAGATGCAGTAAGTCTTCAATGCTTTGTGAGCCTGTGACATATTCGCTGCAGCTAATTTTCACTGGTGTTTTAGCATTCTTTGACTTGATTTTGGAACTTGTAGTAGTAGTAGTAGTAGTTGAAGCTTCTGCTATAATGATTGTTATGTGGTTGATGATCATTGCGCCGTTTTATCAGTATTAACTATAATATGTTTTCAAATGGTGTCTTCCGCATGAATTTAATGTGTAGACAGCAGTTGAAAATGAATTTTGCTATGTGAAGGTGACTACTTACTACTATGAGCTATTGCCGCCATGGCAAAGGTTATTGCAGCAGCTTAGTTCTGAACCCCAACGTCCTCCCTCCCCCTCACATTCTCTCTCCTTGGCGAGTAGCTAAGTTAGCAACTGGATTGATTAATTTAAGTCTTCTTATATTCTCAAACTGGTTGCTATGATGGGAACCATAAAGGTACAACATCTTAGCTTGTGACAATATTTGTGTGTGTGTTGATTAATATCTTCGATACTGTACTATTGTCAATTGTTGAATAGCAAGTCAGGCAAAGCTTGTGAGCCTTCTTTTAGGCAGAGACTTAGCTTTGAATGCTAATGGACTTATGTTAGACCCATCTTCTCCCAGTCCTGGGCTTGGTATTCTGTGAGTTTTACGATCATTGGAGATAAAACAATATAATCAATTTAAAGTAAGAAAAAAGTGACAATTGGATTCATGGCAATGTTGCTGATTCTTTCTGGTCGTTTTGGGGGAGGCTTTTGAATATGGACTATTAGATGTTCCTGGTTCTCGTTATGCTGGATTACTGGAAATTCCTCCACTTGGCACAGGGATGTTTCTAGCTCTTTTGTAGGGGATGATGTTTGATGGGATGTGATGCACATATATTGAAGCGTATTGGACTTTCATTGACTCATGCCACAATATGCTCTCTCTCTTTCTCTCCCCCCCCCCCTTTTGACTTTAGCTTCATTTGATAGAATTGTGTGAAATACAGTAATATTCTGTTGTATTTCTATCTTGAGAACTGACCAACATTGAAAATACTTGCTGTCTGAGTTGATTTTTTTATGAGTTTAATATCTCTTGGGTGTCAATAGCCTGGTGTCTGATAGTTTTCTCATTAGTGATTACATATCTGTCATTGCTTGTAGGGCTATTCTGTCTCAATTTACAGAGGATCAAATGAGCAGATATGAATCTTTCCGTAGATCCGGATTTCAAAAGTCCAACATGAGAAGGGTATGGTTATTTCCTCATGTTGCATGTCTCAAAAGATTTTGGTAGGCGACTTATTGCTGCAATTTGAAATAGGGAGGGAATAAGGGCAGGGAACAAAAAGGCATCACAATCCCACTTTTATGACTTGATGAAAGATTGTATTGAGAAGGACTGACTTCTATTATTAAAATGCAGTTGCTTGTAAGTGTTACGGGCAGCCAGAAGATTTCCATGCCAATGACTATTGTGGTGTCTGGAATTGCAAAAATGTTCGTGGGGGAAATTGTTGAAACAGGTACATCCGTACATATGTTGATGATTAGACCCTTTTGCACCCAGATTAAGCACATTTGTAGGACATGCCTCCTGTATCCTTACAGTTTGTGTAGATTGGATAATTGGTTATCCCTTACCCCAACCTATTAAAAGGCACTACACAAAGTGGAAAAGAACATAGTTCAGTGTGAAATGAGAAGTTGGTATTACATGCTTTACATGCAAATGTTTTAAGTTTGGCATTTTGTTAGACTTTATGTACTGATTGCCACTGTATGTGTGCAGCCAGAATAGTGATGACTGAAAGGAGGGATTCTGGCCCCATCAGGCCGTGCCACATAAGAGAAGCATATAGAAGGCTGAAGCTTGAAGGCAAAATACCACGAAGATCAGTTTCAAGGCTCTTCCGCTAGGCAGCTGAGCATAAAGGAAGGAAAGTAAACTTCACAGTTGCAGATAGGCTTAAAAAGGAGTAAAGCCGGCAAGACCAAATCTTAGCATGGAACACGGATGTTAGGTGAAGTTATGGCTTCCCAAATGCTATTTTCGATGCTTTGCTCTTTAATTCTCCGATGTTACCGTCTTTTAGTATCTAGTAGATCCACTGATCACTACCATACACCACTGTCCTTAATCAACACCACCACATCACTAGCTTCCCAAAGTGGAAGGCACCCACATTTGTGTATACTGCAATGAGTCCAGAGCTTTCAGCCATATCTTCTCAGAAGCAGAAAATTTTCTGTTCACTGACTTCAACTGATCAAAAAACTTTCTTTTCACCTTGCACACAACTATTCTGCACTGTAGGCTTAAAAAATGTCAATATTGAGACAGAGTTGGATAATTTTTTGTAGTTTGTACTTTGGTAGGAGAGTGCCATTTTTCTTAACTTGTTGCCTTGTTCAATATATGCATTGAGTAAGGTATACATTCAGACTTTTCAGGAAACAACTGAAATGACTACAAGAATCGTCAATTAATAATACTCAAAAATACAATAAGAAAAAAGGGAAAAAAAAGAAACAAAGGATCTCTGAGTAGGTATCATACAATTGATCAATGAGACATTAATCACCAATTGCAAAACAATCTGATTAAAGGCCAGAACTGAAGGGCACACCGGTGTTCGGCAGCCACGTCCGACCGGCAATAAAGCTTCCAACCGTGAATTGTGAAACTGCCCTTGGGCTAGTGATAATATGGTAACCAGGCCACTTGACCCGCTTTCGGAGTATTGCTCCCGGTCCAAAATTTCCGTATTCAGCATAGTACAAGGTGTCCAAGTACCTGTGACCAGTCCAGGACAACCAACCCTCTGGGTTTACTAAAGGACCCAAGTATGATTTCATGATAATGGTCTTAGAGAACTGTTGCCAAGGCCTGCCCAAGTAGGTTGTCACGGTCCGAAGCTTGGGCGCCAGGTCATCAGCCGCCATGATCCGTGAATTATGGATAACTATCCCAGTGTTTTGGTTCGGGTCAGCCCGCCCTTGGGCTGTGATGACGTTGCCTTGGCCCAAAACGGGCTTACGAGCGTAGATCATGCAGCTTTGGAATACCACGGCAGCGTTGCCAAATATGATGTCTATGGTGCCAAAAATGTAACACATTTTGTAGAATTGCCTTTGTGAATGCACAAATAGGGTGTCTTGATAACCATAGAAGGCACATTTGTAGAAGACTGAGAGGTCCGAGCCCGATCGGAGTGCCACGGCTTGGCCCATTGCTGGCCCGGCATTGTTCTGGAAGGTTATGTCCCGGGCTATGAATCTGAGCCCATCAATACCTTAAATCAAAAATAAATACTCGTAAATAAGGTAAGATAACATAAAATTGTTAATATTGCTTCTTCTTTTTCTGGCATTGACTTATGAGAACGTGATATTGTCTTGGCGCATGAGCCGAAGGTCAACCAAGTACGACTTCATAAGTAATCAAATAGGAAAATTAGGAAATAAGTACAGTGCTTTTATAGTTAAGTACAGTTAGCATCAGGGTGTTACATACGTTGCTTCTAGTCACTGAAAGATTAGTCAATTATATAGGCTGCATTAAGTGCTACAATATAAACAATTCAACTTGATCATATGGATTAAAATTTGGTATTTGAATCTTCTATTATGGTATCTAGTTCATACACACACACATCCCTATTACACCCAATGCAGAAAAGACATTGATGAAATCTATGATCGGGCACTAAAATCTTCCTTAACAATTGATGTATACATTAATCAAGGTTTTGACATTTATTTAAGTATTATATGTAAATCACACATAATTCAGATTGAATTGTAATGATGGAACCTCTTGATACATACTATTTCGATTACAGTAGTTAAATTTCCTTCATTTTCTTGAATCATTTCCATATTCATTCATTTCGATCTATCTAATCGAGTGTTAATTACATCTTAGTTTAATCTCTGTTCTGTTAAAAACAACGAAGAAAGAACTAGAACAACTAATAGGATATTGATTTCAAGTACGTACTTATGAAATAGGGCACTACAAAATAGGTGCAAACCCGGGGAGAATTATGTGTGGTAAATGAAAATATACCTGCAGTTGCAGAATTATATGTGGTGTAACCACCTCGAGCACTCCTTTTGCTAGTAACAATGGTATACCTCATCCCTTGACCAATCATCGTAATATCATTGTTATGAGGATTAACATTAATGTTCTCCCTATAAATCCCTTTCTTCACATAAATCACCTTCCTTCCCCTTATGTTGCTCTTACCCGCAGCATCAATGGCGGCTTGAATCGTCTTGTATTGGCCAGTACGATCCTTAGCCACAATGAACATAGCTTTAGAGGCAGCCAATGACCTACGAGATTGCAACAACCTTCTATCTTCATGGGTTAGCCAACTAGGGTGTTCATCATCACTAGTAGAATTACTGTCACTAGTGTAATTTTGATCACCTAGTAGCCCTCTGTTGACAGCCAATACATTGGATATTAAGTCGGACACATTGTACGAGACGTGGGGCCAGACGACACTGGTCACATTCATGTCCTCAGACCCACCCCTGCAAGTTTGGAGGTTGGTTAAGGCGGAGCTAAGCCAGGTTTGGGCATCAAAGTCGGTGGAGCTACATGGGTTGCTAAGCAAACCCTCTAGAGTTTGATTAAGTTGGATGATGGTGTGGTCATAGAGCGTAACACAATCCGCCCATGCAGCTCGCTCTTGGTGGCTTTCACATTTTTGCCCCCAGCGCCATGCATGGCTCTGGGCAGCTAGGGCTCTGTCCAAAGCCACCTCTACTATCATCCTTCTGAATTCGGATTTCTCCTTGGGTTTGTACACTCCAGGCTTTCGAGCCATAAAGAACTTGCACGACTCGGGGTAGGGAACAGTGTTACACCATCTATCTACATCACCTGGGGAAGGTTCCTCGGGTTCCTGGGATGGGCATGGGGATGGGGAGGGGGAGGGGGAGATGGCTTCGTCGTTGGCTATGGAGGAGGCAAATAGGTAGAAAGAAAGAATTAGAAGGATGAGTATAAGCTTTGATGGTGGTGCCATATGCATTGCCCTTTTCTTGTGTTGGGGGTATAAAAAAATTTTGATTTTGGTGCTAAGGGAGCTATATAAGAGACTCAGATCTCTAGGAGAGGTTTGATTATATATAATGCAAGATTGCAGAACGAGTTGATCAAATTAAAATTGATTTAACTAGCTAGATGTATAGGGGATTGTTTTAATTTGATGGATCTTTGATTTTGGATTAATGGCGGTGAGTATGGCAGTGTAAATGGAGGAATAAAAATGTCAGAATCCCATGTCTTTGCTAATTTTTATATCATGAATGTGATGTCCTTCTTTACGTAAGTACGTACTTGCTCATGCTTAAAGAATTGTAGATAAGAGAAAAAAGAGTGATTAAACAATCATTGGTTAACCATATATGATTTCTTTGGTCAAGTACTCCATTACTCCATCTATTCGTCCTCGTTCACACTTATTAGCTGCCTAGTTTAGAACTTTCAAAAGAAGATCAAAAGGTTAATGTCATTAACACAAAACTTGTATAATTATTATAACTTTCAATGAGATGAGTGTTACCTTTTAGTGAAACAATGGTCGTTGCTCATAATAAGTAATTACTACCTTTCTAAATAGTGATCCCATCTTTTTGTGAATAGGGTGCATTTTTTAGAGCTTATACGATTTTTTCAGTTCAATTCAGGTGTCAATTCAGTGATTTCCAGTTCAGTTAAGTAATGTTCAAATCAGTTCAATAGTGTTGAGTTCAGAAACATTTTTTTTGTCTCACATATCTAAGTTGTGTTAGGATCAATTCGGTGGTGTTAAATTCGATTCAGATCAGGGTGCGTTTGTTAGAGCTGAACTTACCAGAATTGAATTGAATTCAACATCACTAAAGTAGACACTACTGAACTGAACTAGACACAACTGAACTGAATTGAACACAATTTGTTATGTGAGATAAAAAGTATGTTTCTGAACTCAGCACCACTGAAGTGAGCACTACTGAAGTGAACTGAACATCATTTAACTAAATTTGAAAACACTGAATTGACACCTGAATTGAACTAAACTGATTGTGTAAGCTCTAACAAACGCACCCTCAGTGATGTCCAGTTCAGTGGTATTGAATTCGGTTCAGTTCTGATAAGTTCAACTCTAAAAACGCATCCTTAGTTTCACACAATTGTTCTTTTATTAATATTGTACGATTTTAGGTGTATATTTCCTTTGAACATTGTACCACACCGATAATGGATGATTCCTCCTTGAGAAATGGGATGAATAATTAGCTGAAAATTAGCAGTAAAATCAAATGCGTCATAGTTTACTTTTCATTTTTTTAAATTTTTTCTGCACATGGGAGATTGCTTAGGTATGACAAATGCAAATTCAAAACCTTAATTGTGTGTGAAGAGTAGTTCAATTAAAAAATAAGTAAAACATGAAATAGTTGGCATAGGAGTTAGCAAAAAAATTCACCTATGACCTAATGATGAATGTTTTTTCCTGTCATAAACTTCGATTGCAAGAAAATGATCAAAAATGTCAAGCAAAGCAGATGGGCAGGGATATATGATCCGTACTTACATTACCTTGGAATCAATCAATCATTTGAGACGGTTTTTTAAGAGTATATTTTGAAGTGCATTAGAAGTTGGTACCAATTTTAATTGGATTTGGTAATTAAAGTCTTACTAATGAACTTCTACGTACAAATTTCAAGCCATACTTGTTCGGATGGCCTTAAAATGAGGCTGAATCATGTGAGGCTGAACAAGATTTCGCACGCAAACCTAGATGTCTGTCAAATTCGATTTGTGGCTAAGCTAAATAATCTTTCATTCTTCAACAGCAATTACTTGTGATTCAATCAATCATAAAAAACTCTAAGACACATAGATGTAATGAGTAATGACCAATTTGAACCATGTCTTTATCTCCATATTCATTTAAAGTTATTTCCAATAGAAAATTGTTAGCAATTAACTTCCTTTTTCTGCATCTTATTTGATGGATTTCCACCAATCAGTTTAAATTTTTGGGTGGATTGGTTCCTCATTATGGTAGTACAGCAATACGAATAAAAGAATTCGAGCTTAAGGTTGTCTTTTTTTCACTTAGGTCTTGTTTGGCACGCAACTGGTAGATGATAGGTAGTAGCTGGTATGGTTAGGTCAGCTGGTTGTTGTCAACTTGTTGTGCTAGTTGGTTTGACTATTTGATTGTAAAAAGATGTTTGATAAAGTGAGCTGATTATTGGTAGCCGATTTGATGTAAAATGACCACTATGGACATGGAGATAACTTTCTATTGTTAATAATAAAAATAATTGATAATTATTATTAATAATACTGTAGATATTAATAAGTATATATGAAATTAATAATAATATTTATAAATTTTAGTAATATATATTATGTAAATTAATTATAGTTATTTGATTAATTATTTAATTTAAATTATCATTAGTTTCTAAGTAAGTATTGATTGATAATAATAATAATAATAATAATAATAATAATAATAATAATAATAATAATAATAATAACTTATTTTCATTTATTCTCACTGATTTGTAAGGTCCAGCAACTGATTCTCATTGATTGGGTAATGTCCTGTCACTGCTTCCCACTGATTCGGTAAGATCCTTCCACTAATTCTCACTTATCAGTAACGTCCTGCCACTGATTCTGTGAGTAGGAACGTGGGTCATGTCACTGATTTCTATTGATTGGGTAAAGTCCTGTTACTAATGTCCACTGATTGAGTAAGGTTTTGCAACTTATTTTCACTGATTGGGTAATGTTCTGCAACTTATTATCATTGATTGGGTAATGTTTTGCAACTTATTTTCACTAATTGGGAAAAGTCTAATAAGTAGAAAAGAACACTGTCTAAATCCTATTTTCTCTTTTTTCTTTTATGAGTTGTTTCTTTCACTACTCTTAAATACTCCGTACGCGACACTTGATAGATGAATGAATTCTTAACTACTACAATGTAAGTACATTCTTTCTACATTATTGAATTCTGAAAAAAATTCATTTGTGCCAAAGACATACAATTTGATTTAGGTTCTCCCCGCCTAGCTAATTAGATCGAGCGCCACATATGGAACGATTTACTCATATAGGGCTACATTACAAATTATTACCCAAATTAGACTGGGATACAAACTATTTTCCATAAGGGTGTTCATGTAAGCTAATTATAAAAAAAGAAAAGGGTGTTCATGTAAGCTTGAGATTTCACGAGTCACCAAGCCTAAGAGCGAGTTTCATGTGCGTACTCGTTGTCACTGTTAGCCGCTTACATGAACCAAAGTCTCCAACCAGCTTGGCCAGTTATACTGATTTTCCAACAATCAAAGACTTGTGGAACAGAAGTGTACAAATGGAAGTCGCCAACAAGTATGGCAAATTTTCTTCCTGTAACTAGCTATTAAGATTGACGACTCTTTCCAACAAAAGTAGTTGTTATGGATAGTTGGATAGCGATTTTATTTGTTGAACGAAAAGAAAAAACGCGATACATGAAATCTAAAGCCTACGTGGATATGCTATGAGAAATCATTCTAACCCAACTAAATCTGGATATTACTTTGTAAAAGGCTTTTTTTGGAAATTGTTCCAACATATCATATTGACACTTTCCATTTAAAATGAGCGGCATATTAAGGTTAGGTACTTAAGTTTAATAATTATAGGAGCCTAAGTATCCTTAGTATTTCATAGAAATCCTAACGGTGAAAAAATCATACAATCCTTATTTTTCCATCCACGATGCTCAAATTCGAAGTCTTGCTTTAGGTATTGCAAGCTCCAAACTAGAGCAATCAGGGTATTTAATATTTGTAGATTGGTCGTATATTACATTTGATGGTTGGGTAACGTATGAAACTTTAATCAAATCTTACATTCAAACCAAAAACATTGTAAATGGACGGAATATCACCCAGAATATGAAAAGAAACAACACAAAAATTTCTATAAGATGGTTTTTCTGTGCTCACCGTAAGTGATCCCTATATTGCTAAATAGTGACCCCAATTTTTTGTGAATTGGTCTCACACAAGACTTACTAAATCAACGCGTAAAACTAACCCAGAAGTCTAGAACCAATGAGACCTTGATATGTCAAAAAATCCTCTCTGTTGTGTTCAAACCAATAGCAAATGAGATTCTCTTGTATTGGGGTTGTGTCCAGCTAGAATTTAGTAAAGTTGACTTATCTTGTTCTACGAATGCAATACTTTCACCAAAGCAATTAATAAGGCTCCCGTGACAGACGACTGGAATCACGTGCTATGTTTGTGCTCCAATCATCTCATTATTAACAAGTAGCCATGAAAGGCGGACTATGCTTTGCATTATGCAAGTCTGATGGATACTGAAATTCTCAAATCAGCAGCAGTGCTTTGTGCCTGTAATGCTATAATGCATTTCAACCTCCTCAAATCTCGTCAACATTATCGATGAAATTCTCACTGATCAAACAGCTCAAACACATGTTCCAGTTTCAGTTCTGCAACGAATCCCGAAAACCAAAATCTTATAGTAGCATTTATCTGTCATTAGTAACAATATATGTACTGCTAAGTTGAGACAGATCAAAACAATGAGGGACAGTGCTGCGAAAATGTGTAGAGTTATCTATCATTTCCGCTTACAGTACACTTGCCATGAGTTTGCACCTAGAAACCAATAGGAATAACCTTGGCAACATTCATGAATGCCCCAAATGCATCACAATGCAGATCACCACGAACTCATAAATAGTCAGGCTCATTCTAAGATCAATAGCAATCCCAAATCATACCCACCATGCAGTGGGACCTAAACCATCATCATCAATCAATCCCTGGCAGAGGAATACATAAATTAAACTTTGCTAACAAATATGTACAGCATATTAGCCGCGAATCCCACAATGTAATAAAGCGAATATGAAAAAACACAGCCTGCCAAAATGGCAAAATGTATCACTTATTTAGCTTCAGAGATCATTTGTAATATGACCAGAAGAAATTCAAGAGTTTGAAATCTGATTAGATGAAGTCGGGTAAGAAAACTCACAGTGACAACCATTGGGGCAAAGGGCTTTGAGTTATCCTCTTGTTCCAAAGGAATTGGAGGGTATTTAACATCAGAAACTCGAAACCGTATCTGCCGATGAGAAGGAGAAACAAAACTGTGATAAATCATGGTAACATTGATAGCTTGATAACTGAAGAAGAAAAGGAAACACACCTACCTCGTAGTCGTCCTCAATATGGAAATCTTCACCATTATAACTCCAGAACCATGTGACTTGCATGCTGCAGTCCATAAAAGGTCATTAGGTAATTTTGATGGCCATCTAATTTGTACGTTCCTTGAAATAAGTGCAAAGTATGACAAACACAGATAAATGATCTTACGGATCTTCTGGGTTGGCTCCTGATTTGGGCTCAGCACGTGATGGCCTTGGTAGTGAGTAGGCAGGTATATATATATCATCGAAGAACCCAACGGACACTGTATCATGGGTTCAAAATTAAGATGCCATTACTTCACATAACATGAACTTCAGAAGCAGTAACCAAAAACTTCTGGTTGTATATTCAGTGGTGTAAAATATGAGATTTTATGAGAACTTGAAAGCAGCAAATACTGAATGTAAATCAACAATCACACATTTCTCAATACCAATGAGACTGAATAGCTTTCACACCTTTTTAGTGGTCCAATATTGATTCATAGTATTCTGACAGACTCCACACCACTAATTCTCAAGTATGATGCACACTAACTGAACCGCCAAATAATGAAATAAGAGTAACACTTTTTTTCCTTTTGTTGGAGGAATTAGTGGTATGCAATGTGTATCAATACTTTGAAAAAATTGCGGGTTTGCTAAGTAATCAGCACATACAGCGTAAACCATTTAAGTTTGACTCTTTAAGTTTTGCAGCAATGATTTCTCCCACATATGGCCGGAACATGATCATCCGAAACACGATCTGCAAACAAAAAGAAGCATAGTCACAGGAAGGAAAAGTAATAATGTGTGTGTATCTGTCCCTTTAAGAAGTCTAAGAGAAGTACTTCATTAGTAAGTTATTGTCACTGAAATAGACAATATAACTGCTTCGCAACAAACAAATAGGAGAATGATCAGTTTGCTAAGAGAATACATACGAATCAAGCAGGCATGAAAACTCAACCAAATGCCCAAATAATACAGAGATTAAATGCCCCAATCTAAACAACCCAATTGCACAATGCACATGCTCCTTCCCCTTCTTAGCTTTAGGAAACAGATCTGCAGAAGTTGTACAAATGAACCAGGGAATGCAAAGAATTCGCCCTGCAGGCAAAATAGCCTGACGCACAAAACCCAGACCACCATCATAAAACAGGAACAAGGAACTCTCACTGTCTTGGTGGCACATTAGAGATTAGACACACATCTGGAAATAACACCCAAGCCAGCCTCCTCGGCTATATCAACATACTATACATTTGTGATTTTGAAAATCTTGAAGATTCTTTTTTAAAAGGAAATATTTTTGTGAAAACGGCCTTTAAACAAGCTTTTTCCCCTGTTTGAATAAAAGAACCGTCTATGGACATAAGCTCGTTTATTAGCTTGGATAATTGAATTTATGCTGAACATGGGCCAAGCTAAAACAGCTTTTCCAGTCTTGCTAGAACTCGAGATCAAGCACAAAGACATCAAATGAGCTTGAACATTAAAAGAGTAATATGCTCATTTACAACTCTAAACAAGGAGCAACAAATTTCACACCTAATTTTCTGCCACATGGATTGTTGTAGCTGAAGATAGTTGAGATTAAAGCACGCCCCAAGCTCCACCTAACACCCAGGTTCAAAGATCATACCTCAACAGTTGAGCTCCTTAACATCTACAGCAGAGTCTAAAGAGAAGCATCTTATAGTTATAGCTCCTGTCTCATTATCACTAGGAAGAGGAGCTTTATCCAATTATCCTACAACTATCTACAAGAATAAAGTGTACTGGATGTTTTCTGTTTTCTTTTGTCTTTAGAAGCATGAGCAAAACAAAATGACTACTACTATAGCAATTGTTATAAGATCCTTGTGTACTCAAAAGTCAAAACAAAGATTGCTCATCCACCCAAATTTATCATGATTGTCTTGAGGTATACTATCCAATTCTAAATTCTTCCTAGTTGTAACCACTTGGCAGTTTCTATCGTCTTACACAGTTAATGACTACCATATTAATGAACTAATGAAGTGTCAAAAGTACAAGGAGGACAACATGTTCTCTACGAAGAAGTTATTTACAAATTAGCCCGGTTACGCAGAATAGTAGTAATAGTATAACCCCTACATTCCCTCACAGCTCTAGCCCACATTGATGTTAGATAACTGACTCTATGCCACAGCAAATCAGCTAAAATGGTCACCCTGTAGAAAACCCGGGCATTCCTCCCAGCCAAAGTGCCAAAGACACCAAAATATCGCAAAGACAGCATTACACGACAATGTCTTTCTCTCCTTATCCCGCCTAAAACCCACAAACCTCATCTAGAAAAATACGAAACAAAATGTCACCCACAGACAAAATAGTGTAAATCGAAAAAGTAAATAAATTCTTCAACACATCAAGCACCTCCGGCTCCTTTGGTTGATCCCAAGGAGAACCCCCTTTGTGTGGCTACTCACTATTGTAAGAGTCATTTGGGCTATTCCCAAATAATTACACTTACAAAGTTAATCAACAGACTACCAGGATTCTCTTTCTTATCAGGCCTAATTGACCATATTCTACCCCCTAAGCATATCAAATTTCAGAATTCAACACAGAACTTACAGGGTTTTGAAAGAAAACCAAACAAGATTGTTTTCTTATTTCCTTTTTGATCAAATATCAGGAGTAACAAAATAGATGAATAAACCAAGAACGCACCGTATAAGTGGGAGCACCTTCACTGGCTAAGATAAAACCGCCATCGATCGATTTGATATCATAAACTGATACACAGAGACCTAATTTTGCAATGACCTTGACCATATTAAATTTGGAGAGGAAAAAAAAGAGGAGGAAAGGGAAATAGTTATAACACAATACAAGCAAATAAAAAATGAACTCAGAAGGGAATTAGGTTTACAACAAACAAAATACCTTGTCCAAGAAGATAGATTCAAGCTGTTCTCTGATTGCTTCATCTAACGGGAGATTAAACAAGTGCGGAGGTAGCCTCAATTTGTGTTCTATTTCGCTTAAGAAGAACATTTATAATTTGCTTTTTTGTGAAGTAGAAGATCCTGAAATTCGACGACTGGGTGCCAATGAAATGTAAAATGAACAATATATCAAACACAATTCACTACCAAAAGGCAAAAAGTCATACAAATCAAAAAATTACAACTAATTACTAAGGGGAAAACAAAGATAAAAGAATATTCAATGAAAAAAATTACTACTATCCCCCGTCAGTCTTAATATCCTATAAGTAAAAGCCCAGGACTGTAGTAAACTGATTTGATTAGTAATATGTAGACCTGGGCAACGGGCCGGGTCGGGTCAGGCCAAACCTTAAACGGGCCGGGCCGGGTCATGGGTCGCCCAGCCCATTCTGGCCCCTTTTTTTTTTTTTTTTGGCTGGAAACCTGTGCTTGCAGGCCTAGTTTATGGAACGTGCACCTTAACCTGGATAACGATTTGTAGTATTTCAGTAACAAGAAGAATAATGTACCCCATAATTGGGAGCAATTTTAGCATCTTTTCAAAATGATCAGAATCACAAACACCCACCTACTAGTTTTAGCTCTTAATTACTAAAGTCCAAACTTTTTTTAGGCAAAGCTGGAATTAATAGTTCCTATGAAAGGTGATCAAAACGCACTAAAAAGAACATTCTTGCCTTGAAAAGTACCAAATCTTAACTGTATGGTGCTATTACAGCTTCAGCATACTAAAATCATTAACAATTACAGAAAAAAAACAAACGAACACTTTGCAACTTCAAACCCACTAGTTTAGCAAAACTGAGGTGTTCAAACGCACTAATTTAAACAAACAGCTCTGCATTAAGTGTATGGTTTTATACAGCTCCAATTATCAGTTGCTAACATCAACTAATATATTGAATTTCAGTTAACCCTAAAAATCAAACATTCAGAGATTAAGTACTTATTTTAGCCTAAATCAAAATAGAATTGAATAAGATCCAATTTCATACCGTTAGATTGTTTTTTAGTTTTCATTTGCCGACGTTCGAGGTGCCGCAGTGGAGGCTTCCAGTGGCCGGCGTTCGAGCTTCCAATCGAAAGATTAAAGCAATGATACCCACCAAAATTCAATAAGTAATCATCAAAACCAAGCATTACCCACAAAAAATTCGTTCCTATCAGTTTTGTTTAATTTGTTTGTGAAATCAGCGGTGAGATATTGAACGGAAAATGTGAGGAGAGAGAGATTGTGAAGAGAGAGAGATTGTGAAGAGAGAGAGAAGCGTAGGGAGGAAAAGAATTTCGCGTTTCAAGTGGGTTTTGTTATGACCCGTTTACGACCCGTTCAGACCCACTTAACTTGTAAGTTGGGCTGACCCATAAAAACCCGCCCAATTAAATTGTTAAATGGCAAATACCCACTGGGATGCGGGTCGGGTCCAAACTTTTTTGATGGATTGTATTAGCCATTTCTACCTGATTCCTTTATTTTATTTTTACATAAGTATGCCTGATTTCTTTTTTTTGAAATTAATATCGCAACAGCGATACTAAACTCCAACAAACAGTCAACATTGGGTGGAAAAGAGCCAACCCAAAATCTAATATCTACGTCCTACGGTTGCACATGTGCAAGCTCATGAGCGACTCGATTACCTTCTCTATAAGTAAAGGACCAAATAACACTACTCAAAACAAGCTTGAGCTCAAGAATATCTTCGACAAGTAAATCAACTATACTAGACTCCCTACTACTAGAATTCAAAGCATTAAAAATAGTGATATTATCCATCTCCATGATCACATGTTGAAAACCATGATTTTGTGCTACCTGCAGCCCCAATAACACGGCTTTGGCCTCTGCAAAAAGAACCTCCCAATTCTCTATAAAATTCAAAGTAGCTCCCACAAGTGGTTCACCTCTAGTGTTCCTGCATATGATTCCCACACTTGACCCTGCATCTCCAATTTTACCAGCATCTACATTGACTTTGATTATCCCTTCTGGTGGCTTCTCCCACAAACAAAGACGCCTGCTGTTAACCTTCGTCTTCGGTTGATGCAGTGCACTAATTTCAGCCAGCAATCTGTCAACTGACGAAACCACTTCCATTGGCGTTCGAACCAAGCCCTCAAAAATTCTACGATTTCTTGCTTGCCAAATCGCCCATGTAAGAGTACAAAAGCGCTCAAAATCAGGCCCAGTTACGCGTTCCTTCACCTCATGCACCCAATCAAACACGTTCCTACCTCCCGTACCCAGAATATCGAGCAAACCACTCTCCTCCCAGATAGCTTCAGCTAAGACACAGTCTCTGAGCGCGTGCAGGCCGCTTTCCTCTCTCCCCGGGCAGCAAGCACACTCCGCCTGAATAGCAGGGATGCGTTTGTTCAACCCGAGTTTCGTGGGTAAAGCCTCATTACATGCTCGCCACATAAACATCTTAGTACGAGGCTGGACACTACAACTCCATATTTTGTTCCATACTGACCTGTCCGTGACAGACGCAGAAGCTTGTGACTCTGCTTGTTGTGCATCCATGATCCCATGATACGCGCTACGAACCGAATAATGCCCTTTTTTTTCCCAACTCCAGAAAATGGTATCATCTGGAAGACGAGAGCTGAGAGGGATTGCTAAGATTTTATTCCATTCGAATGGTAGAAAAAAAGACTGAATATCACCAACCTTCCAACACTGTTGTTCCTCATTGATCAAATCAGCTACCTTCAAGTTGAGATCATGAGGGCCTCTCGGAGAAATAATATGATGGGAGCCTGCGGAATAAATCCAAGGGTCCTTCCACACCTTAATACTTCTTCCATTCCCTACCCTCCAGCACATTCCTTTTCTTACCACCCACAAAGCTTCCTTAATACCCTTCCATGAACAGCTAGGATTGCGACCCATGGAAGCAGACATCGGGTCACCATGCGTGTAGTACTTAGCTCTCAGCATATCACCTAAAAGCCCGCCTTCTCCTTTAACTAGTCGCCATGCTTGCTTGCCCAATAGGGCCCAGGTAAACATTTTTAAGTCTCGGAAGTCAATACCACCTCTATTCTTCGGTCTGCATAATTTCAGCCAAGATAACCAATGAATTTTCCTCTCGTCTTTCTTTTGCCCCCAAAAAAATTGTGATACCATAGAACGAACGTCATTGCAGAAACTAGCTGGCAAACTGAACACACTCATTGCATAGGTAGAGATTGATTGGGTCACTGCTTTTATCATCACCTCTCTGCACGCCTTAGATAGTAGCAAGCCTTTCCACCCTTGAAGCCTTTTCCATAGTCTTTCCTTCAACGGCCCATAAATTTCTTTTTTAGAGCGACCTACCACAGTAGGTAACCCCAAATAACGATTGTGATAATCAACTTCCTCAACTCCCAGTACCCCGCGCACACAAGCACGAACTTAACTGCTAACACCTTTACTAAACCAAACACTAGATTTCTCATAACTCACTCTTTGTCCCGAAGCTCCCTCTTATAAATTCAACAAATCCTTCACCCTCCTCGCAGCGACCTCAGAAGCTCTCGAAAATAAGAGACTATCGTCTGCAAAAAATAGGTGTGTGATTGAAGGAGCACCCTCACAGATGCGCACACCCTTAATGGAATTATTTTCTTCCGCCTTCCGAATGAGACCTGACAACACTTCAGCACACAAAAGAAATAAATATAGTGAGATCGGATCACCCTGGCGAAGGCCTCTACTAGGAGTAAAGACCTCCGTTGGGCGCCCATTAATAAGTACTGAGAAAGAGATCGAGCGGACACAGAGCATAACTCTGCTAATCCACCCATCATCGAACCCAAATCTCCGCAACACATTCTCCAAAAAAATTCCACTCAATTCTATCGTATGCCTTTGCCATATCCAGTTTTAGAGCAAACGAACCCGTCCTTGATACATCATTTTTCATAAAGTGGCAGGTTTCCAGAGCCATTAAAATATTGACAGTAATAAGGCGGCCTAAAGTGAATGCGCTCTGATTTAAGGAAATAATATCTGGGAGAATCTCCCTCAACCTGTTCGCCAACACCTTCAAAATCAGCTTGTAGAGCACATTACACAAACTAATGGGACGGAAATCCGTAATCACTTCTGGGTTATTTTTCTTCGGAATGAGGACAATATATGTATGATTCAATTCCTCTGACATGTTACCCCCATTTAAAAATTGGAGAACAAGATTTGTCACAGCCCCACCTACAATATTCCTGTAGTGCTGATAAAAAAGCGGACACATACCATCTGGGCCGGGTGCCTTAATCGGGTGCATTTGACTCAAGGCAATCTGAATTTCTTCCCTTGTGTACTCCCGCTGAAAACCCACATTCATCTCATCTGTCACCTTTCTGTCTATCCCATTCAAAGCCAAACCCACATTGCACTGGGTATGTGACGTAAACAAGGATGTAAACTAATCCTTGGCCATTCTCCCCACAGCTGCATCACCACTCAACACCTCACCTTGATCACCTTTTAGTGATTTAATCATATTCCTTTGCTTCCTGCTCGAAGCTCGACGGTGGAAAAATCCCGTGTTACGGTCTCCCGCCTCAAGCCACAGCACACGTGATCTTTGGCGCCAATACATCTCCTCTTCTCTAACTAAATTCTCAATATCACGAATTATCCGTCTCCTCTCCTCGATTTGTTGTGCTGACAACCCGCCTCTATTCAACTGTTTCAATTTCTTCCTCTTGCGCCGCAGTTCTCTAAATATTGCACCAAACTCACTTTCACTCCACGTCTCTAGCTCAGCAGCACACCATTTTGTTTTCTCCAAAGCTGTAGGTCAACTCAGCACCCATGCCTCACGAATTATGCCTTCGCACTGGTCATTGTCAGTCCAAAGCTGTTCAAACCTGAACTCCTTTGGATCCCTTCTTGTATGTCTCTCGCCCTCCAGTATTAGTTTAATAGGTGCATGATCAGAAATTTCTCGCTCAAGATGGATAAGCTTTGCATGAGGGAAGACATCCATCCAAGCGTCTATCGCTAACGCTCGATCGAGGCGACTTTGAACATTGAGAATACCTTCACGCCCATTGTCATAAGTAAAAAGATAACCCAAGTACCTCACATTTCTAAGACCACATTTATCTACTGCATCCCTGAAATTTTTCATTTGTCTCTCAGCTCTAGTATTTCTCCCAAGCACTTCATCAGAAAATAAAACCTCATTAAAGTCACCAATACACAGCCACGGATCATTATGTTGCCCAGCTAGCAAACTCAATAATCCCCAAGATAAGTGTCGATTTGGAATTTTGGGCCATCAATAAAAACCAGTCATTCTCCATACACCAGTACCCAAGCCGCTCTCCACTCTAACATCAATGTGATGACTAGATTGTGATAACAAGGATACCACAACCTCCTTTTTCCATAATAGAGCCAATCCACCAGAGCGCCCAGCACTATCGACAAAAACACCGTAATACTCTCGTAATTTCTCCAAAATAGGAGCCATTTTACGTCCGCTAAGTTTGGTTTCACTTAAAAAAAAGCACGGACGGGGCCTCACTTCGCACAAGGTTGCGAAGTAAAGAAACTGCCCGGGGGTTGCCCCGCCCCCGACAGTTCAAACTTAAGACACTCATTGCATTTGGCGGGCCCAGTCATCACCGGACTCCGCCTTACTCCCCAGTAAAGAGTTGGAAACCGCATGAGCCTTCTTCGTATTTTGACCTTATATATTAATGATCATCATATCAGCCTCGTTAGTATCTCTGTCTCTTTTCGAGCTCCCAGACATGCTCATTCTCTTACCCACACCCACCTTGCTGCCAGCATCTCTCCCTTATCTTGCTTTCTTTCTCCACTTTCGAACATTACCACACCCCTTCTCTTCCTTTCCAACATTGAACAACACACTGCTCTCACCATTTCCTTCACACCCCACCTCCAAACTGTCACAAATAGAGAGCCTGTCAATAGACGGAACAGGCTCTTTATCCTTTGTTATTTCTTGTCCCTCCAACACTACCTTACTACCCCCCTCACCACACTCCCCACTATTAATTTTTTTTCTTCCCTCCACTTCCTCACCCTTATCTACTTTACTGACCGTAGCATATTCCACCACACCTTCAGCACCTACATCTTGCTCTACTATCTCCTTCTCCCCACTACTCCCTTTTTCATTCAATATTCCCTCACTCCTCATCTCCTCCACACTAGTCTCAATACCCACAGCATGAGCTTTCTGAAAAGAAGCTAGCAATGGAGTTTTTGCTTGCTTAATTTCAGGAAAACGCAAGATACGTTTGCAATTGGGCTCTGGCTGTTTTGCTAGCTCAGCAAAGAACCTCCTTTCTTTCTCCCGATCTGCCGCAGACTGTCTACGTGCCATTTTGTTTGGAGTTGCACGTAACCACGACCCATACTGGAGTCCATGCACTTTTAGATCCTCCTCCCCAAAGCTCTCGCATTCTTTGTCAAGGTGACCGATCATCCCACAAGCATAGCAATAATTCGAAAGGAATTTGTACTTAAAAGGGATCCATACCTCACCAATATCCTCAAACAACATCTTCATTCCCCTCTTTAAGGGCTTCAAATATCCACCACGACCCTGATATACATTGCCTTGTCCTAGCCAAAATCCACGGAGGGATCGTACTCCACAAACTGAAATATATGGTCCTCAATGAGTTTTGCAGTTTCATCATCACGTACCCTAAAAGGAACATCCAAGGCTTTTACCCAAAATTTTGCCCTATCAAAGACTATATCATCTGGTTTTTGCTCTCCTTTAATTTCTTTGAGAGCAAGTAAATGGTTATCAAAATTCCACGGTTCATTATCAAGGACAAATTGACGATCAACATCACTCATGAATTGAAAGATGAAAGTTTTAGTATCCAACTCTACAAACTGAAATATATGGTCCTCAATGAGTTTTGCAGTTTCATCATCACGTACCCTAAAAGGAACATCCAAGGCTTTTACCCAAAATTTTGCCCTATCAAAGACTATATCATCTGGTTTTTGCTCTCCTTTAATTTCTTTGAGAGCAAGTAAATGGTTATCAAAATTCCACGGTTCATTATCAAGGACAAATTGACGATCAACATCACTCATGAATTGAAAGATGAAAGTTTTAGTATCCAACTCTTTAATAACTAAGCCTTTACTTACTTTCCATATTTTCTCCATAGTCTCCTTGAACGCCCTGATGTTGAATGGCCTTTGGGTCATTAGTCGCCCCGCAAGGCTCAAAGAGATTCTTCTATCAGTCACCGCCACCTTCTTCCCCCTTGCCACCACCACTGTCTCCTCGTCCGCCGTCAACCGAAGATTTGCATAGTCCTTTGCAAAAGATTCTGCCATAATTGCAGAAACCCTAGATCTAGGAACAGAACAGAACAGGCACCAAAACCTAGAAATAAAATATCTCCAGGGGGCACAAAAAGAGGAGAGATAGGCTCTTCCAAAATCACCAAGGAATTGGCGTTAAAATCCTCACGGAGAGGTTGGGATCTGACACTTGCAGTTAAAGCTCTCACAAAAACGCTCAGGCTAAGGCTTCCTCGGGAGAGACGCGAGGTTTTTTTTTGTATGACAACTTTGTTAAGTATGCCTGATTTCTATTTTGATTTTCTGAAACTCAGTAAACTCCACAGCAACTTAACCAATTCAAATTCTATGCAGTTGATAATAATTTAATTCAATAGAATTCCAATCAAATTTAATCATATCAGAATCTAAGTCGTTACCAACAATTTGAACAATATATACTTCAGCTTAACACTTCAAGAAGAATTCAAGCACTTCAAAATTCCAAGAACAATTGAACAATTGGGCATATCTTTTTTTCGAAATACATAGCGTAACTCAAACAATAGACAATCTGAAATTCACGAAGGAAAAAAACTCTTTCAACATGTATTGTAAACAAATTCAACAACATTTTAACAAGTACTAAGCAATAAGGAGAAAAATTAGAGAAACTAAACTTAGAATATAGAAAAATCAGCAAAAATCAAACCAAACCCTAGCCTAACCTAACCTAACTTTATATTAATTTCAATTACTAGAAGCGAAAAACAAAACATGAATTTGAAAAAAAAAAACTAGAAAAATAAATATTACCTCAGTGTTGGCGAGTTACACTGATTAGCAGCCACGGGCAAAGTTGGAGGCGAGTGTTGCTTGAAGAGGAAGAAGGTGAATAAGAAGAGAGAGTGTGGGGAAGGCTTGGCTGCCTGGGAACCTGTATTTAGTAGGTGGCGGTGGTGAGATGGAGAAAGTGGTGGCAGCGAACGGTGGCGGTGGTGATATGGTGGTAGTGGTGGCGGCGAACGGTGGTGGCGGTGGTGGTGGGGAACGGTGGTGGTGGTGGTGGTGCTGTTTGCGGCGGTGGGAGGTGGGGGTCGTTTGGGTGATGAGTGAAAATTGAAATAGAGTGTGAGGAGATAGAACGTTGGGCCTTGGAGGGTGGGTTTTACTGGGAATAAAAATCACGATTATGCTGTATGATGACCTCTTTTTTCACTTTTTCTTTTTCTTCTCTTTTTGAGGTGAGTTCCATAGCTCTTCTTTTTTTATTAGCTAATGTTGGTGATTGGTAATGTGAGATAATGAAGACTTGCATTATATTTAGGATATTTACGTGGTGTATTTATGAAAATATTGTTAAATTATTATTTTAAATAAATATTTATATTAAAATTTTGACATATTCGTATCCTAGGGAATTTAAAGGTTCAATATTCTGTATATGTATCTGCACTTGTATCAATAATTGTATACGTACTTCTAAACTAAATTGAACACCATTAAACTTATTGAAACCCGCTTTCTATGTGAAAAATGTATGTTTCTGAACTGAATATCACTGAACTGACATAAAACCAATACTGAACTGAACTAAACTGGTCGATTAAACACACACCCAATGTTTTTGAGCGTTTTAAAACTAGGCCCTTGTATGATCGTCACATCTCGATTTTGGTAAGAGTCGGCCATGTAGCCAAGCATGTATATGAGCTCAAGTTAGCATAGGAATCCAAGTAGCACATTTGCGAAGCCTTACAATACCTTTGTAAATTGTAAGCATACGGTTGGAGCTGCCCAACATAACCTTAATTATTAGCGACCAGCTAGCCTAATAATATGAGTATTACTTCATTACATATGGATAGTGGTCGGAGTTAAAGATGGCTTCGTGCCGTGCTCGGGCACGTGCTTCCTTTGTGCCCGTACTGAGTAAAAAACGTGTTCGATCGTGTCGTGTGTCGTGTCTCGTGCTAACCGTGTCCAATGTCATCTGATCTAGTCGGAGTACTAGGGAGGAATGTTGTACGGAGATGATCAAGTGCCCTTGGATCCGGCTAGAAGGTAGGCACGTAAAGGCAGTTGATCGAGTTTATACGGCCCCTATTTCACTGTAGATCTCTTGGACTTTACTTCCGTCAATCTACATGAAACACAATTAGATACGGGACGACGCATGTGAATGTTTGCTGACATTATTGTTGTTTCTCATTTAAAACGATTTCAGCATAAGCCATTACATACATAGTGAGGTACAATAAAACTATGAAAAGGTATTATCAAAGAAAATCCGGCTTTATACCTAGAGTCAAGGGGAAATTTCTAGTAGTAAAGTACACTCCTGCATATTGATGACCACTTCAAAATAAAAATAAAAATGTATTTTGATGACCGAAACCTCATAATTAAACGTCTAAACTAGCTAGTTACGTATGAGCGGGTCTAATGAGTAGGTACCGGTGTCCATAAACTTCGGTAAGTAAAAAAAATTCTTTACATTTTGTCAAAATCTAGGTTGAATTTCTCATAAAATCTATGAGGACGTTGTAAATAATAGACGGTGATAACTATAAGACAAATGGACATCGATATTAAAATTTGCTATATCCACCACTATAATAGAGGTTGGTTGAAGATCACAATATCAAGTAATCTCAAATAATCTAGTCTCGTATATCTTTGAGATTCAATACGAATACAACATCACTATATATATCATTTTATCGGTGCGTGTTTGGCATTTGTAGAGGTAACTATAAACTTTGTGTATAAGAACTTATAAAGTACTATGTGAGATGATGTAGGGTGTGTTCGGCAATTCGTTTTTGGGTAGTTGTTAGTGGTTTAAACTAGTCAAATTACTACCTATCCTAATTTAATGTGTTTGGTAACCCGCCTTTAGTAGTAGTTGTTAGCTGTTAGAGTAGTGTTTTACAAAAGCTAATAAAATTAGCCTTTCAACTCCAAAGGCTAGCGGTTGGAATTATTTAGTCATTCGATCTCGATTATATCCCTTTATTTTTAATAAAAAATAATAATAATATGCCCTTTGATGTCATTTTACATCAATCAACTAACCAAACCGCTAACTTTACCGAACACTCAACCAAGTAAACAGCTAACAGTTACGTATCGTTCATGACAGCTAATAGCTAGCTCAACAGCTAACCACTAATAAAACAGCTAAGACTACAGCTACAGCTAAGTATTGCCGAACAGACCCGTAGACATGTAGCACATACATGAGAGATTAACTGAGAAGACAATATCCCGAAAACCAATCTATTTTAACCAAATGCAATGGATGTATTATGGCCAATTGTATTAGAAAAACATAAATAATATGTCAGGAAAACCGTAAAAAACAATTATCCTGTAAGCCACAAAGTAATGGTCGTAGTAACTTGGAATTTAAATCAGCAGGCATGAGAAAATGCAATAGACACACTCCTCCTAATCCTAAGTTAATTAACTTACATACGTAACTGCCGCCTTAACCACTTCCTTTTCCACGCCAATTTCAATCCCCTCATTCTCACTCTCTCTCTCTCTCTCTCTCTCTCTCTCTCTCTCATTCTAAGAATGCACTACATCATCATCAATCAAATGGGTATATATATACATAGAGAGAGAGAGTATGATGAATAGTACGTATGATCAACAAAAACCTTATAAGAGAAAAAGTAAGAATAAGAAGAAATTAAATATGGGAGATGGGAAATTTAGGGTGTTGATTTTGGTTGTATTTGCGGTAATTTTTCAAGGAATAATAGAAGTAGTAGGATTATCACGAAGTGATTATGGGGATGCATTAACGAAGAGCATATTGTTCTTTGAAGGTCAACGTTCAGGGAAGTTACCATCATCTCAACGTATGACTTGGCGTAAGGATTCTGGCCTTCAAGATGGTCTTCAAATGGGTGTGAGTCTTTTCATTTTCTATATCTTTCACTTTCTATCTACCGGTCCTTTTATATCAATCTATAGAGTGAGTTTTAATTTAATTTCGGGATAGTGAAAAGTCCACAAAAATTTTGTTTAGATAGACAACCTTGGGAGACTATAATTATATTTATATACACATTTGTCGAACATCCTAGTTGGGTTACATGATGTAAGAATTTATATAAGTTCGTTGTAAGAATTTATATAAGTTCGTTGACTAGATAGGCTTCATGTATACACTACTACGAAAAGAAGTTCAAATAGCAACGATATGGTATGTGTGTCAACTGTCAATTACAACCTCGAAGAGAATAGGTTGCTCACACCTTTCGTACTTCAATTTCCTCCCTAATTTATATGGGTGTACGTGCGTAATATCTTTGTGTTGAGGCTTTTTTTTTTTCCTCGTCCTTTTGTAATTGGGAGGGGGTGTAAAAAGAAAAATGATAGATGAATTAGTAACGGAGAGAGTATTACAGAATTTGTACAACTTTAAAAACGATACCTTAACAATTCATACAATAATTTGCCACATGAACAGGTTGATTTGGTAGGAGGGTATTACGACGCAGGGGACAATGTAAAATTCAACTTCCCAATGGCATTCACTACAACAATGCTAGCTTGGAGTGTGATTGAATTTCGCCAGTTTATGGGATCTGATCTCCCACATGCCCTTGAAGCAATCCAATGGGCAACTGATTACTTCCTAAAATGCACAAGTGTACCAGGTTTCGTCTTTGTTCAAGTTGGAGAGGCCTATGCTGATCATAATTGTTGGGAAAGGCCAGAGGACATGGACACCCCTCGGACACCATTCGCGGTTAGTAGAGACTTCCCTGGATCGGAAGTTTCCGGTGAGATTTCTGCTGCATTGGCCGCGGCTTCTATTGCGTTGAGGGCTTCTGATCGAATATATTCAGCACGACTTCTGAGTCGAGCAAAAAGGGTATGAATCTTGATTAAACTCTCTTATGAGACGTGATACTTGTGAGCAAAAAAGTGTTTGGTCTAATGTTAACTCTTTCACATGTTTGAATCAGTTTTTCGACTTTGCAGATAAATATCGTGGCTCTTACAATGATACTCTAGGACCTTGGGTCTGTTCTTTCTACTGTGACTTCAGTGGCTATCAGGTAAAATTTTGGAGCAATATAATCTTACAGTACTTAACTAATCGAAAACCTCAACATACATCATGCAGATCTCATAAGTGTTGAAAGAGCTTTGACAGGACGAATTGTTGTGGGCAGCGGCTTGGATACACAAGGCAACAAAAATACCTTACTACTTGAATTATGTTCGGAATAATATCCACATCTTGGATTCTCCTTCTAATGGAGGTAGTTTTGCAGAATTAGGTTGGGACTCTAAGCATGCGGGTATCAAACGTTCTAGTTTCTAAGGCAAGTGCTAACTAATATAATGTTTCTTCGATTTCATGTGTATTTTAAAGGGTTGGTCATACTATTTCAATAAAGTCGCCCCCAAGGTATATAGCGCAGTAGTAAAAGACAAATCTATAAGGGTACGTAGTACTAAGGGCGTCATTGTCCCAAGTTTGATTCCTGATTGTTGCGTCGCACATCTCGCAACTAACTCCTCCATAAGGATCTAAGCCAGAATTTCTGGGGACGCTCATAGGAAACGGAATCTCTTTTTTACTTCAATAAAGTCTCACCTTAAAACATCCACTACATTTTGGTATGCCTCAAATTTTTTTTTTTTCCTTTGCTTAACTATTCTCAAGGTTTTTTTTTTTTTTTTTTTGGCAGTTGGTGTTTGCTAACGTTGTTGAGCCTAATCTATTTACCCAAAACGCTGACAAATTCGTTTGCTCGGTGTTGCCAGAATCCCCAACCAGATTGGTTTCATATTCTCCAGGTAGCTTATCCACTTTTAATTCTTGTGAACATTTCATGAAGCTTAATTGATTGCATTTGGTCACATATACCCTCATAAGTATTCATGAAGCTTAATTGATTGCATTTGGTCATATAGACAATTGGGAATTAAAGCAAGAGTACCAATTTTCCAAATGGCAAAGGGAGTGATTTTTCGATACCCATTTGACTATTCAGCCACTTATATTTTACATAAAAACTTGTATAAGACTGTTGTACTATAACTTTTGGTAAAACGATGATCACTTTCTAGTGAAACAAGTGTTATTGTGTTACTGCTCATAATTTTTCAGGTGGACTTCTATTCAAACCAGAAGGAAGTAATTTACAACACTCGACAGCTATGTCATTTCTATTATTGGTTTATGCGCGTTACTCATCCCGCTCGAAGAGGGTAATTCATTGTGGAAACATCGTTGCCAATCATTCAAGACTTGTGCAAGTTGCCAAAAGTCAGGTTTGTACATACAAATGCATACATTTGGTAATTGTTAGTTAAACCTTAATACTAAAACATGGGCCGGCCCTAAAACACGTATGACTAATAATGCAGGTTAAATATATACTGGGAGAAAATCCAGAAAATATGTCATACATTGGGATATGGCAAAAAGTTTCCTCAAAAGATACATCATCGAGGCTCATCGTTACCTTCTATTAATCAACATCCTCAGCGCATAGAGTGTCAAGGAGGAACTAACTACTTCTTTAGTAGTAGCCCAAATCCTAATGTTCTTGTAGGTGCTGTTGTTGGTGGACCTGATATACATGACCAATATGATGATTCTAGAGCAGATTTTCCTCACTCTGAACCAACTACTTACATTAATGCTCCTCTTGTAGGTCTATTAGCTTTCTTTAAAGCACATTGATCAATTTTTTTTTTTTTCATGCATGCTCCGTAATTCTTATTCTTTTCCTTTTCGTCTTGTTTCTCTAGATTTTGTGTTTTCTTGATATGTTATTCGGAGTAACACTGAAAAAATTGTATTATATCGTGTTCTCACAGTGATGATTGCATTGTGAAAGATGAATTGAAGACCAAGTGCAAGATTGAATGCATTGCCTTCTTTGAGGACATCCATTTTTTTCGATTCGTTGGAATTATTGACATCTTAGTTCTTACATGGCTAAACATGAGCCCCCTCCCCAAAAAAGATAAAAAATTTATCCCTCACTCAAAATCTTACACCCACCACCATCTCCATCTCTCATTTTAGCATTTAATCCACCTAATCGCGCTAATCCGCTATCTAAAGCACACTTAGCTAGCCGTCTAAAAACAACAACTAGCTTAAAATTGTACTTGATGTTAACCCAAATTGGGAAAACAATTGGTTTCACCAACAACCATCACCTATAATCTTTTGTTCTGTAATACTGATAATAGCTAGTTTAACACCTAACCACTAATAAAACAGCTAATATAGTACAGCTAATGTATTCACTTTCAAGTGATCACTTCTCAGTTCTATCCCACTAAATGTATGTTAAAGAATACGAAAAACTGAGCTTGCAATTTTCTTAGTTTTTACAAAAAGAAAAATAGGAGTAATGTTTTAACATTACAATAAAAAAATCAATATTAACTCTTTTGTTTTTCATTAGCAAGTCTCGTGGGAGCCTACTCTTAGATAAATGGTAACTATTTAGAAATGTAGGAGTCGTATTTATTATGAGCGGTGATTATTATTTCAACAAAAAATGACCATTGTGTCACTAAAAGTTCACAAAAACTTGTTTAAGATGGTTTTTATATGTAACTTTTGGTGAGACGAGGGTCACTTTTTAATTGAAGAAGGGTCACTGCTCATAATAAGCTTTGATGCACGAATACCTGGGCTGAGTCAAGTATCCCGTACTGGATACATATCGAATACGGATACCGCCCGAATACGCCCTGGATACGGCTAAAAACGAATCGGATACGTACTCTTGAAGTATCCTATTTTTTTGAATTAATTTAAATGCTGAAATAATTAGGATATGACTAGGATACTGGGTGGATACGTGCGGAATACGGCTACAATAAATTGATCCACAAATTTATTTTGAAAACTTTTTTTTACATTTTTTTAATTTAAAATATTACTATCTTAATTTAACTACTAGCTAGCCTAAAAAATCAAAATAACATTTCAATTTTCATTTCATTTACCAAAATCACCCACCCAAACCCACCCAAACCCTAACGGGCGCTTCTATTTTGCTGCACAGGAGGGTGCAGCACATTTTCTCAGCCCTTAGATGTGTGTTTTGATCTCAGCCCTTTATTTTATTTGTTGCTTTTTAACTTACTACTTACAAGCTTACTCCAGACCAAGTTATTCTTATTTGTCAATATGGTCCACCAAATAAATTGACTGGTTTACCAAATAAAACTAATGGTCCATCAAAAGTTCACCTAGTACACCAATTCACCACACTATTACTTCATTATATCATCTACCCAATTATAAAAAACTATCACTTACTCCATGTAAGTCATATATTCAATCTCAGGATTATTTCATTTGTTTTGGTTGACCAACTGATTTTTTTGGTGCACCAGCCGATATGCGGAATTGCTCCATATCATCGGTTTATACTCCATCTCAACAATGAAATACACCATTTCATTATACTTTTACTTCGCCTTACCATCTACCCAATTATAAAAAACTATCACTTACTTCCATGTAAGTCAAATATTCAATCTAAGGATTATTTCATTCGTTTTGGTCGACCAACTAATATTTTTGGTGCACCAGCGTATATGCTAAAATACTCCATATCATCGGTTTCTACTCCACCCAACAATGAAATACACCGTTTCATCATACTTTTACTTCGCCTTACCATTTACCCGATAACAAAAAATTATCAGTTACTCCATGTCTCCAAATTATTTACTCCAGTTCATCATGAAAATACACCTTATAGGCAAGTTTGTACTCCAAATTACAAGGCATATTTTCAATTTCAAAACTATTTCATTTGTTTTGATTGTATTGGTGGACTAACTGATTTTTGGTGCACCAATTGAGTTTTTTGGTGCATCAATTGAATTTTTTCTTTCCACTTTTTTTTGTTTTCGGTTAACAAAATCGGCTATTACCCTTTAATATAGAAAGAGAATGTGTTACACACGTTAAATTAATGCACAGGACGCTCCTGTGCATGATAACAGAATTGGCCAAACCCTAACCCTCTTTCTCTCTCCCTCCTGCTCCGATCTGAGCTCAACCACCGAGCCACCACCAAGCTCCCGACGGCCACGAGCCCACGACAACACAGAGTCGGCGAGGCCAAGCACCAAGCGAGCTCCTGCGACTCCGCGACAGCACTACCGAGCACCACCGAGCACGGCGTCCAGCTCAGATCGAGCGACAGCAACCGAGCCACCATCGATTCAGCCGGTAAGTCCTCCTCCCTTCCATCTCACTTTGATCTTTATAATTTTGGTTTTTCAATTTTCAGACAAACATAATTTTGGGCTTTGCTTATTAGTTATTGCTTTTTGAGTTTATATTCTTCTTCTTCTTCTTCTTCTTCTTTTTTTTTTTTTTTTTTTTTTTTTTTTTTCTGTTTTAGTTTATATTCTGCTTAGTTAGTTATTTAATTGCTTAATTGACTGTTTGCTTTCTGTATTCTTTCCATACTTTTCTGTTTGCTTGATTGCTTCCTGTTTTGCTACCTTATTTTTCCAGGTGCTTGAATTGTTGTAAATTGGTTGAAATATGGATGGTAGTAGTAGTTCTGGTGGGAGATTTCAAAGTGGCTCAGCATCATGTAATAATAATGTTACCAGTGAAGAAATGAAATTATATCCTTTGTGGCAATTTGTGAAAAGGGGTGAAAGAACATCAATAACAGGGAGTGGTAATTGTATTTGGGAATGCTCATTTTGTAAAATCACTAAGAAAAGTTCTTATACTAGAATCCGTGCTCACTTATGAAAGAGAAGGGACAAGGCATTGCGCTGCTTGTGCGAAAGTTTCTACCAGAAAAATTGCAACCTTTAGGAAACTAGAGGATGAAAGTGAATTGTATAAGAAATCTTGTGTTGAAAAGAGACCTCCATTACCAAACCAAACAGTCACTCATTCTAGTTCATATCAATCTAGTGTCCCTCCACCCCCTTCAAGTGGATTTTTTGGGAATTTGAAAAAAAGAAAAAGTGACAAAACCAACTCCATTTCTGATGCTTTTGATATTCATAATCGTAATCAATTTGATGCAAAGATTGCTAGGATGTTTTACACTGGAGGATTAGCCTTTAACCTTGTTAGAAACCCATACTATGTTGATTCTTACACCTTTGCTGCTGAGCATAATCTGTCTGGTTATGTACCACCTGGTTATAATAGGCTAAGAACCACTTTACTCCAACAAAAGGAAAATGTTGAGAACTTTAGAAGATATTGGATGTCTTGAGATGGCAGAATTATCTCTTGATGAGCCGGAGTTAGAGAATGAAATCATAAGGGACGATTTTGTGAACTTTGGGTTGTATAGTTGTGAAGTTTGATTCTTTTTTTGTTTGAGTTGTAACTTGTGTAAGACTATAAGTGTAAAACCGTTGTTTTGTAAGACTTTAATGTTTGCTTATGTTGATGGTTAAGACTATATGGTTTTGTTGTGTTGATGTGGTATTTTCTAAAAAGTTTGTTTCCCCCCCCTCCTTTTTTTAATATATTATTATATTATATAGTGCCGTATCCGTATCCGAAATTTTTTGAAATTGCAGTATCCCGTATCCATATCCGTACCCGTACTCGTATCCGTGTCCATACAACCTAGATAATAAGTGACCACTAGATTGCCAAAAAAAAAAAAACTCAACATACCAGTCTTGAGAGTTGAGACTCTTGACTGTCGAGTGTCGACTACTATTACGAAGTGTAAAACGGTGTGGATTTTGCATCTCACCTGACCTCAGACGGAACGGACGGAATTTACAGGAGAGAGAGAGAGAATGCAGCAGAGGAGATCGGCCTCAGGGAGGCCATCGGGAACTGATGGCTCCGATTACTCCTATCGCATGGTCGTCGATTCAAGTATGCTTTTCATTTTCTTATTTCTTATGTGACCTTCATTGTCAATATTTACCATTTTTCTGACAAATTTGTATGCTTTTATTTGAAATTCAACAATCATAACTCATAAGGGTACACAAAAGTCGCCAAATCCAAGTCTCTTCTTTCTCGTCTCTTCTTCGTTCAGGTATCATTGCTCCCAAGTCTCCTTTTTTTTTCAATTAAGCTTCCAAATTATGATTTTACTTTAGTTTGTATTTTTTAATGTCCCAAAAATGAGAGAAATGAAGAAGAACAAGAATAGGGGGGAAAGGAAAAGCTTCATAATTCAAATTAATGGTTTTATGGTGTGTGCTTCTTTGTGTTAAGACCCAATCAGGGTCATTGTGGGATTCAATTTACAGTACCTGTAACTTCTATTTTGTGGGTTCACTTGGCTAGGGCCCTGATGTGAATTGGTCTTTTTTGTAGTTCATGCCCATCTAATGGTTTAACTAGACCCTCCTCTCTTAAAAAGGAGTCATGCTAAATTATGAACTGATCATATTTGAAGATTTAATTGGCTGGTGGCTTGATCGAAAAATAGAAGCAGTAAGTTGTGTTTCTATCACCAAAATGACATGGGAGATCATTTGTTTGAGTTTAATCTTAGTTGGTACCATATAAAGGCCTCTAGTTTTGGGCATATGGTTCAAGGAATTTCCTGGCAACAGATTCCTCAAGTCAAGATTTTAGGAGTTGTTTGGCGGCTCCACTACTTAAGTTATTGTACTATAAGCAGAGTATGGCTCCAATCAAATGAGGATGACACACTTCATTTCTTTATGTATATGCACCTCTTTCAAACTCTTATTCTTTGCCCCTGAAGCTCTTCAGCTATTACAATTTCATTTCTTAGAATGGGGTTGTTTTTTGTAATGTACTCCCTCCATCTGGAAATAATAATCACTCTTCCATGTTCAGAAATTGTAATCACATTCCTAAAATGGTATCTAATTGTGGTTGCATGTTCACCATTACCCTCACATAATCTTGTAGCCACACAGCTAGTAACAAAAGAGACACTGGAAAAGTCGTACTTTGAGCTCATCACTGAGACACCATGGATGCATGCTCCACCGAAAGGCTTTATTGGCCATCGTTGTTGGCAGTATGGGCATGTATGTAGGGGA
Source organism: Tetragonia tetragonoides (assembly GCA_038025085.1). Taxonomy (NCBI): domain Eukaryota; kingdom Viridiplantae; phylum Streptophyta; class Magnoliopsida; order Caryophyllales; family Aizoaceae; genus Tetragonia; species Tetragonia tetragonoides. The sequence continues at coordinate 13,143,500 of CM076144.1, read as the reverse complement.
AAATAATAGTAATTTTTTATAGTTGTCCAAGCTTTTGGAGCTAGTAGCTCCTGTTTTATTTTTTATTGTTCAAGCATCAGCTAGTAGGATCAAAAAGTATTCTCAGTGTCAGCTTAGTTATGCCTTTGGGTTGTTTAATGATTCATTTGTTGAGAAGTTCATGATGTTGAAACCTTGAAATTGATATTATATCTCTGTCAATTGGACTTTTTGCTCATTTCCTCTAACCTGATTTTCTCTGTCTCACAGGGGCTCAACGTATTGGCCAGCGTTCTTCTAATATTGATACCAGTTGTAAAGGGAGAAGGTCCTAATGTGCTTGCCCATTCATCAGTAGTTGTCAGTTTTCTGTCACTTTTAATTGGTGAATCAGGTCAATGACTTATTTCTTATTGTTCAAGAAATTGTGTTTATGCTTTATTTGTCCCGTCCATTGCTGATTCCATGCATATTTTGTCTGATTGATATTGTAATGTTATAAAGGCCGGAGATATAGTCGAACAACAATTTTGAAGATATACTTGATCTTATCATCTGTTGCAACACTTCTCTCAATTGCTGGTGCAATGAAGAGGGATCTTCTATCGGAGGTACATAGCCTTTGTTCTGAGGAATTCATTAGTTTGATATGGTCACAAACTATCTCTTGATTCTTGTACCAAACATTAGCGTATCTTAACATGACTCCTCATATACTGACAATAGTTTTTCGAGACGACCTTTGCTATTTCTTTAAGCTTTTTTGTAGAACAAAGAGGAGAGTGGTGAGTGTTTTCTATGGGTGTCTGAGATTCCTCACTGCTGCTTCAGATTGGAAACGGGCTTTGGTCTTTTCTCATCTGTTTTTTTTAGATAACACGGGTGTCCAAGCTGCTCTTTTCTCAACTATATTTAGGCACATATAGATGGGGGCTTTGGGTGGGCTTGATATGTATCAGGATTCAGGACAGTTACTCATAACTTATTCATCCGTATGCTTTGTGGCCTTTTCCCCCCATGTTTTGATGATGAAATGGGTCTCACATAGAGGAGGTTTCTCCATGTAGGCATAATAATCTTTGCTGCCTTGTGATTTCACTTGAAAGTGATTATCAAGTGGTATATATAATTGAGTCGTACCAGGCAGTGTGTCGTACGTTTATCAGAGGTGACAAATGCCAGCTTTGGTTTTGTTTTTGAACTAGTAATCCTGTACTTTTGTGCTTGAGAAGAGCAACCCAAGCTTATTTCTGATTCTGATGAAATAGAATATGTGAAGGATGCTGATGTTTAAACATCAATACCAGTATGAAAGAAATGGTTTGGGATGGGGAAGCAAGGAGGAGCGAGGATGAAGGTGCAGCTAGAGGGGTAGGCCTATTGAGTATTCTTGAGCAAAGGAAGAAATCTTTTACCTTGGAGCAAGAAGTGTTAACAATTGAACATTGCCTCTTCCTTCTTTGTTGTGAAAAGCTTAGTTTCAGTGTGCTTGTATAGCAGTGAATGGGGATTGGCTTTTTTACTGTTTCCCAATTTTGGGTTGGAAAATATCCAGCCTTAACCCATGGCTTGGGTGTGAGTAATCAACTGTAGAAGTTCAATGTTTGATTTGATTCCTGACAGCAAATTTGTAATGGAGGTGAAAGTAATGAACCTTTGTAAATGATTAGTGAAAAATGCTCGCTGATTACTAAGTGCTTTATATGAACTGGTGTGGAAAGATGTTTAGGTTAATCAGGATATGAAATGATTGGTGTACTTGAGGGGGAAAGGGATCACTATGTGAGTTAGGAATTTAGGATCGGTTTGACTTTTGTAGACTTAAGATGGGGGGGGGGGGGTTTGAGTGTTGGAATTAGGTGCTTAAGAGCATTTCTCCAAGGAAATGGTTATGATGTTTCCTGAGCCCAACACTCCGTTGTACAAAGTCTTGACGAGTAAGTATGGCCTTTGCAGAACAGTAGGGAGGGCCAGGCTAGAGCATCCACTACACATGCTTACCCGTGGAATTTCATCACTCAGGTCTCGTTTCGTTTCTTTCCTTTTAGTTAGCCATAAAGCTGGAATGGACTAGCAAACTACATTCTGGGAGGTTTTATAAGTGAGAATCACCATTTGCTGCAACATTTGTCACTCCTTCCTGTGTTTCGTTGTTGGGGTCTTGGGGAGACTGGCTTTCCTTCGTGGGATCTTCATATTTGTTGGAGCCCTTTTGTGTTCTGGATAAGGCCCTCTTATCTTCCATTGCTGACAAAAGAATGTTGAGGCGGTTTGTCAGGGTGCTTCTCTTGTAACCATTTATTGTCTTCCAATTTCTAAATGTCTTTTCTGCTTCCACTTTTTCCAGTTAGTCTCTGATAAAATACAGATTATTTACTTTAAAAGTTAAAAAAAAGGGAAAACTAGTTCTCAATTTGCGCATTAGGTTGATGAGACAAAATGCACTGGTTGCGGTTGGATATACTGGTAGTCTTGTTTTTGATTGGAGAGATACGCTAGCATCTTCTTGGTGAAATCTTGGCCACTGTGTGTGTATGGGATAGAATAGTGTTTTGAGCATCTTTGTGGGCTAAGCCTCCACGAGCATTTAGGGATCTTCCTTATGGGAGACCTAACGAAACTGGGTGTAATTGTAACTGTGTTGATATCTTCCTTTTTGACTTCTGAATCTGTCCTCCAAAAAAAGAAGGGGGAACAACAATCATCCAATGAAGTTTCATATCCTGCTTCTAACACATAGTCTTTTAGCAGTTCGCTGTCCTAGACTTGGATTCCTTCCAACAGTTGTAACTGAGCTACATTCTAATTGTTTATTAAATATACGAGTCCCCAAAGGGTTACTGGTAGTGGCATTTCCATTATGGTTATGTAGGTAACAAAACTTGAAGCAGATATAAGGGTAACCTATATGTAATGCCTTGTTTTATATTCCTTTGCCACTGCTCCACTTCCTTTTCCTCCTTTTTCCTTTTCTTGGTGAGCTGATAATCATTGTAGCTTCTCATCTATCCCAATTCCCAACTCCTTCTAACCGTTCACTTGTATGATATACAGTTATTCCCGGCCGGGGTCCCCAACAACTGGGTGGAACAAAAAGTAAAACTTTTTGAGGCTGCACATTGTTTTGTTGGTAAGTTCCCATCACTAATTTGCATCTGATTATGCACCATAAGAACAAGTCAATGGTCATTGATGTTTGGTTGAATCTTGCAGGGGTGCTGGTGCAGATTTTTGTTACAATTACCACATTATCTCTAATTCATAACATGTCTCCTCCTACACGATCATCCTGAACAGGATCCCGCATTTCGCAGATGTTAAAGATCTTTTTTGGCCTAAAGCTTGTGAGCACTAGGCACTATGATCTTTCTCTGTTTCACTTCCCTATCTTATCAATATCTGACCCTCCTTTTTCCTTCCAGTCAACAGAGGTCTATTGCATGTTGTCAAAGGCTATTTAACCCTAACATTTTTGGATACGAAAATGAAAATCGAATGTTTTTTTTGTTGTAGTGTTCTTATAGTTTATATTGTATTCTATAGCTGATTCAATTTGTCATGGAATTTTGATATACTTTCTTTATATGGATTGGAATTTTGAAATACTTGAGTCGAGCTGATTTCATAAGTTTTGGCTTTATTTCGTATTTTACATTTTAATTTTTACTTATATGTTTGAGAGAAACTGATGGTCTCAGATGAAAACGACACTTAAAAAAACGAAGGGAGTATTATGCAAAGACCATGCACTTCATACATTATCTTTTTAACAAGTACAGTAGTTCACAATATGCACAACCATCTTAAATTGCCTGATAGCCACTAATGCATGTAACACAGTACGAGCGTGTGCTCGTATTCACAAAGTAAAGCTGGATCTTAATTGATCTAGCTAGTCATGCAGTGATGCATAGCTATTGATCAAAGCCAATGCGTTGCTTGTAAGATGACAAAGATTCACAACTTTCCCTCTCACCACCGTCTTCAATTTCCCATCCATGGCCTTCCCACCAAATCCCCCCATACATGTATCCTCATCAGTCAAGGCAGCGCTCGCCCACGTTTGGATATTACTCATCATGTCCTCAAAATTCTTGTTATTTCTCATCCGATCCATCGGAGTGATGGACGTTTGAAGCTTCTTGACTGTGTCATTTAGCAGCTCCAAACAGTCCTTCATGGCACCAGCCTCCTGTGGCTGCATCCCGTGGTCTTTCGACAACCTCGACATAATGGCAGTGGTGGTCCTGGCAGTGGCTAAGGTCACTAAGAGGGCGGTATTAGCTAGCAGTTTATGGCTTGTTTGGATGTCACTTGCATGGGTTGAAAGGGAATTGTAGCAAAGGTCTGGGTAAGTTGTTGCTTTGCATGATTTCTTTATGAACTCTGTGGTGGTTGGATTGGTAGTAGTACGTTGGATTGCTAGGATTGGGCTTAGTTGTGAAGTAATGGACATAATAGCAAGAAAAGCAAGGAAATATTTTGAGGATGAGTTTTCCATGTTGCAAATTTAAACAGTTCTAGTTTTTTGCTAGCTAGAGAAACTAAATTTATTGTGATTGTTTGAAAGTTTGGAGCAAGATATAGGCAACTTAATTAGTGACTTACAGATCAGAGGAGCTGAAGTTCATCTAGTAATGAGCAGAAGTAGTGCTATGGCTGGCTAATGTTGGATACTTATGCAAGTGGATGGACCCAAGATAGGGGTGTGTTATTATTGCATATAGTAATTATCATGTGTGATGGGGCCATCAGCCATCTGATTTCGGCTCCCAACACTTATTGGGCTGAGATATCACCATTTTTTTTGAGTAGCGGAGAATAAAATGGGTTACGCTCCCTCTGAGCGCCCCATGAACCTGTCATAGGCCCTCATCGAGGAGGTCAATAGTGAGATGTGCAACGCAACACCCAGAAATCTGTGATGTTTTGTTGGCGATCCTTGGTGATACTCTTATAGATCCGCCTTAACCGCTGCGCCATATGTCTGGGGGCTTTGAGGAATGTGAATAGCATTGCAATGGACATCTTAAGAACCTTAGTTAATAATTTCTTCAATACAATTTCAGTAGCACAGTAATGACTTGCTATCACCTGACCTACGTACCGTACAGGAGGCCGACATCTGCAACTTGTGGTCCTTGTAAGCAACTTTCTCTATCATCTCTAAACTTCATGGAGTAGCTTTTCATTTGCAAGTACGGATCTCATTTTCATCTGCTTTTGGGACCAATAATTGTGTTGAACAAAGTTTCTTAAGATTAATTTATCAATACCAACAAATTCTCAACTAATTAGAAAAATAGTTTCCGACTAATATAGTACTGATGTATCCCATTACAAGTCTGAAATGTTCTGTTAAAAGTACTTGGAGAGTATAAATGGGCAATTGTTTTTGTTTTGCCCTGTTTTATTTATGCAGCTATGTACTTACTTTTGACCAATTTCATCTGTGTAATGATTTGGTTCACATATGTGCTTCTCGTTGTCATAATCCCATTGCTTTCATGAAACAATAAACAACCTTAAATTTTTTTTTTTGTTAATTCGTTTATTTAACTGACTGATATTTTGGCTATGCTGGCTGACAAACAAGCTCCTAACAAAACAATGGACCCTTGTAAGGAAGACAAAACTACTGAATATATTGAGGATTTCCATCATGATTTCCCCCTTTTGTCTTTATATATGTACGATTGTTCATGTTTGCACTCCATCACTACTGATATTTTGGAGAAGATTGCATATCTTGGAAGTGGAGGAGTATTTCATTCATGATATGGCCTTTTTATTCTCCCCATACTTTGTTGCTCGATCTCTAGCGTCTTAAGCGCGTATGTCAAGCATGCATATCTTAGCTTACTGCTGAAAATGGTCTTGTGTTCTTGGATTGTGTCTTGAAGAACTTCAATGGTCTTTGTGTTTTCTTTCTTTCTCCTTCTTTTCTTTATTCTCCGATGCTGATCGAGTCTAGTCGACCAAGCATAAGTTTCTGTTCTAGACTTTGTTTTTCCTTGTTGATTCGGTATACACTGATAAATAATACTACACAGCCGACAGCTCTACGCTGCAAGTCTGTAACACTGAGTCTGATAGTCTGATACTGCTTTCTTGCAACATTATTTGCTTTTGCTGTTAGAAAATAGTCTTGTAGGTAATTTCAGATCACTCAAAATTTGAAAAACATTTAACCAAACTGTATGAGTTTACCTCAATCTAATTACTTGACACAAGTTGAATACACTAGTAAAGACTTAAACACAAGTTTAACAACAATAATCATGGAATATGTAGAAGTAAGATAGTATGAACTGTATTCAGACCAAAGAACAGTAGACCGCAAAAAGAGAAACCAGAAGATTAGATATTCTTTGTTCATCAGAAGAAGAGAAAAAACAAATTACAGGAGAAGATCTCTTACTTCACTAATTGCTGATAAATGAAGACTACAAAAGTGGAACATAAGACATCTAAACCCTAAAATGAAAACTAGAAAGCATAATAATCGAAAGGAGATCTTCGATCATACAAGACATTATCAACACACCACTCAATGGCATAATTTGCTGCTTCAAATTATCCAAACCCGAAAACCTCTGCTCCCACCAATATCAAAATTAATAACAATTCTATGAAAGCATGATAATCTAAATTCAGAAAACCTGTAATTTAAAGATAAAATGAACTTCCCCTCAAAAAAAAAAAAAAATTGATAAAATGAACTCCCATGTACTCAAATTCTAATGCCTGATGATGATAACAAATTAGGAGTGCCAAGATGAGATCTTCGATCGTACAAGATATCCATCAACCCACCATCCAACGACCCACAATGCAAACCCGATTCGAAACTCGAATAATTCAGATCACTTTTCCTGATTGGTTGAAATCCGATTCGAATCCAGATTGGTTGAAACCCGATTCGAACCCCGATTGGTTGAAACCCGATTGGTTGAAACCCGATTCGAACCCTGATGATTCAAAACCCGGTTCGAACCCCGATGATTCAAAACCCGAATCCTTCAAACCACTTTTCCCGCCAAAATCCAAACTGGGTTGATCCACACAAATACTATTGATCTCAGAGACCCATAAATCATCATCACAATTATCAAAATTCACCAAACCCAATAAACCCTCAACACCAAACTCATCATCATGATCATGATCAAAACCCAGTTTGTCCAAATTTCTTGCATCACAATTATCCGTCGATTTCACCCCATCATAATCATCCTTATTATTAATTATCCCAGAAACCCCCAAATCATTATTTGCATTAAGATGCAGTTGATCCAAATGATCATAAGCCCTTTTTCAACTTCCATAAGAGAAGACTTAAACCCCTCAAGTTCCTCCAAACTCATATTATCAATATTCACATGATCCCACCAAAACCCATCTTTATCACCTTTACCATGATCATGAACTTTATCTCTCTGATAACCAGAATAATTAATATAACGGTTGATGACGGAATCGGGGTCCGGTGAACCAGAGCAAAAAAGCTTACCCATTCTTGAGAAGATAACAATGGCTACTTGAGTAGAAGGAAACGTAGAACAAAGTTTACTAGGTTTCTTTAAAAGACTTTTCTTTCTCTTTGAGGATGTAACATCTCGTTTTATTAGGTCTTTGACTAGCTCAATTTTGGTTCTTCTTGGTGCTTTGTCTTTAGGGTTGTTCTTTGTTTTCGCCATTGAAGACTGTTGGAGAAACAGAGAGAGGTTTTGGAAGAGACAGAAAGAAATTAAAGAAAGGGTTTATTTTTGGAAAGTGAAAGATTACGTTTGCCTCTTTATAGATTTTTCTCTTTTTTTTTTATCTCCTCTTTGTTCTTGCGAGTTGCCTCTTTTTTTTTTTTTTTTTTTTTTTTTTGTTTGGGGGGGGGGGGGGGGTATAAGTTAGGAGTTCTTAGAACTTCTACAAGTCAAATACAAAAGATTCTGGTCAACCAAAAGATTTTGGTCCAAATTTCCAGTTCTAGGTGGTTAAGTCGGTGATCAGACATAGTGCAACATTGGTGTAATACGAAAGAAAAAAGAAAGGTGATTTTGCACAAAAAAAAAAAAACAAAAAAACGAAAGGTGATTATATACTCCTTTTTATTTTCGTGTAGGGTTTAAGAGGATTTACGAAAAGAAACATTGCAAACAAGAACAACAATGCATAATTATAGTTACTCTATATAGCTTGGTTCCAATTTTTCAAGAGCCACTAATAAAGTGATTATAGCCAATCAAATTAAGTCTTGCTTAAATTATATTAGACTTAAAACCCACAATGGAAATAGATTACATACATCTTAAACAGTTAAATGTGATTTAAGTAGAGGTAGAGATGGAAAAGAAAGGAGGGATGTGATATGAGAAGAATGAAATCGATTACATGAGCCAATTTAGGGATGTGATATGAGCAATATAAGAAGAATTGAATTAGATTACATGAGCGAGTGTAATTATAATAACAATGGGTCTTATTTGAGGCCACCTCAACATGAAGTCACTTCTATAGCCAAGCATGACGTCAGGTTTGTTTAAAGTGGTCTTACAATGAGGCAGCCTCATATAAAAATTTGTGTTATAACTATTCAAGTTTAACCAATGTAAATATCATTACGCTGTAGAAGTATTGATGTTTAGAACCAAAATAAATGTATGATATATATACTCATTGCATTGGTCGTTGTAAAATACTCAACAATGAATGATATTAAAATGGTAATATTTAGATCCAAGTACATGACCTTAGACTAGGCTTATTGGGTCTTTACACAACAATGAATGAATGAAATGGATTAAAATGGTACTCCTAGTATGAAATTAAGCATGTATAATCTATGAAGTAGTTGATGTAATGTCCAATATTGCTCGTAGTATATAAGCTCCTAACAGAACCAGAACTAATCTTTAAGTCCTGGAGTGAATGGCACACCAGTAGCTGGCAACCATGCTTGTCCCCCTATAAAATTTGCAACTGAAAACTTAGATGCTTCTGCAGTGTTCATGATCACCTTGTATCCACGCCACTTTACTCTCCCACTTGTAGAAGAACGAGGTCCCGAGTTCCTGTATTCTGCATAGAACAGAGTATTGAGCGCGAAATTACCATCCCATTTAAGCCATCCTTGGGGGCTTATTAGGCTATCAAGGAACGTCTGAATAACAACAGTTCGAGAATATTCCTTCCATGGCCGTCCTAGGTATGTTGGAAATGATTTGATGACGGGTTTGAGGTCTGAAGAGGCTAAGATTTTGGAATTATGAATTACAATGCCTGTGTTTTGGTTAGGATCGGTTCTTCCTTGTGCAGTTACTGCATTCTTTTGTTTGTCTATAGGTTTCCTGACAAAGATGTTACAGTTTTGGAGGACCACAGCAGCGTTACCAAAGATGAAATCGACTGTGCCATAAATGTTGCAATCTTTATAAAACTGTCTTTGTGAATGTACGTAGAGTGTGTCTTGGTATCCTTCAGTACTACATTTGTAAAAAACCAAAAGGTCGGACCCTACTCTGAGTGCTACTGCTTGATCATTTTGAGGTCCGGCTGTGTTGCGGAATGTGATGTCCCTAGCTATGAATCCATCCCCTGTAACGGCTGAAAACGCATAAAATACAAGGAGCAATTTAGTGAATGCAATGTACTGTATTCAATTACGCGCACATAAACATAGGTGAGAGTAGCATTGTTTACCGAAAGTAGCAGAATTGAATGTTGTAGAACCTTCACCAACGCTCTTGCTGCCAGTGATAATGGTCTTGTCTATGCCATCGCCAATTAACAAGATGTTTTTGAGCTTGTCTCCAATTATAACATGCTCCTTATATACTCCCCTCTTAACATGGATGACAAACCTCCTACTTCTTGTTGATCTCTTGGCGGCCGCATTAATAGCCTCAGTGATAGTCTTATAATGTCCTGAACCATCTTGAGCCACAGTTAGGTTAGCACCACCTCGGACAGAGTTAGATTGCAATAGCTTACGATCATGTCTCGATACCCATGCAGGAAATCCTTGTTTATAAGTTTGTGCTTGGTAATTTGTAGCGTTACGATTACCTTGGAGGGCTAAGGTATTGCTAATCAGATTACAGACATTGTTGAACATGAGGGGTGGCAAAAAATCCGAGGCACCAAGGTCACTAAACCCCGTTTGACATGTCTGAAGGTTTGTCAAAGCGGTGCTAAGCCAAGTTTGTTGGTCAAAATTGGTGCAATCCTTCTTGGTTGGGAACAAAGTTTGGTTGAGTTGAAGAATGGTGCTCTCATATAGGGTCAAACAATCAACCCAAGCTGCCTTCTCGCGCTCATTTCGACACTTGGGCTCAAGCAATTTGGTGTAGAATTGTGCCATAAGGGCTCTCTCCATGGCTATTTGGACCGCCATTTTGTGAAAATCGGATTTGTGTTTGGGCACAAAGTGGCTCATGAAGTGTTTGCATGGTTTAGGATATGGAGTTTGGTTGCACCACCAATCTATGTCATGACCACTATTTATATTGGCAAGGCTTGGTGATGCTAAGAGCAAACAGAGGGTAGATAGGCAAAGACATGATATTAGGCCAAGTTTTGTAGTCATTCTTTTTTTTTGGTTTTAAGTTCGCGATTTTTGTGTAATTGATAGTTTGTGATAAGAATATGCATGGATCATATAGTACAGGGCATATATATAGAAGGTTGGCTTGCGCTTGTTTTGGTGCAACAAGTATAAAAGTTGAGAAGTTCGTTATACACTTGAACTTTTTCTCACACTAATTTGTGTTAGCCAATTGTTTAGGCAAACAATATATAGGGCGCAAATTAAATGAGTCGTTATTTAACCATGAAAGCTAATGTTAGTTTGATGAATCTACGTCTCTTTAATTTGAGAAATCTAGCTATTCTTACATATATGTTGTACAGATCAATTCATTCTGCAATTGCTACAGATGTTCAATTGCTTTCTTCAAGTGCTATATTTCCACCTTTGGCTAGCAAACGTATGGAGTGTTCTAATTACTTGGCTAGCTAAATTTGACTTGTATATGTACTCGCATGCATATTGCTTGAGGGGGGAAAAGTACTCGAATTAGCATCTAGTTGTGTACTACAAATGTGGTGGTATACTTCTTTTTAATCTTTTAGGCAAAGGTACGTACGTAGCTACTCTAGCTAGCCACAAAAATAACGTAAGAGTTACAAAGTTTAAGGAAAGACATTTCCCTAAAGTTAGCCTTATATGCTTGATGCTTCCATTCCAGGCAAGATAGGATAGCCATAAAAGCCTTAACTTATATAGGACGGCCCTATAGAATAGGGCCATACAATTTAGATAATAAGCCAAACGATATAGGGCTTCTAACATTTCCCTCTTTCTGGCGGCCTTTGCTTTTTCTCTCTCATCCTCTCATCCTCCCACGCCGAAGATAGTTTAGTTAAGCCAAATGACGTTAGTACAGGATATCATACAAAGTCTTGCTCATTAGATCAAAAGAGTCGTAGCCTTATTGGGGTGGTTTATAAATTTTAACAAAGGTGCTCATAAATAGTTTGTTAAGTATATTGAGAACGGTACCGTTCGTAAGAGTGTTTACGTACATCTTAAATTGACTTTCTTCACATAGTACTACAAATTGGGATTTCACTTTGGTTTTGTACTTTTGTTGTTAACTTGTGATTGTAAGTTAGAGAAATTATACACCAAAAAAACTCCACTACGAGCGAGGAGTATTTGCACATAGTTGGATGTTAATGTTATGCTTCCTATAATCCTATTTCCGTGTAGTGTAGGATAAGTATGAGCGGTTATTCATTTGTACAGCATATTAGTTATTTACTTTGACTTAGCTACTTAGTTATTTACTCTGACTAAGTATTTGTTTGTTAGTCACCTATCTTTTAGGAGTTTCCTAGTCTTTAGGTTTCCTATATTCTAGCTGTGTATAACTTCTGTATAATACGCTTATATATGGGTGTATCCTGATCAATACAAATTAACTCAACTAACTCCATAGCTACATATTTCTTTATGGTATCAGAGCGACTTTTCTGAGGACCCAATATTCCGCACCATAACCACAAACACAAATACAAAAATAACCACAAAAATGACTGGCGGAGATAAAACCCCAAACACGGATGAAAAGAAGAGGAAGATCAATGATCCTTCTTCTCCATATTTTCTTCCCACAAATGACATACCTGGATTAAATATCTGTGGCATCTCCCTTAAGGGTGAGAGTAATTATCGTGATTGGGCTACGGCTCTAAAAAATGCTTTCCGTGCTAAAAGAAAGCAAGGTTTTCTTGATGGAACCATCTCAAAACCAACCACTTATACCGATGATTTGGATGATTGGTATAGTGTTAATTCAATGCTGGTTGGATGGGTGATGAACTCAATTGAAAGCGGGGTACGATCTAACCTTACTTACCTCGATTCAGTACATGATTTATGGGAAGATATAAAAGAACGCTTCAGCACTCCAGATGCGTTGCATTTTCATGAACATAAGGACGCCATTAACAACGGTAAACAAGGTGGTCAATCTGCCACTAGTTATTATGGTCGACTTAATAAACTACGGGAGGAATTTGCAGGGTATCGAACTATGCCTATTTGCAAGTGTAACAAATGTGAATGTGATATTCGCAAACAATTCATTGCTGCTATTGAAGTTGAGAAGACCCATGAGTTCCTAATGGGATTGGACGAGACGTACACCGATTTGCGTAGCCATGCTCTTAGTCTTGATGTTTTGCCTTCACTAAGCAAAGCATATCAGATGGTAGTTAAAGAGGAACGCCACAAGAACATTTTTCGTTCCAAAGATGCACGAGGGGAGGTGGTTGCCTTTGCTGTCACTTCAAGTCGTTCGAAGCAGTCCGACGATCGTTCACCTCGGCCATATTGCACTCATTGCAAACGTGAGGGTCATGATGTTGCTGGTTGTTTCAAGCTTACTGGGAACTATCCTGAGTGGTGGTTCACACTAGGAAAAGGCAAGGGGCGTGGTGGTGTTAGAGGCGGATCCACGACTAGCAAGAACGACCCTGTCACTGCGTTTGCACACGCTGTCACGACCGAGGGCTGCACTGAGCAGTAGCCAGCCCAATCCTCGTCTATACCGCAACTCACGGCTGATCAGTGGGGTGCCGTACTCTCGGCACTGGGGTCTAGTAAGCACACTTCTTCTCAGACTGAAAAATTAAGTGGTAAGTTGGTTGGTTTAGATTGGCTACTCGATGGCGGGGCTTCTTATCATATGACATGGAATTTAGCATGTTTGTCCAATGCCTCTATTATTCCTAATTCTCCTGTCAATCTTCCAAATGGAGTCGTAACTCTTGCTACTCATGAAGGCAGTACAAATGTCCATGGTCTTCAATTGGATAATGTGCTTTACGTACCTACTTTGGAGTGCAATTTAATTTCCGTAGCTCGCCTTATTGATGATATACGATGTATTGTCATATTCATTGATTATCTATGTGTGATACAGGACCGATATTCGAAGATGGTGATTGGCATGGGTGAGCGAAGGGGAGGGGTCTACTACTTTACTGGTACACCACAAGCTCAAGCGCATCGGGTGACGACAGTTGATTCCTACAATTTATGGCATCAACGATTTGGGTCATCCGTCGTTTACGGTTATTCATTCCCTTAGTCATGTCCCTAGTTTCAGTATTTCTGATGTTAAGAATAATGTGTAAACTCGTTCAGTTTTTGGTATTAGCCATAGTCGTGCGAATGAATCTTTTTCTTTAATTCATTGTGATGTGTGGGGACCTTATCGGGTTGCATCTTTGTCAGGGGCTCATTCTTTTTTAACAATCGTTGATGATTTTTCCCGAGCTATGTGGGTTTATTTACTGAAGGAAAAGAGTGAGGTTAATGACATTTTCCGCAAATTTTTTGTTATGATCCACAATCAATTTGGTAAAACAGTAAAGGTTGTACGGAGTGATAATGGCACTGAGTTTAAGCCCTTACAATCTTATTTTGATGCCCATGGGATTTTATTCTAAACATCTAACGTGGATACACCACAACAAAATGGTCGTGTAGAAAGGAAACACTGTCACATTCTTGAGGTTGGTAGGGCTCTTCGCTTTCATGCTAACCTTCCTATTGAGTTTTGGGGTGAGTGTATTTTAGGGGCGAATTATTTAATAAATCGAACACCTACTCCTCTTAATGATGGTCAAACGCCATTTGAGAAATTATTTGGAAAACCACCTAATTATGATCATCTTAGAGTGTTCGGTTGCTTGTGCTATGCTCTTCAGCGACCTCGTAACTTGGATAAGTTTGCGGCCCGTGGGAGGCGTGTTTTTCTTGGGTATTCTACTGAAAAAAGGGGTGGAAGGTTTATGATCTCGATACAGGGGATCATTTTGTGTCTCGTGACGTTCAATTTATGGAACATGTCTTTCCTTATGCTTCTCCGGTTCATGACTCCCTTGATTGTCATTCTGACCTCCACTCTCCTCTCACATATAACCACTTATGTCTAACAGACCCAACTCCAGCACCCCCTCCACGAAATACTCCAGCACCCCCTCCACGAAATACTCCACTTTCATCTCCTATAGTCACGTCTCCTATCCTTGACCAAACTCCTCCAACTAACCTGGCTTTTATTTCTCAACCCAATACTGCCACAACCTCACAACCCAACTCCACCACAACACATGCTCAGCCCGAACCCAGCTCCCCGCCTCATGCTACGCCTGACTCTGAACCCGTCTCTCCGCCCCACTCCGACACCCACATAGCCGAGCTTGTTTCACCTCCATCGGCTCATTTGGGTACTGATTAGAACTTGGGTCGTGGCCAAAGAATGACACACGTCTGTTCGTCTTCACGACTACATATGCAGTAACACCATACATGCTTGTGCCCCTCCCCCTGAGTCTCCCTCGCTCCCCACTGCTACATCGTCATCTTCAGGTACTCCGTATCCCATAGCTTCTTTTGTGAATTATGATAAGTTTTCTCCGAAACATCGTATTTTTCTAGTTGCCATTTCTGCAGACATGGAACCTACAGGTTATCGGGAAGCTTCTCATGACTCTGGTTGGCTCCAAGCTATGCAATTAGAGATAGATGCTTTAGAACGGAATGGTACTTGGACAATTGAAGATTTACCCCCGGGCAAAAAGGCTCTTGGTTGCAAGTGGGTATATAAAAATAAGTACAATTCTGACAGAACCCTCGAACGAAAGAAGGCTCGTGTGGTCGTTTTTGGAAATAACCAAGTTGAGGGTATCGACTACAATGAGACGTTTTCTCCAGTTGCTAAGATGGTTACCGTTCGCATGCTTCTTGCCGTAGCTGCAGCTAAAAATTGGGAGCTTTATCAAATGGATGTGCACAATGCTTTTCTTCACGGTGACCTTGATGAGGAGGTATATATGCGTCTACCCCCTGGTTTTAATGCCAGTCATCCGGGCAAGGTTTGTCAGCTTCGCAAATCCTTATATGGTTTGCGTCAGGCCCCACGCAACTGGTTCGCAAAATTGACCTCGTCTCTCCGAGCTTATGGTTTTACTCAGGCTTATGCTGATTGTTCCCTATTTACAATGCACTATGGGTCTGATTCACTTTGTGTTCTTGTCTATGTGGACGATTTGATTATCTCAGGTAATACTTCTGCTGCAATTATGACTTTGAAAGCTTATCTCAGCGGGTGTTTTCATATGAAGGATCTTGGTGCACTAAAATATTTTCTCGGAGTAGAGGTGGCACGTAATTCTGAGGGAATTTTCCTTTGCCAATGCAAGTACGCCATGAACATCATTACTGAGGCTGCACTACTTGGCTCTCGACCGGCACGTGTTCCCATCGAGCAGAATCATAAGCTTACCCTTTCGACTAGCTGTCTTCTTTTGGATCCGGCTCCGTATCGACGTCTCATTGGTCGGTTGATTTATCTTACGATCACTAGGCCAGAACTTAGTTACTATGTTCACACATTGGCTCAGTTTATGCTGACCCCGAGGGTTGATCATTGGGATGCCGCGTTACATGTCCTTCGCTACTTAAAAGGGAACCCGGGTCAGGGCATTCTTCTTCCTTCTACTTGTGATTTACAATTGTCTGGTTTTTGTGACTCAGATTGGGCTAGTTGTCCACTTAGTAGGCGGTCTATCACGGGATATTTTGTTCTATTTGGTCGGTCTCCCATTTCCTGGCGCACGAAGAAACAACCAACCGTATCCCGTTCTTCGGCTGAGGTTGAGTATAGGTCTATGGCTACTACGGCATGTGAACTCACGTGGTTGAAGGCGTTGCTCCGGGCCCTTGGTCTTGATCATTCACAACCCATGCGTCTTATTTGTGATAATACGGCTGCCCTCCATATTGCATCTAATCCTGTGTTTCATGATCGGACCAAACATATTGAAGTTGACTGTCATTTTGTCCGTGATAAAATACAAGTTGGTGATATCGTCACTTCTCATACCCGTTCATGTGATCAACTTGCGGATGTGCTCACAAAGGCCCTTGGTCCGACTCAGTTCCTCGTTCTTCTTCGCAAGTTGGGCATTTGTGATTTACATGCTCCAACTTGAGGGGGAGTATGAGCGGTTATTCATTTGTACAGCATATTAGTTATTTACTTTGACTTAGCTACTTAGTTATTTACTCTGACTAAGTATTTGTTTGTTAGTCACCTATCTTTTAGGAGTTTCCTAGTCTTTAGGTTTCCTATATTCTAGCTGTGCATAACTTCTGTATAATACGCTTATATATGGGTGTATCCCTGATCAATACAAATTAACTCAGTTAACTCCATAGCTACATATTTCTTTAATAAGACAATGTATTATGCATCACGCTAAGATCGGTTAATTAGCCACCTTTGAAAATTACCCTCATACTTCGAATCTGGTCCTTGCAAGCTGACCATGACTATTAGGCAATTCTCAATTCGTTAATTGGGGTACGTTAATATATCATACTCACATACGAGTATCATATTATCATTCTTTGGATATGGAGAGACCTTAAATCTTTTGAGTGATTGTTCAACCATTTGAGATGACTACAAAACAACGCAGAGATTTAATCAATGTGGTTGATAGTGGGGTATTCATGGTGTGAACCAAATAATAATTATAATAATATCATTACCTTTATTTTTTTATAATTTTCTATTTTAAATTTTGTTTTGGTGAAAAGAGGACGAGAAATTTCAAAATAACACCAAAACAAATTAAACAAAAGCCCCCTTTGTCTTAAACCATTCTGCATACCTTTGTCATATATAGTTGTCTCACAAACTAAGGAGGTGTGGTTGAGTGGTTGGGACTCATCCATCTTTAATTAAGGTCGAGGGTTCGAATTTCGACTTGGGCATGAAGCAACTCTAAATTTCTTGGCTAGTTGTCCCACCCATTAAGGTGTCTAGAAGCCAACGCGAGAAAATAGTCATTGTGATCGACAGTGAATACCCTTGATTATGAACCTAAAACATAGTTGTCTCATAATGTAGCTAATTGGTCTAACGATCCATTGAAAAAATTCATCGGATTGGGATTCATCTTATTCAATACTCTCCTTACCTGTATAAGATTAGGTGGAGAAACTAACTCTTTAAAGCTTAAATATTGCCATATCTTATCTAAAAAAAATAAAAAAAATTGCCATCTCTTATATGTACCTATCTAGTGATAAAATCTAGTGATAATACTCTGGCCCATAATTTTGTGGCTTGGCGGACAACCTCGCACTTCATTGGGTTTATGCATTTCAAGGATTTCCCCCGTGCTTGTGGGCATGTGGGGTGTGGCCTTCAAGTTGTTTGCTTGTTTTTTGGTATTTTTCTGTTGTGTCTTTGTTTTTTTTATCAACCAGCCTCTTTTCATTTTCAATTACTCTGCAATATTGTTTACATACAGTCCAAGCCAAGCCAATTGAGTAAAGTCCTGCTCAAAATAACCGACAATGTTATAAAAGACTGCCCACTTAGCAAGATAATGAGCTAGGGCATTAAACTTCCTAGGAAAGAAATTAACGATAGCATGAAATATAATCCATGCCAAAGTAATGTCTTCAAAAGTTCTCCTATTCTCCCATGGGAAAGGTGGTCCTTTACTCAGCTGGTGATATGAGCACAAGTTTTAGCATTTGTGAAAGTTTTCCTGTTCACCAAGTCTTCTTCTTTGTTATCTAGGAACACCTGCATAATTGTATTTGATATCAAAGTTAGGGGATCCACATGTTTCTAGCGGAGCACTGAGGGTATTCTAGAATCATGATAGATCTCCCGAAAAAGTTTGGGCAAATATGACTCCCGAGCCTGGGAAGTTGAAAACGAAGGCTATAATCCACTTTTTGGGCTTCTGGAAGCCTCGGAACGAAGGTGTATATTTTCACACCACATCACACAGAACACCCCTAAGGGACATGGGAGGCCCTCGGAGTCGCTTATCCGGTCCATGAAAGGCTTTGAATGGCGTTTTACGGGACAATGGTGTAAGAGCAAGAAAGCCAAAGGTATGGGGGATATAAAAGTGTGGGGATCCAGATGTTCCTCCCAAGGCACCGAGGGTCCTCTAGGGTCATGATAGACCCCGTAGAAGTTTGGCAAAAAAGACTCTCGAGGTCCGGGAAGCCGAAAACGAAGGTTATAATCCACGTCTTTTGGGCTTCCGGGAGGCCCGGGAACGAAGGTGGATATTTTTGCACCACATCACATGGAACATCCCTAGAGGACATGAGAGGCCCTCGGGGTCGCTAATCTGGTCTTTGATAGGCTCGTAAAGGCGTTTCACGGGACATTGGAATATGAGCAAGAACACCAAAGGCATGGGTGATATCGAAGTTCGGGGATCCGGATTTCCCTACCAGGGCATCGTGGGTACTCTAGGGTCATGATTGACCCTTAGAGAAGTTTGAGCAAAAATGACACTCGCGCCCCGGGAAGCCGAAAATGAAGGCAATAATCCACATTTTTTGGGCTTCTAGGAGGCCCCGGAACGAAGGTGGATATTTTCACAGCACATCGCACGGAACACCTCTAAGAGACGTGGGAGGCCCTTGGGGTCACTATCCGGACTCTGATAGGCTAGGAAGGGCGTTTCACGGGACGCTGGTGTAAGAGTTAGAGCACCAAAGGCATGGGTGATATTGAAGTTTGGGGATCCGAATGTTCCTCCTGAGGCACCGAGGGTCCTCTAGGGTCATGATAGACCCCTCGGAGAAGTTTGGGCAAAATTGACACCCGGGGCCCGGGAAGCCGAAAACAAAGGCTATAATCCACGTGTTTTAGGCTTCCGGGAAGTCGCGAAATGAAGGTAGATATTTTCGCATCACATCGCACGGAACACCTCTAGGGAACATAGAAGGCTCCAGTGGTCGCTTACCCAGTCCATATTAAGCTTGGAAAGGCGTTTTATGAGACACTAGTGTAAAAGCCACAATACAATAGGCATGGGTGATATTGAAGTTCGGGAATCCGGAAGTTCCTCCCGGGGCACCAAGGGTACTCTAGGGTAATGATAGATCTCCCGCAAAATTTTGGGCAAAAATGACACCCGGGTCGGGAAGCCGAAAACGAAGGCTATAATCCACGTTTTTTGAGCTTTCGGAGGTCTCGGAACGAAGATGTATATTTTCACAACACATCACACGAAACACCTCCAAGGGACATGGGAGGCCCTCGGATTCGCTTATCCGGTCCTTGAAAGGCTTCGAATGTCGTTTTACGGGACAATGGTGTAAGAGCCGGAACACTAAGTCATGAGGGATTTCAAAGTTTGGGGATCCGGATGTCCCTCCCAGGGCACCGATGGTCCTCTAGGGTCATGATAGACCCCCCGGAGAAGTTTGGGCAAAAAAGACTCTCAGGGTCCCGGAAGCCGGAAATGAAGGCTATAATCCACGTTTTTTGGGCTTCCGTGAGGCCCCGGAACGAAGGTGGATATTTTCGCACCATATCGCACGAAACACACCTAGAGGACATGGGAGGCCCTCAGGGTCGCTTATCCTCTCCCTGATAGGCTTGTAAATGCTGTTACGGGACAATGATCTAAGAGCCTGAACACCGAAGGCATGGGTGGTATCTATGTTCGGGGATCCGGATGTCACTCCCGGAACATCGTGGGTACTCTAGGGTCATGATAGACCCACTGAATATGTTTGGGTAAAAAAATACACCCGGCCCACCGAAAGCCGAAAACGAAGGTTATAATCCACGTTTTTTGGGCTTTCGTGTAGCCCCGGAACGAAGGTTGCTATTTTCACACCACATCACACAGAACACTCCTAGGGGACATGGGAGGTCCCTGGAGTCGCTTACCAGTCCCTGAAAGGCTTTGAATGGCGTTTTACGGGACAATGGTGTAAGATCCAGAACACCAAAAGCATGGGGGATATGAAAGTTTCGGGATCCGTATGTCCCTCCCAGGACAACGAGGGTCCTCTAGGGTTATGATAGACCCCGCGGAGAAGTTTGGACAAAGAAGAATCTTGGGGTCCGGGAAGGCGAAAACGAAGGTTATAATCCCACGTTTTTTGGGCTTCCGTGAGGCCCCGGAACGAAGGTGGATATTTTCGCACCACATAGCACGGACAACACCTAGAGGACATGGGAGGCCCTCAAGGTCGATTATCTGGTCCCTGATAGGTTTATAAATGCGTTTTACAGGACAATGATGTAAGAGCCTAAACACCGAATGCATGGGTGATATCGAAGTTCGGGGATCCGGATGTCCCTCCCGTTCGACCGAGGGTAGTCTAGAGTCATGATAGACCCCCCGGAAAATTTTGGGCAAAAATGACACCCGGGCCTCGGAAAGCTGAAAACAAAGTCTATGATGAACGTTTTTTGGGCTTCCGGGAGGCCCCGGAACGGTGGTGGATGAACAAAGGGGGCAAGTTGGAAAGATTAATGATAACAGAGGACATGGGAGGCCTCCAGGGTCGCTTATTTGGTCTCTGATAGGCTTGGAAAGGCGTTTCACAGGATATTGGAACAAGAGCCAGAACACCGAAAGGCATGGCTGATATGAAGTTCAAGGATCCTATGTCCCATCCAGGGCACTGACGGTCTTTTAGGGTCATGATAGAGCCCCGGGAGAAGTTTGGGCAAAAATGACACCCGAGTCCTGGTTTGCCAAAAACAAAGGTTATAATAATCCACGTTTTTTGCGCTTTCGGGAGGCCCCGGAACAAAGGTGGATATATTCACACCACATCGCACATTACACCCCTAGGAAACATGTAAGCGTGTGTTTTGGGTGCCTCTCACTTGAATCCGTAGTTGGCACGACAGATTGGCGGCATCATACGAGTTTTTGTAAATCTGATCAATTTGGTTTCAAAATAGACTAATGATCCACGATTATCCAATAATTTCTAAGTTAGGACCCCATTCTTTCTACCTTCCCCAAATAACTGGAGTGGTAGTGTGGTAGAGTAATACTGCTAGTATGAATGTCCTTTGTTGATGTTAGAAGTTGTAAGCGTGGTCTCAATTTAATTTTTTTAGAGGTAGATTATGTGTCTCATTTGTACATCTTTTTCACAGTATTATAGCCATCATTAGCATTATTATTTTGAAGAAGACACATAAACCATAACACAATCATATTAGATCACCATCAAAGTAATTATTTAATCTTACATAGGAATTTCCCTCCTCTGAAAAATGCCAACTACAGAAAATTGAAGACATAATAATTGAAGCCACTAAAGCAGGAGTCCAAATATATCTGGATTGTGCTACGTGTGTGACTGCCCATTAAAGGCCCAATTATATATACCCATGCCCATCCCATTGACATTTGACACCATAATAGGAGTATCAGGAGTAAAAATAAATTTCACAATTCACATGTTTGACAAATGCGCCTGAATAATACTACTACTATCTTTGTTTTAAATTGAGTTTTTCATTTGAACTCTTGAGGTCAATTTTTCTTTTTAAATTTGTCTAAAAGCACGAAATTTTTCAGAATTAAAATACTTTTCTTAGATTCATTTTAAATGGTATTTTTTCTAATATCAAATTTTTATAATTTTTTATATATACGTAAATATAGTTATTGATGGTTAAACGGTTGTCTTGCAAAACTATGCACAATCAAATGAAAAGTTCAATGTAAATAGAGGAAGTACAAGAAAAGCTTAGCGATAAATAGTATCGTCTTCAAATCATTAATCAATCTGTGTATATTCTCTAAAAATAAAAATAACTCAAGCAATGTGGTGCAGTTCCCCCCCTCCTTTCACCCTTTATATC
Source organism: Tetragonia tetragonoides (assembly GCA_038025085.1). Lineage (NCBI taxonomy): Eukaryota > Viridiplantae > Streptophyta > Magnoliopsida > Caryophyllales > Aizoaceae > Tetragonia > Tetragonia tetragonoides. The sequence continues at coordinate 13,121,283 of CM076144.1, read as the reverse complement.
AGGGTAGGTTATAGAGTGTAATCTTTAGAGCTTATCTGGTTAGTTAAGTTTAGCAGTGGTCTCGTATCAGTACAGTGACGTTCAATTTATTCAATGATGTTTACTCTTTTCTCTACTTTCAAACTAATTAAGGAATTCAATTTAAGGAGTTGTACAAACTAATGGGAAATTGAACTCAAACATGCAAATCTACCAAAACCATTTATAAATAGATAGGTCGTAGACTCGTAGAGTCATAGGCAAATTGCATAAAATTATGTAGTAGTAGCCTTATAAAGATAAACAAAGGGGGCAAGTTGGAAAGATTAATGATAACAGAGGACCTAATTTAAAGCCCACGCCAAGGGAAGGAAGAGAGAGCAGTATAGTCTGTGGGTCCAAGAGCGGGTCCCCTTTCTTGTACGCCACCTCCAATCAACATATGACAGCAATGACGCAATTCACAGAATAATTCCGTAATAGTTACGAACCATAACGGAACGGGAAAAGGTTAAGAGAAAACCGTAACGGTGAGAGTTGGAGAGTGAGATATAAGCTGGTAGAGAGGGAGAACGGTAGTGGAAATGGCAATCCTGTATAATGATGACGGTCGGTAGTGGCTCAACTCTAAAGGGGTGGCGTATTCGTGACGAGCTTAACTCTCTCTCTAGCTACCCCCAGCCCAATATATTGTAATTGCCCTTTTTAAGGTTGGTAGCAAACCTTCCACGTTTTATTGCAATATGGGCACACCATCCATTCATCCATTCCAAAGTTATAGCTAGAGAAATTAATTACTTTGGTCACCGGGTAGTCTATCCGGGTGATATGGACAAGAAAAATAAGCTTGTATATTGGGATTCAAATAATCTATTTTACACTTAAAAAATAAAAATATTAAAACTTAATCAATCATTAATGCACACATCACCCATGTAGACTACCCAATGGATAAACTAATATTTCTCCAAAATTTGCAGTACAGTATAGTATAATTAATGAGCTAAAAACAAGAGACGAAAGGAAATGAGACAATGCAAAAAGAGAATCGTTAATGAAAAGGTTAAATTTGGTTTTTGCACTTAAAAGTGATATTATGACCTAAGCTCAGAATTTATGAGCAATTATGAATGCAAAGACAAATAAGAAGGCAAAATAAAGCCCCAGGGCAGCAGTAACAATATATGGGGATGAGATTATTCATGAGGATCTGAATTCACTATCACCAGCAGCATCATTAGGAGTTGACAATTGGCAATATCATTTAAGTTAGGACTAACCAAAAACTTGTAGGGTCACAAGGATCATTTTTGTTAGAGCTTATTGGGGCCAACTTCACACGTTCATATTTACTGAGACATCAAATTAAAGATCATCGCATTACGTCACAATTTCATTGTTAAGAGAGATGGGCTAACGTACCATTAAGAGAGCAAGGGAATTAAACATGTTTTTTTGGAGATTTAACTTCACCTGCCAACACAGTGCTGTTACCGGCCATACAAAAAAAATATAAGAAAATTACATAATGTTGTTGTTTTTGGCTTGCTTAATCCTAGCTTGTTTGGTAGCAGAGATCAAAGTAAAAAACACTAACTGCAAGTTTCAAGCTATAAGTTTTATTGAAAAAGTAACGAGTTTGTGTCAAACTTAGCCAAGGTATCTTATTTCACTTGCATTTATGAATAGATTTGTTAATTGTAACTTGTTCTAATTATCTGGAAACAAACTAGACTTTTTTTTTTTTTTTTTTTTGGGTAGAAATCACTCAATCAGAGCAATAACATTAATTAGTAAAGCTAGCAACAAACTAGACTTCAGGATGCTTAGACTTCTGTTTTTGATATTGTTACTTATGGACTCATTTTCAAACATGTATATAGATCAGTAAGTTTGCTTGTTTACACATTGAATTGCTTTCCTCTATATTTATTTAAGCTCTTTTTTCTTAAATATACATCTTGTTTTTCATGCTCTCATGACGCATAAAATAACACACGTTACTCATTTCATACTTTAGAATGTGAGAAAGTATAGCTAGCCATTTCAGGTTAAATATATATATCATATTATGATTTACATGAGAGAACTTCTCACTAAACTCTTGATGTCATTTATATCCCGTATAGCAAGTGAAAAAAAGAAACATTTACAAGAAGAAGAAAAAATAAAAAGAAAGAAAAGGCGATTGCAATTGAGAGGTAATAAGCATGCAAGCAATAGCTCCCTTTTTAAGTAGAGTGATTGGTCCGTTCCGTTTCCTCCAAACTCACCCCGTTTCTCCATTAGTAATTTCTCTCTCTTAATTTCTCTCTCTCTCTCTCTCTCTCTCTCTCTCTCTCTCTCTCTCTCCGTGTGCGTGTGACTGATCGAGAGACAGTGACAAATATTCCCTTGTCTCATTTTCATTTTCTCAAAGTCCCCATCAATGGCTGGTACCCTCACCTAAAATTCAAGCAATCTTTTTATTTTCTCTCTCTTCTCCACACGGTCGTCACTCCACAAAATTTCTGGGCTCCCCAAATCTTCTTAATACTAAACTCAGAGAGAGAGAGAGAGAGAGAGAGAGTGCCAGTTTTGGCGCCCAAGTCCCTTACCAATCTTTCCCAGCAATCCAGCTTATTTGACAGTGAAACCCATCATTTTTCCCCCCATAAAATTTCTGGGTTTTTCTCCATTCTTTCATTCTTCAACCTTTGAACAAGTTCTCAAAAACCCCCCAGATTATTTTTGTTGAATTTTTTGTGTACGTATATATGTACCATAGGGATCTGAACCGACATTAACCCAACAGGCAACAACCTCCTTGCTTTTTTCTGTGAAACATTTTCTTTTCTTTGGGGCATTTTAACAAACACCTGTTGGGCAAGCACAATTCCCAAGGTTGTGATTTTGGGAATGTTCTTTGTCCTTTTTGCCTCTGCTTTTTGGGTTTGGGGGTCTTCTTCTATAAGCTTTTTTATGAAGAAAAAGGCTAGCTAGCAATTTCCACTACTAATAAAGTGCTTTTTAGCAGCTCAAAATCCCTTTAGGTTTCATAAAATAGAGCATCCATTTTGATTCAGACCTAGATCTTTTTGTAATACTGGATTGCTGCTCTCTCCTTTCATCTGTGAGTTCTCTCTCTCTCTCTCTCTCTCTCTCTCTCTCTCTCTCTCTCTCTCTCTCTCTCTCTCTCTCTCTCTCCTCTTCTCTTGCTGTTGTCTGCTTGCTTTGGTACTATTAGGGCTTCTCTCACCAAAAGGAAGAAAAGTTGTTTTGTGTAAGGGTTTCTTTGCTCTAAGAGAAGGGGTTTCATTGTATAATACTACCCTTAATTAACAGGTTTGTCTGTTTTTACAATTGTTCTGTTTAGTTATTTCCTTAATAGATGTAGAATATATTGTTCTTCATCTTAGTATTTGTTTGACCAAATTATTCCTCCTGATTTTGATCATAATTATCACATCCAACTTCACATATGATGATGATGATGATGATATATTATACCATCAACCTTCACATATGATGATATATATATTATACCATAATATATGAGTGACATACATGTGAAGTATTATCATAGACAAATCGATCTGGAGCTATATATAGATCAATAGGTTTAAGTTTGAACCTTAAGATTACCCCATTATAAACATTTTATTAATTAATAAGTTCATGATTATTGTAAGCTACTTTTCATCATGATATCAAGTTTCTCTCCATAGGGTTTCCAATTCCAAATGAGCAGAAATTGTTTTTAAAAAGAAAAGCTGTACAAGAAATGATCGATCACCCTTCATTATGTTGTCACTATCTTAATTGCAAAACTAGCTAGTCTTATACATGACAAATATATATATAACCACATCAAATTATTACATTTGCATAAATTTATATGAAGTTTACAATCCCTCTGTTCTAAAAAAAAAAATAATAATAAATAAAGGTGAGTATCATTATTGTTAGATATAAGAGAATTATCATTGCATTTAGCTGCGTTGTCTACTTGCCTAGCTACACATGTGTGGTTCCTGATGAACTACTCATTCACAAGTAATTATGTTAGTAATGTTTGCTTGAAAAAAATATGATTGTAATTCTAGAGTATGGAGCCATATGGCATATTGTGCTTAGTGGTAATTGGAGCTTTATTTGAATAAGCCCAAAAATAAAAATGCAAAACCCTAATCACTATGATGTTTCACTAATCCAACTAGAAATAATAGTATCACCCTTGTAATTTGAGAATATGGTTATGAAGTTCCTCCTTTCTTATTATTCTTTGTGGTCCATATGATATGCCTTTTATATGATTATATGTTTAGGTTTCATACACATGAATCTGATTTCGCTTGATATATATTTTTCAAGCTTATATAGTCACATTATTACAACCTGGGGTTTGTTGTTCATAGATTTGTAAGAGATCGATCCAGTCATTTACAAAATGAGAAACTTGCATCAAGTCATTAGGTCGTTCTGTACATTAATAATGTTGATGATAGCTCTTGCTGATCGAGCTTTAGGTTATTTGATTGTCTTTGCGGTTCCTCATGTGGGAACTAGCTCATGTGTGCCTAATAGTCATTGTCGAAATCGTTATTGAACCATTTTCACTGTTTATATATCCTTTTCAATGACTTCTCTCTTGCAAAGAACTTCTTATCGATCAGCTGTTTAATCTTCCAGTACTTTTCTTTAACCCTGACTTCTAATACTTGGGCTCGCTCCATGGATTCAGCGTTTATAGGGATTAAACACATATCCAAAATCTTACAAACAATAGTGTTCATTGTACTGATCATCAGCTTGTATATTGCTGCATAGTGGTTGATTGCAAAACAACACATATATTATTGCTGCATATAAGTTTAATTATATCCTCAGAACCTGAGGTACATAAGGAGATTAAATAACACCTGCCGGAAGTTTGTTTGGATAAACCATAATCATGTTTGCGTGAGAAATAAGTCCTTGTGACTCAAGCTAATTAAATGGTGCTTCTCTATGAATTCAGGATTGTAAAGAATGGAGAATCTGAATACTTTTACACTTGTTCCTCCTGGTTTCCGGTTCCATCCCACTGACGAAGAACTTGTTGATTATTACCTCAGACGTAAAATCAATTCAAGAAGAACTGACTTAGATCATGTCATCAAGGAGGTTGATCTTTATAAAATAGAGCCTTGGGATCTACAAGGTAAATTGTGTTAACTTTTGTCAAGTTAGCATGTGGTGTAAAATCTTGGGGATCTAATCTATCTTTCGTAGTGCTAGCTAGCTATATGTATAAGGATTGTTGGTAACTGATATTCATATTTTGGCCAGAAATATGTAAATTAGGAAACAACGAGCAAAATGAGTACTATTTCTTTAGTCACAAGGACAAGAAATATCCTACTGGAACTCGTACAAATAGAGCAACAGCAGCAGGATTTTGGAAGGCAACAGGGAGAGACAAGGCTATCTACTCGAAACGTGACTTGGTTGGCATGAGGAAGACTTTGGTATTTTATAGAGGCCGAGCCCCCAATGGACAGAAATCAGATTGGATCATGCATGAGTATAGACTTGAAAGTGATGAAAATGGATCTCCTCAGGCAAGTCCCTTATCCCGTTAGCTTATACTAAATTTATTTTTCGCCAAAAAGAGAAGGGATAAATAAAGAAAAAAGGGAGAAATACAGGATGATGTTCTACAAATTAAAGCTGTTGTATCTTCAAAAATATGAGCTACAGTTTCCTCCTGGGAGGTTTAAGCTAATTGTGATTCGAGAAAGCTAATTGTGATTCGAGAAAGCTAATTCTGTCCTACAACACAAGGAAAGGTAATTTACTGCAATTTTGTAGGCTATAGATATGCAAAAACTTAATATACCTAATTAATGACGATTCTAAGATAACATCAAGGTAAGAGCTCAATCTTCTCAAGGATGGTTTATGTCACAAATTTGGAATTCAGGCTCCCCAAATAATCATCTAGCGTATATGGTTGAAGAGAACATATATACAACTAATCAATTACATAAACCCGTTCTCATCCACCAAAACTATTTAACATTGAAGAGGAATCTAGGAACCTCATTTTTCATTTCTTTACATGTAATCTTGAAGTAATTGTATTACATTATACGAATGCAGTATGCAACTAATACTCCCACCTCTTTCTCTACATGGTGAACATGATTGCACTAAGCAACTACTCATAGCTCTTTCGACTCCTTCATTTATTTGTTGTCTTAAATTAAACATTCTCTCCAGTAGAGAAGGTGTAATAAAAAGTTGTGGTGACAAGCAACTAATATGTAGTTTGTGTAATTTCTGCAGGAAGAAGGCTGGGCAGTGTGTAGAGTGTTCAAGAAAAGAACTCCAACCATGAGGAATACAATTGACCATGATTTACCATGTTGGTATGACGATCAAGTCTCATTCATGCCGGACCTTGATTCCCCAAAACCAACCTCTCAATCAAACAACTTGTTTGGTTATGCTCATCCCTACGCTTGCAAAAAGGAATTTGATCATCGTTTGCCTCTGCAAATCCCCCAGGAGCATCTCATGCACCTGCCTATCTTAGAGAACTCCAAAGTTCTTCTACCTTCACCTCGTGGGACTAATAATTGTAACAATGCTCTCATACCATATGGCCTAGACATGAACCATGGAAATTCTACTACACAACGATTCAATGATAGTCACAATGGAGCTATGGTGTTGATTGGAAACGGTAGTGATGATCAGAGTGCTTTGGATCAAATGACAGATTGGAGGATTTTAGACAAGTTTGTTGCTTCACAACTTAGCCAAGAAGATGTTCCCAAGGGAAATAACAACTATTCGTCGAGTACCACGACTCCATCAGAGATTTTCCCTACTCCAATGTCTGACCACTCAAACAAGGAGGATCCAATCCCTGATAATGCTTCTACATCAACAACCTCGAGTAGCCAAATCGACGTGTGGAAATGAAGGGTCGTATATATGTGTACTAATCCAAAAAAAAATCAAGAAATTAAGGAAAAGAAGATTTGGTCTCAGATTCATGTACATAACAAAACAAGAGGAATTCCATTGAAATATGACCTTTTATAGCTAAGCCAGCATGGATTTCCCATTCATATGCATTTGGAGGTGAATGTGGTTTAATTTGTGGAACGTAAGGGAAGAGATAATTAAGTGCTACTATATGAGATGATCGATGAAGTTACTGCTTACGACTACATAGCCTAGCTATTATGATGTCTAGCTATGCATGGTTTATGTATGGTTGGTCTCAACATGTATTATACGAAAACTTGGGGCAACTGTAGTACAAGAAAATTGTAATGGTGATGTTATTTACATTATGAAGTTTATATTTTATCTACAAGTAGTTCTAGTAGGCTCTACGGTACTCCAGAACACACATAATTACTTAATCTGATTCACTAAGATGTTTACACTTCATTTTCTAAGGTCTAAGTTTGTAAACTTTGACCATAAACTAGCGAAAAAATACAAAGATTTATGATGTAAAAATGCTATTGTTAGATTCATTTCAAAGAGTACTTTTGAAAAATTATAATTTTATAATTTATTTATGCATATAATTACAAATATCTACGGTCAAAGTGGTGCATTGGAGACCGTGAAAAAGCAAATGTAAACATCTTCATAAAACGGAGGGAGTAATAAATTTATTGCATTGCCTTTGAGTTGAGGCATGTATATGATCACAACTAGGAAGGATCATTTGCAGCTATAACTACGTACAGAAATCGGGGGACAAATTAAAGTGGTGATAACCTTGTATGTAGCTTGTTATTAGTAAAGAAAACCGCTGAGGGAAGATTTCAGGAACAGGGTCACAACTCATAATAAGTGACTCCTACATTACTAAATAGTGACCACATATTTCTGTGATCTGAGTTGGTTTTACCCAAGATTTGTCGTTCAATGAAACTGTTTAACCCCAAATGGAATTATATAATTATAGTCTATATATTCTATTAGTGCTAGTTCAATTGTATGCCATAGTCCTACTACTTCTTCGTGAAGACAGCAAGAAATTAAACAGTCTCCTATGCAACCCTACCAAAAAAGAGGTGATTATCAAAGTTGATGACAATCACATACATCAAAACGGATGAAGTCCCAGGCCAATAACACTTCAAGTTCATGCAGTGAATATATCAGCGCGATATAGTAACCACAGAGATGACAAAGTATTTGTTTTTGACATACAAGGTTGGTTGTTAAATAAAAGAATCAAAAGTTTCCAAAGTTCCTACAAAGTCCATTTTTCAAACTACGTACAAAAGAAAGCCTTTTTAGAATTTCTTTTTTCTCTAACGACTTAGAAAGCATTTATTGTAGAATATATATTTATTCAATAAATTTTGAAAATCCTACACACTACTAAAATTTTGAAAATCCTACACACTACTATTCCCAATTTAACATATTAATGATCAAAGTCTCTACTTCAATTCATTTGTTTTAATGGACAGACCAAAATGAGTATTATTTTCCAGAAAACTGGTTCTTTTTTAATTAGTCAAAGAAAACACCAACTATCAAAAGTTTCCTGTAAAACATTTTCTTACCTAATTAGCCTTCTCCTATCCAAACTGACCTTCAAATGATATAAAGTTGCTAAAAGTAAAGTTAGAAGAGTACATATATTCCTTTTAATTATCAATAAACAAAGAGAATTTCTTACCCTCAACCAAAAAAAAAAAAAAAGAAAAAAAAAAGAACAGATTCCTAAGGAGTAATATTTAACCTAGGGGGGAGGAGAGAGAGAGAAGGAGGAGGAGGAAGAAAGATTATGACTTTAGTTCAAGAGTATAATGGAAGCTAAGGTAAAACTAACATGTTTCACAAGAACATGCAATTCCTCCCCAGTTTGTTGTAGCATTAAGCAGCTGCTGCTTTTAGGGCTAAATACCCCAACAACGGCAACGCCCCTTAACACAATTTAGCCTACCTATCCTACTCTTTCCTTACCTAAAAAAAGAGCACCTACCTTCTCAAGAAACTTCACCCTATATATCATCACTACAACTAAAAAGTTGGGGCAGGGGAGCGAGGCGACTTGGGGTGGATCAAGGAAGACGAGCCCAAAGTCGCCGCCTTCTTAGGCAGATCGAATCAAGGAAGGTTTGAGATATATAGCTAATAAAGAATTGAAGCATTCTAGCTTATGCATTAGGGATCTGAAAGATACAAAAACTGGTGTAGGGAAAGAATAACTTATATAGAGAAAATAGAACAGAAAATGAATGTTCATGGTTTGTGGTGTAGAGACAATGAAGGAAAATAATGTTCAAATTTATATATTTGAGGTGTGAGTGTGAGTGTGAGAGTGATGTGAGAGAATGAAAGTGATTTAGTATGGAAAGGGGGACAAGAAGAAAGACATACTCATTGGGCATGCTCTTGAAATCCAGCATGCTGCTCTTCTCTACATCATTGTTAGTGAGTAACATACTTACATACTAGGAATCCGAGGACCATTACTTACTTAGCTTGTATCCCAAACCATGGGATATCAAATGACATGATGTTTCAGAAACTGGCAAAAAGGTTTTATTGTACGTGGAGCCTTCTAATTATTATTAACAAACTTACATGGAGTAACATTCTCATTTTTTTTAAGTCAAAAAGGGTACTTAAGGGTGACTTTCACGCATCAATTATTGTTGTAACAGAGAGAGACAGGCGCATGATATGGCATGGGTTAGTATTTTCAGTAATTATATTAGCTAGGGCACAGTTAATTAAATTTGTACTATTATTCAATATACCACACCAGTAAAAAGCAACAAATTAAAAGCATGGGAATATTAATGAAGTTGATTTGTGGAACAAGCTAAGATAACATCATTTTTCACCTCATCAAGGAAACTCGTCCATGTGAGATGCTATTATGCTATATTGCTATGCATTTCATCTAATTATACTCTTCCATTCAACCCACTGATTATGGATAACCCTACAAATTAAACATTTTCATGACTTGTACAAGATGATAATGTTTGATTTGAGTATCTTATATGAATGATGCTATGGATTTGTTCATTAGATTGGCTGTTCCTCTACATTATTGTCTTGTTTGTGGCAAAGCACTATATATGCCACTTTGATTCATAAACTGCTAGCTAATCCGATCTTTGGGTAAAAAAAAACTCATATAAGATTGTTTTATTGTAATTTTTAGTGAATCGGTTCACTTTTTAATAAAACGTGGATTATTTTTATAATAAGTGATACCTATACTTGTAAATAGGGACCCCTATACCCGTAAATAGTGACTCCATTTTATTAAGAGTTGATTTCACAACTTAAGCCCTGTTTTTTTTCGTCATTTTTCTGCTGCATTCCGTTCCGTTCCGTTCTGTTCCAATCTGTTTCGCGCCGTTCTGTCACGCAATATGTTCTTCATTTTGTCTCACATTTTCTTCTATTTTTCGCGTCGCGTCGTTCCGTTCTATTTCTCACCATACTGTACCATTCCGTTGAAAAGAACAGGGCATTACTCAAATGTGTGACAGTGTGAGGAGCTCTTTCTACATACGAGTGAGCGGGTAGAACCCCAGTCGTCTTGGACCAGAGTACCCATATTACGAAGTGCGCCCGTGCCGGCGTGCCCCATCCATCATAGGCCCACTAATATCGTTGACATGACAGGACTGGATAGATGAGGGTTTGGGCCTTTCCGAATTTCCGGCAGTTACATCCAAAAAGAGCATATGGAATTGAATCAACAAGAATATACGACGGCACATTGTCGCCTTCGAGTCCAACACACTTGGTCCACTGCGAGGACCCAATAGAATAGAAATTTCTACTTTTGTGGCCCAGTCACTGTACCTATATATAGTAAGATAGGTTGTATGGATACGAAGACGGGGACGGATACAGGTGTAGAGACGAGAATGAATACGGGTGCGGCATACTGTATTTCAGAAAAACAAAATACGGATACGCATAATAATTAAATAATATAACAGTTGAAAAAAGATTTGTTTTTTAATAAATCTAGGCAATAAATCTTAATATTATTAGCTAAGAAAATATGAATCAAAAACAATTTAAACCTCTTTTTATTGATGTGTTTTACTATTTTAAAATAGATAAGTAAAGGCAAAGATGTGTAAAAAATACCAGACAAGTATAATTAAGTATTGGACAAGTATCGATATCCTACAAGTAGTTGGGATACTGTACCTTTAAAAAGTATCGGTGCAACCTAGTGCATTCATACGAGAGACAGGTGGTGGGTACTAATAGGTGAAAACTAGAAACTCTTTAGGATGACTGAATTTCCTAGATAGGATTAGTTACAAATAAATTTTTATTTATCAAAAGTAATGCAACATATTTAAAAATAATTTTTTCTAAACAAGTACAAATCTAAAATGATTACATGAAACTGTATTATGGGGTGCCCACACATAATCCCTTTAACAGGAGATAATCACGGAACATGTTGTAGGTGCTTGGGAAAACAACTCCAGTAATGTAAAAGATCCATCTTCTTGTCCCAAAACATACAAATCAAAAAGATTTCATAAACAAAGTGGGCTCTCTTCAGCCTAATTATCTAAAAACCCTTGAAATGCTCAAAAAATGTGAGAGGAAGCCTCTAATAAAGAGAGAAACCAACTCTCACAAATAGACTTACAATTAGAGAATAATCATTAATGGCAACCCCTATAAATAAGAAGATGACGGTAACGGATATAACAACAGTCTCAAAATTTGGATGAGACATTTGAGACCCCCCACTAATAGTTACTTCAAATAATATAGACATAAATCCCGGATTAGGGGGTGGTTGGCAACAATTGAATTTTTTTTGCCCCATAAGCCCTTTCTTGACCAACAATCATGAGTTAAAAACAATGAAAATAAATACCAATAGTCGATTAGGTATAGGGGAGAGGATTTCCAAAAATAGAGGGAGAATGTTGTTGACGATTTAAGAGTTGGTAAACTTGGATTTTGATTGCCACTGAGGTTATCGCTCGTGGTATGGACATGATATTTCCGCAATATAGCCAATGTCATGTCTTAGTCTGGTTGTGACTTGTGAGGCTCCTTCTTGCATCAGGTACATACCCAAAACCAAGTGGAACAAGCACCTACCACAAAGGGATTCTATGTTGGGACCTCCTAAGCACAACAAACTTCCGCTACCACATCAGCTCAGTGTTGTAACAAACTCCAGCTCACCTAGAAGTTAGTTACTAGAAAGTTTATTACAACTTTTCTTATTTATTTTAGTTAGTTACAGATTGTACATATAAAAGAAAAAGAGAGCTTGTATAGTTGAAGGAATTCATTACAATTTCTGCTCATTGAAGAGCTTCTCTCTCTACAAATTCTTTCTCTCTAATATTGTTCTTTAGCTGATGATCATGATATTTGACATGGTATCAGAGCTTTGAATTCCTAAGAAAATTCTTGATTTCTTTTCATTTTTCCATTGAACAATTTTGTTTCATTGATTAATTTAGTTGATCTTCTCTGTATTTGAGATTGAAATTTGGCAGAATTTTTCATTTCATCTTCAATCACATGGTTTGTGTTCATCAAGTGATTAAGCTCATCAATCTTAGGAATTCTTCAAGATCCTTTTGATCATCACGTTTTGTGATCAATTTCTCACAGTGCGATTTTTGTTTTGATTCAATTCGTTGGTTTTTTGATCGAATTTTTCGATTTCGCAAATTCAAGTTTTCGGTTCTTGAAATCACAATTATGCCAGAGAATTCTTCTTCGGAAACAATTGATCCTTCTCATATTTTGTATCTCCACCATGGAGAACATCCGGATCATAAGCTTGCTACTCAGATTCTTGAAGGTGACAATTACGGACATTGGAAGAAGTCCTGTGAGATCGCACTTGTTGCAAGAAACAAGCTGGCGTTTGTAGATGGAAGCTCCATTAAACCTCCTGCAAATTCACCTCTTCTAGCTCAATGGACTCGCTGCGACAGTATGGTAATGTCTTGGATTTTACATTCTGTTAGCAAAGATATATCTGAGAGCCTTTTATATTGTTCATCTGTTGCTCAAGTATGGACTGAATTAGAGCAAAGATATGGTCATAGTCATGGAACTAGGATTTATCAATTACAGCAGGATCTCTATTTTTCTCCTCAAGAAAATCTTTCTGTTTCTGCATATTTCACTAAAATGAAGAATTTATGGGATGAACATTCATCTTTAGTCAATATACCAGCCTGTAGTTGTGGAAGTGCTAGTGTTCTGGCTCAGTTTTTACAAACTCAACAATTAATCCAGTTTCTCATGGGATTAAATGCGGATTACAAGTTTATTCGAAGCAATATCCTTATGATGAGTCCTTTACCACCTGTGAGTCAAGCCTATAATTTGGTCCTTCAAGAAGAAAGACAAAGAGGCATGCACTCTCCTGTGACTAAGACACCTTTTGAGGCTTGTGCAATGTTTTAACAACAGAGACAATTTCCTACCAACTTCAGACAATCTGCTCCTTCTCATGTTCAACAACATAGAGTCTCAAATAATCCACAATCATCACAGTAGCACATGCCACCTTCTTTTGAGCAACAGTCTAGGCCACCAGAGAATTTTGATAGGTTAATTAATACTTCTCTGAGTTGCAATTATTGCAAGAAGCCAGGGCACAGCATAGATAAATGCTACAAATTACAGAACAAGGTAAAAAGATTTGCAGGCAATGTTCAATTGAATGAATTTCAAGGTATTCTTGGACCTGGTCAGTCAACTGGTACTTCAAATAGCAGTTCTTCATCTTCTGTTGCTACTAGTATTTCACAGGAGCAGTATGATCATCTTATTGGTCTTCTCAGCAAGCAGCAGATGGACAATCCTCAATCTGATAAGAATGATCTTGGAACTTCCATGATGGCAGGTAAAGCTATTTGTGTTTTTAATGCATTGTCTAACTCAACATGGATCATTGACAGTGGAGTCACAGACCACATTACACCTCACCTTCACCATTTCACTAGTTACACCACTGTTCCCCCCTCTAGCTATATTACTGCCCTTAATGGTAGACATATACCTGTTTCTCACATTGGTTCTGTTCAATTAACTTCAGATATAATTCTTCACAATGTGCTTCATGTGCCTAGATTTCAATTCAACATCATATCTGCTGGTAAACTGTCCAAACAGATGTATTCTCATGTTGTATTTACTCTTGTATCATGTCATATTCAGGACCCTTTGACGAGCAAAATACTGGAACTTGGTAAAGAGCTCAATGACCTCTATTACATCTGTTGCAAGAACAAGGTTCCTGCAGCTTCTCTCTGCAAGGACAAGCTCCCTGCAGATTCTTCCCTTCCCCAAACACATTCCACTTCTCTTGTTTCTGTCATGTCTGATGCTAATCTGTGGCATTGTAGAATGGGTCATATGGCCTATGACAAGCTTAACTACATTAGTTCAATTCCATTTTGCTGTAATAAAAATCCCTCTGTATGCCAAGTATGTCCTAAGGCAAGACAGCATAGGTCTTCTTTTCCTCATAGTACTTCTGTTTCTTTTCAAATATTTGATCTAATTCATGTTGATCTTTGGGGACCATATCATCAATATACATACAATGGTTTCAAACACTTTCTTATTATTGTTGATGATTACTCTAGGTCCACTTGGACTTTTCTGATTTCTCATAAGAGTAATGCCTTTTCTGTGCTTGAGTCATTTCTTGCTTTTGTCAAAACACAATTCAACACTGTTGTGAAGTCTATTAGATCAGACAATGGCCTTGAATTCACTGAAGGCTCGGCTTCTACCCTTTTTCTTCAACAAGGAATGTTTCCTCATACTTCCTGTGTTGGTACACCACAGCAGAATGGTGTTGTAGAGCGCAAACACAGACATTTACTTGAAACAGCCAGGGCATTATTTTTTCAAGCTAACCTTCCACTTAAATACTGGGGTGATTGCTTACTCACAGCCACAATCCTCATCAACAGAATGCCACTTTCAGTCCTACACCACAAAACTCCCTATGAACTCCTTCATAACCATCCACCACAATATAACCTTCTAAGAACCTTTGGCTGTTTATGCTTTGCATCTACCTCCTTACACAACAGAAATAAATTTAAGCCAAGAGCTGATCCTTGTATTTTTTTGGGGTATCCCTATGGAAAAAAGGGCTACAAGTTACTCAATTTAGTGTCTCATAAGATTTTTGTCAATAGAGATGTTTCTTTTCATGAAAACATTTTTCCTTTTCATCATCTTTCTCCCCATGACCCTCCTACACTTCCTACTTCTATTTTTCTAGATTTTCCTCCTACTTCTTTTTCTTCTACATCTCCTTCAGATTCTTCTCCATTCTCTCAATATCCTGTCACTTCAACTTCAGACACTACTTATAATATATGTATAATATATATATGTATAGTTATAATAAGCTATATATCTATTATTGGTTATATCATGGGTTAAGTAATACCTTAAGGAAACTTTGTTTGGAGAATTATGCAATTATGATTAAATTATCATAAAACCTATGTTTCGAAACGCACTTATTAAGAAAGGAATTGGATTATAAGTTCATCCAATTCGGTAATATTGCTCAAGTCATTAGTTGGCCAAATATATTTGGGTCAGGTTTCGGTCAGACCTAAGACATGTCGGATTTGGATCGATTCAGATCTTGCCAGCTCTACTGTTGCCTATCTTTTTGCATTTGTATTTCAGTTGGGACAAATTGATTTGTGCGAATTGATCCTATTAAAAAACACTTGGAACAATATGGTCTTTAAAAATGAACCACCACAAAATCTCATGACTAAAATTTATCTTTTGGGCTTTTTTCTTGTATTTTTTTCGTATTTTCCTTAATTTCCCACACCACTTTCTTAGTACTTCCCCTAGTCTGAAGGAGCGTGTAGACTCTCCAACCTCACTCGTGAAGGGTGCATATGCATCACAAGCCAAAGCAAACCATAACACATAATAATCGATGGACTCTCCCAAATGCATCGCAAGAGTGATCGGGTGAGGAGGCATTTGAGGTAGTTGCGCCATCTAGATAAATGCTCAAATATAACACATAATCTAAATGTTAATTCAAGCAATCTAACACACAACTTGTGGAACCATGGCTTAGCGTGAGGATCAACTATATGGACATTATTATTGATGGTTACCTCTTTAATACGGAACATTATTCTAACAATGGTGTTTGGTTTTTGGACTTGAGTTATATAAGAGGTGTGTTGAACCAAGCATATGCCGAATGGGATGCCGCCGTTAGAGGTGTGTACCTTGTTCCGGATTCCGTGGTGCAATACCGAAGAGGGAGGATCTTCCACTATCCCCATGAGGATCCTGCTCCCGTGTATGTGCACGTCCATCCGCCATCGCAAGTTGAGCTATCGTCCCAACCACAAACCATGCCACAAGTGTCCGCATGGGTGAACTCCTTGGATGATATAGATTATGAGGTTGAGGTGCGACTTCCATCGCATCTTATCACCACGGCTCAACATTTTTCTCATGGGCAAGTGCTTGACTTTGCTAGTGGCTCTTCTAACAACTAATGGTGGTATGTTTTATGGTAGTCTTTTGTGAATGGTAGTGTTGATATTTTGGGTACTAACAACACTAACTTGATTGTCTTGTGTGGCCAAGAACTTTGTGATATATTCGGCTCTATTGATGATTTTAGCCAATGCATGTATTTTGGGTATATTGGCTATGTGATTGTAAGGCTACAAAGGTGTAAGTAGCTCTTAATTGTGTTGTAATTTGTGTAAAACTCGGTTATGTAAGTTATGTTGCTATGTATTTAGTTTAATTAGCTTAGAATTTCTGTTTTGTGATTAGTATACATGCGCATGACTAGATGAGCATAGAACAATTCACAATAGAATTATGCATGATTCGTATCACTAGTACGAATAGTTTACAATTAGACTTAGATGCCTCCTAAAATGAACTAGAATGCGACTCACATTTATGCACGCATTTACTTAAAACTAATATGCTGAAATTTTCCTAAATATAGCAAGAATGGCACAAGAACAAGAAGTAACCATGACCGGAGCAACTTCGAACCGCACCAATGAGGAAACACCGAGAGGAGAACGTTTGGAGACCTTAGAAACCCTATCTCGATACTTTGGTGCCACAATCAAAAGTCAATTGGAGGATAGTGAGAAAAAGAAAGAAAAGGTAGGAAGTGGAGCTAAGGAACCCCAAGCCATACTTTTCAAAAATTGAGCTAACCACCACCCACCAACATATGAGGGAGGAGTGGAACCTTTGTTGTTGGAAGATTGGATTAGAGATATGAAATTTTTTTTTGAGGCAATAGGGTGTTCTAAGGATCATATGATCAATTGTGGTCAGTATTATATTAGGAAAGAAGCTGACGATTGGTGGCAGGTGACTAAGGAGACTTATCTTAGTGAGGAAGAGTTTGGGTGGGAGAAGTTTAAGGAGAAGTTGAGAGAGAGATTCTACCCTAGGTCCCTAAGAAGGAGAAAGCAACAAGAGTTTGAGAACTTGAGGCAGAGAAAGATGAGTGTCACCGAGTATGCTGCAAAATTCAATGAGTTGTCCCGTTTTGCAGAGAACTTAGTAAAAGATGAGCAGGAGCGAATGGAGAGGTTTGAGGATGGCCTTGTTTGGCGCATCCAAGAACTAGTTGCAGACTCGTCAAAGACATTCTAGGAAGCTTATGACAAAGCCATTAACATGGAGAGAATCCAGGAGAGGCGTGAGGCCTTGTTTGAGAGAAACAAAAATTTGAGGGAGAAAGGAATGAGTTCGGAAGGAGAAAGTTGGAGAAGGAAGAGATTTAGGAGTCCGCATAAGAAGTTTGGGAATTTTCGTTTTGGAGGAAGATTTAGAAGGAATGGGAATGGTGGAGGTGCTAGAACTTGTGTTCGTTGTAGAAGAACCCATCCGGGTAAGCCATGTGTGGTGAAACCTGTCTGCTTCATCTGTGGAAAACCAGGCCACAAGGCAAATGAGTGCTATCTCAGGCAGCCGACCAGGAATGAAGGAAGCTATGATAGGAGGAACCACCAAAATGGCAACCACAACTGGAACAATAATCAGGGGAATGGGAATCAGTTGGCAGGAGTGAGAGACTGGAGGAACACCACTACTACCCAGAGAACCATGATACAGCAACCAGGGAACTTGGCTAGTACCAGCCAGACCGTAGGAAACAACAAAGGCCGGATCCATGTGATGAACCACCAAGAGGCCGATACCAACCCCAATCTTGTCACTGGTACATTTCTCATATACTCACATCTTGCAGTAGTATTATTTGATTCTGGTGCATCTAGATCATTCTTAGCTACAATATTTTGATGTGGATCTTATACAATTTGATTTGAAAGATTTTGATGTTATACTGGGAATGGACTGGCTTAGTAGATACCATGCTAGAATTGACTGTCTTTCACAAGAAGTCATCTTAGAAACTCCTTCGGGAGAAAGAGTCGTATATAGAGGGCTAGACACCAGACCACAAACCGGGATTTTATCTCGATTAGGTGTTACACAAGTTAGAAAAGAATTTCGGGCTTATCTTAATGGCTTGACCGAGTCAACATCAAAGGAAAATGACTTAGTCAAAATATCTGTCGTTTCAAATTTTCCTGAAGTCTTTCCCGAAGAAATACCTGGGATGCCCCCGAAAAGAATCATAGAGTTTACCATTGATTTAATTCCCGGAATGGCCCCAATTTAGAAAGCACCATATAGAATGGCCCCCGCTGAAATGAAAGAATTGAAAAATCAACTAGAGGAGTTATTAGAGAAAGGGTACATAAGACCGAGCTTTTCACCTTGGGGAGCCCCAGTACTGTTTGTGAAGAAGAAGGACGGAAGTTTGAGGTTATGTATAGATTAGCGAGAGATAAATAAGGTCACCATCAAAAATAAATATCCTTTACCTAGAATTGACGACCTATTTGACCAGCTTAAAGGCGCAGGAGTATTTTCGAAAATAGACTTATGGTCGGGATATCACCAGTTGAGAACTAAGGAGGAAGATATACCAAAAATAGCTTTTAGGACGAGATACGGTCACTCTGAATTTACAGTAATGCCCTTTGGATTGACCATTTCACCTGTAGCTTTCATGGACCTGATGCATAGAACTTGTCATCTATACTTAGACAAATTTGTTGTAGTCTTCATTGATGATATTCTTATTTACTCTAAGACTAGGGAAGAACACGCAAATCACCTGAGGATAGTCTTAGAAATATTGAGAGCCAATCAACAGTACGCAAAATTGTCAAAGTGTGAATTCTGGATTGAGGAAGTAGCCTTTTTAGGACACATCATTTCTAGAGAAGGTATATCAGTAGATCCAAAAAAGATTAAGGCAGTAAAAGAGTGGTCCAGCCCCACCAATGTGACTGAGATTTGAAGCTTTTCGGGATTGGCTGGGTATTATAGGCGATTTGTGAAGAACTTTTCTAGGATAGCCCAACCTATGACCAAACTTTTAAGGAAAACTGCAAAATTTCATTGGAGTGATGAGTGTGAAAAGGCATTTCAAGAACTGAAAACCAAGTTAACCACTGCACCTGTTTTAACTTTGCCAAATGAAGAGGAAGATTATGAAGTATTTAGTGATGCCTCTAAAAATGGGTTAGGATGCGTTCTCATGCAGAATCGCAAAGTAATAGCCTATGCGTCCCGACAATTGAAACCACATGAGGTTAATTACCCTACCCATGAATTAGAGTTAGCTGTCGTTGTCTATGCCTTGAAAATTTGGAGACATTACCTTTACGGAGCTAAGTGTTACTTATACACTGATCACAAGAGTTTGAAGTACATCTTTACCCAGAAAGAGTTGAATTTGAGACAAGGAGATGGTTGGAATTGTTGAAGGATTATGACCTGGAGATTATCATGAGGGGAAGGCCAATGTTGTGGCTGATGCACTTAGTAGAAAAACCAATCATTCTACACCTCGTCCCCTAGCAAGAGAGATACAACAGATGAACCTTGAGTTAGTTAAACCAGGTGAACCTAGAGAGATAATCCACATGCTTAGTCTTAAACCCACATTGTTTGAGGAAATCCGAGAATTTCAAAAGAATAACCCCGAAATTTTGAAAATCAAGGAGTTGATAAAGGTAGGAAAAGAAAAAGAATTTGAGGAATGCAAAGATAGTAGTTTGAAGTTTAGAGGGAGATTGTGTGTCCCACAAAGTGAGGAATTACGAGAGAAAATTTTGAGTGAAGCTCACAAAACTCCTTACTCAGTACACCCAGGAAATACCAAACTGTATAGAAATATACGGCCCTATTTCTGGTGGAAAGGTATGAAGAAGGATGTAGCCAACTTTGTAGCCAAATGCCTTACCTGTCAGAAAGTGAAGAGTGAACACCAGAAAACCGGAGGATTGCTACAACCCTTGGAGATACCCGATTGGAAATGGGATTCTGTATCAATGGATTTTGTCACTGGATTGCCTACTACGGTGAGAGGAATGAATACCGTTTGGGTAATAGTGGATAGACTGACGAAAATAGCTAGGTTTATAGCTATGAAGGACACATGGAATATGATGAATCAGTTAGCAGATGCTTATGTAAAGGAGATTGTCAGACTACACAGAGTACCCAAGGATATTATCTCGGATAGAGACACCCGTTTCTTATCTGATTTTTGGGAAAAACTTCAAGCAGGATTTGGGACAAGACTTAAGTTTAGTACGACTTTTCACCCTGCCACGGATGGTCAGACTGAAAGAACCATTCAGACTTTAGAGGATATGCTGAGATCTTGTGCTTTAGAGTTTCAAGGAAGTTGGGAAAAACAACTGCCTCTGGTGGAATTCTCATACAACAACAGTTACCATGCTAGCATTGATCGAGCCCCTTACGAAGCTCTTTATGGGAGAAAATGTCGAAGTCCATTATGTTGGGTTGAGAGCAACGAGACTTTAGTGTTAGGACTCGACGTAGTATATGATACAATGGAGCAAGTTCGGATTATCCAAGACAAGCTAAAAGTAGCCCAAGACCGGCAGAAAAGCTATGCTGACAAGAGGAGAAGACCACTGGAATTTCAAGTCGGGAATGAGATCATGATTAGGGTATCACCTATGAAAGGAGTCAAGAGATTTGGGAAGAAGGGTAAACTGAGCCCTAGATACGTAGGACCCTATCGAATAATTGAGCAAGTCAGTGAGGTAGCCTACAAAATTGAATTACCCCCGGAGTATGAGAACATGCACAATGTTTTCCACGTGTCCCAACTCCGAAAGCATTTACTCGATGGAAGCCAGACTCCGCTACCCGAGCCAATAGAAATGACTGAAAGTTTGACTTATGAGGAAATACCGGTGGCTATATTAGATCGCAAGGAAAGAAAACTGAGAAACAAGATTACCCCACTGGTCAAAGTACTCTGGAGAAGTCAAACTTTAGAAGAAACAACTTGGGAGTCGGAAGCGGATATGCAAGCAAAATACCCTTACCTCTTTTCTGAAGGTTAGCCTCTTTAAAGTTTCGGGACGAAACTTATTTTAAGGGGGGTAGACTGTAATAACCCGAAAAATTTAAATATTTAATTAATCTTTAAAATAACTAATTTAATCTTAATTATGTGATTATGCGTAAATAAGTACTCCTTATATTTTTCGTTAATATTCTTTAATTATTGGACCTCACGATTAAGGTTATGTTACTCGAAATCAATAGGATTTCGTTAATGCTTGATTAAATTCCTAAGTATTTAATTAATCACTAATTAAGCACTAAAAACTCAAATAAAAAGTTCTAAACCATCCCACTAATTTCTATAAGTGCTGTAGGTGCAGAAATGGGAAGTTTTGGTAGTAGAAAATTACCATTCATTGACTTAATATTTTATATCTCACGTAAAATATGACCTTCCTAATTTACACAAGTGTCCACATAGGAGGCACTTAATAAATGGCAAGGGAAAATCAGAAAATTCAATCCATGGTTTTGGTTTGGTGACACAATGATTTTGCATGGCCAATTGTGGTTTTGCACATGATAAGAAATTGGAGCTAAATATTATAATCTTATGTGAGAGCGTGAGAGAGCAAGTGAAGTAAAGAAAATTCAGCAAAAATCAACTATAAAAAGGGGAAGGGGAAGGACGGGCAAAGAGGAAGGAAAAAGAGAAGGAAAAATAAAAGAAAGAAAGCATTATAAACACCCCACAAAAACTACCCAATCAAATAGGAAGCTTCTTTACCTATACCCATCATTAGCCAAATTTCTTTTACTCTTCCCAATCCCTTTTTGATTAACCCAATCAACAAGCAGCATTACTCCCTCACTTCCCTCAAACCAACCGAAAATCCAACTACAAAACAACAAAACTTCATTTCCTATTTTTCGGATTTTTAAAGCTTCTAAAAATCCTTCCAAATCTCATTTTCAATATTTCCAAAATCAGAAAATATAGAGAGAGAAAGTGAAGAGAAAAAGAGAAGGAGAACCGAGAAGAAAAAGAAGAAGAAAGAAAGAAGAAGAAAGAAGAAAAGGTAAAAACCTTTACAACTTTCATCTTCTTAAAACATTTCTAAATCACTTTTGCTTAATCAAAAACTTATACATCTTAATCTTCATGTTTACATTCGGAAATCCTCCATCAAAAGTTCAAGGATCCACAATCTAAGACTCACCCAAAGGGAGTTCGAGGAAGGTAAAAAACTCTTAAACTCTCTTAGTCAAAACTTTACAAATCAAAATAAAACTAAGAAATACCTAAACAAAATCTCCTATTTTCGACATTTTGGATGAAAATTAATTGGAACCAAGACCATCTAGATGAACTCTAAACCCTTACGTACTTGCATGTCGATTTGGACAATTTGGACCTAAAATGAGAATTTTCGGAATTAACAAAGTAAAACCTTAAAAATCAGAAATTTCACCTAAAATGCCCAAAAATCCGGAAATGATGCGAAATTGATATTTTATATTGATCCATTTAACATGAACAAAAAGAATTAAATTTTAAAAGATTAATTGTGATTTTTGAACTTAAAATTCCCTAGGGAGATTCGGCTAGAGAGGAAAAAGAGAAACAAAGCTTGTGATCAATCTTCTAAGGTAATTTTTCATGTCCATTATTTTCCCCTTAGTCTTCGAAAATTGTTGTTGAAATGTTGATCTTGATTTTATGAGAATTATTTTGATTTTGTGATTATTTGTTGGTTCGAAAATTGGTTTGGATAATTAATGTTTAAAAATTGATTTTTGTATGTAAACTATATTGATTTCGAAATTATAAAATAAAATGATGATATTTGGATATTTATGTGTATCGAATGATGTATGGATAATTGAGAGTTTATTTCCAAAGTTTCAAGCTTTATAAATTCCACTTGTGTTGAAGTATGGATATCTCTTAAAAATTTAGGGAGATGTTAATAAGCTATATATCTATTATTGGTTATATCATGGGTTAAGTGATACCTTAAGGAAACTTTGTTTGGAGAATTATTGCAATTATGATTAAATTATCATAAAACCTATGTTTCGAAACGAACTTATTAAGAAAGGAATTGGATTATAAGTTCATCCAATTAGGTAATATTGCTCAAAGGGAGGATTATATTATAAATGTATAAGTCTTGTTCATATAACAAGTAAATATGGACATGCAACTAATCCTAAGTCTTATTCATGTAATTTTATACATATATACATGGATATGTATTTTTGTGATATGATTCTAAGAGTAACGCCCTTAGAATTTTGAAGAGCATGTTTTGGAAGTGAGCTCATTATAAATATGAATTATGGGGTTATAATACTCAAGTATATGAAATATTGAGACTATAAGTCTAAATGATGATTATATGGCAAATGGCCAAGATGATATATTTATGATGATGATGAATATGACTAAAAGTCATAATGATTGAAATTGGCTTGATTATTGAATAGCCAAGACATGCATGCTCTTCCATATCACCTAACATCCGAAATTGAGAGAGATTAGACTAATCTAACTCTAGTATTATGTTTTCTAAATTCTAGATTAGGAGTTAGAGAAGTCTAAGTTGAAATCCATGATTATTATTATCTCTAACCTGTACGAATTGGATATGCGTATGTATTTGCGTATTAATACATGTATAAACGTCAATATCAGTGACATGCATGCACTTATATACGCATATTTGCTAACTAACAATCTTATAATTACAAGTGAATGCCTAACCTCCTTACCGAGGCATGCAAAGGTTATTTCTATCTTTTACTCAATTTTATTAATTATTACAATGATTTAATCTAATATAAACCCTATAATTATTTTTACGCAATGGGGTGAAATTACTTAGCTTTCCGCTAATTTTTCTCTCTTGTTTTGTATTGAACGCATGGTAATATTTGGAGCAGTTTGATGGTGGACATATGTGCATGGCAAGGATCAAGGCTTTATGTTTCTCCTTTGGTTGCTTGGTGTTGAGGATATGTTTATATGTAATAATCTAGTTTTTATTTTCTTATTTGGATGTTATGTAAACTACTTTTTATTAAGCCTAATATACACCCTCGGGTGGATATGGCGGTAACTACCCGGACAACCTAACTATAAATAAATGATGCAATATTATTAGGTATATTAATCTTGGGCCTAATCGTGATTAAGAATAATTAATCACTTAGTAAGGCCGGGTCGTTACACTACTTCTTCTCCTATTCTCAAATCTTTTGTGTCTCAGCCTTCTTCTCATGTTTCCCCACGTCCACCACCACAAATCAAAAAATCTACAAGACATACTAATCCACCTTCATATCTCTCAGCTTATAAATGCAATCTGAGTACTTCAGTTCCTCCTTTTACTGGCCATTGTTGCAACCTTGTCAAGTTTACTAGCCTGCCTTCCCCTCACCAAGCTCACATTTCTCATCTCACTTCTTTTATTGAACCTAGATCCTATAAACAAGATGCTAATGATCCTAATTGGGTTAAGGCCATGCATAAAGAGATAGATGCTTTACAAGCTAACAATACATGGCAGGTTTGTGCTCTTCCTAAAGGCAAGAAGGCTATCTCCAGTAAATGGGTTTATAAAACAAAACTGAATTATGATGGTACACTAGAGAGGTTGAAGGCTAGGCTTGTGATCATGGGGAATACTCAGAAGTTGGGCATTGATTTTAATGAGACTTTTTCACCTGTTGTGAAAATGTCCACTATTAGGGTTGTAATTGCTCTTGCTGCTTGTAGGCACTGGGATTTATTCCAGGTGGATGTGAATAATGCTTTTCTCCATGGTGATCTCCATGAGGAGATATATATATATGAAAATGCCAGAGGGAATTTCTAACCCTGACAACAAAGTCTGCAGATTAACTAAGTCCTTATATGGTCTTAGGCAAGCTTTTAGGCAATGGTTTGAGAAGCTTAATTCTTCTTTGCTGGGATTAGGCTACACACAGTCCAAGAATGATTATAGTTTGTTTCTTAAGAGAACTCAAACTTCCCTCACTATTGTTGCTGTGTATGTGGATGACATCTTGGTCACTGGTTCTGATTCCCAAGAAATTCAATCACTGAAGTCTCACCTGCATGGTTTCTTTGGTATAAAAGATCTGAGACAGTTGCATTACTTCCTGGGGTTTGAGGTTGGTTATTTACCCAATGGAGTAACTCTTACTTAAAAGAAGTTCACCAAATAATTACTTGAAGACACAGGGTTTGCTGATTCTAAGAGTGACTCTACTCCTTTGCCTGTTAATCTGAAGTTATATGCTGATGAAGGGAATCTCTTACCTGATCCTACTCATTACAGGACAATCATTGAGAAGTTAAATTTTCTCACTCACACTCGACCTGACTTATCTTTTGCTGCACAGTCCCTAAGTCAGTTTATGCAGCAACCAAGGCATCCTCATCTTCTTGCTCTCAAACATGTCTTGAAATACATCAGAGGTACTACAGGCCAGGGCATCATTCTTTCTGCTACTGATCAATTGAAGCTACAAGCATTCAGTGACTCAGATTGGGCGTCTTGTCCCACCTCTAGGCGATCTGTCACTGGTTACCTAGTTCTTCTTGGTACCTCTCCTATTAGTTGGAAATCTAAGAAGCAAGGCACCATTTCTAAGTCTTCTGCAGAGGCAGAATATAGAGTCATGCAACAGGCTGCTTCAGAGGTCACATGGTTGGTCAGACTACTTGAAGAGTTGGGTGTTACAGGTCTGAAACCTGTTGAGCTTCATTGTGATAACCAAAGTGCCCTACACATTGCTAAAAATTCAGTCTTTCATAAAAGAATGAAACACATCAAAATAGATTGTCATTTCACTAGAGATAAGGTCTTGGAGGGCCTCCTACAACTAAGTTATCTTCCTACACAACATCAACTAGCTGATGTCCTCACTAAGGTTTTGCCTTCCAAACAGCACTGGGACTTATTGCTCAAGCTTGGCATGCTTCCTCCACCATCCCAAGCTTGGGGGGGGTGTTGGGACCTCCTAAGCATAACAAACTTCCGCTGCCACATCAGCTCAGTGCTGTAACAAACTCCAGCTCAGCTAGAAGTTAGTTACCAGAAAGTTTATTACAACTTTTCTTATTTATTTTAATTAGTTACAGATTGTACATATAAAAGAAAAAGAGAACTTGTACAGTTGAAGGAATTCATTACAATTTCTGCTCATTAAGAGCTTCTCTCTCTACAAATTCTTTCTCTCTAATATTGTTCTTTAGCTAATGATCATGATATTTGACATTCTATATCATGTGGTCCAAAAGACGAGTAAGGATAGCATAGGTTGGAGAGTGGGGAGATTTTGTAACATCCTTATGAGGAGGGGCTAGTGGTGTTCGGACACTGGTGAGTACTAAGTGCACCTGGACAAACGACCACTACCAGACAAAGTCGATTTCTTCTCACTAACACATCAAGATTTGCAAGTTTCCAGTAGAAGACGATCAATTTCTTGAACATTTATGTTGAGGGTGGGTTTGATGTGGTGGAATGGTATCGTGGTGATACCGGTGCACTTGGTGTTGCACATACCACACCGTATGCACTTGTCGTGTATAAAATTAGGATTTTGTAGCCATGGTATACGTAAACTATTCTGCTATGGTGTTTGAGAATTAAAAAGTGTATACATTTTGTATACTAGTGTGCATGGATGTTTCAACTCTTTTTGTTTTTTTTTAATTTAATGTTTTCTGATGGTTGTCTCGCTTTTCACTGTGTTGTAATAATTTTATTTTTTTCTTTTCTGGTGCTAATTTTGTGATTAACTGGTAAAAAAAAACTAAAACAACACCAATGCGGGATTTGGGGAGGTTCATCCGCGACCCGACTCTTAATTTGTTTAGGAAAAATTTTAAAGTGTTGGGGATGGATGCCCTCAAGTCATGGTAATAGTCATTCATTGGCTTGTGTGGTGCCTCTATAAAAGTTAGAGGTACCAAACTACCTGCCCCTAAATAGCCGTGTTTATTGCATAATAATTCTAATTATTGTGATTAGTCATTATGTAAACTTTGATCTATATTTAACCGAGTGCTTAGGACACGATTATTAGTCTTTTATTAACAAACTTGAGAATAATCTGTTATAAAGTTTTTCTTTCAAGATTATCATAGTAGACAATGGATCAAAATGAACTAAATACATCAAAAAATTATTGCAACAAAAAATGGGTGGCCCATGTCCAATGTCCCAGCGCCCATGTCCCAGCGCCCATGTCCCATGTCCCATAGGTGAAATCGGAGTCCGGGAACCTGGATGACCGTCCCGAGACACCGAAGGTCCTCTAGGGTGACGATAAACCTCCTGGAGAAGTTTCGGCAAAAACAGAAATCGGGCACTGGGAAGCCAAAAATCAAGCGCTAAATAATACACATTTTTCGGGCTTCCGAGAGGCCCCGGAACAAAGGTGAAAATTTTTGAACTGACACCATTAGGGAACATAAGAGGCCCCAATGGTCCGTTATCGGGTCCCTCTTAGGCTTGTAAGTGCGTTTTTACGGGACACCAATGTAAAGGTCGGAACGCCGAAGGCATGAGTGATATAGAAGTTCCGGGATCCGGATGACACTCCCAGAGGCATCGAGAGTCCTCTAGGGCAATGATAGACCCCCCGAATAAGTTTGAGAAAAACTAATGACCGTACCCCCGGAAGCCGAAAATGAAGGCTCCGAAACACGCTTAGGAGACATGCATGGGAGGCGCTCGTAATCGCTTATCTGGTCCCTGATAGGCTTGGAAGGGCGTTTTACGGGACACTGGTGTTAGAGTCGGAACACCAAAGGCATGAGGATATCAAAGTTCGGGGATATGGATGTCCCTCCCGGGAAACCGAATGTCCTCTAGGGTCATGATATACCCCCCGAAAAAGTTTGGGTAAAAATGACATTCGGGGCTCGGGAAGCCCAAAATGAAAGCTATAAATCCATGTTTTTTAAGCTTCCGGAGGGCCGCGGAACGAAGTTGGTTATTTCGCACCACCTCGCCCGAAACACCCTTAGAAGACATGGGAGGCCCTCAGAGTCGATTATCCAGTCCCTGATAAGCTTGAAAGGGCCATTTACGAGACCTTGGTGTAAAAGCTAAAACACAAAAACCATGGGTGATATCGAAGTTCATGGATTCTGATATCACTACCAGGGCACCGAGATTACTCTAGGAGTCTAGGGTCATGATAGACCCCCCGAAAAAGATTGGGCAAAAATGACACCGGGCCCCGGAAAGCCGAAAATAAAGGCTATAATCCACGTTTTTTGGGCTTCCGTGAGGCCTCAGAACAAAGGTGGATACTTTCACACCACGTCGCACGGAACACCCCTACGGGACATGGGAATCGCTCGTGGTTGCTTATCTGGTCCTTGATACGCTTGGAAGGGCGTTTTACGGAACACTGGTGTAAGAGCAGGATTACCAAAGGTAATGGTGATGTCGAAGTTCGGGGATCCGAATGTCCCTACTGAGGCACCAAGGGTCCTCTAAGGTCATGATAGACCCCCTGGAGAAGTTTGGGCAAAAATGACACTCAGGCCTCGAAAAGCCGAAAACAAAGGCTATAATCCACTTTTTTTGGGCTTTCGGGAGGCCCCGGAGCGAAGGTGGATATTTTCAGACCACATCGCATGCACCATCCATAGGGAATATGGGAGGCGCTCGGGGTCGCTTATCCGGTCCCTGATAGGCTCGATAGGACGTTTTAGAGACAGTGGTGTAAGAGCCAGAGCACCAAAGGCATGGGTAATATTGAAGTTCGGGGATCTGCATGTCGCTCACGGGGCAGCGAGGGTCCTCTAGGGTCATAATAGACCCCCCAATGAAGTTTGGGCAAAAATGACATCCGGGCCCCGAGAAGCCGAAAACGAAAGATATAATCCACGTTTTTTGGGCTTTTGGGAGGCCCCGGAACGAAGGTGGATATTTTCAAACCACATCGCATGGAACACCCCTAGGGGACATGCGAGGCACTCGGGGTCACTTATCTCGTCTCTGGTAGGCTTGGAAGGGTGTTTTACGGAACACTAGTGTAAGAGCCGGAAGACCAAAGGCATGGGGACTATCAAAGTTCGGGGATCCAAATGTCACTCGCGGGGCATAGAGGGTACTCTAAGGTCATGATAGAACCCCCGGAAAGTTTGGGCAAAATGACGACTGGGGCTCGGGATGCCGAAAATGAATGCTATAATCCACGTTTTTGGGCTTCCGCAAGGCAGCGTAACGAAGGTGGATATTTTTCGCACCACATCCCATGGAATACCCCTAGGGACATGTGAGGCACTCGGGATCGCTTAGCCAGTCCCTGATAGGCTTGAAAGGGTGTTTTACCGGACTCTAGTGCAAAAGCCAAAAGACACCAAATCCATGGGTGATATCGAAGTTGTGGGATACGGATATCGCTCCCGGGGCACCGAGAGTAATCTAGGAGCATGATATACCCTCGAAGAAGATTGGGCAAAAATGACACCAAGGCCCCGGGAAGCCGAAAACGAAGGCGATAATCCATGTTTGTTGGGCGTAGGGAGTGTAGACGCCAAAAAAGCGTCTTCAGGTTTCTCCGCAAAAGCCCGATGATGAAAACAATAATTTATAAACTTGAATATTATTTTTGCTTTGATAGGTAAAATAAAGTCTCAAGTTTTTCCTCGATCACTTCTTTATTTCGATCACATTCATAAGTCTCATTCAAAAGCTTTCCAACGACACCTCTAGTGTCTTTTTCGAACTCCCGGTTGCCAAGTTGCTAATCGAGGGTAAAAAAGTTTTTTACCGCAGAAGGGTAAAACGGTCTTTTCACATTTTTGGAACATTAAAAATTCCTCGAAAAATTAAAATAGACTGGATGTCGTCATTATGACGACATTCAGCTGGCAAGCTGACAGCCCCCAGCGGCGCTGGAATTTCAACCAGCGTCGTCAGCGGCGTTGGGTGATATCCCAAAGCCGCTAGCGGCACTCGCTGGTTCTCCTGAAACCCGTATTTTTCAAGCCCAATCTCCGAATTTCGGCCATTCTCCACCGTCCAACCCTATTCCTTTTTCTATAAATACGACCCTCCTCACTCAGTTCAAAACAGACAGTGTACAGTTGACAACCTCTATTCTCGGTTGAGTACTACCGAGCTTCCCCCTCTTTCTTCCAAATTCATTCTTTGCTTGAGATCTACATTTTACTATTCATTTGCTAAATAGCCTACAATTCAGGTACTAAACTCTTGAGTGCTCAAATCAAATTACTTGCTTAATTGTTTATGTTGTAGTAGTCAAAATGTAGATATCATCCTAATCATGTTTTTTATTGCTTTCTAAATACCGTCTTTCAAATCTGTAAATAAGCATGTCTAGTTGTTGTAATGCTCAACTTGCCAATCGAATGCATGTCTAAATAAGGGTCAATAATAAATGTCGTGATGCTTATGATGAATAACCAATTAGTCTAATCTAGGTTGTTAATCGAGTTTGTGTGGGAATCATGTCTTTAATTATTAAGCAAACTTCAGTTAGTAGAGGCCGTCATAATACGGGCGAGTTGGGTGCCTAACACCTTCCCACCTCGTACCTTCGCCCCCAAACCCTTTATTCTTGGGTATTCATATGTTCTATATGAGCGTGAGTCTTTCTAAAAACATGATTAGTTCACTTATCGCGCTATTGGGTTGTCCCTTCGGATTGTCCCTTCGGTTTGTCCCTTCGATAAAACGCCGATAGCAGATTTGTGACCTCTTTCATGGTTTTTATTTAATTCAAGTCTGGCTCTTTTAACTTACATAAAACCCCCAACTTACAAATTTTCTATAAGGACACACTCCGTGTAGCAAGGCCAAAAGTCCCGGGTCCTTACAGAGAAGCCTTGGAACGAAGATGGATATTTTCACACCACATCGCTCGGAACACCCTTCGGGACATGGGAGGCGCTCGCAGTTGCTTATCCTGTCCCTAATAGGCTTGGATGGGCGTTTTATGGGACACTGGTGTAAGAGCCGGAACACCAAAGGCATAGGGGGATATCAAAGTTCGGGGATCCTAATGTCACTCTCGGGGCACCGAGGGTCCTCTAGGGTCATGATATACTACTACGAAAAAGTTTGGACAAAAATGACATCCGTGGTCCAGGAAGTCGAAAACGAAGGCTAAATCTACGTTTTTTTGGGCTTCTAGGAGGCCACGAAACGAAGGTGCATATTTGCGCACCACATCACATGGAAAACCCCTAGAGGACATGGGAAGCACTCGGGGTCGCTTATCCGGTCCTTGATAAGCTTGAAAGAGCGTTTTACGAGACATTGGTGTAAGAGCCGGAACACCAAAGACATGGGTAATATCGAAGTTTGGGTATTCGAATCTCCCTCCCAGAGCACCGAGTGTCCTCTAGGGTAATGATAGACCCCCCGGAAAAGTTTGATAAAAATATGACACCCGGGGCCCGGGAAGCCGAAAAAGAAGGCTATAATCCACTTTTTTGGCCTTGCGGAAGGCTCCGAAATGAAGGTGGATATTTTCAGAGCATATCGCATGAAACATACCTAGGGGACATGAAGGCCCTCGGGGTCGCATATCCCGTCCCTGATAGGTTTGGAAGGACGTTTTACGGGACACTGGTGTAAGAACCGGAGACCAAGGCAAGGGGATATCAAAGTTCAGGGATCCGGATGTCCCTCCCGAATCATCGAGGATCCTCTAGGGTAATGATCGACGCACCGGAAAAGTTTGTGCAAAAAATGACACCCAGGGTGCGGGAAGCCGAAAATAAAGGCTATAATCCACGTTTTTAGGCCTCCGAAAGGTCGCGTAACGGAGGTGGTAATTTTCGCACCACATCGCCCGAAACACTCTTAGGGGACATGGGAGGCGCTCGTGATCGCTTATCCAGTCCCTGATAGGCTTGAAAGGCTGTTTTAAGGGACCATGGTGTAAAAGGCAAAACCCTAAAGCCAATGGTGATTTCGAAGTTTGGGGATGCGGATGTCCCTCCCAGGGCACCGAGAGTATTATAGGGTCATGATAGACCCTCGAAAAGATTTTGCAAAAATGACACCCGGTCCCCGGGAAGCCGAAAACGTAGGCTATAATCTAGCTTTTTTTGGATTCCGTGAGGCCTCGGAACGAAGGAGAATATTTACACACCACATCGCACGGAACACCTATAAGGGTCATGGGAGGCGCTCGGAGTTACTTATCCGGTTCCGGATAGGCTTGGAAGCACGTTTTACGGGACACTGGTGTAAGAGCGGGAACACTAAAGGCACGGGGGATATCAAAGTTCGGGGATCCTAATATCACTAAAGGGGCACCGAGGGTCCTCTAGGGTCATGATATACCCCTCGAAAGAGTTTGGGTAAAAATGACACCCAAGAATCGGGAAGCCGAAAACAAAGGATAAATCTACGTTTTTTGGGCTTCTAGGACGCCCCTGAACAAATGTGCATGTTTTCACACCACATCACCCGGAACACCCTAAAGGACATGGGAGGCATTCCGGGTCGATTATTCGGTCCCTGATAGGTTTGGAACGACGTTTTACAGGACACTAGTGTAAGAGCCGGAACACCAAATGCATGGGTAATATTAAAGTTTGGCGATTATGTTGTCCCTCCCGGGGGCACCAAGGGTCCTCGATGGTCATGATAGACCCCCTTCGAGAAGTTTGGACAAAAATGACACTCGGGCCTCGAGAAGCCGAAAACGAAGGCTACAATCCACGTTTTTTGGGCTTACGGGAGGCTCCGGGACGAAGGTAGATATTTTCAGACAACATCGCATGGAACACCAGTAGGGGACATGGGAGGCGCTTGGGGTCGCTTATCCGGTCCCTTATAGGCTTGGAAGGACGTTTTACGGGACACTGGTGTAAGAGTTGGAACACCAAAGGCATGGTGATATCGAAGTTCAAGGATCCGAATGTCCCTCTCGGGGCACCGAGGGTGCTCTAAGATCTTGATAGACCCCCGGGAGAAGTTTGGGCATAAAAGACATCCGGGGCCTGGGAAGCCGAAAACGAAGGCTATAGTCCATGTTTTTTGGGCTTCCGTGAGGCCTCGGAACGAAGGTGGATATTTTTACGCCACATCGGACGAAACACTCATATGGGACATGGGAGGCGCATGGGGTCGCTTATCCAGTTTCTGATAGGCTTTGAATGGCGTTTTACGGGACACTAGTGTAAGAGCCAGAACACCAAAGGTATAGGTGATATCAAAGTTTGGGGATTCAGATGTCACTCCCGGGGCACCGAGGATCCTCTAGGGTCATGATAGACACTTCGGAGAAGTTTGGGCATAAATGACACTCGAGGCTCAGGAAGCTGAAAACGAAGGCTACAATCCTCTTTTTTGGGCTTGCGGGAGGCCCGAGAACGAAGGTCGATATTTTTACACGACATCGCTCAGAACAGCCATAGAGGACATGGGAGGCCTTCGTGATAGCTTATCCGGTCCCTGATGGGCTCGGAAGGGCGTTTTACGGGACTATGGTGTAAGAGGTACAACACCAAAGGCTTGGGAGATATCGAACTTCGGGGATCTGGATGTCCCTCCCGGGGCAGCGAGTGTACTCTAGGGTCATGATAGACGCCCTGGAGAAGTTTGGGCAAAAATGACACCCTCGCCCCGGAAAGCCGAAATTGAAGGCTTTTATCCGTGTTTTTTGGGCTTGCGGGATCCGTCAGAGCGAAGGTGGATATTTTTACATCACATCATACCTAACACTCCTAGGGGACATGGGAGGCCCTTGTAGTCGCCTATCCGGTCCCTGATAGGTTTGAAGGCCAGGGCGTTTTATAGGACATTGGTGTAAGAGTAGGAACACCAAAGGCATGAATGATTGAAGTTGGGGGGATTCAGAAGGGTCATGATAGACCCTCGAAAAAGTTTGGGCAAAAATGACACCGAGCCCCCGGAAGCCGAAAACGAAGGTTGTAGTCCACTTTTTTGAGATTACGGGAGGCCCCAAAACGAAGGTGGATATTTTCGCACCACATCGCACGGGGCACCCCTAGGGGATATGGGAGGCCCTGAGTGTAGGTTACCTGGTCTTTGGTAGGCTCGGAAGGGCGTTTTACGAGACACTGGTGTAAGAGCCAGAATACCAAAGACATGGGTGATATGATTATCTTTTATGAAAATTTTATAAACTATTGGTTTTATTGGGTTTTGTTAGATGGCGCATCCTATGCTCTTTTCTTAGGTGTCACATTTCATTTTGTTCGTGGCATCACTCTATGTTCTTTGATGATGCGACAGCATAACTTAACACACTCTTACTCATATGTTCTAAACATATTGTAAATACATCTCATTGCGAAGTATTTTTCGATCGAATCTTACGGTGTAACTTTTTTTATTTTTTGAGAGGTATGAAAAATATTATATTTCATTTTGAATATTGGACGAAAATTAAACTCTTAAGAATCCTAAACAGCAAAGATGGGAAGACTTCTAAACGTTTTAACCAGTTATTTTTGTCATTATCTAAGACTCCTAAACGTTTTACACCAACTAATTTTTGTCATTATGTTTGCTTAGGTGGCACTCTTAAAATTCTCGCTTAGGTAGCATGTCTCATTGCTCCCGAAAAATATATTTGATTAGGGGGAGGGCTAGGGGTGTTCGAACACTTGTGGGTACCCACCAGGATGAACGACCCCTAGTCCATGCAAAAGTCCCCTATTTACTACTACCGTGTGGTCCTCATTACATTAGTCCTTTGCCCTATGCATTACATCTTGATTCTGTCTATATTTCTAATTCATGTCACATTATTTAGGAAAGCAAGCACGGACCTAATCCAGAAGAGTCGTTCTAACCCCCCCTTAGCTTAGACAATTAGTGAAATTAGACTTGGAAAACAGCAACTCTCAGATCTCGATGCTCCACTAGAAAATAAGGGGGACAAAACAAACGGCAATTTACAATTTTGGTAAACGAGACAGCTTCCCCTTGATTAGCGGATAGAATGATAGTCTAGTTAGCAAAGCCAAGGATTGGCCTCTCATTATTCTAGTTTGCACCCAATCCCACGACATTAATGGAGTGAAATCAGATGCACTAATCAACACCAACAAAAAGTGCGGTAAGATTGAATTTCTTCCCAAAGCAAAAACTTTGTATTGACCCCCTTTAATGGTAGTATCCAGAATGCTAGGAAAAAAAATTAGATGGTCACTACTCACTATCAGACTACATAAATCAACAATGACGACGGATCCTCCCTAGCAAGGGCTGTCTTTACAGTTAAAAAGCTAGACAAACTCCGCCTTGAACGTCTACATAAGCAAAACTTTGTACTGACTAGAACTCGTGCCTGTGCTTAACAACCGGGAGTTTTTGTAAGATAAGACAACTTACAACTGTCTACCAATCGCCCAACGAACCCACTGGTGCTCCACACTGCCATTACTTGGCGAGCCTCAAATTAAGGCAACAAGGACAACCATCGGCAGAGTGAAAATCAATTTCATCTTCACGTCCATTGATGTTGCAAGATTGTTCTGCGGTCTAAAGATAGGACAAATGCAGAAGAACATCAGTTATATGGGCACTGCTAATAGAACTGGAACAAACAAAACAAAATGCAATGAAGTTAGGACATACTTTTGCAATTTAGCCAGTGCACCACAGTACATGACATTATCAGGAGCTGAGTATTCTGTGGTTTTATCTTCCGGGTTGACAAGTCTAATATAGGTTTCTTGGCCCAGATACCACCTATCAAGGTTTTCTGTTCTGATATTCCATGCACCTTCATTATCTAGGTAAACTAAGGCTGCTGTCCAGCCCCCAGGAAAGACCTGCATCAGAGAAAATACAAGTATTTACTATATATTTTGAGGGGGAGAAATAGGTGTGCAGAAGATGGAACACATGGGTACACAGCTTCAAACTTAAACAGGTGATGATAGGAAGCTGCCTCATTATCATTTCATATACTTCACTCAAAATCATTAACATCAATACACAAATAGCACTATGACAGTTAATGCAGTCAATTTAACAATTATCACTAATCAGGAAAGGATGTTTATGCAGTCAAATCCTTCACTTTCATTTTCTTTTGTGGGAGATGGAGAGCAAGGCTTCCCCCCCCCCTCCCAGTTTTCTGGTGGAAGGGGCAGAGTCAGACTACACTTGATCAATGAGTTGCAAGCAAATTAGTGCCAACGTGCTGCTATAAAAAATAAACCATATTACTTTTTAAGAATAGTCAGCGCGTACCTGCACAGAGGAGCGGGAAATTGCATCCCACTTGTTGTAGTTACCGCGGCTGTCATTTGTCCATACACCATAATCCATGCTGCAGTCAAATAGAAAACAGTGAGTATCTCGTGCATGACCCCTCAACATTCATGTGAAACAGGAGTATTTCAGTAGGCGATACGTACGCAACAACATAAAATGAGAACCCGTCCATGTGAAAGGTCTGCATCACTGTATCATTGTTCTGAAATACGAGTTCAGCAAATCCTTTGAATGTACCATCTATAACTGACGTATCCATCCGGGGTCGTCCTGTAAGTGGCCTACTTGGAAAATCGAGCTTGTAGTCACCCTTCACGTTTTTCCAGTCAGCAAGCCTGATTGGTGTAGCGGGATTAACAAATGAGATCCCATTTAAAGTTGCACGATGCTTCCCATTGATTGTTGTTGGTGGCAGACTCTGGAAAATGTAGGTATCAGTGATATTAATGTTGCCATAGTGAAATGAACCTTGTGGGTTAGGGCGAGCTCCACTTGCCGAACCGTTTTGCCTGCTCAAATACACAATATATTTGCCGTTTAGCGTCATATAAGTAGCCAGATGAAGGTAAAACAATAGCTCGAATGTTAAAGACACATTTAGGCTGTCTAGAGAAAGTATTCAAATTACAATCAGAGAAAATTATATGGCTATTAATCAGATAGACAGAGAAATATAACAGCAAACTGGTGGTATCTCCCCAATATAGTAGCAACTCAGGGTATGTGTTAGACCTTCCTATATATATGAAAATTTGTACGTGCTCTAACATACCATATGTCCAATCTAAAACATGATAATGAAGACAGACACAAACCTGACAGATCTTGCCTGGTTCAACGACCAAGTTTTATCATAAAGATCATTTGGAGGATCAGGTAGAGGGCCCACTGCTTTTCCTTTAGAATTCGAATAGTGCAAGATGGCAACACCAGTGACTCTTTGCCAAAGAGATTCATTCACAAACCTCGCACTTGCAACGATGTAGTAGTCACTGCTAGCGTTCTGATCCATTGTAACAAGAAAAGAATATGACTGTCCAACATGGATATCAAAGCTGCTGAAGTTCATCTGTGATGTGTAACGTCCTTCAGTTTCAGCCAGAAGTAGATTGTGATTTTGAATTCTGAAATTCAAACTAGTTGAGATTCCAACATTGTGCACACGGACGCGATATGTTTTGCCTGCATCATATATCAATATAAAAATCAACCATGAGCCTCTCTGCTGCATGTTGAAGATATAAATGCTATATATCAACTGGAAGAAGTAAGCCAATCGTGACGAAATGAACTGCATATATGATATAGCAACTTAAAGTATCTGGATTGGTTCCCTTCACAAGGACAAACTAGATATAAAGCCAAATAACAACAATCCACCAGATATAAAGCCAAGTATAAGTCCTGACCGTAATCATTTCAAAATGCTGAACTAAGACCAAAATCATGCAAATGCAGGACTACAAAAGCCAATAACATCACATATTCTATTTCTAAAGCAAATACCTGAGTCAACTTGAATGGTTTCATAGTCAATGCCGCCTGGGACAAGGGTACTATTATACTGGTAAGGTCCCTTTCCATTGATAAGAACCCCATCTGGCATTCCCAGATCCTTCCCAGCATGCAAATCATCCCTGAGTGCCTAATGCGTATACAAAGCATACAATAAGTAAGCATATTTCCGATTTTTTCTCCCTAATGTAGGAAAATAGGTGTCCAATTCAAATGCTTACCTTATGATCTCGGTTATACCAATCACCCATCATGATAACAATATCCCCATCTGGTTTATTGAAAGGCAGGGGGATGATGCTCCTGTTGCCAATGATAAAGGGGCCAAACCCACCAGAAGCCCTCTGAAAATTGGTAGAAGGGTGGTAAAAGAAGCTCCCAATTTGATCCTTGACCTGGAACTGATAGGTGAAATTCCAATTTGGAGGAATGGCACAATTTGTTCCTCGCACACCATCCTCCCAAGAATCATGTCGCATTTGAATCCCATCCCTGTCACAACATTCAAAGGGCAACTCTAAGCTTCCCTTAATGAACTCCAAGCATGTCCGACAGATCAAGCAAGAAAATGGAAACCGAAAACATGTTGGATAAGTTACCAGTTAACCAGAAGGTCTTCATCCAATTTGTTTTTGACATCAACAACAACATTGTAATTGGTAATAACTTCAATCAAAGGTCCTGGAAATTGATCATTGACCACAATAACCTGCAATAAAGAACAAAACATTCATCCTTCATATCCAATAGCTACATCCATTAACACAACCTCCACCAACTGTACTGTCTGTACATTCAGAGCATTATAACCACAGATGAATATTTAGTTAGTATAGCTCAGAACTTACTGCTACAGTGACTACTCATTCCCCCCTCCCCCCCCCCCTCCACACACACACCCTCCCACCCCCAAATTACCTGCACACTATAGTTATTAAAAAGTTGAAACTTTATCCAATGTCAAATAAGCTGCTGCAACAATGGGACACTTGAAATCCCAATGACTGCCTAATTCACCTACCAAATTTACCATACAGACCTAAAAACAAGAAAAATAACAGAAGGAAACATGTATAGATGTTTCCTACACCATAAAACCCACGTTCTACTCCAACCACTGTTAATTGCAGAATAACAAGGAAAAACTCAATTTTAAACTAGTAGCACTACCCACCAATAGCTTGACAAAAGCCTAACTGCCCAAATCACAAAAGTAATAGATTTGACAAAGACAAAACCTGTTATGTTAATTTTCCTATCAAAAACTCTATATGGGTTATAGCAAAAATGAAGGCACACTAAGATAATCAAGTAATTAGCCAAAGAAAACATAAAAATTACCCACAACCAACAAATCCCATATAACAAAAAAAATGACCCCAAACACCACCCACATTGATTAATTTCAAAAACTATATTGCCCCAACACAAATAAATGAACTGAAACTGTCTAAAACCCCAACAAATCATAATGCTATATTTCTCAAATTCAAATTAAAAACCCAGAACAGCAATCTAGAGAGAGAGAGAGAGGAGAGAAATTATAACCTGCTGAGGAACACCAAGAGGAGAGAGGGTTTTGTAAGAGTAAGTAAACTTGAAGTTAGCATAAGGGTCGGCACCCAAACAGGGTCTTGAAATCAACCCAGAAATGAAAAAACACACCAAAAACAACTTCGAAATCACAACCCACAAAACCGCCATTGATGACTTGCTTGCTTGAGTGATCTTTCGTTTGTCTTATTTTTTCGTCTCAAAAAATAAAAACTTTTCCAATGCCCCCTGTTTATTTAGTTACAATTTACATCATCAATTAATGGGAAAAGAAAGAAAGAGAGTGTGAAAAGGGTAGCTGTCTTTGAGTGTTTGTTTGTTTAAGAAGAGAGAGAGAGAGGGAAAATGGAAGGTGAGAAAAAACGGCTCCACTGCTTCTCTCTCTTCAAGTGTTTTTCTCTCTCTTCTACTATCTCAAATTCCAACGTCTCTTCGCTTTGTTTTCTTCTTCTTCTTCTACCCGGTTGTAATAATATCAATGGGAGAAGAAAGAAAAGAGAAAAGGAAATGAAATCAAAGTGAATTTTTTTTGGTTTGGGTTATGATTTTGATTTTGGGAGATTTTTGGGACCTAAAAAGGCTAAAATATTTGCGCAATTTTGGAAGAAATTTTGGCAATACGCGTTTCAGTGACAGACAACTTAGTCAGCCGGTTGATTCTTTTCCTTTTTTAATTTCTTTTAGTTTTTAGGTAGTATACTAAGCTTTTAATTACTAAATTTATTTGATTTCTTCGATAAAGATTTTTCTAGTAATTTGAGGAAAAACTTTCATCTTCTCCTCATTTGTCAGTTTGCTAGTTTGACCGACCCAATTGACTGCCTGGGATTTCAGTTGACGTGAGATTTACAGCTCCCCTCATTTTGCTGCTTTTTTTTTTTTTTTTTTTCTACCCTGGTGTAGATCAATTTGGGTCGTCGGGATAGAGGAAGTAGATAATAAATATAGATTTTTTGTGAGTTGGTCTTATATAAGCTACTCGAAACGACGAAACCAACATAGAAAAATATGTGTTTCTATTATTGATCTTATACAAAATTAGAACTTACTTAAGTTACTAAAAACCAACATAAAAAAAACATGTCCTAAATTTAAATTTTAGGGAACCCTCGTGTTGGAAGAAATTATACCCTTTTCTCTTAGCAAATAAATTAGGAATTACCGTTATAAAAATACGCTTTTAACATCACCTCTTTTCTTATCTTCATAAATTGATCCTACACAAGACCAAGTACATATCTAATAACAAACAATGTACCATATTCACCTCTAGGAAGAGTTGTGTGATATATATTGCAATCACGTGTAGACCTGTCAATTCTCGACCCGATCCATTTTTTAAGGGTCCTAACACCGATTTTTCGACTCAGAACCCAATTGACCCGAACCCGATTAACTCAGTGTTTTTTGGGTCAAACCCGACCCGTTAATGGATCGACCCGTTTGACCCGAAAAATAGAACATTTTGTAATTATAAACAAAAAGTTCGACTAAAATATCCTATAAGACATGTAAAACCTTTTTTTTTGGTTTCATTAGAATTTTCTCTACCTCTTTATTCTCTCAAAATAAGAAATTTTGCTTTTAACTACGCTAAAATGGACGAAAATATAAAGTACAACTTATCGAATGATTAAACAAAATATAAAGAATATCATATACTTGTATAAACATATCAAAACGTGAAAAAATATACGTACATAGGTAATACAAGTTATAAATTAGAGTATAAATTTGCAAATATACCGTTTGAAAGCATAAATTGGCTATATAATTGACGAAAAAAATAAAATTTATTGGGTCACTCAACCCGTTGGGTCTACCCGAACCCGATAACACTGAGTCAGGGTCGAGCATTTCTCAATCCGAACCCGAAATGACCCGATCCGCTAGGACCCTAACCCGACATGACCCTAACTCAAACCGACCCGCTCAATCCAATTAACAGGTCTAATCATGTGGCTTGGATGGGGCAAAGAAACTAAACACTCCACAAATTTTTTTAATACCGAAGGGCCAATTCCATCCTCGAGTGATTTACCCATGTTTGAGATCTATAGTATTAGTAAACAAATCTACACAGTCGAAAATCAAATTTACTTCTTCCACCCAAAAGCGTACCTCTCAACATTTTGAATTATTATTATTCTTTCAAATAAAGAACACATTTTAATTATTAGTTATTGTACATATCCAAAGCATCATCGAAGATCTTCATGTAAAAGAACTCCCCTAATCAGACTCTTTCTCTCCTCTCAAAACTCTAACTTTTCTCTTTTGCCTCTTCTCATATTTCATTATAGTTTCAGGCGGGAGGACCGCTTTAGGTCATTCCCGGCCTGTATTTGATGTTCTTCATCTAGTTTCACTCTAATTTCTATTCTTTTTCGCTTTAGGTGCAATAAATTTCTCTCCCTTTGTGGAGTTCATTGATATCTTCCTTTTCGTAGGATTCTCTTTTCGCCTATGGTGCGATATCTATTTTATAGATTCAATATGAATTTTGGGACCGGATATAGATACAACCGATGGTATCAAACTGAGTTTTGTAGGCAAGTGATTGCTTTGCTCGCGGTGAATATCTCCACTTCCGTCAAAGATGAAGATATATCAAAGGAAGCACATGGTTACTTTACATGTTGGGAGTCGCACCGAGGTGCCCTTGTCAATTGTCTTGTTAGCAAAAGTGGTGTTGTTATTGTTAATTTAATATATTCTAGGATTATTTTGATTGCAAATGCCGTATAGCTTTTCTATTAATAAAAATTTCCTATTACCCTCTCAAAAAAAAAAAAAAAAAAGAACTCCCCTGAAGCGCACCCCTTGTACAAATACATTATCTAATTACTCACTCACATCTCTAGAGAGTAGAGAGGATCCAATGATGACCAGCTATTTGAGACTTTGAGCTGTTATGAAGCATTGCTCATAACAAAGTTTATCCCCCCCCCCCCCCCCGCCCCCCAAAGGCCTTAAAACAAAAATAAAATTATAAAGCTCATCTTTTCATGCAACTATTATTGAATTAGCGAGAGTATGAAATTAGTAATATTCAACGGCACTATTTTATGAAGGTATTATGATTCTACCTTAAAAAAATATCAACATGAATTTATTTCAAAATTTATTTTCACATAAATTATATTGAGTAATTTTCCGCATAAAGTGGAAGTAAGCTGAATTGGACTGAAGTAAACTCAACTAAAATAAATGGCATTAGTTGACATTAGTTGTATTGTTATGGTCAATATTGCTAAATAATACTATCTTTTTTTTTCACATAAAAACTTACTCTTAGTAAGTAATTAAGGGGCACTTAGGTTGCGTTATTTTTCACTTATTTGCTCTGATTCTCACTGATAGGGTAAGGTTTTGCTACTGATTCTCACTGATTGGATAAGGTCTTGCCACTGGTTTGGTAAGGCCTTTCCACTGATTCTCACTAATTTAGTAAGGTTATACCACTGATTCTGTGAGTAGGAATGTGGGTCCTGTCACTGATTGGGTATGGTCATGTCACTAATTCTCACTGATTCGCTAAGGTATTATCACTGATTTTCATTGATTAGGTGAGGTCTAATAAGTGGAAAAAAAACACACCCTTAAATAATTGTTAATACAGTAATTGGTTATATCTTATATGACCATCATAAGTTAATAACAAATTAAATCCTAAACAGGAAAGAACAAAGGTCTCTTCTCCTGAATGAGCTCTGAACATCTTCTTACTTCCACTTAAGAATGGCATAAATAACTGGATAAGCACATGAAAGACGGACTAACAAAATTAAACAAAGAGAAGAATGAGAAACAGACACGGTGTACAAGAAAATCGTGAAAATACTATATACTTATATTCAGAGTCTCAGAGATCAAGGAAAAAAGTAAAAAGTATTCTACAATAAAAATAAAAATAAAAATGAAAAAAAAATGACCAGTAACCGGCTTGTCAGTCATGGAGACCGACAACTCGGATGTCTTAGTGGAGGTTGAGCCTGAGTAACGGTTAGATTTCCTGATGAGCGTCACATGCGCTGCATTGCATCCGTGCTTCTGCTTGTATCCTCAATTCCTCACCTCTTCGTTTTGGGTCCCATAATTTTTTGAACTTATTTCGTATGGAGTATTTTTTTGATCTCAGCTAATTTCGTTTTCTTCATAGTATCTGTAAGGTGCATTAGAAAAATTCTAGAGGGGGTAAATAGAGTCGCGGAACTCGCGGAATTCAACACTATCCATCTACACAAAAACGTTTATAGTAAGACGGTTTTTTTTGTAACTTTTAGTGTAAGGGTCACCTTTAAATGAAATAAGAGTCACAACTCACGATTTATAAAAAATAACCCATATATCTCTAAATAGTGACCGTATTTTATCGTGAGTTAGTTGGTACTGATAAATGATACTTGTATCTCCCATTGCTCAACATCTTTCATGCCGCAATTTATTGTATATCACGCTTCTAATCCAGTAATATTCAGCACAACTTTCAACTTTCTCTCACTAATTGGTA
The DNA here is from genome assembly GCA_038025085.1 of Tetragonia tetragonoides. Lineage (NCBI taxonomy): Eukaryota > Viridiplantae > Streptophyta > Magnoliopsida > Caryophyllales > Aizoaceae > Tetragonia > Tetragonia tetragonoides. The sequence continues at coordinate 13,077,021 of CM076144.1, read as the reverse complement.
GCTTGATTTGAGAAGCTTACTCAAGTATAACTCAAAATTTTAATCCCTCATTCCTTATTTTTCTTTCCACTTGACTTTTCAATTAACTATTACGACACGTTCGATACCTTATTCACTAAACAAAGTTTTTCGTATCCATTCTGAAAATACGCTCCAAATACTTTAAAGTCCAATTTTGCATTTCTAATTAGATAATCCTGCCTCACTACTACATTATATGATCATCTTTAACAACATATACTCTATATTAATAAAAAAAAAATAATTAAAAAAGATACTGGGGGGAGTTTTTCCAGCGGGATCCAATTATATAAAACGCTAAAATGCCCATAAATCAAGCAGCAATTTGCTCCACTATGGTCCTGCCAAAAGGATGAGATAACTCATATGAGTCAAAGTTGCCCTTCAAATTTCTTGGTCTTGGAAGCATCTATAGAATGTAGAGGCAACTATCAGAAACCCACATGATCCAACAACCTGATTATGTATGAGTAGGTGCGGATTTGGTGAAAATTGATTGTCATTCTAATTTAAACGGATCTTATTTATCACTAATGGTACTTCCATACTATAACCGGCCACTATCTTATTGATTGGCATTAGTGTATTCTTACATAATTACCACCACCATCATTAGTGAATATAGACATATAGTGATGGCTCATTTCTTTCAGAGTAGGTGAAGTAATTATGAAATTGATGAATGCCTTTATGTAGGAGTTGGATTAGAACTTAGAAGAAAATTTTACGAAATTAGAAAGGTCGGAAATAAAAGCATACTACTCCCTTTTTTTCAAAATCTTATCTTATTAATTTAAGAAAAAGTATAAAAATTTACAAAGTCGCCATGAAGTCCATAGGATATCAAAGAAGATACTCGTACTAAGGTTGCATTCGTTAATCAACTCTCATTTCTCCATAGCGTTTTTCCCCCTTTCGTAATTTTGTTGGTTTTTGGATGGAAACAGGAAGTAAATGTTATTGGGTTGTCAACTTGTCATTACTAGTATACTCGTTGGAAAAGCCAGGAGAATTTCGTAGCACCTTTTTCTCCCTCAACAGTCAGCCCAAATGAGTTTCCTAGATTCAGATTTAAGTTCAGAACATCAAGGCCCAGATATGCGGGCATTTGGGCCTAAGTCTGGATCTCTCAGTAACCATCAAACGGTAAGATGTTGGGTTAGAAGGTCTGTAAAAGAGGGAAGCCCAGTAAGTTACAATTACAGATTGGTATGGTCACCAATCTAGCAAAATGGATCGGATTGGGTTCGGGTTATTAACAGGTCGGTTATCAAGTCAAAATTTATCTTGCTCACAAACTTTAGGTATCGGGTCGAATAGTTTTGGGTTCAGGTCAATAGCGGGTAAAAGCTTTTTGGGTCGGGTTTCGATCGAATCTTAAGCAGTTCAGGTCGATTTCAGGCTGGGTTAGATTTGCTAGGTCTAATGACCATGATGACGAAGTTGATTCTTTTTCTACAAGAAAGCATACAAAGACCGCAAGCACATGCGTCAGATAAGCCACCTCATCTTTGATGGGTGACGCCTCACGACCTCAAGCAAAAGAGAAAAACCTCCGTGCAAAAAGGTAGAGAAAGATTTATTCTTTCTACATGGATGAACCCATAACCATTGGATTATGAAAGTAGGGCACTTATTACTTATACTCCCACGGCATCTTCAAAATGACGAAGAAGTTTTTTTTTTTTTGATGGGGACGAAGAAGTTGATAGACAGGCAAAACAACTACAAAAATGGTGAGTTTGTGGACAAGGGAAAAATAGAACTAATGATAATCACTCCAATGTTGATCTCTCATTAATCATTATCCAGGACCAAATCCAGTACATTGGTAATGGGCATTATGCTTACATGTATGTAATATACAACAATGGCATCCCCAACTAATTGAAAAGTAGCAGGGGTTAAGGTGTTACACAATTTGCAATCACCCTTCTGTTCTCCACATCATATGATACAGCTCTAGATCTTGTACATAAATACATATTTCCTCCCTCAAAAAAGCAAACAATGAAGAATATTCATCGAATCAGCTTCCCCCCAAAACCATAAGAATAAAAGTATGGTAGAAAAATTGGATCATTGTTCATGCATTTTTTGGTCACAAATTAATTTAATTTATTTCAGAAAGGGCGAATCTCGGCCGAGTTCAATTCCCAGATCTTGGCAGAGGCTGTGACACTCAAGTCTGTAGCGTTGTTAAAGAGGAAAATCCTAGCAGCTCCATTGATTGCCTTTGTTGGGTAAATTCTTGAGGTTATACATGTTCTGCCTCCTTGACCAAAAGCTTCTACTATTGAATGATCAACCTAATAATAAAGAACACAGTAAAAAAAAAATTATTAGTTGAACAGAAATGTCTAATTATACCCAGAAAGGATTATGCATATATTTGCTAAATCAAGATTTTTATGTGAAGTTAACGTACAAGTAATCTCATGCTGTAGTTTTCACTGTCTAGAACTGGAACTGGTCCACTATATACTTGCTTGTCAACACCACTAGCCTTTGTTGACCTGCACCAAAACATTACCCAAACTTAGTTTAACCTTCTAAAAGATGATTTAGACGGGGTTGTGGTATGATGCTCAACGGATGAAGAAAAAAAGTGTCGTGTAGAACATACTCTCTCCGTGCCCAGGTCGAGTGTAAAGATAAATATGGGACGGAGGGAGTAGTACGTAACCAAAGTCTACCGAAAAAAAAACAAAGGTGAAAAAAGAAGTTATACCTTGATTGATCAGTGCAGAACCAATTCTTAATAGTGCCATCAGAGGCCTTAGCAATGTAGAAATAAACTGGGGTGAGCTCAGAAAGGGACTCATCAGCCAAAACCAAAAGCCCAAATGGGCCCAAAGCCTGTCTTACAGATGCTGCACTGCAACTGTTGATCACATCATCCCCAACCGTTGACTTGAATGCCTCAGGATCTACCATAAACTCTGCACTTACATCTAGCTGCCATCCCAAAATTTATCAAATTAAATTAGATTCTTGTTTGTTTGTTACTCCGAAGATGTTTACATTTGTTTTTTTACGGTCTTCAATGTACCACTTTGACCGTAGATAATTGTAATTATATGCATATATAGATTATAAAATTATAATTTTCCAAAAGTATTCTTTAAAATGAATCTAACAATACCATTTTTACATTATAAATATTTGTATTTTTTCACTAATTCATAGTCAAAGTTTGTGAACTTTGACCTTGAAAAATGAAGTATAAACATCTTGGTGAAACAGATTAAGTATTTAATTACTCTATTTGTATAAATTAATTACTAAGATTAGAGAGAAGCAAATTAAATACCTGTGCAGCAGAGGTTATGTTAAGGTTAATGATTGATCCCGGTTTCAATACCACATTATCAACCTCTATGCTTTCTGTTCTCAGAGTTTTCACTTCCTCAACAGGTTGTTGAAGAATGTTGGTCCCAGTTTTCACATCATAGGTCACAACCCTTGGAATTGTCTAAGGGTGGAAAAAAGAAAAGAGTAAATAACATTAAAAAAAAAAACCATCAATAGCTAATGTTGTAGCGACAAAAATCTAAATGAGTCGCAAAGGCCAATACAATATACGTATAAACGGGGGGAAAAGGATTCGAATAATTGTGATATTCATACCTGTAAGGAAGCCCATCCTTTCAGCAAGTCATCATTCTCACTATCAGTCTCTCCAATCCAACCCCACAAAATTCTCCTTCCCTTGTTTTGATCATAAAATGTCTTGGATGCATAGAACACTCCATAATCATATCTTAACCCAATTCCAACATCCAATTCAGGGTTATCGGGTACCCAAGTTTCGGTCGCCATATCATAAGTTCCTAGAGCATACCAATCATGTCTATCATCATCCGAACTTTCTTTCAACAAGTGCTTTATACCCGGCCCATTAGCGGAAGTATCCAACCCGTTCTGACTCGTGGTCGAAACCGGGTAGAAATCCACACACTCCCACATACCCGTGTTCGGGACCGAATGTAGGTTAGACACTAGCTCATAAGAAATAAAATCTTTAGTCTTGTAAACCATTGCAATACCCGTTTTATTAATCTTTGACCCGATTATGAGCCTCCAAACACCATCGGGCCCCATCCAAGCGGTAGTCGGGTCACGAAAGTCCTTGGCCCCGATTCCCTCGGGCGGGGTCATGACCGGGTTACCCGGGTACTTGACCCATTCAAGGAGAAGAGGATCCGACAAGTTAGCCGGGTAAGCTAGATTTTGGACTTGAACGAATTGGTCAGTGTCCCCAGTGTAGACCATCATGATGTTGCCATCTGGCAAGATTGTAGCGGAACCTGTCCAAACACCGTTGATATCATACCAATGATCAGGAACCATTGAAAATGGGAGGTATTTCCAGTTGATCATGTCCTTTGATACAGCATGGCCCCACACGATGTTGCCCCACACTGCTGATTCAGGGTTGTATTGGTAGAAAAGATGGTAGTACCCTTTGTGATACAGTGGACCTGCAACCATACAAGTCAAAACATTTGTAAATTGTATCATTGTAGCCTTATAGGAGTAATAAGCAGTGACAACACGCATAAGCGAAGTCTATGTTTTAGGATCCTCTTCATTTTCTAAAAGAAATAGAGACTTTTATTTTCTAAATGAAGGATCGGATCACTTTCTGATCATTTCCGACTCCCTATATAAATAATTGAAAGAGGACAGAGAACCCTAAGTTCTCAACCCTTAAAAATAGTATACAATAGAATACCATGAAAATCTACTCAAAAAGAGCTACTAATAATAATGCTAATGCCTGATAACTCATTCAATTAATGTGAAAATACTAATGTAAAACCATCAAAATGAAAATGAATACAACAAGTTTAGAAGTAGTTTCAGAGTTAGATTGATGTTATCCACAATTCTTAGAGAGAGCAAAATAACGAGTGAACTAGGTTCATGCAGCTGCATAAGCACAAATGGTCAAGTGTGCTAAGAGACAGTTGAAGCTGGGCCAACCAAAGTCTAAAGTTTGTGGATAGAGAGCCCGTTAGGTGTCAAAGGGCCATACCGTTACTATATACGCCCTATCAATATGATCAATCAGAATTCACACATGCCATGTTTCAACAATTGTCAAAAAGGCAAGAGAATTAAATCAGTAGCTGAATTCATGTCAATTCACATCATAGCTAAGCGACAAATTTTGCGTTTAGCGATTCCCTTTATTAACATTTCAATCAACGTATTTAATTTTACATCATCATTTCCAATTGAAAGATTAGCTGTAAACGTCAAATTATATGAATGTAGTGAGAATGATTCATGATCTAGCTAGACTTTAGATAACATGTGGTCTAGGTCTGATACTTGATCAACGAGTGAAATATACACTCGGTTATATGGTGGTTGATTTGCCCACAGATGTCATTTCATTAGTGATATTGAGTTTGACCTAAATAGAAGTATGGGCTAAACAAGTGTGGTATTTTGTACTAGATACACCCGAATACATAAAAAAAATTGTCCATTTCATTTCCAGAGGTTTCTTTAGCATTGAGGTTAGTTGCACATTTTTATTTCGAATTTTTCCTATTGAGATTTTGTTGACAGGATAAACAAGTTTTAATTAATTAAGATTTTATAACTTTCTCTAATAATAATACCCTACAAATAATGTTAAAAACACCACTGTTTAATCAATGTACCACTCTTATAATAACTGGTCTGCTACTCTTTCACGAGCTGGACGGTAGACCACAGCCACTCACTTTTTATTTGGATAGGAAAATCTAGACATATCTCAATATTAAATTGCATCAAAGAGAAGAAAAAACTTTAAAAAGAGAAAGAAAAAAAACGCCAAAATCCCAATAGTGGGGACCCATTTCTCCCAACTTATAGAGCTAATACAGACTACAGTGGAGTATGAAATAATTCCCACGACCAAGCCAAACAGATCCCATACTTGATTGGTCCAAAAGCTCCCTGAAAAGCTCAAAAGGGTTTTAACTTTGCTAGCCAATGTCATCAAAAGAAGATCTTTCTTAGCCACTCACTTTTGCCCGACAAAATAAATATTGTATGTAAACTATGTATGTATGTCCTTAGGTACTACGAGTACATTTCATTTACTACTAGTACACAAAATCTTGTATGAGACCGCTTTAAGGTGAAGCCTCTCATATAAATATGATGTCATGCCGATGTTATGCTTGTATATAGAGGTAGTCTCAACTTGAAGCGCCTCACACAAGACTTTTACCTACTACTCCCTCTGTTTCCTGTTAAATTTACTACTTACTTTTTTGAGGTCAAACTTTGTAAACTTTGACCGTTAATATATAAAAATTCATTATGAGTTGTGATTTGAAGTTATATACATTAGATTCTTTTAGAAATGTATTTTCGTAATATCAAATTTTACAAATATTACTTGTATAATTTTAGAGATATTAATGGTCAAAGTGCCGCATTGAAAACCGTGAAAAAACAAGTAGGAAGTTTAAAAGGAAACGGAGGGAATAGTATATTGTTTAAACCAAACAATATAATTTGGTCAAAAGGTTCCTGAAATCCCAACCTTACTAGCGAAAAAAACTAGAATAGTAATAAAAAAAAATTGAAAAAATAGTTTAAAAATGCTATGAAATTAAAACGTGTGATTTCCTCAAATATACATGATTAGCAAACTAATTCTCAATATAGCTTTGGTTGAAAACTATTTCTCAACATATACATCTATTAGGTTTGGATAGAGGTAAGGAAGTGTGATTTCCTCACGTATACATGTTTAACAAAATAATTCCCAAGATATACATCATGTAGGATTAAAAACAAAATTCCAATTTTTTTTTTTCTTTTTATGATTTTTTTTCTTCTAGAAGTAGTTGTACGCCACATCAATAGGAAAAAAAAGAAGATGAGAATATTTCACTAAACGGACAAGCAAAATATGTTTAATCATAAAATTGATAGCATCACTAACTACTGTTTAATCATGCAAAATGAACTTTCATCACCAAATAATCAAAAGTACCATAAAAATTTAGTACAAATAACGATTCTTCTAATCGAAAGTATTTTTTTTAAGTCAATAAGAATCACAGAAAATTCCGCATATGAGTTAGCTTTAATTCACATAATTGTTATTTGTACATAATTTTCATGGTACTTATGGTTATTTGTTACTGAAATTTCATTTTAGTTCAACTTCATGTAAGTAACTATATCTCCAAAGTAGTTAGTGATGATCTCAATTTTATAATTATACATATGTTGCTTGTCTATTTAGTGAAGTATTCTCATCTTCTTTTTTTGCCTGTTGATGTGACGCACAACTACTTTTAGAAGAAAAAACCATAACAAAATAAATCGGAAGAAAAAAAAAATCAGATTAAAATAAAACATTGGAAGGAAATAAAAATTGAAATCCTACATGATGTATATCTTGGGAATTATTTTGTTAAACATGTATATGTGAAGAAATCACACTTCCTTGCCTCTATCCGAACCTAATAGATGTATATGTTGGGAAATAGTTCTCAACCAAAGCTATATTGGGAATTAATTTGCTAATCATGTATATTTGAGAAAATCACACAATTAAAACCTAGCAAACTAGTTTCACCAAAAAAAGAAGCAACAGTATAACTATAGTTGAAAGAGAGTTAAAAAAAGCAAACTAAATTTTGCACCAAAAAAGAAAGGCAAACTAAAATTTAAAAATGTAACTGTAATCGAAAGACGTATTATTTCAAAATAATAACGACTTCAACCCTTCCTAAAAGTTGGAAAGTTTATTCTACTATGATGATACTAATGACTATACACTCATTTTGCCTCTCAGCATACTAAAATTAATTAATTGTCAAAAAATAGTCACTATACTTCATGAACAATTAATGGCCATAATCAAGTTCAAATAAGATTACTGAACTATTTACAATGAGAGAAGCATAAAAACAAAGGAAACTTGACCAATGGTTGATGTGAGTGGTTCGGTACTCTCACCATTAAACAAGGTTGAGGGTTCAAATTTTATGGATGTAAAAACTACTTAATGGGACTGTGTGAGTACTTTACCCCTTCGTGGGCCGACCCGGTACAAAAAAAATTAGTCTTTGTCCAAAAAACTTGGGTGAACCTCTGGTCTAACAAAAAAAAAAAAAAAACTTGAACCGTAGTTATTCATTAGTTGATTCTAATTTGGCCATTAGTGGAAACAACACATTCCCCATAAGGGTAATTTCTAATTTTTAATACCTTGTTTTGTCGTGATTGGGTAGGTTAATAAGTACCTTTTTCCTACTAGTAATTTCGTCATCAAAGCTCCAATTATCAAAAGAGCTTCAATTATTGGACCATATCAACACACAACGTTGTCCACGTAGTAATAAAAAGTAGAGTGTTAAGGTTTCTTACGCTAATCATATACCTCGTTGATGTCACCTAGTTAGATCAATTTAAACATTCTCTACGAAATTATGACAAATTCTTTGAACATTCATTCTCAAAATAAAACTTCACCAACAAAACCCTATTTTTTACTCATCAAAGTAATGTCTTAAGGGTTTAAGTCGTTGACTCTTTTGTTTTACATGAAAAAGACGTGTTCATTAACGTTTCCTTTCACTAATTAAGTTAACTAGTTAAACAATAATAATCTCACCGGTCAAATAATCTTCTCCTCACGTTTAGACAATATGAGAATCACGTACTTCATTCAAATATCAACCACAACAAAATTTCAAACAAAATTGTTATCTACTGTCAAGATAAGAGGAGAAACTCACCATTTGGATCTGAATATGCCATCCATCATTAATCCACCCACAAAAAAAAGGGAAAAAAAAAAATTAATTAGTAAAATTCAGCCGGATAAGTATTACAGTAATTTATGAAAAACTTGTATAACACCCTCTCATTATTAAACACAATTATTTTCTATGTCATTGATCTTTCCTTCAATAAAAGTCCCACATTTCACCGTGTGCCAATCTAATAACTCGATTTTAAAAATAGCAGACTCATGTAGATAAACTATTCACCGGTAAATTGTTTTTTTCACTAATAATTTGTTTCATTATTTTAATGAAAAGTCAAATCTAAAGACGGAATGGAAGAGGTACCCACCATTCATCCAATTCTTCTGGGGCTGAAAATGATAACCAGTCCTTTGCCACATCAGCATATCATTGGTCCACGGAAAAACCCCATACTTCTTTCTTTCACCACCGGCGGGTCTAAAAACCTTCTCGGACACCCCCTCCGGCGTCCCTCTCGACACCGCTTTCGACGACGACGACAATGAGCCCGCTGGGGAAGTAGGCTCAACGGCGCCGTTTAGGATCACGGCCACCAATGCGAGAAGGAACAAGCATGAGGATGCTATGACGGCGATCACCTTAATGGGCCGGCGAGGGTGGGGCGGGCTTGATTGTGGGGATGGCTGGCCCAAGACTGGGAGAAAGGGCTCATTTTGGTCTGGTGGGGGGAAGAAGTAGTCCATTGAGGAGAGAGAGAGAGAGAGAGAGAGAGAGAGAGAGAGATTGGGAGAAGGAAACAAAAAGGGTTAAATAAGATAAGGGAGAGGGGGAGAAGAAGGGTGTCAAGTGTGGATTAGCCTGGTAGATCCAGGGTATGTTCTAAAAGACCGCAAAAGGGTTAATTGTGTTGATTCCCTCTTGGTTATTGGAGTGAGAGATTGAGAGATATAAATTATTTCGAAGATTTAATGGAACGTGTCAATAAATAAATGTTTGATGGGTAGTGGTCCTAGTGGGGCTCTTGAATTGGTTGGGTTGGTTCGTGTCAATGTTAAACGGGTCCATATGGATAATTGGATAGTAATTAGTATTTGTGACGCTGCATGTCTTCGAGTACAAAAACTTGTGTGGATTTAGTCCATGGTGGACCAATACTTCACTTGAAGTTACCCCTCTAATAGTGGAGTCACCTCATACTTCACCTGGTGTCACCCCCTACTTTACCTGGAGCCACCCCTCAAATTTATACTTGGTGCTACCCCTCTAATAGTGGAGCCAGCCCTCTAATACTGGAGCCACCCCCCTACTTCATCTGTAGTCACCCCTCAAATTTATACTTGGGGTCACCCCATACTTCACCTGGAGCCACCCCTTTAATAGTGGCGAGTCACTGCCTATTTCACCTGTAGACACCTACTTCCTACTTCACCTGAAACCACCCCTCAAATTTACTTGTTACACGATGAACTAAGTCCACCCAAAACATGCTGGTGTTCGAGAAGTTAGAGTTGGGTCATCCTATTTTATATTCCGTATGTGTAAATGCAATGAACCCAAAAAAAAAGATAAGAGACTACACAATAAGCTAATTAATTGTGATACTAACCTACACGTAAACATACATCGGTTGCACTGTGTAATGAGGGAATATGTCTACTCGTGATGATAAGCTATGCTTCTTATTAATCTAAACCTGAACCATGCATAAATAGGTTTGGAAATCCATCTTGTAATTTTTTAACTAAAGTATCAGGATTGAGTATTTGGAGTGAAAATAAAACACGCATTAAAAATTTTAAGATTTGTACCAAAATTATGATTTGAGTTATAAACATTTGGAATTAAATAATTGAAACCATACTCTGTTTTTTGAATAGAGTGAATAAGATTTGGGAATGCAAACTATTGTAATGATGACTTAATATGACAACTCATGAACAAAGTTGATTGGGATATCCCATTCAACAAGAAAAATAAAATACATGGCCAAACGAATTGGGATATAAATAAAAGTAGGTGGGAGAAAAATGACAGTTTTACAATAGATATGTAAATAAAAGTGAATATTCTAATGTTTTACTTCAAAAAAAAACTAACAAAGCTCTCTTTTTTGTTTTGAGTTGTTTTTGTTATTTGATGTCAAATTTTGACCAATATTTTCTCTTAAACCATATAAGTAAAAATTGTAAGTTAATTTACGAAAGATGATACTACTGAATATGAATCCAGCATATATTTTTTCATATTGTGAATTTGGGAAACAAAGTTTTGTTTCTCTTTTTCTTTTTCTTTTTTTAACATTTGATAGTTAAACCTTGACATTAAAATTAGTTTATCGAGGACAATCAATTAGAGATATCTAACCAGTTACTATTAAAAATTACAGTAACATTAGCAACTTAATTTGATATTATATTACGAACTAAACGGCACTCGAGCAGTCTACCATTAGAAACTTGCTCAATTGCATGAACTGATCTGGGTTTGATATACTCTGCAAATAGGTGAAATATGCACTTGGGTATATGCTACTCGATGCGTCCATAGATGCTACGTTATTAATAATATTGGACTTGGCCTGAATAAAAATATAAAATTAGCAAGTGTGGTATATTGTGCTACATACACTCAAGTACATACAAAATTTTGTCCTTTGCCATTAGCTCTGTATTTGGTTAGTTGAACGGTTGTTGATATGATCACAGTTTTCTTTCCCAAACACGTGATACTTGTCAGTTGATTTTAACTAAACAAAAAATTTTAGGGTAGTGCTCCCAACTTTCTGGATGTAAAACGATCGATCCTACTAGTAATCAGTATTTATTACAAGTCAGGGTGGAAGCGAAGAAAGAGAAATATAGCTACGTGAAACACTTTGGTTCACAAGTTCAAAACCACCCCAAACGAAAAGTAGAAAACTTATATAAAAAGTTGTTTTTGAATTTATTGATTAAGATTCTCTATTATAAGACAACACGGCAAAACAACGCTACGAGAACAATACAAAAACTCATATAAAACAACCTCAATATGAGGCGTATCAAACAAGCATGATGTTTTGCTTAGTTAGAGGACGACTTCATGTTAAGCAGGGGCGGATTATTAAGAGGGCGGGACGGGGCTGGCCCCACCAGAAAAATGAAACTTTAATAATTTTCTATATAAATGTCCCATGGTTTGGGCTTTGGCACATTGGTTGAAGCATTAATATTCTATGTTTCAGGTGCAATGTTTGAATCTTGGCCCCTGCACTTGTTTTTGCCAAGATCCACCTCTGATGTATAGGCGGCCTTATAAGAGACATTTTGTAAATTTTATCAGGAAATAGAAAGTGAAACAAAAATGAAAATCAAGCTTTTAGTTTTTTTATATATATGATAGACAATGAAAATGGAGTTAAATCTAGGAATTTGGTGTTAAATATTAACTTAATTACTTTAGTCAGTAAATAACTAAATTGAGAAAGAATGTGAAAAGGTATGATTTGGAAAGGATAAGCATGTTGGATATAGTCCACCCAAAAACAGCAAAGAAGATACGTTGATGGCGTGGACAACAGTTGGTATTATTGTTTGAATGAAATATTTTAAAAGACCATTATTCGTGTGATCCACTCGTTTATGATTTGATGACAAAACCGACGTTCCTACTACACGATTTGTTTCTATATCCAATCTATTTTGTTATTATCCAATCTATTTTGTTATTGCTTGTCATGAATCTTATGATATATATTTTTATAATTTCTTTTCATGAATCATTCTCTTCGTTCTCCATATGGGTACTAAGAGCATCCACAATGAAATGCTAGACTTTAGTACTACATAACCCTTCACCTCATCTTTCTCTCTCATATTTTCATTTTATTAAATTTTGACACTTATTTTTTTTTTTTATAGGTAAAAAAGAAGAATTAGGGCTTCTCATCTCTAAAAGATATCCTAATTCGAGTACAATAGTAGGAATGAAATTCATTCATAGTTGGAAACCCCTAAATTTGGAAATATCTTCAATGGAGTGCCAACTTTTTAGTTAAATGTGAGAATTAAAAATTATATTGAATATTGAGAGTTGAGACTTGAGAGCATGTGTCAATTTTTCAGCTCATTTGCACACCTCGGAATCTGTGCTAGCCTTGACTCTTGTCCATTGGCACTCCTCCTTTAAGTGCCATCCCAATCGCACCTTTCTTCCATATCTCTAAATTCGGCACTCAAGCCTTGAGTATAAAATGGGAGTGCCATGAATAATATCTCACTTTTTTTTTTTGGCACTCACCTTGGCACCCCACTGGAGATGCTCTAACAAGTGATATTAGTGATTATTGATTACTAATAGTGCGTTTTTTAGAGCTGAACTTATCAGAATTGAACTAAAGTAAATTAAACTGAACTGCACCAAATTGAACTGAACTGGACACCATTGAATTGAATTGAACACAACTTAATACGTGTGACAAAAAGTATGTTTTGGAACTCAGCACCACTGAAATGACATGAACATCATTTAACTGAATTTGAAGTCACTGAATGGACACCAAAACTGAACTGACCTGACCGTGTAAGCTGTAAAAAACACACCGTAACTTATACTTTATTTCGCGCTACATTTGGGTGATTACTATGGAGGAAGTTCGAGTGAACTTCAAGTTTACCAACCCGCCTCTGGCATTCTCTCTCCTTCCATGCGTTATAGAGAGTAGAGACTAGAGGAAGATAGAGAATACGATTAATAACTTCAGATACTCTAATATTATGGCGTTCTGTATGAAATTAAAGAAAGGGGGAAGTTGACTATTGCAACAATAATGTTGAGTAAATTGATTAAAAACATAAAAAGTAAATACTCAACAACAATTTATGTTGTAGAAAAAAGAACTAAATAATACTGATCGACAAAAGAAAGCAAAACCACATACTATTATGATCGAGAAACTGATAAAATGGTTTCATACATAATGTTTGAGTTTTTTTCTAATCAAAAAGAGGTTGCAAGTGAATGGCGATCGAGGTACTCCCTGCTACATCATGTTTGGACTCTCGTGTTCATCATCGAACATATCAAACTAACTTAACAATCAGCATAAACACTGACCCCGTCAATGTAGCACCAACCTAATGTTTGAGTTAGATCGGAGTAGCTCACGGCTAATCCATGAAGCAGTGAAGATGAATAGGCAGTACACGTGGGATATCAATCAAACCATCATGATTCATAACACAAACCATGTGAAGCTTGTCACACAAAAGAACTAGAGTTATCAAATCCATCAATTATTGTGACGATAAAAAAGGGAAGAAAAACAGAGATATTCAATTATCTATGTCTCTCAAGTCTCAAGTATACTTGGTAATGATTTATAACCAATGACATATGACTTTTCTATAAATAAGAGGCCCTTATTCCTCTCTCCACACATAAAAAATATAAACTTAAATGTAGGGAAAGAATCGTGTATTCTCAGATGCAGTCGCAGGGAAAAAGACAACCGACAGACAAAATCTCCCTATATCAAATTCAATCAAACAGGCTAGGTCAATTCTCTTTTCCTTTTTCCTCAATACCTCATCGATATATTTATGGTTTACGAAGAAGAGGAACATGTAAAAACGCGTTGGATAAATTCCAATTAGAGAACTACTACATTAACGTGAGAGAAGCATTTATATTCATATTAATATAAGGATCTGTTCTACTTAATTTTTTTATTTATTTATTTCAACAAAAATCAACAAAGTTTAACAAAATTCAGAAGAAATAAACTCCAGCTTTAATTCTGGCGTCGACATAACGGTATGTATATATATATAATAGTAATGACAATAGTACATAATACAAATAACAGTGCCACAAAAATGAGTGGGAAGACAACTTTTTTTTTCTTCCCCCCACCCCCTTTCCCCTCTTTTTCTTTTCATTTTTTTTTTCCTCCAGCTTTCTCTAAGCCTCCCAGAAAATCTTCTATGATGTAAGGCACTACACAAATGAAAGAATTGGGCTACTTGCCCACCTAAATATGTAGCAACCTACATATAAAATATAAGGAATGACCACCCAAAGAGATGGAAAACAATAAGGGCAGGCCATAAACTACACATAGGACTGTGGTACTAAAATCTACTTATAAGGAAGATTTAATCAGCTGCTCCTACAGACAACAATGGTGCACCCAAAACATATACAAAGGAGAACGGATTTACAAAAAATAACGCCGACGCTTTCTACAGACGATCCGAACAAACCTTGCACCCAAAACCGATTGCAGTGCCTTTGCAAATTGTATTATCCTCTCAATACTTGTATTACTATGTAGTAGTGTTGTTAGATTATGCTTCTCTAGTTCGCAGTTAAGCTTTAGATCGAATTCGACTTCCATGTTACAAGTGCCTTGAGAAATTCCATTACCTGCACAAAATTAACACTTATGAGATTAGTTTGGTCCCTGAGAGAACTACCCTAATCCATAGGGCCTCGCGAGATTACTGCAAATTTGGATTAAGGCAGAAAAGAGTGGCTAGCTCTTGATCTTAAAACCACGTCTTCATGACAATTTTATATTCTTCTTTTACATGACAAAATGAATACTTAAACAAAAATAGAAAGAAAGAGCAATGTTTAAAATTACTGTTATGGTAGAGGGTAGTTATATTTACCTCTGATGGGTCCTTCAAGGAGTAGAATGCATGACTTTCTTTAGGAACAGAAGACACCAAAATACCGTAACCTCTGTTTCCCTCTCTTAGAACCTGCACTCATAAAAACTTACAATCAGTAAATGTTAATATGACCAAGATATTAAGGTACAAGGATCTCCTGCAACCAATGGCACCTATCCGATTTGTTTTGACCAAGAAATTACCTTGAATGCATCCTCATCAGTGCGGTCATCCCCAACATATATTGGAAGCACATCCTCACAATCATTTAGCCCTGGGACATGTTATGGCATTAGATAAAGAGACATGTAGAACACACCCTACATCGTAATTTAACACAAAGAAAAAAAATAGGGATAATGAGAACAATGTAACATTAGACTATGAGGGCGGCAAAAGATCCTTACCAAGTGATTCCAGTAAAAACTCAACAGCTTTTCCCTTGTTCCAATTAATAACAGGCCGGACTTCTAAAACTTTCCGCCCATGAGTTAGTCGAAGTCGTGGGTATTGTCTTAGTATACCATAGACACGCTGAGCAACAGTGTTCCAATCCTGTACAAACAATTGAAACACATAAACAAAGCCGATACCAACAATTGCCATCGTTTCACCATTTCTCCAAGCGGAAGACTATTTACCTTTTCATCCACATTGCGATAATGTACAGAGACACAGAACTTGTTGTTCTCAACGCTTGCTCCAATAATTTCTTTAGTACTCTCAATAAGAGATGTATAAACCTGCTTGACATTGAAACAAAATTATGTTACATGGTGACTACACAAAAGTACTCTATGCTTCATTGCTGTGTTCCTTCATGTTCACTCAACAAAAATCTTAGCATTACCTCCTCAATCATAGGTAAAAATTCGTTAGCAGGCTGGAAGAGCACAGCTTCCTTACCCTATTTCCACAAGAAAACAAATGCAAATAGATGTCAGCGACTTATAATTTGTTTTTCATTACCTCTTCTTCCCTTATTTTAAATTCCACACCTTGAAATGGTGGAGTTGGGGAAAGAGAACTCTATTTAGGTTGCTTCAAAGACAAAGGTAAATATACCTGCTTGTCAGCAAATTGGATACAGTTAGGGTGCCCACTAAAAGTAGAGCCTTTAGCAGGGCTCATAATGTCCATCCCATGACTACCAGCATAATAAAGTTCGGTCAGCTTTACAAAATCGTAAACCTGCATGAACACGAAGGCAAAGGTTGAGAAGTCGTCAAAGTCAGACGAGTAAGAGAAGAATAAATGCGTTCACTGCAACTGGAACCAGTGACAGAAAAACAAAATTAATTTGATCTTGCACTATCTACAATCGAGAAAATACATAGAGAGAAGCAGCACAATTACCTTATCGCGGCTTCTACCACTAATTATTGCTGTTGGAAAATATTTGGCGACATCTTTCACAGCAGCACGCATCTGAGGAGAAACAATACCAGTCCATTGAGAATACAACAAAAGCAGAAGTACTAACAACACGAAACTGAAGATGAATAGTTAATACTTACATCAGCGGAAATGATTGCCAAGTCAGGGTTATCTACAATTGGTGAGAGAGTTCCATCATAGTCCAAGAACAAAGCAAGCCTCTTGCCTTTGGCAAAATGTGTGATTTGCTCAAATGTTGTCAGTGCAGATGGATAATTAAGCTGTAAAATGGAAGAACCAGAGGATGCATACGTAACTTAGGACTTGTTACAACTAATCAGATTCAGAACCAAAAAGACAACCAAGGAGAAATACCATCCAAGTACGATAAGCCATATCGCCATCTGAGGATTCTTGCTCGGCGTGGGCATCGAAAGTCAACTTCTTCGGTGGAGGAGAAGAAGATTTCATAGCATCCAGCCAAGAAGCAGCACGAACGTCATCTAAAACTCCAGATTTCTTCCTAGGGATTGATAAGAAGAGTCCAGGGGCAAAAAGTGCACGTTGTGGTTGAGGCGAGTACGGCAGAAGACTGGAATGAATGCTCAATCTTGATTTGTTAATAGGTGCAGGGTCAGCAAGAACGGGAGTTTTAAGGTCCATTTGATCCAGCTTTGTAGCAGAAGTTGCAGTCTCAGAACTATTTGTAGGACTTCAAGGAACAATAGGTTCACGCAGAAGAAAGAGGCTAGGATTCAATCTACAATTACAAACAATCTCTTTATCCAACCCTTTTGTCTATGAAAAACCACTTCTTTAAAGTTTTCGTGTCACTGTTCAGTGAAGAGCAGTCCATCAATCGCGGGGCTCCTGAAAACTGATTGTTCTGATTCACGTTAGCAAACAAAATGTTGGAAAACAGAAACAAATTCTATTTAATGCAGAGGCAATTGGTCCCATACCTTTCATTTAACAGACAAAGCAACTCTTTAAACGTGGTGTTGTTCTCTTCTATCTAATTGGATTTTTCAGATTATCTGCATTATACACGACAAAGACAATTAGGAAAACAGTGTTACTAGGTGGCTCAAGATCAAAACTTAATGCTACTTCAAACTCAACATTTCCTGCAATAGTTTCCAATACTATGTCATTCAGAATTCCAGTTTTCTTTCTTGTTATTGTTCCTACATTTGATGACAACTAATCAAACTCACTCCAAAAGGCATTTCTTAATCAATGGGCAACTGGTCTAAACTTTATCATTCACTGATGCGATGGATGACACCAGAATTACAAGTTCAAGCCCAGTGAATACATGACAAGAAAAGGCAACAGTAGATGCAGATAATGGAAATGTTGCCTCCAACCAGACAACTCAATAGTCAATACAAGCTAAGATGAGGTGACAAGCAAACTTCAGAGCACAGAATTATCATGTGACAAAGAGAAAGCAAATTACTTTGCCAATTTTAAATCTATATGGAAACATGCTGAAAAACTGAACTCCTTATAGGAATCAAGACATGCTGCAATGGTTAGGATTGTCGTCCCCTAACCATGAGGTTGCGGGTTTGATTCCTATCAGCCAATGTGCTTCCTCTAATACCAAAAAAGCTGAATAGTTACACTTTAAAGGCTTTATATGAGTCTAATTTACTTCCAGTCAATTCAACTATTGTCGGTCTTCCACCTAAGCATGAACCAACTTGCACTACCACTTACAGTTAATTTATGTTGAAATCTAAACACACTCACCTACTAGAAACAATACCCACTCAGTAATACTCCTAAAGTAACAATGATCAAGCTCAAATCTCTCTGTTTCCAACAGTTTCAATGATTATAACTTTATTATCCACAACATGCCAAACAAACAAACAACTAGCTGAATGAGTTAACTAAAGCAATCACATAGATTCCAACCAGATTCTGAGCATACAATTGCACAACAATTCACCGGCATGATCCAGTCAAAAAGTCTCAAAAGCTACAATAATTTTGTATAATATACAAAGATGTGGCCTATTTAATTCATATTTGGTAGGGTACCTTACAATTATCAACAGACATCGTATGGAATCATTCAGGGAATACAAAGATCTGACCCACCAAAGTTCACTCATATGACTGTACATCAAAGATGCAACTTCTGGAATATCACAACATCAGACACAGTTGCTATTAGATCACACAACTTGTAAGAGAGAAAACTGAAAAGGAAAGGCTAACATATTTTTAAATGACAATGAAATGAAACGGTAAGTCATTAGTTCAGCCATCTGAAAGATCAATGACCTTTGGGGACAAATATTGGCTACCTATATAAGGGCAAGGGGACCTACAAACAAATAACAATGTACCAATACCATAACTTATTTCATACTTAAATAAAATTTAAGGGTGCTAATCCCATAGAATGAACTTGGCTCACAATCACAACAAGAGCAAAAAATATGGCATCAATAGTTTGTTTTTTTTATTTTTTTTGCATCAATAGTTTTTTTCTTTATTACCAATGTGGCAATGTCACCATCAAAAGGGGGGTTCATAAATAAAAATGTAAGAACAAGTGGTCTAAAATGGGCGACAATATGAGGAAAAAATCCAAGAGCAGAAACAAACATAAAAAATGAAAAATATATAGTTGGCACCAAATATACCAAAAAGAAAGACAAAAGGTGGGCCTTGACCTAATAACAATAATAGATTAAAAGGCGTACAGCTACTTGCCGTATTTTGCTGTCCCCAACAGATGGAGAAAATGGCCTAATCTTCCCTAAACCAGAGAACCCCATTTAGGTATCTTTTGTCACTTTCTCACAATTTCATTTTCAACCCCCTATTGGAAAATGGCCTAACCACAGAAATGGAAACTCAAGATTTTGCCAATTTACCCTAATTGGCAGAGACGTTTTTGAAGACCCTCAAAGATATCATCTTTTTATGAACAAAATAATAATATTCTGAGCTAAAATTGAAAAACCCAGAAAAACTCACCACAAAATGGACACCCCCACATCATCAAACATTAAACAAGCATAAAATTGCACAACCAGGCTCTAAAGGTAAAGAATCATATACTACACAAACATTCATGTCAATAATCAAACATTTTCCATTGAAAGACAAAATCTTGATATACAATCACAGAAAAAGTTGTCAATAAGCAACAAAAACAGACCAAAATATGGACATATAAGAGGTACCCAGAACAAGAATCAAAATACCCAAATCACATTTCTTAAGCAAAAGGCTTAAAATGGAGAGAAAAAAGAAACCCAGATTGAGACAAACCTGTTGTTGCTTGGAAAATGAATGCTCAGGAACCAGTTTCTTCCACAATGTAGCAGGCAATAAATTGAATTGAAAGGAATTGCTTTTCTGTGAGAGAGCTTTGAAGAGGAGAGAGAAAGACAAAACAGAGAGAACCCTAGAGACAAATCACAAAGAACGAGAAAAAAGAGAGAGAGAGGAGAGGACAATAGGCAGGGGAGATACAGAGGAAACGTACAGAGAAATGAATGCAAAGAAGAGAGAGAGAGAGAGAGAGAGAGAGAAAAAGAAGAGAAACACAAAATTAGGAATGGGTTTATATAAGCTTTTAGAGAGTTTAAAGGCGTGGTCACCAAGTCAAAATCTTGGACAAATTTTTTTATGGTTTTAATGGCTGGATGGAAAAATGCCCAAAACCCCCAACCAACCACCAAACCTCACCAACTGAAATACGGAGATTATTTGTACTGTTTGAGTGTATTTTTTAAACACGTTTTTTGTTTCATTGTATTCTAAGGGTTCGTTGCTTACATCATATGGGAGTATAAAATAAAGTTTTGCTTACATCATTTGATTGAATGAATGTGAATTGAATATATTTGCATGCTTCATGCATGAATCATGAATTTCATGATGCATTTGTGCCCGCCCACACATTTGTGATATGCAAACTTGTTCAATCAATAGTTTGAAATCAACAAATTTAACATTTTTTAAGTTGAGATTGTGTGATTTCAGCTTGAGAAGTCATTTACTTCATAGAGAAGATAGAATATAGTTATGTTGCATGAAATTGTACTTCTAGAACATTGACGAACTTTATGAGAAAAGGTTGATGATTTGATGCTGATTTAGTTTTGTTGACAATTAGAGTGAGTTCATTATGCGGGCCTTTTTTCAACTAAAACAACTTAATTGTTTGTAACTTTCCAAGAAAAAATTGCACTTTCTTTGGTTATTTAAGTCACGCTTTTATTTTCACACGTTATGTTTTGTTTTAACAAGGGAATTTAAAGTGTCGGGTAAGATTGTACATAGTACTCATATTTCAAATTAGTGAGATAGTGTACTCATTTTAACTCATTATAATTCTTTGGTCAGCTTATTTCAAATTTTTGAGAAGCCTAAAAGACAACACGCGAAAATTTATTCACGATAGTCAACGATGAATGTTTATTATGTGAATTTAAAAAATTAGCTCACTATTCACCTTTAAAAAAAAAATTAGCTCACTATAAGCGCGTAGGAATTAGGATTATAATTAATATAAATGGGAAAATCAACTAACAAACCGAAACAGGTTGGCTTTTGAGACAAAAAAATAACGGGAAAACACCTTCACCACCACTAAACGGAATATATGAGAAGAAACCGTAGAAACGGAACGGGTGGAACCCAGTATGAAAACGACAGACACGTGTCGGCGAGAATACGAGGGGCCCAAACCGCGTCGGCGACACGTGGGACCGTGTCAATCTGACGTGTCCACGTTTCTTTATGGGCCCTCTACGTCTCTTTCAGTGACAGCTGGTTCTCTTTAGTTCAGTATATTGAACGAACAGGATACGTCCACGTGGTAAGATCTAAGCCATCACTTTCACGTGCATATTATAAGGGGACCCAGATAGTGAAATTTTGAGGTGAAAATTTTCTGGGCAACCGTGCGGTTGGTGGGTCCAAGTCCGCGCTGGCGACACTGATGTCTTAACACGGTCAAATTGGAGGTTTGACTAGACAACATATTTAGCGGGTACCTACAACCTACATTTCCTTTTCTTCTACGAGTAAAAAATTACTCCTCCATAGAGTAGTAGTAATTAAAAATAAATAAAATACAATCCAATTACTTGTTCAATGTTGACTTTTTTTTTTTCAACTTTATGAAACTTAATTATTTCTAGGTTAATAACTTGAAATTTATAAAGGACCTATGCAGTTTTTTTTTTTTTTTTTTAGGTACTTCATTTTATGTTTCGTCCATTTGTCTAAATCCAGTCTGATTAGGAAACTCAAAGACTTATGGAAATCCTAATTTTCTCTCTATATTATTGTATAATGTAAGTCAAATTGGTGAACCACGTTAATCGGTGTGTCAAGTTATCTGTTTTTTTGTTTCTCATACATTCGTTTTACTTAATTAGGAGAATATGTTTATTATTTCCACTGGAGCCAAAAGTTTCACTACTTTTTGGTTTTGGATTGTAATGGACTAAAGCAAAATGACTAATAAAATTATCGGTACTTCTTAATTATTGTGAAGTTGTCAATATTCATCGCACTTCGAGTCTTTGGTCAAACGGAAACAGCCTCCCTGTGAGACTCTCCCAGGGATAAAGCTGCATACAAACGACCTCACTCACCCTGTCTAGGCGGGAGCCTCTTTAGAGACATTAGAGTAATGTTGTCGTTGTAACTTGTATGTGATCATCGTTTTTCTTTTTTCATCAAGGATTTATTTTCCTTTATTTTTTTTGGGTGACAGTTATATAAATATATTTATTTTTTGGTTTGGCAAAGTGGAACTTCCTTTCTCTTTGGACGTGGTTAAAGAGCACTTCCTAACACACGACCTCAAGTATTCCATGATTTAATTTGTATAGGTGCTCCTTAGAAGGTTTGAATCTACAATATATAGTATTAACAAGTTGCAACTTGTTTATCAGTGAGCCAATACCTATTGGGTTATATAAATACTTAAGATGATTACTTACAACTGAAGTAGTCAGTGGAAACTGCTAGGAAAGTGGACATTACAAGACCGAAAAGTATTGCAGAGACTCTAGAAGCAAAAGTCAGTAGACTGATTCAACTGTAGTTTTGTTATTTTAAATGGTTCATTAGCAACTTCTATTAAGTATTATGGGTAGTTGGAGACACTTGGAGTTGCAATCGAAATTTCGGTGATGTTGACTCTCCTTAATCTGTTACTCTAGTTTGTTTACCTGTCCTGTTAGAGGTAATAAAGTTAATTATGGGTTTACGATGAAAGTCATGAATTTAATTTTCATTAGCCTCTTTGTTGAACATTTTTATAAGTTTATTTTGTTGGCTTGCGTAGTGTATATGATTTGTAGAATATTGCACAAACCTTGAAGCATTGCAGGTGAAAAAGAGCATTAAGCAAGAGAAGGTAAAAACTCGTACAAGCGAGGTCTCTTAGTTAGGTAGCCCGCTTGCCATGTAATATATATAATTCGATAATTCAGATACTTTTCTTAGTTTGTTTCTGGTTGTATCTTAGTTTGGTGGTACCATTTTCTATGAATGTCAAGTCTTTTTACTTAATTGACCTAGGCATCTTGTGAATATGTCTGTCGCATACAATACCTATTATCACTGCCAGGTGAAAATACGTTCTCTTGGAAAATATTTAAAATGAGTATCACTATATCAGTGCAGAACCTGGAACAATTGAACAACAATCACCAGTTGTCTAGTGGTCGAGTTATACCCTGGTACGCTACAGACCAAGGTTCGATTCTGGGCTGGTACAAATAACATGTCAAGCAATGAAGAAGATTGCTCCTGTGTGGCACAAGGGTCCGCCACCGTTGCCTTGGTAATTAGAGGAAACATGGGCTTTACTGAGCTTGATATTTTGTTGAAACTACATTTATGAAACATAACCCTTAATTTTCATTACTATTTTGTGAATTAAACAAAAGTATAGTTGAAGTTAAACAATTGGAACCATGATCGCAAATATTAGTGTCGCACTACTACAAAGTCTACCGTCCCATTCTTTGAGGTGCCTACAAATAGCGCGGGGAGATAATCACTGTGGTCGACGGTAACCAAAAACAAAGCCTACAATCCCATTGGTTTATAGTGAAAGCTGGTTTTCAACCTCAAGGAGAAAGGTTCTTCATCACAAATTCACCACTAGTATTTCAAACACAATGAACAAACAAAATGGTTATAGCATTATCACACAACATCAAACAAACCAGATAGATATTCACTTACTATGAAATATCATAGAACACACATCAAAGCTCAGCAGGCCAATCAAAGCAAGAGTTCAATGCACCAGAATAATCCTCTCATAACGCAAACTAGCTACACCTAAATTCCAGCTGCTCATCTCTTCTTCACATTTCACAAAGGGCTGGATGCTAACCCTATTGCCCTAAAAAGTTACAACAACATAGCAGAATGGGAAGTTTGATCAGTGCAGGGGCAGCAACGACATTCCTTACAAGCATGCCTCAAATGTCCCTTCCTCCTGATCGAGCATTTGGACGACCTGTGCAACGCCTTCGGCTATTTCCTTTTGGATGCCACCACTAGGCATGTCGAAAGTCCTCCTCCTCATGGAAATGGATCTCATGGCAGGTTGCGGGTCCACCACTTCGAGCATTGCCTCCAGCTCATCCACCATTGACCTCTTTGCAGCTCTCACCATTAGATCAACACCCTGACAAACCACGCACAAACAACAATATATTATAGAGTAGAAAGAGTGAAAGGATTACAAGTAAACATGCTTCTTCAGTTCATCATTTTGTTGATAACAATGAAACGAGTTTTCACCTCAATACCATCCACAGTCAGAAGCAGAACAATGATCTTCTCTGAAAACTTCTGACGTTCCTCAGCATCACGGGAAATACGACTACGGTAAGAGAAGTTGTGAAACAATGATCTTAGCTCCTTCAACTTGGATTTTGCAACTGCCAGCTCTCGAAGGGCACGAAGCGCCTGAGATCTGCGTATGAGATAACCTCTGAAGGTTATCTGGATCATAAGAGCTGCATCTTCAGGTGATATTGCCTTCTTTTTCCCCTTGTCCTTGGCAACTAGAGCTCTTTTCGCAAAAGCCTATTTTAATACATTCAACAACCCACAATCAAATAAAGTTCGGCAGTGCAAGTAAACTCAACAGGTTATTGGTAGAAGCAGATAGTATCTAGTATCTAATGCACCGCAATTCGAGTGTTGGACAACACCAAGGCCAAGCTTCTATATTGTTAGCATGTCTATTAATATCCAATAAGTAACAAACACATAAACGAAACTGAAATAACTGTCCCGGTAAATTAGCGTGAAGTAAAAAAAATTTATCATACTGTTCTTCCAGTGTGCCTTGCAAGCACTAGATATGGGTGACTAGGTAAAGCCGCGTGGTGGCCTCCAAAAACAATCCGTGGTAAGCCAAAAACAAAGCACAAAAGTTAGCCATTGCGTATAAATTTAGAAATTCAGCACCAGGTTAAAGTTTTGGTTCATTCATAAGCAGCTTCAATGAACTTGTCAACTATACCACAATGATGATGTGAAAGTCTAAGCACATTCTCAACAATCCAAGGTATTTGAAAGGGGAAAAAAATCAAGTTTATCATTTCTCTTATCAATCTTAAAAACCTACTTATGCTGAATGAAATCTAGCATCTATTCATAAGACAAACATAAAGAGACACATAGAGAATGATGCTAAAACAAATCTCATCTTAAAGGCAACCTATCCCCTGCAAACAGAACTTATATGTTCAATTACCTATAGCTGTTCTTTCTTCAATTAAAATCACTAGAAAGAAGAAACAGAAGGCTCTAAGCTAAAGAAGATTCTTCTCCTTAAAGATTGATGGCAGAAGATCTGATTTTTTATACCGGATAATACATTACACGTCCTTTGCCGACATAGAGAGTTGATCCAAAAACAAATTTATCACCAGAAACAGTGTAACACTTGAACTTCTTTCACTAATAATTATTTAAGGAGTCAGCTAAAAATGCCATATCATCATAAATCAAAGTTTAGAGACGTATTTCGTTCCAAAAAAATAAAACAAAATACTTAAGTTTCATATTTGAGGTTCTTTTACAAGGCCTCGTGCAAGGATTGTTAGTACCACCTTTGCATATCTGTCATATAAACAGAAAGTTGCATGTAGCTCACACAAATCAGACTATGCTGAGTCATGTCGATTTTTAAGTTTGGTAACTACTTCAACGTAGCTAAAGAGATACAGTAAATAATAAATCAAGTGCACAATCTATAAGTAACTAAACATTTCAAATATCTTCTATTAAGTGCCCCTCAATCCTTCATAACACACCACTACACAATTCTTGGCATGAAGTAGGAAGTGCTAGGAAAACATGAAACACACAGCTGAAGTAACGCGCGTCTCTACATGATCCCGTCACTAAACAAGTGCAGTCTTAATCTTTGATATCCCATATTTCTTTAGCCATTTATGTTTATCTAAAGCTAAACTCAAACCAAATATCTAGGTGGAGTCCCAGAGATGTAAATATTCTAAGAATTTTATATCCATAATTTATATTTTATCCATTAAATTATAGCTGAAAGCAATTAAAACCAAAAGTGATGACCACATTCAAAACCCCGAATCTTGAAATTTAGCCAATCAACATTGACGAAATTAGATCGAAGAGCAATATTCGACATCTAAACCAATCAAGCCTTTTCAAGATTTGTAAAAATCGGCACCGAGGCTCCTCAATTAATTGGTTATGGGAAGCTCACGACTTCCATAAACTCTTGCGTGAAGGTATCATCATTGGAGGTGCCTTTACCCATCTTAAGTATACAGCAGAGGACGTAATTGGGGTAATCTTGAAATTCTAGAATATCTAGTAGGGAATATTCATGCATAACCCACTTCACACCATGTTGGCGGCTTTCATCTTGATGCCCGACATATACGAAGTACTTATTTAATCCTATTACCTTCTTCGTATCGAGATCTTGGTATATTATCTTGCTATTTTGCTCTTTCCATGTTCCACCAGTCTCGACAGTTCGGTCTATTCTCCCATTTGGGTTATTCTTATCATTGTTCTTCTTATCATTGTTCTTTTTCTTCAATGGAGTGTAGACGTAGCGTCGCTCTACTCCTCCTTTTTCTTTAATAACCAGACCTCCTTCGATGCCTCCCTTGAATAATTCAGACGGATGTTGTTTATACACGTCAACTTCTGTTATGGGAGGGTACTTCATTATCCTGTCATCCCGGTATATAATCTTCTTCTTGAGATAATAGTTCACTAGTTCATCGTCTTTGTGAACAAACCGAATTCCTACCGGTGGTGGCACTTGGTGCACATCAATCGATGTTGGTGATATCAACATTCTCCTTTCCAGTTGTTGCGTGAAAGGTCGTGATATTGCTGCTGGCTCTGTTGCTTGATTCGCCATAGGTATGAATATGAGTTCTTAGAAGCGTGAAAGTGGAGAGTAGATTATTATTGATGTCTGAAGGCTTTAATTCTTTCTGGAGAAGGATACTTTGATTTGTTGTAAAATCCAGGTTACAGGGTTATATAAATATATAGGACTTATCCAGGTTTGTACTAGATTCTTATTACTACATTCTTTTAGGAAATTTTCCTAGTAATAAAACACTAACTAGGGTAAGGATTACATTATTACAGTATTATCTAATACTACTATTAGGACTAGGATAGATTAATTAGAGCAAGATCTGCACCTTCAACAATTAGATACCCCACAAAAAAAATTCTAAACTAACCAAGCCCCCAATTATTAACACAAAACTGATGACCACTTTCGACACACAAAAATAAATAATTAACCCATCAACAAACAAGCAAAAAATCTCATTCAAAGCAGCCAATCAAACAATTAAAACAAAACAATGTAAATCCTAACTTTTTTTTTTATCACAATGTAAATCCTAACTATTCAAACTAATTAACTTCAAAATTTGACTCTTAAGAATAATATTAATAAAAAAAACATCAAAAATAGGATGGAGTTAAAAGGATTTAGTTTACCTGACGCAAAACAACAACTTTATGATCAGATGGTTCTTCTTCATCAATCTCAACAATCCTCGCCCCACAAGATTTCTTCTTCTCTACCTCTTTCTTCTTATTCTCTCTCTTCTCAATTTTCTCATTCTTCTCTCCACCAATGGAGGCCTTCCACGTGTAAGTCCTCTTATCATCGTCATTCTTTCCTTTAATCTCAGTAACCCATTGGTACTTTCTCTCTCCTCTTTTCCCTTTCTTCTCATCGTCTCCTTCAAGCTCAGCCGTCCATTTATACTTCCTTTCTACCCCTCCTTTGATCTCAGCCGTCCATGAGTACTTCCTGTCAAGCTCGTTTAGCTTCTTTTTCTCTTTTTTAACCTCCACTAGCCGATCGAACTTCGACTCGAGTGAGCTGACTCGGTCGCATAGCGCCTTGAGGTAGAACTCGGACGAGTTGACTCGGCGATTCTGGTTGCGACGAATTAAAGTTGTCTTTTTGAGCGGTGTCGTTTCGATCTGGATGAGATCGGTGAAATCGAAGAATGTGTTAGGGTTAGGGTTAGGGTTAGGGTTTAGGAGATCGAGAGTTGTTGCGGAAGTGAGTTCATCTTCTTCGTGGATAAATGAAGGGGGGAAAATGGGGTTTAAGAGAGAGAGGGTTTTAGAGGGGAAAATGGAGGTGGTTTCGGAGAAGAAGAAAGGGGAGGATTGATGGTCGATGATTTCGTATCTTCTGTAGCTTCCCATGGTTGGTGGTGTTGAAGTGAGAGAGGTTCTTCAGAGATGGAGATGAGTGAGATGGAGAGAGAATGAGTGAGATGGAGAGTGGTGATGAAGATGGTTGATGATAATTGATGGACAAGGACAAGAGGAGATTGAGTGTGGGGGTAATATTGGAAGTGGGAGTTCACATGGGAAATGACTATTGAAGGGTGTGTTATTTTGAACTTGTGTAGCGAGTTTAGTGAGTAGTGACTAACATGTGAGAAAAAATCTTATAAAAACAATTTAACAAAAAAATGTTATCGAATTGAATCGATTATTAAGGTAAGTGGAAAAAAACGCATCAAGATAAAAGAAATTTAGGGGGCATTTTTTTTCACTTATTCTCATTGATTCTTACTAATTGGGTAAGGTCTTGCCACTGATTCCTGCTGATTTGGTAAGGTTCTGCCACTGATTTTCATTGAATCGGTAAAATTCTTCTACTGATTCTCACTGATTTAATAAGGTCCTGCCACTGATTATGTGAATAGGATTGCGAGTCATGCCACTGATTTCCACTAATTAGTTAAGGTCATGCCACTAATTCTCACTGATTCAGTTTGGTATTGTCACTGATTAGGTAAGTTCTTGCCATTAATTTTCATTGATTGGGTAAAGTTTAATAAGTGGAAAAGAACACACCCCTAATCGAAATTAACAAGTGCAATTGAGATTACTTGTTTCACATCGTGTACCATCTCTTGCATGGTTGTCTTAGTCAATCTTAACCATAATCCTTGCCTTTGGCTAACCAACTTATTAATAAAAATAATGTTAATGTAATTGAGGTGTAAAATGCACAAGGGGTGAGATAATAGATGAGAAATTGAGTGAGATATAAGTTTATTACTGAGAAAAGTAAATTGAAGAATACAACGAAATGGATCAAACACAAATAGATAGAGCGAAATGAAACTGATTAGGACAAAAACAAACAGAATGAATCGCAAGTCGCAACGGATTACAATATAGACAATATCAACTTAGATTAATGTTTATTTTTCTTTCATTTTCACAAGAGTAATTTTTTTCATTTTATTTTGTATATTTTATAATATTATTCTATTTATTATAATATCTAAGATTCAAAACCTCTACTTTGATTATTCTTCACAAGTCACACCAACTACTTGCATTGGTATTTTAGAACAGAATTTGGCTTAAGAGATAGGGTGTGTTTGTTTCCACTTATTAGACCTTATCTAATCAGTGAAAATAATTGAAAAAACCTTACCCAATCAGTGCGAATAAGTAACTAGACCTTACCGAATAAATGAAAATCAGTGGTAGAATCTTACTCAATCAGTGGTAGGTATTACTCAATCAGTGGTAGGTACCACATTTTTCTCCCTCATTCTCTCCATTACCCAACTACAATAATAAAAATCAGTGACAAAATCTTACTTAATCGGTAAAAATTAGCAAAAATGAGTGGAAAAAAAAAAACACCCACAATCACCAATCACGGTAGCAGTAGCACGACCAAAAAGCCGTGAAAGTTGAAACAGTAAAAGCCTTGCCTAAAAGGGTGGCGAAAGAAAAGGTTAAAAGGGGTTTTACAATTTCAAATTTGCAATAAATTTTTCAAAGAACAAAGATTTTGGACGGATGCAATGAGGTTGATTAAGTTGCAAGTGTGGACCATGTGGGTATATCTGTCATCATATTGTTGCTGTCTGGTCCCACACTCTTCACTACTAATTAAAATTAATTAATGGAAGTAATTAAGGAGAGGAGAGAGATTGGGGCGGCGTTTGGATATATTCCTATTCCCTTTGACTCATCATCAGTCATCATCTGTGTTTTTGCGGCTTTGCTTAGTGATCCAGGAAGGTGACTAGTTTACGTCCAAACAACAACTAAACAAGCTTTGGATTCGTTGGCATGGCAACTTTGATTGAGCTTCACATTCATTGGATCGCACTACCCACTAACCACGTGCCATTGTTAGGACATGTATTCACCTAAACTAACCTTTGTTTTTTATTTTATTTTGGACAGTAATCAACAAATTTTTGTATTACAGATTACAGTGGGCATCATAATCTAAGTAACCATGGCACCAAAAAAATAAAAATCTAAGTAAAAGTAACCATATAAGATTAGTAGTTATAAACGGGTTTCTTTTTAGATTGACAATCATCATCAAATGAGTTCAATCTAATTGGTGATTGTGATTCAAACATTCTCTTCATACCTATAATTTTCTGCAAGATAAGTATTTGTGAGAAAAATAAAATACTTGAGCGAGAGTTGCGTGGATTTGTTTGGGACCAAACTTTGGGTTTACCAAGGTAAATAAAAATTCTCATCTAAAACATTGGTTACTAAACATAAGGCATTCTGCAAAATCTCCACTGCTCAAACTTTTTATTTTCCACATCATCCACTTATCGCCTTCCAACTCCATAATTGGATGAGATCCACTTTAAAATGCCATCTGCAAACTAATTACAATAATTTGCGATCCACTTTTGATAGGTATATTTTTTGTGCTTTATGAGTCACAATCCTAAAAATTCAAATGAACTAAATGGAAAAGTGAAAATTCTAACAAAGCAAACGAAAAATAGAAATTGAAAAAAAAGGCACCGATCGGATCAGTTTGGTGAGACTCCAGACAGTCCAAACCCTAGTAGTTGCGAGGTAGACCTGATCATCTTGCCAGATATCGGGCCATCGAGTTTGACCTTTGTCCCACATCCGACCAAATTTGGGCCGTGTAAAACTTATATTTTATCAAATAAAGAAAAAAGATTTGCCCTCCAAATCGAAACATATATGAGAAATTGAGAATCGAAAGGGAGGAGAAACAAAATTGGTGGAGATCGATTCGAAGCAAATAGTCTTATCCTTCACAGGGTCTCGTGTAGAATGTTTCTCTTTCTTCCAATTCACCAACATACAATTGCACAGAGTCATCTCAAAAGAAGGTATATAAAAAAGGAAAAATTGGTTCTTTTTTGAGGCATGATTACTAAATTCCTTCACGTCCAGCCTTCTGAACTCAAATTCCCTTGTAAGTTCGAAACTCTCTCTAATTACCAAGCTTTATTTCACCATTTTATCATTTCAATAGCTATTCACATTGTTATGTTTGTTTGCTTTTGTGTTTTATTTGGGCTCTCAAGTTCAATTGAATAAGCTGAGTGTATGTTGGTTGCAAATAACCAACAGGACTGATCAAAATGTTGCTTTTAAGGTACCCTTTTGCCTCATTCTCAATTTGGTTTTTGTGGGTAATCCTGTTTTTGTGTATGTTTTTCTGGGTATTGAGCAAATTTATGATTTTTCAAGGTTAAAACAACTCATCCAAAAAAATATTGTGTCCGCCCTAATGCTGGCATTGTCTCTCCTGGTTCTACCTGTGTTCTTAGAGGTAATTTATCTATTTGTACCTAAGTTTTGTTTGCTAATTTTGTGCAATGTACATGCTGCTTAGTGGATATATAAGTTGTTAGTATGCAACTGGTTGATTCAAGAATGTAGCACATTGATTGGTTACTGATTTGATGTTGAAATTTGGTCTTAAATTAGTTGGCATGCAAGCTCAGAAAGAGGTCCTTCAGCCTGCTATTCTAAAAGACAAGTTTCTAATTCAAAGCGTGATTGCACCAGTTGGCTTTAATGCTCAAGACATAACCTCTGAGATGGTAAAGTTTTGTTAAGTTGATGAGTTGTTTTTGTCCTGGAAGGTTATGAAAGTACTTTGTGTGAATGTGTAGTGTCATGATGTTGTAGTTCAGAAAAGGGAGAGGTAAAGATCTTGAGGAACAGAAGCTGAGAGTAGTCTTTGTTACTGCTAATCCCCCATCTCCTATACCTGAAGGATCAGAGGAAGAGTGTTCTCCTGAAGCATCCGAGCTAGAACAAGCTGAGCATCAAAATCGAATTAGCACCTTTTTTGATACTGTGAGTGATAATTTCTCCTGTTGAAATCCATTTTAAATGCTATTTTATGTGAAAAGCCTCTGCTTAGATGGATAAAATTGCAAACACCTTGAACTCCAAGACCCTTCCCTTGGTGGGAAGGCTGTTATCTTTGTATTAAATGTGCATTTGGCAGATCAATGCTTCCTTTCAAGCTTTAATCATCTCTTTGGATATGATTTTAGTTTTCATCCCTTTGCATGTTTCAGGCGTTGACAAGCATAGGCAAGTTTCGAGATCAATTTGTAGAGGTATGAAGTCTAGCCTCCTTCATTTGATGGTAAAAAGCTGCTAGTTAGTGAATGTAAAAATAATGTTGTACTATTTCAAGTTTACTCATTTTAATTCTTATTGTCATTATCAGAGTGACACTTCTCAGTTTTTGACTAGCCAAAAAAAAAGTGGCACTTCTCAGTTGCATTCTATTGAGGCATCATTTTACCTATTGTTTAGGTGAAGGCCTGTTCATGGACAACTAGTCAATGAATATTATTAAGTCTCCACCGGCTATCCCCGTTGTAAAGGAAAAATGTGGAATAATTAGAAGTTTAGAACAGGTGAAAGAGTGATAGAAACGAAGGAAAAACTCTTGGATTACTTATTGTTTGTGCCCTTCCAATCTTGTCACTGGCAACAGAAATGAATTGCACATGTTCAGCAAACTTAGCACTTGGCAAATTAATTTTCTCTATGGCTAAAAGGCCTATGTAGATGTTTATTCACTGTATCTCTTGAGACTGCTATATGGGAATTACACAGCTTATATGGCATTTAAGTATGGTCCTAAATTTGAAGTTGGTTGAAACTATGGAACTTATATGATTAATCTGGTTCTTTCCATGATCTGCTCAGGGACCAAATACTGATGGTGAGAATGAGAACCAGATATTCTCGGTGATTAACTTCTCCCTCCTCTTCTCTACCTCTCTTAAGTTTCTTGGACAGTGCTCATTTTATGGACTGTTATGTGAATTATATTTTGAGCCAAATAGTTCACCCTTCAGAGTTTTCCAAACTTAATAAGTATTTGTTGGGTAAATCTTTGTGACATTCAAAACTTGGATGCTTGATCATATCATAGGAAGTAATGGCGCACAGCCGCACAGGCAGTGCATTCAGTAACACATCATTAATATGTTTGTAATTGTCACTCGGTCATGTGTTTCAGGCATCGGAATCTGCGCCAGAACCTGAAGAGGAGCCTAACGCGGTATGATTTAGAACAGTTTTTTGACTTTTTACTCTTTCACCTCGGTGTGGTGGTCTCTTTTGTGGTATGCCTAGAAATCCGAAAACCATAGAGATTCTACTGGGTTGTAGGTATATTTTGTGGAATTTTGATCACCTCCTTGGCTTTTAGTCTGACTTGTGAGGTGTTTGTAATAATTACTATGTGATGTTTGCAACCTAGCTTACATACAGCTTCTTAGATTTCTTGGGTTATTACCTGAACTTTAGTGCTAATCATCCGGTGCTTGTGTTGACCGTGTTGGTTATTAACTTTAAATCCTTAAAACAAACTGGAGCACTAGGAATTTTGATTATTTTATTGAAGTATATTTTCTTTGTATTGTTATTGTTCCATTTCAAGCTAATATAAATACCTGAATTCAAATTTTGTATTGTTCCACTTCGTTCATTTATAAAACTCTTCTCATCTGAAAAATAAAAATAAAGATACCTGAATTGAACTTGAACTTCATTCTTATTGGGAACCCTAAAGGTTTAACTCAGCTGGTAAGATTTCTGAGATTTATTCCAGAGGTCCCAGGTTCGAGTCCCCTCAGGGCCACCGGAGGTTTTCGTGGTCCTTAACTTCAGGGCCCATGGGATTAGTCAAACAAACCTTGGATACCCATGCTATCTAAAAAAACAAAAAAACTTCTTTCTTATTGGGACCTTTGACATCTTATTCAGCTAGCTAATTTCATAGCATAAGCATTGGCTAAGCTATACCTATTTGCTGGTGCTGGAATAGTTGTTTTCAGATCTTCTGTTTGCATGTTGAACCATCACATGACAGATGTTGGAAACAAGTTATTTCTCAGAAATTCGAAGAGTTTCTGGTTTAAAGTTTGTTGTCAGTAGTCACAATACTCACAAATGAGATAGGGCTTTAAGTTCTAAAAACAACAAGTAATCCAGAAGTTTTGGAACTGAAAGCTTATTTGATTATGATCGCTGCTGGTTCAAGGCCTAGTTTGCACTCAGGGGAGGGCCAAGATAAGAGATGATGGGTTCTTATCGAGGAGGGGTGTGCAAATTTTCACAAAGCTTCTTGTGTCGGAGAGCAGGGTGAAGAAGGTTTCTGTAAAAATTTTGGTGCTAAAAAACAGGACGAAAATTCAGAAAACTAAATCCTCATGGTTGTGGCTTTGCTCCTTTCTGAAGACTGCTTTATGACATGGTCATCTTATGCAGGGAAATGGGAAGATGGCAATTAGAAGAATATCATACCTCAAAAGCATGTTCAGTACTTAAATGACTTGAACTTTGTATAAACTGTTCAGTACTTAAATGACTTAAACTTTGTATAAACTGTTCAGTACTTAAATGACTTGAACTTTGTATAAACTGTTCAGTACTTAAATGACTTAAACTTTGTATAAACTTGATCTCTTAGAAAACAGTAGTTTGATTTAACACTTGCAAATATGGCGGAAGACTAGGAAACTTGACACCTTGAGATTGGTCAGGACAAGCATAAAAAGTTATTTGTTTGCTCATCCACTAAGGATATAGAGGGTGTTAGTTGCTTCATTCATGATTGTTTGCTTTCAACCGCGAATTAAAATAAATATCAGCTTCTTGTGCATCTCTTAGTGCTTCTATCTTACCAGTGCCATTGCTCAAATTTCAGCATTGTAGAATCAATACCATAATGACTTCATATCTGAAAAATGTTGTCTGTATTACTTTTCAGGATTGGGATATAATTTCGAAGTTGATTGAGGAGAGATCTTTGACAATTCTTGAAAACCAGGAGCTGCAGCACGAACTGGTTTGTCTCCAAACCACTCAATATCCTTTTGGATTTTGGTAGTGTTGTTCCCATTTCATACTCTTTAAATTTTGGTCTGATAATCCCAGAAATGTGAATAATTTACTGATTTCGACAATGTCACTTTTAACTGTCATAATGTAAACCAGATATATTATATGGTGCAGCTTTATCTTATTACTCAACTATTTGAAGCAATAATTATCTAGTGCATTAGCAAGTTGAGTTTCATGAAGAGTGGCAATTGTGTTTTTTGAGAATAAACAACACAATAGCATTTTCATGTTCTGAAGGTGATTTCCCTTGTTTGATGTTGCAGGAAATGGCCAGGAAAAGAATCAATAGGAGAATGAGCAGAGCAAACATTTCGATATTACTCGCACTTTTGGCCTGTCTTTTGGGTTTTGTAATCGGGTACGTGATTAAGTGACCTTTTCATGGAAACATTTGCTATCGCTACTGCGAAAAGGTTACATCTGGTCAGTTTACCTCATGCCATAACAGCAGTTTCAGTGTATTTAAAATAGGGAATCAATATATTAGGAATACAACAAAAAACAACTACTCTATTATTTTGTATATTTTTTGGAACTGCAAAAAAATTCAATGAACAGAATTCAGCAATTCAACTAGATGGATCAAAATAATTTAAAAGTCAGAATTGGTGTACTAATACCTTTACTAGTTTGATGACTGGCAAGTCGCTTAAGAACATCATAGATATACATTTCTATCTTCTAAACCAATAAAGCAAACACTACATGAGTTAATAAACACCATCTAATAAGATTATAAATGTACTTTTTCAAGTAGGAGCAAGCAACAGAACAGAGGGGTGATGATCTGGAAAATCACAAAAACCCACCAACATGAAAGTTATCCCCATCAACACCATAATAACCCCCAAAACAACCCTGTAACAGCAGTTGTTGTCAGTTGTGCCATAATCATCATCATCTTCTTCCTCTTCTTCCTCGATCCTCGATTCCATCTGACTGTCACTCCTAATCAATTCTCTACTCTCCGTCTCCTCTTCCTCCTCGTTCTCGTCCTCTTCATGCTTAATCCAGTCATAAACTTCCACATTCGCCTGATCATCCTCGTCATCATCTCCACCATTCTCATTCTCTTCCTCATCATCATCGTCAATTATATACTCCGGATTATCATACACCTTGAACCCCGCCACAGGGGAATCCACCCCTTCTCCATGATCATAATCCTGATCGCCATCACAATCAACATCATCATCATCATCAGGACATGACTTGGTGTAAGAACACGCAGGGGCGCTACCAGGGTCAACATATGTGGATGTAGGCCGGGCCTCAGTCCAGTGCCGCAAAGATTTCTGGAGGAGGCGTACACGTTGCCCCATCTTACCCAAATCATGGTGGTGGGTCTGAACCAGGGTCTCGGTTTGGGATGAGGCCATCATCTCCGCGAAGATGAGTTTTTCAATGAAGAGCAGCTCCTGGTTGATCTCATCAGTGATTGGTTGGTGAACGGGTGGAGTTTCGGAATTTGATGGGCTGGAAAGGACAGGGATAAGTCGGGATTCCATCTTTTTCAATTTCTTTTTGATCATTGCGTATTCTTTCACCATTTTCTCTCTCCTTTTGCTATGAAATGGATGGGATTGGGGTGGTTTTTTCTTTTGGGTTTAGAATTCTCGGTGGTTATCAATTGAGGGGGTTGAAGTTAGGGGATATCCGAACGTGACGGTTGATTGCAGTTGAGGATTTACTGCAGAACATTTGGCGCCAAATTTTGTTTTGTGAAGTTAAAAGTATTGGGCCAACTTCACTCAAAAAAAAAAGAAAAAAGTATTGGGCCAACTGTTGGGCCTTTTGAGCCACTTGAAAAGTTGAAATCCTTCCTGTACAGATTACGTCTTCGGCCCAAATTGCGCACTCGAGCAACTTTTTTTTTTGGAAAGAAAGACCATTAGCTGTCATTCATCATCCATTAACTTTGCCAAGTCTGTTGAAAGAGCAACCTTTTACATTTTAGAGCATGTCTGGGAGTTGGAGAATGAAGGGAAAGGAAGGGGAATGAGGGAGAAATAAAAAGTTCTCCTTATTTGTCAATTTTTTTTAAAGAGGAGAAGGGAGGGGAAAGGAGGGGAATGAAGGGGAACAGTTCCCCTCCATTCCCCTCCATTAACTCAATTTTTGTTCCCCCCCAAATTTGGGGGAATGGAGGGGAAGGAAAATTTTTAAGTGATTGTAGTCGGTTCCCCTCCATTCCCCTCCCTTCTCCTTACTTAAACTCCCAAACAAGGTGAAATATTTCACCTTCATTCTGTAAATAATATGAATCACACACAATTGCTTCATTTTATTATTGATCTAAAGGACCATATATATAGGGGTTAAAGCCTCCTATATATGGTAATACAAGATACATGATCATAGGATTTTATTCTAGAATAATATAGATATTAAATCATATCATAATCTTCTAATATATATTTAGAATATTCCTAAGCAATATCATTTCCTAACATATTCTCCAATACGCCCCCGCAATCACAGCGGTCGATCATCGAATGATGTGATTGGCCATGAATGAGATATTTGCCTACCACGCCTCTGTAATCATATTAGATACTTGAACATTGTAATGGCCTCAAAATGATTCAAGCATGTAAAGTTGACTCCAAAAATATAATTCACCGAATATGGAAAGAAGAAAGACAACAATTTGGGAAGAGAGATGAACCTAGCTACAACGACTCAATAGGTTGTAGACGGAGAGGAACCCATATAATTGGATTAAGAGAAAGGGTGATTGTAGATGTGTAGCAATTGAAAGGGAGGCACGTCTCGGATTTGATTAGATTAGCAACTATTGAACTCTCAACTCCCTAGAGAGAAGAAGTGGGAGGCACAACTCAAGGGATACTAACCATATGAAGAACCGAGCCCTCAACTCCCAAAGTAAATGGGCTAGAGAAATTTGGAGGAAAATTGAAACGGAAATATTTGTGGGAAGAGTAAGAAAATTGTGAGGCTCATAGTAATAAAAGAAATCATAAGGACCAATGAATTTTGGGAGTGGCAGTGAAGGCAAAATTAGGTTTGGTGGGGTGGATCTCATATGCTTGGTATGCTCATTGTGTGCATGAAGATGATAATGAAAATTAAAAGAAAAGGGGGTGGATAAAAATATAAGAGAAATATTAGAGATTGTAAATGTAAACAATTTAGTGGTCCGTAGGATGGTTTAAAACCGCCATCCGGCGGCGTAGCGGAAGCTAGAGTTTTTAGGCTACCAGGATATTAGCTGCTCTGATACCATGTAAATAATATGAATCACACACAATTGCTTCATTTTACTATTGATCTAAAGGACCATATATATAGGGGTTAAAGCCTCCTATATATGGTAATACAAGATACATGATCATAGGATTTTATTCTAAAATAATATAGATATTAAATCATATCACAATTTTCTAATATATATCTAGAATATTCCTAAGCAATATCATTTCCTAACATATTCTCCAATACATTCTCCTCCCTTCCCTATTTCACCTTCATTCTCCTCCCTTCCCTTCCCTTCCCTTCCCTTCCCTTCCCTTCCCCCTCATTCCCTTCCCTTCCCTTCCCACCCAAAACTCCCAAACATGCTGTTACATTGTTAGGAAGATATGACTCCCAAAATCGACACCTTACTTTACAAATTCTATGGCTTTACATGCGCAAGCTTATGAACCAGACAATTACCATTACGCTTCCCAAAAAACCAAGACACACTACGGAAACAATTAACGTATATTGTACTTTGCATCGCAAATTCTTCTTCATTGGTATTTATGACTCATATTGTTACTTTGGAGCGGAGAGAATTTCATACGAATACAATAGTATGACTTTGAATAATGTTTTATGTTTTTTTTTTTGGGGGGTCTAGAGGGAAATTCGAACTTACATACAGAGTATACTCAAGACATCTGTTAAATCTTCATCCTATGAATTTAAATCTTTTGACCAACTATCTTACCCTTTGAAATGCCTACTAATTAGTGGGGAATTGGATAATCATTTTGGTCAACGGTGGATACCTTTGGTGTGAAAAAAAAAAAAAACCTTCATCTTATCAATTCTCAACATATATATAGGTGCTTAGACCAAAAAAAAAACATATATATAGGTGTTGCAAGTTTGTTTTACGAACCGTTTTTTGTTTCACACAATCCAAAACTTGGAAAAAAATATAATTACAAATACTCTGTGGTTGGGGATCCAAAACTTGGAAACAATATTTTACCCTTTCGTTGGTTAGAACTTAGAAGACAATGTTGAAAGAGGTGCATTCTTGTGTCTCTTTACTTGGCTTTTGAGAGTTGAGATCTCGATCCAAGAACAAACATTTGACCACCCACTTCTTTTCAGGCTCCTTCATCTAAGTCATCCGACACACTCATGGGATCTCGCTAAATTTAGTGTTTTCTCTCATTCTCAAGTTACTTTAGACCATCTTAACCAAAATCAAGGAAACAAAAATGTTACACTTAAACAAAAAAGTAAGGAAAAAGAAAAAAGAAACACAATACTCTTAAGTAAGAAGTGGAACAAGAACAGAGATAGAACATTCAACATATAGTCCAACTTGAATTTGCACTTAAAACTCCATTTACAAAACTGCTTGCTACTCTATGATATCTAACTAAACAAAAAAATAATAAAAAAGTACATGTATCGTCGTTACAAGAAATGTAAGCTCTGATGAATTGTGCCCAAATCGCGCTGTCTATGATTTCTTTCTACTACTCTCCCTAACTTGGCTAACTCTTTTGGGGCTCAGCTGCATTATGTCCTATAGGCTACCAAAATTGTCATGTCCTGATAATCATATGAAACAGAATCGAAAAAGGGGAAGTAAAGGAAACAAAAATGTTAATTGTGGGATGGTGGACGAGATCTTGGTTTAGGGTAATCTGAGTAAATGCCAGGATGCTGATCATGGTGTTTGCTAGGAACACGCCACGAAACAACAGACTTCTTTGCTACAACTGAAATGGTTTCTCTTTTCTGTTTCATTCCCTTGTTAATTAGTACTGTTCTTCTTATTCCCCTTGGCCTTTGATGCAGAGAAACTGCTCTTTCATGATCAATAATAGTACTTGTTATGCTCCCATGGCTGTCAACAGCTTCTTTGGTTTCCTCAAATTTCGCGGATACCTGCACAATTGATCATAGACAATATATAATGGATGGTTAATTACATTACTAAGTAAATTAAACTCATCATTAGCTGCAAATGACACTGAAATGTAGTAGATCAGTGGCGTATCTAAGAAAAATGTCGTAATATCTTGGGTCTGAAAATAGTGATGGTTGTCACTATTGTAGGCATTTATTTGAACTAGTAATGTGACTACATACTAACTAGTAATGGACGATGTAATAAAAATCAGTTGGGGGCGGTGAATAAGTGTAACAATGCACAAACCTTAACAGATTGGCTAGTCGAATCGTGGCTACTCAACCTATAGCGTCGAGCATTACATGATAGAAATAATTGAAACAAGAGGATGACCGCGATCAGAAGCCTGGCCATGATCCTTATAAACACCTCAAGAGAATACGGAGATCAATTGACAGAATCAAAATTGGACATATATGTATGTAAGACACTCTTTGAAGGGAAGGAGAAGAAAATAAGAGGTCAAGGAACCAGAATAAGCATTCAAATGGGTATATATATACATACTCAACTTATAAGTAAATATTTAATCAATTTAAGCTATGCTTTCCTAAGATTTGTAGGCCACAATAGAATAAAGAGAGCACTTATTAATGTTATCTGTGTGTTTTGTACTTGTAATTGTGGACCAAAAGGTCACCATTGACAACCTAAAAGTGACAGAAAATAGGAAATGTTTTGACTGTATGTAATGTAATGTATATTGGCGAGTTTCTCGGATGGACACACAACACACAAGGGCAAAACATGGTTAGACAATATTAGAAAGTATGCCTTGGACAAGTTTGGCATATTGGAGTATTGCTAACTTCAAGGAGATCAACGCACGAGCACGAGCAGCCTTCTTGGCCTTTAGAAGTCTCTTTAAACGAATTGTAAAGCTAACTGAATCAAATTATTGGATACTAATTACTAGTTCAGTTACAGTATTTTATAAATAGACAAGCACATGTATATATATGATCAAGTTCAACTATGGATTAGAACTACCACCTTGTTTCTCTTCAACGGAATGGTTTGAAACAGTAAGAAAAGGAACAAAACTGATAATGGAACAAAATGTGAGAGTAAATGAAGTGTGGGATGCAGCAAACGGACCGAAACGACACGTCACAGAATGAAGCGGAACGCAACACATATACTTGAAGACGACGAAAAGAACATGGGCAAACTCTATCTTAAGATTTAATGAATCATTTGAAATTCAAAACTCTTTTCATGCGTTGTGCAAGTCCTACGACTACTCTTATCTTGGGATTTTGACCCAGGGAACGTGAAATGAGAGGGCCGCAAATTGTGCCACGAAACACAAGGTAAAAATTAAACTGAATTGGGTAAGTAATTGGTGTTTTGGGATGGGTTTGTTTCGACGCTTTTTAAGCTCATTCCTCCGTAATCCGTTGGATGTGTTCCCCTGTTCTCCGCTTCCTTGCTTATATTATTGACTAATTAAACTACCCATTTAAGCTTGCAAACAAACTCTTATAAGAAATTTAAAGATGATGGTACTATAAAGAAGACTTTTTGGCTGCAGATGAAACAGCAGTAGTTATGTATGGATGTATAGCAGTAGTTATGTATCTTCACACATATCCAAGAGATAATTGATTCATTAGTAAACAAGTTACTCGTACAATTTATACACCAGGTCATGAGTTCAACCTTCGGAGATGACCTTTAGCCAAACCTATCAATTTAGCCGCAAATGATTTCTGTATCACTTGTAAATTCAGCCATTTTACTTTGTTGGACCTATATATATATATATATATATATATATATATATATATATATATATATATATATATATATATATATATATATATATATATATATACTACAGAACAAGTATGGTCTAACCGCTTCACCGTGCACCTAGCTAATAACAAATCTCCCAACTACACAAAAGGATTATCTGTGAACCATGATATTGAGTCTGCTGCCTAGTGCCTACATAGAGTGTGCAAGAATTCGTCGTCTGTTCAATTCGTTGCCAGAGCTCTTAAGGCCCTGTTCTCTTCAACGAAATGGTGCGGGACGGTGAAGAACGGAATGGAACGGATTGGAACTGAACGAAACGAATTGGAACGGAAAGGAACGGTGCGGCGCGGATAATTAAAAAATGTGAGACAAAATGAAGTACAGAATGCGGAATGGAACGGAACAGAATACAGCATGAAATCGACGAAAAGAACAGGGCCAATCTTGCAGCAATTAGCAGTAGCATATAGACTTCAATTTAAGGAACTGGAACGTCGTTTACATGGCATGTCATCTTTACTAGTTACGAGTATTATTCCTG
This sequence comes from Tetragonia tetragonoides, assembly GCA_038025085.1. Classification (NCBI taxonomy): domain Eukaryota; kingdom Viridiplantae; phylum Streptophyta; class Magnoliopsida; order Caryophyllales; family Aizoaceae; genus Tetragonia; species Tetragonia tetragonoides. Next base: position 13,033,995 of record CM076144.1, on the reverse strand, counting down.
AACTAATCAAAATATATCAAGTCACCCATGAATATGCACACATTCAATTGTAAGTACTACTAGAATTATACTTGTGAAATTCAAAGCATCATGACTGAATGTTGGGTATCTAATAAGAGTCAATTTCATCACTGGGTATTATTTTCTAAAGTCAACCTTTTTCAGAAAATCGTTCCACCAGGAGACTAATAGTTACACCATGAGATAACGAAGAAATGATCAACAACGACGAGGTTGAAACCAAAGGGGAGGAGTTACAGGACTAGATCCACATTTGTGAACCTCAATGGAGCCACCCTCCATATGGTAAATACCCATGTTATGAAATAATCCTTGTAGACCCGAATTACCGCGGTAATCACTAGTGAAGTAAATGCAATTAGGCCTACACAACACCCGTGTTCTTCATCTTCACTCACCTCAATTGACAGCGATTCGTTAAGACCCAAAAATAGCGAACGCCTTCCCAAGCTTTCCACCTCTACACCCGTACCAATCTCCATGACACGAAATCGGCTAATTCCATGTGTTAGGGGCTGAAATCTATATTCAATCATTGAATCGCAATCATAATCCATTTCCACCAATACTATCCATAATTTACCATCATCACGACCCGAGGGTACCAAATAGGCTTCTCGGGGCTGCTCCATATAATAACGAACACGCTTAGCAACGCCACTAATAACTCTAGCACCCCCGAGCCACATTGGTGGCATATCTATCTCTAGATCATCAGTTCTACAAATCTTAACCCAACTATCTTCATGATAACATAAAACATTACATATAGCATTTAAAAAAGTTGTAGTTAAATTTAAAGCATACAACTTACCCCCATGGAAGATGATATCTGTAAAGTTAGTATACTCCCTCCGTTTCAGATAAATGTATACTATTATTTTTTGAAAGTCAAAGTTTAAAAACTTTGACAATTAATTTAAGAAAAAATAGAAAGATTTACAATGTAAAAGTACTATGGTTAGATTCATCTTCAAAAGTACTTTCGGAAACCCGGTCTCCAAACCGCGAGATTATCCCCCTCATAGATCACAAACACGGTATAGGACTCTGGAGCCTCAGTGGGGCTGACCGAGAGGGTGAACTTGTGGATCCCTGGAACTGGATCACATAGGCCGGGGCTGATCCAGTCTCTCTCAAGTCGGAGCTGGGACGACGGGAGGTTGACACACACGGGTATGGGTAACCGGGTTGAAGAGGAACATGGAGCGGTCAGATGAGACTACAAGGAGCCACCCTAAGGAGCATGAAAAGCAGGCCTGCCTTGTCACCATTCACTTCCAAGATATCGTCTTTGAAACCCTTATTCGACAAGCTGCGAAGCTCACGACGACATGTAGGAAGCTGCTTTGTGAGTAGTAGTCCGTAGCGGAAGAGATTGAAATCCTTGCCCTCGCTGTCGTCTGCTACCATGAGAAGCGGGACTTGCATGGATTTACCACCATAGAAACTTTTGAGCTTTTCAACACTGAGGTCCAATTATGGCAGATTTTCTTCTTAAGGGTTTGGAAATCTTTGTAACAATCAAGCCAGTTGGCGATTTCAGTTAACGGACCTTCTGGAAGATGTTCCCACTGGGAAGGGACAGCTTTCCTAAGCGTATTAGCCATGGCAGAGCTGAGATTCTTGCTTTGATGCGTGGGCTAACAATGGCGAGACCACTCGCCATACCCCAGCCATATTCATTATTGTCAGAAAGTTCACATTAAGCATACGTATTGGCGTATTGCGAAGCCTACATGACAGCTGACTGGCTAGCACACGCAGGGTGTCTACGTCCAAGAACTGAAGCTGCAATAATACTATGATGAAACGCCTCCAAATGTCAAGCCTATTTTATGTAATGATATTGTAGATATGGCGTGGCCACGTAGTGTTAGACCGTTAGTGTTAGAATTAGTAGTTAGTTTTACTTGTTGCACACAAAACAAAACAAAACATAAAAAATTGATATTGAGCCTGCATATGCAGAGTGCGCAATAGTATGTACGTGTCTGTTCATTGCCAAAGCTCTTACACCATACAGCAATTAGCAGTAGCAGATTGACTTCAAAGGAACTGTAACATCTGACATGTCGTCTTTGCTAATTAATTAGGCCCGCGTGCCTTAGAATTAGGGGATCCTGCGTGTTGATAGGCTCACAATATTAATGAAGTTTGACATTAACACAATCAATTTCTGAACTAATCAACATCAGATTACCCATGAATATATCTACACATAGTCTATTGTACTATGCATGTCGTCTAACACTAGAAGACTTTTGTAACAATCAAAACGTCAGTAATGCTGGATATTCAATTTTATTTCATCACTGAACTGCAAGTCTACAACTGCGAAAGAAAGTAACAAAATCTGAAACAGGTGACTATTATTATTTCAGCACCAGGCCGGAGCTAAGGAAAATAAGATCAACGACGAGGTTCAACCCAAAGCGGAGGAGTTGCAGGACAAGATCCACATTTGAAAACCTCAATGGAACCATCCACCATGTGGTAAACACCCAAGTTATCAGTTCCTTGTAAACCTGTACTACCACTGTAATCACTAGTGAAGTAAATGCAATTAGGCTTGCACCACCATTCTTCACTCACCTCAACCAACAACGATTCATTAAGACCTAAAAACAGCGAACGTCTTCCTAAACTTTTCACCTCCACACCCATCTCATCATCTCCACTACTATTGACATCAATCTCTATGACTCGAAATCTTTTGATCATATGTGTCTTGGTCTGAACTCCATATCTACCAAGTGAAGAGTCATCATGTTGGTACTGGCGTATTTTTAATGTTAACTTGTAATCTTCAAATTCGGTCAAAACCACCCATAATTTACCCTCACACCCCAAGTGTACCAAATACCCTTGTAGGGCGGGATTCCATCCACCACAAACACGTCTACCAATAATGCCGGTAACTCTAGCTTCCACACGCCTTGATGGCGGCATATGTATCTGTTGATCAGTTCTAATACAAATTTTCCCCCTACTATCTTCATCATAACATGAAACACCACATATAGCATCTGAACGAGTTAAATGCATATCCAGAGCATACAACTTCCCCCCATAGAAGATAATATCTTGGTAAGAGGTAATATTATTACTCAACACCCGGATCCAACCCGGGTAACCCGGTTTCCAAACTGCAAGCTGTTTGCCCTCATAGATCACAAATATGGTGTAGGACTCTGGAGCCTCAGAGGGGCTAGCGGAGAGGGCAAACTTGTAGATCCTTGGAAGCTTCCCAGGTCGAAAGGGATCAATATTTCGGAGCTGGAACGATGGGAGGTGGACACGGGTATGGGTAACCGGGTTGAAGAGGAACATGGAGTAGTCGTCGTCGTTGTCAGCTGAGACTACAAGGAGCCACCCTAAAGAGCACGAAAAACAGGCCTTTTCACCTCTTAACACCGAGACCTCTCTTCCGAAACTCTTAGTTGACAAGCTGGGAAGCCGACGACGACATCTAAGAAGCATCGTGTGTTGTCTACTACTGTTGAGGTAGCCAAGTATGCTCCACCTTTCGGGTTGTTGCTTAGTTTTTCTTTCTCCTCCTCGTCGCCGTCTTTGTCTGCCATCATGAGGAGCGGGACCTGCAGGGATTTTCCGCCATTAAAGGTTGAGCCTTTCAACACTGAGTTCCAGTTATGGCAGATCTTCTTCTTAAGGGTTTCGAAATCCTCGTAACGATCAACCCGGTTGGCAATCTCGGTTAACGGACCTTCTGGGAGATGTTCCCACTGGGCAGAGACAACTTTCTTAAGCGTAGCCATGGAAGAGAAATAATTATACTGATGTTCTCTATCTTTTTGTACACTGCCCTGGATTTATAGCTAGTCTTTGTTTTGATACTCTCTATATTTCGCAAGAGCATCCAGCTAGCAAGAAACCTATCTACCCAAAAACACCTAGTTTCCTAAATACACTTAACTTCCTAAATTGCATTATTATTTACATTAACACAACTCTCCAATTATTAAAGTTGATTTATTTCCCTAACTTTTGTGTTGATAATCTAATTTTCTTATCAGATATCTACAAAGACGTGTATAATTGTAAACAGGATACGGCCCTCAGTACCGAAAATTCCAATGATGAAGATGTTGTTTATCTTCATTAGTCTGTTTCCAGTAAAGGAGCTCTTACACAGGGGCAAAGTCAGGATTTTGAAAGTAGAGGGGCCGAATCTTATATTAGAAAAAAAATTAAATTTTACTTAAAAAAAAAAAAAATCCACTGGTACTCTAATACTCCACACACTTATAGAGGCAAACCATCATTTATGGAGTCCAAACTAAATACAGAGCTCATTGTTGGGGAAAAAAAACTTGAAGAATATTCTACATACTTTCATAGAGGCAAATCTCAATTATGAATAGTTTTATTGTCAATCGTATTTAATTCCTTAATCTATATAGAATGAATAGAAGAAGCAAACCAAATTGGTAGTATAATAAACACATATACAAATTGAGATTAAAAAAACATACCTGATGATTAGGGAATGGTAGAAATTTAATATTTTCTCATGTTTTCTCTCTGTGAAGTAGGATATTGGGATTTTATCTACTAGAATTTACGATTTTAGCTTGGGGAATAAGTAATAACAAAGCTGCAAAGAAAGTTAAAAAAAAATGGAAAACAAAACTAAAGGCTGGGGTGAAAATGGCTGGGCGGAGGTTTGATCCCGTGTCATGGGTGTGGAAAAGCCTTCCACTAAACTCCCCAACCTGTATGCCAAGTGTATAAATTTCACACAATATTTAATATAACCTAAAATTCTACATAGGCCAGGCCTACCCCCCAACACCCCCTGGCTTCGCCCCTGCTCTTACACCTGTTCATACATATAACTTAACTTCAAGCAATTGTAAAGTCAATTGCTTAGGCCCTGTTCGGAAGGGTTTTTTGTTTTGGGGTTTAAATAAATTGAAAACTGAAATCAGTTTTAGTTTTCAGATTTATTGATTTCAATAATAAAATAATAATAAATGCCCACATCAGCAAGTTTGCGGCAAGCGAGGCTTCTCAAAGGTGGTCATGGCGATGCCGCGCGGTAGAGATCTGAAGAGATGCTACTGAATTACTGATGAACGTAACCTGTGGGCCGCGGAAGCCTTTATTTTGTAACTCAAAAACTGAAAGAGAAAACCATATTTTTTTGGTTTTCAGTTTGCCGTTCCCAGTTTTGAAAATTGGCAGAATCCGAAACTCAACTCCGGTATTACCGAACGGGTTTTGTTTCAAAATTCGTATTTAGAAACCAAAAACTAAAAACTCACAACCACTCCGAACGGGGCCTTAGCATGTTGTTTTTGATATTAGCCTTGCGTGCCTTAAAAAGGCAGTAAGGATTCCACGTCCCACTTTGTATTTCACCTCTTATCCCACTTCTTTATACATTCGACACGTCTGCTTTTAAATTTTATTTATTATCAAAATAGGATGCATGACAAAATCAAGGATGACCAAGATGTAGTTGAAAGCCTTGAGACATAAAACGGTACATATAAGGGACAAAAGATCCGTGTTCTAACTATAGTTAGAGGCAATGACACAATTTCTAAAACTAATCAAAGATCAGATAGATCGCCCACTAGGCCACTACTTTCAATCATTGAATCAATTATATGTACAGTATATTGATATTCTACTGCTGTATATATATGACTACCACTACCAGTACCACAAAAACAAATTACTAAACTAAAATTCACCAAACTACAGTGATCAACAAAATTGACCCCCGTCTCACTATAAGTTACCTTGAGACGATATTATACAAGTTTTTGAACCTTGAAATAGGAAAATATTAAACCAAAATTCAGATATCTGAAAGCTGACAATCAATAAAAAGGGATTTCAGAAAAGTCGCTGTCAAATGCAATTAGGAATATACATGAAGAACAACAAAAGCCAGTAGCTTCTTATATCATCATGAGCAATCCGCATGTACAACTATAATATCGGAACATATGATACATACACATTACAAAAACTGCCACAGATTCAGAGGTGCATCTGGAATTTGAGTGCGGCAGATGGCTAAGGACTAAGGAGAGCAACAAGCCAACAACCAAGATCAAAATCCACATACCATCTCGGTTCATGTGTAAAAATAAAGACAACTTTATTCAACATCGACAGAGAAGAGTCTTACATAGTTGATAATCGATATCCGGTTCTCCGATATTTCCTAACTCACAATGTGATTAGTGAAGTGCCTCTATATACAGAATCTGGCAGAACCCATCCTACACAATTCAAAATACTCCACGTATTTTGTGTTCTTCAGTTCCACGAGCTGCTGCTTGTACAGGTGTTCCCCTATCAAGTGGACCTGGGAAGTCTTACGAACAGGCATCAAGTTTCACATCTGAAGAAGATTATTAACAGTCACGGCAACTGAGTTTGTATGCTGCAGGTCCTGAAATTTTAGAAGTATCAGGCAACGAACAAGATATTTAACAAAAAGGAAACCAACCTTTTGCCAATCTAAAAAAAGACATCATATGCCAATCAGGACTCCTTTTGCACAAAAATTGGGGTGCTCAAAATTATATGGTCAATAATTCATAAAGACAGGAAAAAAAACACTGAGAAATTTAGAAGAGGATTTATTATTTTGGAAGTAGACAATTAAATCGGTTGAAACAGAAAGGCAGACAATAATGAATAATCAATCTGCAGATTGAATAGAATAATCTATCAGAATGGCCTCCAATAGTAAAACCTACGTTAAAGCAGAATCAGAACTGAAGTTTGCTTTACGGAGCGAGATGAAGGCAAGGAGGGAGGAACCTATTCACGGTAATGAGTAATGACTTGAACAGAATAGTCTGGTGAAATAACAAGTTTTCAAACTGCACTACTAGATACCCACAAACAGAAGCCCTACCATCCATGATCCACCAAGAGGGAACTACAATGCCTCTAGCAACCACGAAACAGAGCAGTACTTTTTGTGAACATATACCTGGAAAATTATTTCATCAGGAATGTGAGGGAGCACCTCCCTGACAGTCTCTGCCATGGCAAGTAAATTGGCAATGCTGTCGCTCGCAGGATGGGAGGCAGTTCTCCTATGCGTGGGCGTAGCGCTGATTGTTGCAGGGTATCTTAGTCCAGGAAGTGGAAAAGCAGTACCAGATGTGGTAGCCTGAGAGGAATTTGTTGGCCAAAGGCTCCATGAGGTATCTTCAAGTGCAGTCTGGGCATAGGTTTCTCCCACAGAAGCAAGATGCCTCATCATCATCTGGACCCTTCCCAAACTAGCAGATCTAATGGCTGTGGACGGACCAGCTCCATCATGACCCTGACTTGCCCAAGGCTGCAACCAACTTGAATCTGATCCTGCCCCTCTACACCAAAAGAGGCAACAGAAAATGATAAAACGAACTAACAATTTCAAATACCTATGAAAGTTCGCCTCACAATTAAACAAATAATATATCTAATGAGCTTTATAAATATATGCAGAGGAGTCTCAGTTCCTTTCCTTCTTTTCCTCTTCTTTTGTGTGTGTGTGGGGGGGGGGGGGGGATTAAATTTGAACAGGACTTTGTGGTCTCCAGATAATTGTGCACCCCATACACCAACTGGAACTTGTTTGGTATTTGCATACATAGCAATAATGCTATTCAAAAGTGGGAGCAATGTTGTTTTTCCTCAGCAAAGGCAGAGGATAATTACACATCAGAGTTACTACTGGAAAAAGAAATAGAGAATTGACAAGTGTCTCTATCAATTGAAATTTAGAATCAATAATATGCCAACTTAGAACATTGAGCCATCAGCTAAGAAGCAGATAGTCAAGCAATATGGAAAAGAAAGGAGCCAAATAAAAGAGGGAGTGAAGGATTTAAACCTCCAAGCATTAGCTTCCAAAGAATTTTGGTTTTGATTAACAAAAACTCCCCCATGTCCACTGGCACTCTGCTGATCAAGTCCTGAACTTAGTTGACGAGCAAGCTGCTCATCACTTGAAACCGCTCTATTATGAGAATTGGCCTCAGTTTCAGGTCTGCCAACAAAAAGGGGTTTCCGACAGGTAGGGCATGCATAAATCTCACTAAGACCTTGATCTAACCTGCCATAGTTTAGGCAAATATCAGCACATCATCAAACTTAAAGTAGACATGTAAAGGTGAGGAGTGCAAATCAAAGAAAACTAGTTGTGAGTGTACCAAGATCTCAAGCAAGCAAGATGGAAAAGGTGATTGCAAGGTAGCTTTTTAGCCTTTGCCATTGGTTCCTGTTAATTTTTCAGTGGAGAAAATAAGGACTTGTATTAGATAAGAATTAAGAAGTGGTCCACACACTGGTCACAAAGATAAATAAGTAAAAAAATAAATAAGAGAAACCAGCAGCACCAATAAAGAGTGGAAACAATAGGCAGGAAAAAGAGTGTATGGTACTTGCCCTACAGATGGCACATTCATCGTCATATGCTCGTATCTCCTCCGATGTGGCATCAGGAAGGGCCTCGTGAAGAGCACCTAAAGCTATCCTCAGTTTGACAAACCCTTTGATCCGCTTCACAATTGCACTTAGCAAAGCCTGCTCGCATTACAAAAGAGGATTTTTACAAATGATATGCCAACTAAATGAATTTCAACATGCAATGAAGGGGCGGCTAAATACATACACGTATGTTCAAGAAGAGGATTGCGTCGACCAGATGAAATGCCATGCCATGAAGCCACCAGATAAGCAAGTAATGACCAAGTGCCATTAACAGAGTCATCATGTCAAGGAAAAAGCCCATATTTCGAACAACGCTGCTTTTCCATTCCCACAAGGAACCTGCAAATCTCATTCATATTAGATATAAAAAAGAAAAGGAGGAGAAAAAATAATAATTAGAAGAAGAAGCATGCATTTTTGTAACAAAAGGTCGACAAAAATCTATAAAATGTGTAGACAGAAAGCAAACTACTGAAGGTTCTCTAGCAGCTTTCCGGAAACCCAAAGCCATTCTAGTTGCGAAAATGTAAACAGGATGTAGCAAGAGAAAGAGCTTGTATCTTGTCTCATTACAGACAGCCTGATGCTCTTTCCCCATAATTCACATTTCTAACCTTCCATGGCAAACTAAGCCTGCTCATTGCCCTCAAAAGACAGACTAGATGAATGTCACTCATAGAAGATTATAATCTTTTTCCCCCATTCGTTTGGGGGAGGAGACCATGTAGAATAGATAATAGAGAACCACAACCCAGAAATACTAACAGGAATCTTGAGTACCTGCGGTTGATGTTTCAAGAAATTTTGATCTTTGGCAATCAGAGCTCTCTGCTGCAGAATGGTGAAGCCATACATCCATTAACTGAAATCCATGTACCACAATAGCCTGAAATTTTTACAGCAACTAAATTTGTTAATCAGATCCTGAGCAGGGTAAGGACTAAGGATAGGGAAACATTGCATTTGTATCACCTGTAGTGTTTCAAAAGCTATGCTGAGTGGCTCAAAGAATAACAACCAGTAGGTCGATGAAACTATAGCTCCAGATACAGCTGCACAACACCATATCCTATGAAAAGACATGAAAATCACGAGCTCAGAAATGTCATTTCTAATTTCTAATGTCATAATAATCAACTCTGCTCAACAAATAGCACCATAAGATACTCCACAGTAGGAAGTAATGAGTACAAAGCATTCTGATGTACGGCGAGCCTCTTTAACAGAAGTTCACAAAGATTTAAAATAAAAACTCTATACTCTGTAATTAGTCTATGTGAGTCAACTTCTCCATGGCAGTACTGCTTATGGGGCATTATCTTGTCTTATTTACTAGATGTAAAGCAGGTCCATACAGAAATTAGATACAAATGAACTGTAACTTTCGATTCTGATGTATCTGTTTATAAGATTTTTAGATTAAAAAAAAAAGTATATTGATCAGAATTCAGAATTACAGCAAGAGAGAACAAGAAGTCCTCTGCAGAAAACAAAAGAACTATTTACAAATCCGCCAAATGTATTTGTATTTGTATTTGTGAGATACTATAACTCCTAAAGACCCCTGGCTAGTCTAGACCATAAAGAAGCTAAGTAGGTGACTCTATCCCATAGTAAATCAGAAGGTAGAGTAGCCCCAGTAAAAATCCGCGTATTCCTCTCTAACCAAAAGGCACCAAAACCCTGCGAAAACAGCATACTGCCAAAGCATTCATTTCCCCTTCCGCCATCTAAATCCCACAAATCGTAACTGCAGAAACTCCAAACCAGTAGCAGGACAAACCCATGATTCCCCAAAAATTCCAAACAACCTACCCCAAAGGCTCTGAGCAACATCACAAAGCAAGAACAGATGTGCCGCGGTCTCATTAGTATCCCCACACATCGAACAAACATCCAGAGGAAGAGCTACTCCCGGCCTTCTCCGTTGGCGCAAATCATTGGTATTTATCCTATCCATCGCCAAAGTCCACATAAATGCCCGCACTTTAAGTGGTCCTTTGCCTTCCACAGAGAAGTGGCAATGGGAAAATCGTTTATAAGATTATCATCCACTTTCTCGACTATGTTCCTTCTCTACGAACGGTGAGATCCAAAGTGGCCCACTGGACTATCTGTGTTTCAATTGTAAAGCAAAAAAACCTCATTGCTTTTTTGATTCATTAAATGGAAATTTGATTTTGGGGTACCCAACTTTCTAGTAAATTAAAACTTATGCCAAGGTCAAGAATCACTCTCTAAATCACTTAAAGAAGCACTCGAGCAGCTCCAGTTGTTCTTTGGCTCGCTAATTGAGCATACGAGGGGGTATATCGCTCATTCCATCTATGCAAATATCAAGCGGCAAAAATACCATTTTGACATTTATTTCTTCATTTTTGTTGGTAAGACAAAGTAAATAAAATAAACAGAGGTTTGTTAAAAGGCTGGGAAGAGGTCTTTCAAACACTTCCTGAGTGCGTAAGAATAGTAGACATCAGAATCAGAATCTCGCAAAAAACTTGAGTCATTAAATATAGGATGTCAAGCACATACCATAAGAAGTCAACAACCAAAACTAGCAATAGCGCTGAATATACACGAAAATAACTCCATGGGGTGGCAGAAGGAGATGCATTCAAACGTTCAAGGCGATCTCTTGCTAATGCTTGAAACATCTGCAGAGTTGTTAAACAAGTCAATAATAGCCAGGAGAAATTATTCAACCAAGAAAAAGCAGATGACTGCGAAAAATATATAAAGTACCTTCAGAAAACAAAGAACAGTCAACCATGTCACCCACAGGCTGGCTTGAAATATTGTCGGCGGAATTATTAGTGGAAGAAATGTTCCCTGGTAAACAACATAGATATGGAATCAAGATCACCACGGAAAAAAGCAAAAGATCCTAAAAATTAATCGTTTCTACTAACAAATGCACTGGCACTCCTAAGTTTAGAAGTCAAAACTACCATCGAGAAAGTCTTCCATGAACCATATTTTACGGAACTCCTAATGGAATGTCAAACACTCAAACCTCTGCAAGAGATATGGGGCAAGAACCATGTATGAGGAGCCCAGAATTTAATTGAGCCTAACCTGGTAGCATTATGCATTGAGCTCCATAAGACCAAACTATCAGTTAGATACCTTATTTGGAAAATGGAAAGGAACAAAACCCACAGTATGATATCAAATATCAATCAATATTCTATGAATCTCCCTTTTAAATTTACAAAACGGTGATGCCCCAGCCTACAATGGCTCATCAAATTTTTCTGGTCCTATCAGTCCATTTGGTCAATACTAGACAGAAAACGGCCTACATTGGCGATAAACCGCCAACAAGATTCACGCCACGAACATGATAGCCTGGACCTTTTATGCAACACCCATAAGCCATAACACATCCTCCCGCAATGTCGCTAGTCAACCTGTTACCAGTTCACCAAAATCGCGACAGCAACAACATTTTTTACCCCTGACTAGAGTACTCGAATAAACTAGATTTAGAAAGCATGGCACCAAATTTCTTTTAGACAGCTGTTAAGAGAATAGATTTAGTGGTCAACTGAGTCGGTTAGGCTGGCTTAGGTCGCATTCAGGTTGGTTTCAATTCTTGAGGTTTACGCACTGCAAAACCATTTACTAACAGCTAGTACAGTGCCACTTCAAGTGAATCCATGTACTGCCACTTCAAGTGAATCCACTGTCAAGGCCATGTGGTCCAACCATGGGTGAGGACCTAACCATGGCTTATCTTGTTAACCATTCCCACTTGACAAATTTCAAGCAGCACATTTCACGTCCTACAGCCCCTCTGTAACTGTTTACCCATTTCAACTCCCAATATTAAGGTGTTTCAGCTTCCCTTGTACACTTACAGGTGCGGGATGACTCTAGGAGATGGATGGGTGATCCTTTCAGGGTGTTTTCTTGTAGATATTTTCTTATGCAGTTGGGTATGACTTCACAGCAGCCCGGATTTTTATTGCAAAGTGCAGTGTATTAAAAAGCGCGCCTCAGGCTCATTAGGCGTGAGGCGCAGCTGCCCATCTCTTTTTGAGGGTGAGGCGAGGCGATTTCAGTGAGGCGCACGGAGGCGCACTTGAGGCGCACCGAGGCGCACCTGAGATAGATTTTGATGAAAAAAACGTTTATTTTATAGCATTTTTCCTGTCATACGCTAGTGCGCCTCACCTCACTGAGGCGCGCGTCTTCGCCTTGCGCCTAGGCTCTATGGACCTCTATCGCCTCATTGCGCCTCGCGCCTTTTAATACATTGGCAAAGTGGTTGGGGAAGGCGAAGGTGCCTTTTAACATACAGGCATTTTTGTGAACTTTGGTGTTGGAGAGCGTGAATATTAATGATGTACGACAGCGGAGAAGGACAAGTTCAGCACCGTTGCCTGATATTGCATGCTTTACCTGACTAGCGGTGAGTCCGCATCACGTCTTTTTGAGGTGTGGAGTAGCAGAGGTTCTATGTAGTAGGTTATTTGGTGTCATGGGTGAGACTTTGGAGTGTCCAGTCACTATTGTGGAGATCATGCAAGTGAGATTGGGGGTGAGGAAGGAGAAGAGACTGGGGGTGAGGAAGGAGAAGAGATTGCTGCGGCAGAAAGTATTTTTGCAGTCCTATGGTGTATTTGGCTTGAGAGGAATGCTAGAGTTTACCAGTCATTTGTATGTCGGTAGATATGTTGCGGGGTAGGGCAGTTTACCTAGCCTCTCTGTGGGCTAAGGCTGCTGGGTGTTTTCATAGATATCCTAACACGCATGTAATGCTTCATTGGGCTGACTTGTAATTAGATTCCTCTCAAGGACTTCTTGTCCTCTTAGGATGTAATTCTATTTATTAATACATAATTTTTCAAATCTAAAAAAAGGTGTTTCAGCTTCCCTTCTAGCTAGATATCGCACTCTTGTTATCCCTTTATCACAAAATGAGACAACTGTTTCCTGTAAACCTATGAATAGAGCACAGTTATTAAACATCCGCTAGCAACCAATTGTTAAACTTATATATTACCTTATATATAACATAATTGACGAGCCGTTCGACCACTTTTCGACTTTCAGTAGCAAATAGTCCTCCAAAAAAAATAGTCTGGAAGAAGGAAAAAAATACATTCTATGCATTAGATAAAACCAGAGGATAGGCTATATGAGAAAAGTGAGTTTCACAAATATCCGATACAACAACAATTACTACTACTTCTACAACAAGAAGGCTATGTGAGAGATGCAGTGTTCGAAATTGGCAAGATGTGTGAAACATCACCCCTAACAAGCAGAGTAGCAAACAAGGCTATTCTCTACACACACTCATAACGTGATACATAAGTCATAAATTACATGTCACAAACTACTAGTAACGTCATACATACGAGTGATACCACTATAGTTTGAAAGTGATCTGTATTTTAAAACCCAGTTTCACTAAATTCCAGCCTTGTTTACTACCTCCATCTGCCAAACATGTGTATGAAACCGATACAAAGCATTGGAAAGTAATCTGCAAAGGATATGGAATGACAACTGATGATCGGTCAGCTAAGCACAAACAATTTCTAGGGTGACGGCGTTGTCTCTCGGTGCATTAGGATGGGGAGTCCTATAGGTAATCTAGTAGACTGACGCAAAAAAAGCTCATAATGGATACAACAACAACTTGGAATTTTTGTCCCTCAAGAGTCAAGTCAGTACATTTGGAATTTTTGCTACACGTTAAGCCTCATTTATAAACAAGGCAGCTGTTTTCCATGAACTGCATGCCATATATAACCACTTCTGCTTCCCAACAAACTTAAATCAACTAGTCTGCAAGGTTTCAAGTGTCCCTTGAAGCTTGAACCGGTATCCTAGTGCCTGCATCATATGTTTTTCTCTCCAGATGCTCAGGTCCAGCATCAACTTCAAGCACACACCCAACACTGATTATAGGCGATGCACCTTAGTTAACATGAGGGGGGAGGGAGAAGAGAGCTACTTAAGTCTGCATGTACTACTAATTGTATCCTTCAACAGGATACAAATTTGTGTACAAAACCACATACACTGACAGGGAAAGTTCACAAAAAAATAAGGTTACCCCATGAAATTCCCCGTGTGTAGAAAAGCACCAAACCAAGCAAAAAAACTATAACAGCATTTAAAAACAGATGCATGTCCCAAAATAACCATACACTATAGAAGTAAAACAAAGGTTGTGATAGAGAATATAAACAAGCTAATAAGTTTACCTTGAGACACAAAGTTAGTAGTACGAACCCATTTATAATGGAAATTGCCAGCAACGTAATTGTAGCATGAGATCGCAGAAGAAGCTCAATGATATGACTAGCATTCTCCGTGTAGAGTGCATTCTGGCTGATTAGTCCATCTGCCTTAAATCTCTCAATTGACATCTCCGTCCAGCATTGTAGACCTATGAAGCTGACTACTGTACATACTGCTGAAATTGCTAGATAGCTCACGCCCATTGTCAGCTACTCCTAAATAATATTTACCAGTACTGAACTCCCCCTGTTTCATCAGAACAACATCCACATAACTGCTTACCCCTCGATATCAGCCAACAACTCTATTTAGAGGTGCACCAACACATACAAATATTAGCCCATACAGCCTCCAAATATCGGCAATGGACTAATTGATTTCTTGAAGAAACAACAACAGACCTGCATAATAAACTCAACAAAAATAAATCCTCTATGAATAAAGGATGTGGAAACACAATTGCATTTGCAATATAACAAGAAAATAATCCTTTATCAGTAAATGTTCCAAACTCCTATGCATTTTCAGTTCCTTCTTGTTTCCAACTCAAAGATTTGAACTTTCTGAAAAATATACATAATCATTAATCATGGTCTTCATCCCTAGCTTCTGAACCCTAAATCTGGGCTGTCAATATTAACATATAAAATTCGCAAGACATTATGCAATATCATATCCTCAATTTCATCATAAACTAAACAAACACCAAATTCGAGTCAACAATCAATCCAATTAAACAATCAAACAACTAGAAATTAGCATCACGAAATTGAAAAGGCCAATAAAACTCGAAATCCGTCCAATTCAATCAATACCAGCAATCTACAAACAAATTCGACACTTTGATGCAGATAAGTTACATGTAATCTAAAAGAGGGGAATTTAATTCGTAATTAATGCAAAAACGATCAAAATATTTCGCAAACCTTTTACCGGATCAAGCTTATAATCGTTGATGATGTTGGCAAATGTGTCTGCTTGGTTCAACCTGCATTGCAGTTCGAGGAGAGAGAAAGAAAAATATTGATGAGAGAGAAAGAGAGAGAGATTGGGTCAGCTTTTTGAGGGAAAAAGGGAAAAGTGAAAGCTTGTTATCGCAAGAATAATAGTAGCATAGATTTTAGAATATGGTGTAGAAAATAATTTGATCTGGGTCGTTTGGTTCGGTGCCTGCCGTATCTCTTTTATTTTGGTATCAGCTATTTTCTTTTTGGGTTCACACAACAGTATTCAGTTATTCACCGTTGACTACATTGACAATCTTCATACAGTAGCTTATATTGTTATTTGCTATTGCTACTAGCCTACTTGGACCATACCTACAAGCAATTAATATTGTACCAGATATTCATCTAGTTCATACTGGATACATATACTAAATTGATTTTCAACCATATGTATCATGTGGAACACGATAATTTTGAAGTTATTACTAGAGGGCTAAGAAGATGAATTGTGATATTTCAGAAGTTTTGTAATCTTGTTATTGATTGATATTGTCCAAGGTCTAGGTAGGTGTCTCATGAAATATCCGTAGTCAAAGACGTTAATTCGGCTCCTTTGATAAGACATAGTAGAGATATTGAACAAAACAAACATAGTTTTTTTAGAGAGTAAAGTATCTTGACTTTAGAAGGAAAAAAAACACAAAAAGAAATTATGATAGTGTGCACCATTTATAAAGAGAATTGAACATCAATAATCAATCAATCAATATATATATATAAAGGAGGCATATTCCGGGAGTAATAAGGCGTGCCACGTAGGCGAGAATTTTAAGAGCGCGCCACCTAAGCGAAGATAAAGACAAAAAATAGAGTTTGATTTGGAATAGTATATTAGGGCTAAAACTATATCTTCTTATTAAAATTTTGAATTTAATATAACTTTGCTTATACAATTCAAAAAATCTTAAATTTTATATTATAAGATTTGGCTCGAATAGTACTTTAAAATGATATATATATATATATATATATATATATATATATATATATATATATATATATATATATATATATATATATATCATATTTTTATTTTTAATAGTTAAAGTATGCGGTATATATCCTTATAAATTTGGATAATAACATTATTGCAAATATATCAATCATGTTATAATCATCAATATAAACCGTAAATATATAATAAAAAAATAAAAATTAACAACAGATAATAAGAATAACTCACACTCCCTACCTACCTGAAACTCTTCCAATAACAACTACTTCATAATGATATATCGAATTTAATTAAAGCTAGGATTGAAGAAAACTCAATAACTCACGTTTTCTTTGTTCCTTTATTTTACATATAATTGATGTAAACTATTTTTGACGAGATTAGAGTGAGAGTGTTTATAGGAAACTTAATGATCAACATACATCTCAACTATTATATATGTATATATATGCACCAACTAATTTCCCCACCTTCAAACGTGACCAATCCTACGTCTTTTTTCATTCTCCTTCGTTTGCATTGTAATTCATATATTTTTTAGATCCCTTTTATGTTTACTACTCCTATTACATAATTACATTATTATATTATAAAGTTGTTAATTTGACTAACTAACCATGATTGTTTATGTAGATTTCTTCTCCTCCTCTATCTTCCTTACTCTACTTTGCTTCATTAGAAAATCATTGGTTTACTAATAATACATCACTTACTGTAGATTTAGGGATGATTAATGAAGTATCCAAATGTAAATAGCAATTTTTCAGTAAGTCATTTTTCTCTTTTCTTTTCTTTTTGGTGTTATCTCTCATACTAATTTATGGGTTGGATAATTTCAATTTTACGGGTGAAGAAATTTTATACATGCAGGCTTATAATATTCATGATAATTAATCATTCATATAATGTTTACAAAGATGACAAGATTTATAGGTAAAGTTATTTTAAAAAAGTTTTCTCTTTCTGACATATGGTTTAATTTGTTTCGAATATTTATATATGTTGACATCTAACTATTGATCTTTCTCCTTGATATAATTCAACCATCTTATATGTATTTTTGTGTAATTACATACGTGGTAGAAGGGGATATAAAGGGAGTATTAGTTATGATATTTAATATAACTTGTGCATCGCACGGACTTTAAAACTAGTAATAAAAATAGTGGATAGGATATTTACTAATCCCAACTACCAAATTTGACTTGCAAAATCAAAGTTATACAGGTGTGGGACAAAATAGTACAAGTACCAATTTGTTTTGTTCTCCATTCATAATTCAAATTTAGGACATTTTTCTTATTGTATTTGTATACATGTGTGCATATTTGAATATATTTGGCCCACATATTAATAATTGAGATAATTTATACATTCGCATTGTGATAATTATTATCAAAGGGGTATAAATGTATAGTTGAGATTATTAGTGCAATTTTCCTACCTTCGTATAAAAGATGTGCACATACAAATTATGATTCGTGGATATAGATGAGTTTTGAATTAGGTCTCTAACACTAACTCTGAGAAACTTCTACTCCAACATACAAGGTCACTAATAACTACAAGTATTTTATTTTATTTTATTTTATTTAAGTAAACAATCACTAATGTATGGACTTGGCAAACATGGTGGGTTCCGATTACTCACTCTCATTTTTATGATTTGAAATCGATTTGCGTACTAGTAACTTTTTGAGGGTTTTGCTATCAAAAAACAAGACTTCCATTGGGTTTTTTTGAAGACCATAAGTAATTATGTAGGTTTGGACACATTCAGATAAATCAATCTCATGTGTCGAATTTGACATGTATTATATTAACGTTTAGAAAGCGTTCAGGTCATCAAATTCAAAATGTCTCTTGTGAGACCGCCTTAACATGAGGTCACTTCTATCGCCAAGCATGACAACAACATGCTTATTTGAGGGACTTCATGTTAAAGCTGCCTTATTTGAGTTTTTGTGCATAAAATTAGTTTTTATCGGATTTTGCCCTCAGTCGGGAATTTGGTATTTCAATTCGGGTCAGGTTACATTTTGCCACGCGTAGTCGGTATTGCCCGGGCCACCGACCCGAATGTCCGGCGGTTTAGTTACCAACTTACCACTGGAAAGCCCAGACGTTTCCAGATTCTCCGGTCTCGCCCTCTCTCTTTCATAACATTGCAACTCTTTGAACAGAGTTCGTCAAAAAAATTAAAAAACCCTCAAAGCCCCTTACCAGATCTTACACACAGAGAGAGAGAGAGAGAGAGAGAGAGAGAGAGAGGAAGAACGAAGGTGGGTTGAAACTTGAAAAAGATGGGTATTGTGAAGAGTTGCTTTTCATTAATGATGGGCACTGTTTGCGGTGTATATATTGCCCAGAATTACAAAGTTCCTGATGTTAAGAAACTCGCCTCAACCGCCTTATTCATGGGTCGATTAATCGAGCAGAATTATCGCAAGCCCAGAAAGCCAGATGATGATTAGATTCCATGGTTCATTGTCATTCCCATTCACAAAATTACAGGTTCTTCAGGTTCATCCCTGCAAAAAAATTGACTTGATTTTGAGACTTCTAGTATTAGGTCTTATTTTTATTGTTACTGCAATTTTGGTAGATAAATGAATGCAATTAGTTACTATTTTGTGGGTACTATACATGATTTGAGAATTTATGTACATTATGCACAATTGTGGAAAGGAAATGAATATGGTGACATTACTCCCTTGTTGACTAAAGTTTCAATTTTCATGCTTTTGTATTTTTTTGTTTGACATGAAATGTTACCTTTTGGTGAATTTTTTTTTGTTTGGTGGATGAGTTGTTATGTTGATTAAGCATTCATAGTTTGAAAGATGGTTGGTGTGTATTAGGTTGTGAGTTATTTGTCAATCTTTTAGCCCCCTTTTCATTTTGTGAAGGGATGGGTGTGAGAGGACCCTAAATAGGAACTAAAATTACATTCCAATTCATGCTAAAGTTCCAATCACCTTATACAGACTACACAAATTGTGTTGCATCCTTTGTTCTGTAGAGAGCAATTTCAGTATGGGTTAACCTAAGGCTCAAACAGCTACCTCTTATAAATTCAAATTGCAGGGGGGAGGCTGTGTATTAAATGTATGCAGACCTACCTTAGCTCGGAACCTAATGCACTTGCTTCTTCTTGTTGTTATTTCGGATGGCAGTCTGCTGTAATGCATTACAAACCTTACTTTCAATCAAATTGTCGGTGATGAGAAACGATTTTTTGCAAATGCAGAACATTGATATTTGTGTGTTTGTGTGTGGGTGAGGGTGTGTGTGTGTGTGTGTGTGTGTGTGTGTGTGTTAAATGCAGGTCCGTAGACCACACAACTTTCTTTTACCAGCAGTGGTGCCCTTTGAAACTCCATATGTGTCTGACCTGTTGCATACTTGATTGCATATCTATGCACATACGTTACTCAGACTTGGGACAAGGATTGGGTATGGGTTGTGAATCTGAGGATTAGGCTTCTCTACAGTCTACTTGAAGGGAAAATCCTTGTTTTTGGTCTAATGTTAAGTTAAGTGTCCAATTGTCATAACTTATAATAGACATAAATTAACCCTCTCTACTAGCTAGGGGTAAGGCAACGTACATGTGAAACTCCTTAGACTGGTAGACCCCGCCCTCGGGATCATTCATGGGTGGTTGACTGGCTGTTGACCTGTTGTTGTACTTCCATTGAAATTTAAGTATCTGAATAACATAGCCAAGGATGACCGAATCTGGTCATAGGGGTAAGGCAACGTACATGTGAAACTGCTTAGACTGGTAGACCCCGCCCTCGGGATCTTTCATGGGTGGTTGACTGGTTGTTGACCTGTTGTTTTACCTCCATTGAAATTTAAGTATCTGAATAACATAGCCAAGGATGACAGAATCTGGTCATGTCGTCACTCTATGACTATTTCAACTCCATGATTATCTTCATTGCTTCTAGTGGGATTAGTCAAGCGAAACTTGGATACTTATGTTATCTAAAAATGTCCATTTCTTCGAAAGGAGTTACTTCCACGATTTAGTCCATAATGTCATTTCAGCTGGCTTGTCATGCTGGTATATTTAGCGAGATTCATTGGAACTGCTTAGTGTATGATTGTCAACATATAGGCTTTGCATTGTTTTGCAGTGTGGTGGCAGACTGCAAATGCTGCAGTTGTCGTAGTACACAAACCACGATTATTTACCAACACCCTCTAAGGTCATTACGGTGCCCCAGCCCTTGTCTCATTTTTGATGCTGCAATCTGTTTTCTGGCCACATCTTTCCAAACTGTTGATATTATTGCCTTGCCATGGATGACCAAAAGTCAAGGCTTGCCAGCTTAGGACTCATCTGTCCAATAATATAGGACCATAGATGAGGAGAAACTCGACCATCATCAGTATCGGCTATGAGAAGTTGTTCTCTTTATGGCTTTGAAGTAAACTCAAATATTGACTAATGGTGGTTTTGCCGGAGTATATTGAAATTTACACACCAGCAATCTTACCTACATTCATCGGTCGTTTGGTTCACTATGGGAAGTTGCATTTCTAGGTACATGTAAATTTTATGAACTAGAACTTTTTGAGAAGTATCATTAGCTGTTTGGTTGAACACATGAAGTTGTACTTCTTGCTGGTACTTGGGGAGACCTAACTCCCTATATTTTTTTCATGTCAGCCAAACAAGCACCAATATATTTGTTCGATCATGAACTAACATCTTTAGATTCCCCTTACATATTCCTTGTCATAGACTCGTTTTATTTCATAGTTGAGAACTGAGTTCTTTTTTTTCTTAAAGGTGGTTGTGGAATTAGGATGGTAAAAAGAGAGGCAAGTCAATTTCTGTTTTATTCCAAAAAATATTTGTGTATTAGTATGATATTTGTTAACAGATTTCAACATGTTGGTGGGGTGAATTTTGAAGGCCGTTTGATGGTCAGGGTTTGTTGTTTGCATTTGGTTGCACTCATTCAGAAATTTCTTGGCAAAACCCAACAAGAGAGTTTTTGTGTTTTCATGAGGGATGTCCATTTTACTCACTACTTCTATTGGCATCATCATAGGGGAAAGTGATTCCAGACAAACCAAAAGAGCAAATATATTCCCTTTCTGTTTGCTGATATTTTGTATTTTTATTTTTATTTTGTATTTTTATTTTTATTTTTATTTTTTTTCTCTTTCTGCTTGTTGCCAGGCCATTGTAGCCTTGTGGGTGTATGTGTAACATGAACGAGACAGTATCTAACATTATCTTTTTCACTGGTAAATATATCCTATTGTATTGGACCAATCCGTTATAACCCCAGGCCCATACCCACCAAAACAATAAAGCCCCAACACTAGATGGTCCTAGGCCCAATTATTGAAGCCCACCTGGCCATTACTGATTGGGATCTCTTCTCACATCCCAATATTGAACCTGAGGCTCCTGGCTGAAGTAATCAAGTAGAGGATCTCTGATTCCCTGCTCTGCTTGGTTTACATTATTATCAGCATGGAGAGTTTGCAAGCTAGTAGGCCTAGTACTCCATTGTAAGCCAAGGAAAGACAGAGCCTTCGCCAAAGAACTCGGTGGATCTTTGGTTTAGGGCAAAAAAAAAATGAATGATCAAACGAAAGGTCAGGGACTCGGTTTGCATTGAGACATAATCACGCATTTAAAACTCTAATAGGTATTGTGTTGGACGGACCTATCTCGTGAGGGGTGGAGGGAGGGAGGGAGGGAGAAGAGATAGGGGGATGTTACAAACTTACAATGATGATTATGTTACATTTTAAACAAAATTTATTATTTGCACTAAGTGTTTTCAAATCATCACTTTTGACGTTCGGATAAAGAAAATACTATATTAAACCGTATTACGATGAAATGATATTACACAAGATCGATTAATCTCATTCACAAAGTCGTGTTTGAGTATGACAAGATGCCATTTAGATTGGCTTATGTCAATTATCTACTTAGAAGGATTCTATCACTTGCCGCATTTTGTATATATATATATATATATATATATATATTTGAGTTCTCACCATGATGACATTGAATAAATAATAAATAGTTATAAATGCATGGGTGATTAAAAAGAAATCAAAAATACTTTTATTTTATTTTAATAAAAAAGTAACATAAGTATTATATTTATTATCCTAAAAAAGGTATATTATTTATTCACTAAAAATGTAATTTCTTTGTTAAATGTGTGAAAAAGATTATTATTGTTCCTTGCTATTCCTCTTATTCAACTTTATATATTGATATAATTATATTTTTTATTATATTAATTATAATAATGGAGGATGTTAAACGATAACCCGTGTATCGTACGGGCACAAAGGTTTTCGTATAGGTCAACATCAATATCAATCAATATATATATATATATATATAATTGAGTTCTCAGCAAGGTGGCATTGAATAAATAATAAATAGTCATAAATGCATGGGTGATTAAAAAGAAATCAAAAATATTTTTATTTTATTTTAATAAAAAAAGTAACATAAGTATTGTATTATTTATCCTATAAAAGGTATATTATTTATTCACTAAAAATGTAATTTCTTTGTTAAATGTGTGAAAAAGATTATTATTGTTCCTTGCTATTCCTATTATTCAACTTTATATATTGATGTGCTTAATTTTATTTTTTTTTATTATATTGATTCTAATAACAGAGGATGATGAACAAGAACTCGTGCATCGCACGGGCACGAAATCTATAAGTAATAAGTAATAAATAGCCTCTTACCAAGCATTGAATAAGTAATAAATAACCATAAATGCATGAGTGATTAAAAAAAATAAATAATTTTATTTTATTTTAATAAGAAATAAGTAACATAAGTATTATATTTATTATCCTAAAAAAATTTATAAATTCAATAAAAATGTCATTTCTTTGTTAAATATATTTTTTTTTTGATAAAAAGATTATAATTGTTCTTTTCTACTCCTATTATTCGACTTTATATATTGATATGATTAAAAAAAATTATCATATTTCTTCTAATAAAAGAGTGTGCATGATAAACAAGAACCCGTGCATCGCACGGGCATGAAATCTAGTATATATGTATAATTGAGTTCTTACCAAGGTGACATTAAATAGTTATAAATGTGATTTTAAATCATAATGCCCAAAAAAAGAATAACTAAACCTGAAAAACACATTTTGGAAAAACATATACTCAAGCATAATTATTAAAGCATACGTAGTTATTTTTTTAAATACAGTACCATCCACAATAATTGCTGGTGCGATCAAGTTAGGAAGAAGGGGAGATGAAGAGAAAGAAGGGTGGAGTAAATGAGATCAATGCATGTGAATAATACAGACCTTTAATAACTTTTAAAAGTTCCTTCCAACTTTCAAGTTCCAAATGCTCCATCCAATTTCAAGAATTCATTAGTCAGACGTTTGATGTCCATTAACATATAAAGAGCCTTACTACTCCACTAGACCACTACTATATAAGCACTAAGCCACCAACGTTGGGGACACCAATAAAGTTTTGGTTCTTGAAACCCAAATGTATTACCACCACGCCAACCACCAGCAAAACCATCAATCCACGAAGAACGGACCAAGCACCGGCTGATTACCATGATGGCTCGGCTGCTGCAGAATGCTCGGCTTCAAGCAATATATATTTTTTTAAAATTTTGGTTTGTTTTTGGTTTCGGCAGTACCCTTCATGTATTAATTTGATATATTTTGTGGTGATGATACTTGATGCGTGTTCTATATTTTTACTTTTTAGTTTAATTTATTAAGTCACCCTCTATTTCTATTGCTTTGATTGATTTTATTTCCCAATTGGTTTAATTATTAAAGAAATAGCCTTTTTGGTAGTATGAATGAAAATGGATTCGTACTTTTCTTTCAATGAAAATTTCAACCAGCCAAAGGTTGTATCTCAATATATTACGAGTTTAATTTTTTTATTTTCAAGTCAATACCTTTTAGTTTGGTTAAAAATATCCAGAGGCAAGAGTTTTATGATTAAATTGGAGTTATTTCAATTCTTATTTTAATCCTCCATTTAGTTCATTCATTTTCTTATTTTGGCTTTAGGATAACTCAAAAGACACAAGTTGCGAGTGAAAAGGTAAAATCAAAATTTTCTAACATGAATTAATACGAGCAGTACATGTACTCTATATTGGTGGTTGATAAATAAGTAACACAAGCATTAGATTCATTATCCTAGAAAATATATTATATATTCACTAAAAATATAATTTCTTTGTTGAATGTGTTTTTTTATTGGTAAAAAAATTATTATTAAAATAGTAACTACAAAGTAGTACTCTAATACTGGGGGGTAACTATTAAGTGATGCACGTACAATTTTATTGACAAAAAAAGAGATTATTAGTGTTTCTGGCTACTTCTACTATTTAACTTTATATATTGAAATGATTAATTTTTTTTATTATTATATTGATTCTAATAGTGGAGGATGATAAACAAGAACCCGTGCATCGCACGGGCAAGAAATCTAGTATATATATGTAAAATTGAGTTCTCACCAAGCATTGAATAAGTAATAAATAGTCATAAATGCATGGGTGATTAAAAAGAAACTAAAAATAATTTTATTTTATTTTAATAAGCAATAAGTAACATAAGTATTATATTTATTATCCTAACAAAAAATATAAATTCACTAAAAATGTAATTTCTTTGTTAAATAATATTTTTTTTGATAAAAAAATTATTATTGTTCTTTGCTACTCCTATTATTCAACTTTATATATTGAAATTTCTTCTAATAACAGAGTGTGCATGATAAACAAGAACCCGTGCATCGCACGGACATGAATAAATAATAAATAGTCATAAATGCATGGGTGATTAAAAAGAAATCAAAAATACTTTTATTTTATTTTAAGTATTATATTTATTATCCCAAAAAAGGTATATTATTTATTCACTAGAAATGTAATTTCTTTGTTAATGTGTGAAAAAGATTATTATGGTTCCTTGCTACTCCTATTATTCAGCTTTATATATTGATGTGATTAAATTTTTTTTTTTTTTTTATATTGATTCTAATAACAGAGGATGATGAACAAGAACCCGTGCATCGCACGAGCACAAAATCTAGTATATAGAATATAATACACTTCACTACATTATAGAGTATTATACGAAACCATGGTAATATAATACTCCATTTTATATTCACAGTGATATAATGACAAGTTCTTTAATTTTATTGTTTAGAGACCGGTTAGCATCTAAATTGTGGTTCACATAAGAGATGGGGATCCCAAATTCTAATTCTAACTTCCACTTGGATTAAACTACTGTTAGACTTGAGATCTGCTTCCCACGCATGACTTCAGTATTGTGAATTCTTTTAAACACAATTTTGCTTTCTCACCATTACTATATTTCACGATGACATCAAGTTTTTGACAAATCAACCCCATCCCCAAATTCTAATCGTGGTCCCAAAGCTACTAGTACTATCTTTTCCCTTTAATTTGTGTAATCACTCGATATTATGTGGTTCAGCTTTTTCAAAGCAACCCCGCTTAAATTTATTGACAGTAACAGCGTGTTGTAACGCACTTAGAATGAGCAAACAAGGTGTCCCTCAATTCATTTGATGACGATCAATATATAAATCCATGAATGATTAGTAAGGGAGTGTGGTTGGGTGTTAGGGATTTCATATATTTTTAATCAAGGTCAAGGATTTGAATCTCGCATTGGGTATGAAATTGTCTTTAAGTTTTTTGGTTAGTTGTTCCACTACTTGAGGTGTCTAGCTACAAGCCAGCGTGGGGAGATAATTATTGTGGTCGACGGTATCTACTTTTGTCTAAACCAAAAAACAAAAAAAGAGCAATAGTTTGGCGATGAATATGACTAATTGCTAAAAAAAAAATTTATGAGTCGGCCTCCGACATGAGGTGCTTAGATCGATGAGAAATTAGCAGAATGCATGATTGCATCAGAAATTAGAATGCATGATGAAGGAACCTTTCCGACTTTCCGCCTTTGGAGGTCCCTGGCGTCACATATTCCTAGCTTATGGAGTAATGCGTCAAAACTCAAAAGATTGAAGCTACTTCAACGGTCTTCTTCATACATTCTTGTCCCCACATACCCAAACTTTTATATATCAATTTGTCCATGTCTATTGTCTAAATGGTATAAATTAGAAAACGATAACATCTCTATCACTTTAGCCTATGTCAAAAAAATGACTTAGCACTGAGAGCAACTGAAGCCTACTGCTAATTAGTTAATAAGCATTACTAAAAAGTTTATGGGAACATCTCTAACATAGTCAAGAAAAACTTGTGGTACCCAATCAACACGGTGGAAGGTGCAAGTGCAACAGCTCAGCTAACTTTGAACTTTTAAGTGGTATAAAATAAATACTCCATTCGGTCCATGAAAATATTTACAATTTTCTTTTTTGTTTGGCTCAGAAAAATCTATACATTTTTTTATATGGTATTGTGTTTGTGCCCATATTCTCCTAGCTTTACTATTTTCTCTCTCTTAACACTCATGTGCTCTTAAGGGTAAGGTTGGAACAATTGTACACCAAATATGTTTTCCTTGATTTTTGTGTCATTCTCCAAGCGTAAAGATTTTCATGGATCAAAAGGAGTACATTTTAGGTTTCTTAGTTCAGAGGTTCGGTATGGCCACAATGTACCATTCTCTGATCTGATCTTTTAATGTGAATATACTTTACATAGTACTAATAGTAAGTGATGTGCGCTTTGCCTTTAATGGGGGTTACAACTATGGTTGATTTAGAAAGTCCTTAGAATAGCGAGCTTGACATCTATAGATATAGGTAAGACATAATTTCTGGCTATTCCCTTGCATTATGGGCATCATACTGCCACCTTTTACTAGAAATAACCGAAAGGATACATATGGTAATTTTTTTTCACAAGTGCTAAATACAACACCCTTTTAAACCAAATACAACATCTTTAAAGGCAAAAATACCCATATACCCCCCTTTTAATTTACTACACTCATCCTTCAATTTTTCTCTCTCTCCCTTCAATTTTTCGCTTTTCTTGAGCGACTGTCAAGCACAGTTACGTCTGTTCTGGACGATTGTCTGGGGTTGTAAATATGATAAATTTGTTTGTTTATTAAAATTACAAATATTAGTAGCACTGCCTTAATTCATGCTAAACTTGACATATACTCCCACAAAGCTATCCCAGATTAATGGTTTGTAAGGGAATAATCAATTGTTCAATATCATAGCCAAGTGACAACTCAAAACATGGTTATCCTATTATGGTTGGTAAGAGAAAATTGATATGTACTGTCTACTGTTATGCCTCAGCTATTTTTTAACTTTGTGCATGTCACCATTGCAAGAATTGTATATTTGCATAAAACTTGGAATAGGCAAATTGCTCTGACATTCTGTGTCCTGTACTGTGATCAGCTTGCTCCTTCCCATTTGTTTGTTTCTCGATACTTCTTGTGCTCATGTGCTCACATGTCTGCATGGCAAGGAGGTATGTTATTTTGAGGGATGGATGTTTTGGTAGGGAAAGTGTGTTGAGAGGATCATATTTCTAATTTGAACTGAAAGCCATAAAACGTCAATAGTTGCCCATTTCTGGTGATGGTTGTTCAAAACAGTCTCCAATAGTTGGTGACTGTTTTTGAACACTGTTACTGGAACTGGGTGACTGTATTTTAGCATAGTCACCAGAAGTTAGCGATAATAATGAGATATTGTCGCCGATTTCTGGTGGCACCCTTTACACACCGACACCAACATCTGGCGACTAGTTGTCTATTGTGCCACCAGAAATTTGCGTTTATTGTGTAATGTTGTCGTCAAGTCCTGGCGAATGTGCTCCTTTTCCCCAGCAGAATCACATAAGTGGAACTTTTGTAATATAAACAAGAAATTAGTCAAATGAGTTGCAAAATTACCTGAAAATGGTTGTCTTCTTACAATTTTAATGTATAATTCAAAGGGAAATCAAGAATATTTGCAAATGTGAGGAGAGAGAAAGTGAATTGAATTCAAGTGAAGTGTGTTGGGGGGGGGAATGAGCAAAATTAAAACAAGGGTATGAGAGTCATTTTACCATGAAAAATGTTGTATTGTTTAAAAAGAGATGTTGTATTTAGCATTCCCCATTTTTTGGGTCTGAAACCGTCCGATTGAATCCGGACCGAGCCGGGTGGGACCACAATATGGTAATTTGACTGTTATAGTTATTAGATCTGTATGATGATGTTTAGACTTAGTGATTAAGACGGATGTGTTGGCTACATTAGGTTCCAGGTTCGGTTCCTTGTTATCGTTATTACTTGATATGGAGCTCTTACACTCCCACCATCTCTCACATTGTGAGAGTGCACAAAGTAAAAAAAAAAGAGTTCATAAAGATGTCTTCACAAATGTAGATATGCTAGTGTCCTCTATTTTAAACTGATATACCAGAGTTCAAAATTCAGTGTATCAGCTTGTGTGTCTCATTTGAACCAAAATCAGGAATTTGTTGAGGAAGTCCACTAGCTAGGCCACAGAGATTGCTTCTTGGGTGTTTAGACAGACATGACATGATATTGCACCAAAAATGACTAGAAATGACAGTAGAAGATGCTTAAAAGATCACAAATTATTGAGCATCTTGCTGCCCATTTTACATATTTCATCAATCCGTGAAACTCATAATGTACATTTCTTCACTGTTATTGGCTATTGTCATAATCATGGCCAATAAACATACAAGTAAAAGTAGCAAAAATATGGAGAAAATTCACAAAATCCTTGTTTGTATAATGGCAAAACCCTTCAAACTCATGTTAAATCAAGCTCTGACTAACAATTTCAAACAATGTCACACTAGTATACAATGATATAGAACAGAATCGATAAATACTCTAGGCCTCATAGAAAAACCATCTTTTCTGAATGCCGACATAGATTAATACAATATATATAGACCATGTACAAATTCAATATATAGATTATGTACAACATGAAGCATCTCCCTCCATAATTCAAAATACATTCTATGGAGAGGAAACAAAGTGCTCATCTTTTTCTTCACTTCTTGAATTGCAGGAAGGAATGTATCATCACTGTTATCAGCATTCCATCCCCATGAAAATCGCCCTCCAAAGAAAAAATCGAACTGAATGTGATCGTTGGTCTCCAAAACAATTTATACGCCGAGGGACTTTGTTTGCACCTTTCATAATCTCTCCTTTTCCATCAATGGAGAGAGGGAGAGGGAGGGGGAGCGAGAGAGATTCCTCTCTGCTTCATTCATCCTATCACTCGGAAAAATCATCACACAACGAACAAAAAAATGACCTCTTTATTTTGTTTTTTGAGATGTTTTCAAACTAGAACATCCATAGTTGAGCCTCTTGGGGTCCTGGATTTATCGATTTTTGTACGTATTTCATGAATCACTAGCTTAGTAAGAAGTAGCCCTGCTATTAAGGCTGCTGTCATCAACATTGTGAAAACTGCATCCCAACTTTTAGATGAAATGTAACCTGTCAGTAGAGGTCCAATGGCAGCCCCAATCGAGCCTGTTCCATCAATGATGGCTGTGACGGTAGCAAGTGCCCTTGAGTTGCCCTTTAGTGACTCGTGCGTACCCAGATCAGCTGAAACAGCCGTTGTAATCAGGGCATAAGGTCCATTGACAAACATTCCTGCTATAAACATGAGTGAGGCATTCATAAACAGGTTTATCTGTCCATAGCTTCTGTAGAGGAACAAAGCAGGGATGGTACAGTATGTGAAGGAAGCTGCTGTAATTGCCCTGGCATCAAGTGAGTCAGAGACATAACCGGCCAAAATTCCTCCGATTACACCTCCTACATCGAACAAGGTTGATAAATTTCCAGCCGTCTCACTAGAGAGGTATTGACCGCCAATTGCTGTAATACAAAGAAAATGTCAGATCCCTTAGATCACTTGGTTATCATCCAAAAAAAGCACAGGGATACAGAATAGATTATCCATACTGCAGAAAAAATTACCCAGTTCGTCTGATAATCTAGGACTAGGGTCAGATTATACATGTATAAACTCACATTATTAGCCCCAAAACATAACTAAACTACATGATCATGATCACAATTCGAGCAATTTCAGGAAGCGAAATGAATTTTAGACTCGAAAAGGACAGTATTATACGGGAAGCAAGTACCTGTATAACTGAGGTAGAAGGGAAGCCAATACAGGAACGTATATGCGACCAATTTCGCAAAGAAGAGGCAAAGAGCATAAGTAGCAACACCGGGAATCTTCCATGCTTCTATGAAACCAACTGCCTTATCCTGGTTGTGTGTTTCATCAAATGATTGCATAGGGATAAAAGATTCAGCAAGTGAATCTTTTCTTGGAGTATCTGCATCACAATCACCTATATGCATCCCAACAGACAAGGGGCTAACAGGCAAAAAGAAATAGACAACCAAGCCCATGAATCCAATAGTAAGTCCAGGAACAAACAGTGACCATCCCCATCCAAACTTCAACAAGTATGATGCTACTAAAGAACCTGTAATGTTCCCAACCGAGGTATGGGCGTTCCAAATTCCCATAATCAAACCCCTTCCACTCTTGCCAAACCAATTCCCAACCACTGCAACGACCGAAGGCCAGCCACTAGATTGGAGCACACCAGCAAACATTTGGATAACCAAGTAGTAGTAAAAGTTATGAATGTTAAACCAATACCCCATACCAAACAAAGCTGTAAACAAACCAGTGCCCAACATCCCAATGGTTAAAAATACTCTCAAATTCATTCTATCACCAAGGTGCCCTGAACAGTACATTCCTGCAGCATAGACTGCTAGAAAAGCTACATCAAGGTAACCGAGCAACTCTGTGCCATTAGGCCCATTAAAGGGTTCCCAACCACCATTTTGAGTAGTACCCTGTAACGTTCGATTTCCATTTGATAAGTTAAGGTAATTTCTTTGCCATGGATAGTCTTTCAAGCCTAAAGATGTTGATGTTTCTGCTACTTGGGGATCAAGTGCACTCTTGACAATACTTGCGGTTTTTCGTGTTAGATGGTATGTTGTATAAGCTGAGAATGTTAAGATCAAAACAAGGGCCTGGTAGGTTTGGTAAGAGAGGGATTTGCTCCTTACACGTTCCATAACTCGAATTCCCAAAGGCCTTTCATCCTTTACCTCAAGATGATGAGGATCATGAAGTGAACCCATTGATAAACCTTTGAATTTCAATCAAAGATGAGAAAGTAAGTCAACTTTTGGGGATGTAGAAGGAACACAATCTGATGTCCTCTTAATAGGAAACAAGTCAAGCAAGCTGTAAACAAGAGACAGAGAGAAAGGCATGATTTAGAGTGCAATTTCAGCAAGGATTCTGGTTTTCCATATCCATAATCTTCTAAATATTTAAACAAGGGAAAATAGCTAAAAATATATTCCCGAACAAAGTGAATTATCACAATCAATACAATCAATCCTCTCAAACAAAAAAGCCAAAAAGGGAGAAAAAAAAAAATTTACAAATTTATTTTACATAAAAAAAAAAAACAGTAAAGTGTAACAGTACATCTGAAACAAACTCCACTGATTTCGTTCAACAATAGAATACATACACTTCAAAAACGAAATCCAAATATTCCAGATTAAACCCTTCATGATTTGGACGAAAATGATTAATCAAATAAATAAAATAATAAATTCCAAGCCGGCTAGCCGCAACCATTAAAAAGGAAACCTGACATTATAATATCCATTAACATCAGTGGATCAAAAACAGTATCTTTTAATCAAGACAAAATTCTGGCATGAAAACTCGTTCTCCTGAGCTTACCAAACTGTTACAGTTTTCCATCAATTTGTATTTATTATTTTTTTACTAGCACAGTGATCTGAAACAAGACCCAGAAATTGTCTACCCATAAAAATGCAATTTAAGGAATACCCATTACCTAAATCCTAACCCAAATGAGGAAAATCAAACCTTTTCATATTCATTTCATCAAGAAACTCAGAATTTTAAACAAAAAAGTAGACAAAAAATTGAGCGTTAAAGTACAGAATTCAAAGAATGAGAACTAAATGCTTAAGAAGAAAAATACCTGAGCTTCGAGCTAAGCTCACTTGATTGATTCCTCCCCTTCTCTTCTCTCTCTCTCTCTCTCTCTCTCTCTCTCTCTCTCTCTCTCTCTCTCTCTGTTCTCTCCTCTGTGTAGACTTTGATAGAGAGGGGGTTGCTTCAACGAACAAAATATGTTCGCTTGCTTCAAGGAGGTTTTCAGCGGGGAGCGACGTCGACTACTTAAATGGATGTGAAATATTTTTTTATTCTTTAGGTTTTTTTTTTTAATTTCTCTTATATTTTAATAGAAAAAGAAACTAGAGAGTACAATTGCTATAAGTTACCACATGGATCAATTCTCCTAATTAAGGCATCGTTTGGCTCATTCGGTTTCTTATTCATTTCAATTATTTGGCCCCTTTCTAAACAAAAAGGGATCTCTCCGTTATAAGGTTTCCGTAATTACACATAACTCTTCTGGATGTCTTTCACGTGTCTATTTTAACTTCTTCTTTTTTATTAATATTTCAACATAGATAAGTATGAATAGTTCAATATGAATTGACGGATACTATATAATGGCTGGATTTCTCTTAACCAAGAGGACGCTTTCTTATCTAAATACAATGTCACATATGTGAGGGGAAATTTTACTTGAAAACAGTTAAAAATTATATTGAAAATGTTTCGTGTTATTTGGGGGGTGGGGGGGCCTTGGGAGGTGATAGTAAGAATTTATCGGCGGCGACATGAAGTGCCCATGCGGAATATTGGTCAAGAGAGGAGGAATATGCCTCCTATTGGTCCGTATTTGAGGGGAAGAATATGCTCTTTTGAGTGTTGTCCCTTTGAATTGAACCCAACTGTTCATCTTTGTGCATAATTGCATACGTAATGCAAATGAAATGGATCCATCAATCATTATATTTCCTCATTAATTGTATACCTTATTTACTTAGCTCTATCCACACTTATGATTTAAGCCCACATACTTTTACAACAACGAAAATCATGAAGTATATCTACATCAACTGATTAATTTATGAGAACAAAATTCAGTCAAGTTTGCTTCCTATAATGAAATTAGAGTACCACAAATGTGATATAATAAAATAATAAATAATAAATAAAAATAAAACAACTAGTAAAGGAAGTTAAATGCCAATACGTCATAGCCCACTCTAAGTAAATAATAAAGTTTACAAGGAGTGATTGTCCAAAACCAAATGTTGACAAGGTTTAATCTAATAACTTTGAAAAAAAGGTATAATTAGTATAGGAGGAACTAATTTTGAAATATATCGTCATTTATGACCTTTTTTACCTCATTTGTACCAAAAAATAAATAAAAATAAAATAAAATAAATAATAATAATAATAATAATAATAATAAACAATCAAATACGATAAAATATTTTGATTTGCAATGCTAGATATATAGCGTCTTTTAAAATTTAGTGCGTGATTCAGTAAAAAAACTAAAGTTACACTTTCTAAAATTATTGATCAGTGTATATATAGGGAAAGTTTTATCTAATCTCTACGTTTGGATGTTGTTAATGGTTCGTCGAATTTTACATAGATACTAAGATTTTTTTTTTTTAAATGTCAATTGTCAAAAAGACATCATTTGATCAATACCATTGCTATTTCATGTCCTTTTATTTTAATCTAAATTTCATGTCATTTTTAAATATTGAATAACTAGCATTTAGCAATGTACAACATTTTTCTATTTACGTAGTGATGGTCACTACATATCTTTAGCACTTTTTTTTTGACCTTTTCCACTTGTATGAAGACTGAGTTGTAAAAATTGATCAAACAAGCAGGACCATCATTATTCAATTTCTAGCCCACCAATTCTTTCGGTTTCTCCATTATTCTCTCTCTAAAAATTATTTAAGAAAACCAATTGCAATTATATATCCCAATGCCACACAAATATGCTGTGTGGACTTGATAAATAGATGAAACATATACAGAGAAATTGTAATTTAATGGCAAATAAACAAACTCTAACGCGTGGATTTGCATTAGAAGGGTTGATGGTGATGGGGGTTATAGACGATGGAACAAGGCAATAGCGTAAATGCGTGCAAGCATGCATGGCGTATATACATCTATAATTATTTCCCTATTATCTGATCTTTTCTATTTTGGACATCCAAGTAATGCATGGCCTATAATTATCCAATGTCACCGTCAAATACCTAGCTAATTGTAACCCAAAAAAAGACAGAGGACTAATAAATCCTAGCGATTTGTTCAACTAGTTCAATATAGTGGAGAGCATTATCCAAGAAGTTGACTTTATAACAGTATGGAAAAATGAATTGCTGGATTTAGGAATACATTGGAGAAATCGTAATTTTTTTTTTGGCTTCAAAACGTATAATTGTAATGTCAAATTAGTATGTTGTGACTTGTGACGACTCTTACACGAGATGTTGTGGACTATTAAACAGAATATTACCCTTCCAAAGGAAGCAAGAAAACATAGCAAAATTCTCGAAGCTTTCATTAGCACCAAACTAGATACAGCCACTTAGGCGTGGTTCTTTTCGTTGTTTCGATGTTGCATTACGTTTCGTTCCGCGGTGTTTCGTTTCGCGTTGTTTCGTTTCGCATTCTGTAGTTCATTTTGTTTCATATTTTCTTCCATTATCCGCGCCACACAATTCCGTTCCTCACCATCCCGCATCATTCCGTTCCTCACCATCCCGCATCATTCCGTCGAAGAGAATATGGCCTTAGTTTTTAAAATCAAGCCCCAATTGACTCTGTACATCAAATTCTGCAATTTTTCTAGTGTTTCAGTAACACTACATGACTTTATTAGTTGTTACCCTCTAATACACCGCTGAAAATAGGAGGCGGTTTTAGAGTGTTTAGAAAAAGAAAAAAAATTAATTTAAAAATATTCTATTAATTAGATAACACCACATAAGCAAAGAGTTGATTTGTTACTCAAACATTAGAAAATTTTCGATCAAACTCACTTATATTAAGGTCCACAGCTCCTCCTTTTTTCTTATTGTGTGTCCCCCTGCCCCCCCCCCCCCTCCCCTTTTTTTTTTTTTGAGCTTTCTTTGTATGTAATGTACACACTACCCTCAGACTCTCATATTCCAACATCAACAATATGCACAACAACTGCACAGTGCATACCAAATTGAAATTGGAAAGCAAAAAAGAGAAAATATGCATGACAATGCAATGCCTAAAAAACAGAGGTGAATTTGATGATACGTGCGCCCCCTGAAAAGTGAGAACAAAAAGATATGACTGTGACTAGGTTTGGTAAATCCTAAGGCAAAGATAAACCAATGGACCACTTGCCTCTAGTCTTCTAGTGGAGTACCATGTACCATCATACTATGATTAATTGTCCATTCACAGAAAGGGTATCAATAATTTTTAGGTAGATTTAAGAGAAAATTTTATGTGGATAATGGTAATGTAAGTGCAGAAACTAATGCACATGCTAAGATATTTCATTTCTTATCTCATTTTCGATAAATAAAAAAAAAAACAAACAATGACTAGCTACAAAATTTGTTTCTGACAACGAAGTTATCTACATATTTTCATTGGAGACTTGGAGTATAAACTATTGAGTAGATTAGTCTTATCCATGATTCTTTAATCATCCAATAATGATCAGTAACATATATATAATTTTTGCACCAAAAAAAACATATATATAATTTAGTAATGATAATCATGTTTAAGTTACTTGATTATTGAGATTTTTATAAGTGGGAGAGAACTTTCCTAGATAAAAGGTGTGTTCTTTTTCATTTACTTAGTAATTTGTTCAGTTTAGTAGAGTATAAAAAAAAGGAGATTACGCTCTTTATGGGCGTCCACATGAACTCTGTCCTGGGTCCTCCTGAAGAAGTTCGTCGCGAGATATGCGATGCATCAACAACCAGGAATCGATCTCGAGACTATATAGTGCCCCACGATACTACATACCCTTACAAGTTCGTCATTTATCACTATGCTATATACCTCAGGGCACTTTGATAAATTTAGTTCACTTGAATAATTATTTTCTCTCACATATTACTATTCAAATTAGTTCAGTAAAAAAAAAAAATACATTCATTTAACATCTAAGGTTGTACACTAAAAGCAAGATGCCCACTAGTGCACTAGCAAAATGAAATCATAACCTTAACAAAAACAAACCAATTGCGGTTTGATCTAAGGCTTCTGTATATTACTACTCTGTAGGTAGCCAATAATTGAGCGAGAAGAGGATATTCGAAAATGTAACAAGAATAATCCCATAATATATACCTTTCCTAACAGAGTATATTCCTTACAATATCCGGTCCCTATAAATCTCCTTGGGTACGGAAACTATTGCTCACGTGGACTGCCCAGTGTTGTGGGACCCTGACCCAATGAACCAGATGACGTCAGCATTTTAGTAATACGTGGCTAGGATTTACACTGCTGGATGGCTAGCTGGCTTTATTGAAAATTTTTGATTCTGGCTTAATACGAGTAGTTTCTTTTTTTTTTGGGCTGCCAAGTTTTAGACAAAAGCTGACGAAGCTTCCTCTCACGCTTTCTCTCTCCTGAGTTTCAGTGCGTCAGAGTATGTGGGTGTGGGAGTGTGGTGATTCGGCCCACCGGTAAAATGGTCCAATTAATTTCCAGTTTTGTGGGTCGTGTTGTTTCAATGTGTACGTCTCAATTTGGAGGTCTAAAAGGGTGTTCTTATAAAACCACGATAAAATAATTACTTTAGTTTCGGTGATTCTCCTCATTTGGCACAAGCTCAACACAAGTCCACCGATATTATCTTTTGTGTAATGATTATTAAACGTATGTTGTCATCTCTTGAATAAAATTAAATTGGTCTGAATTTGATTTAGAGTGCGTTCTTTTCCACTGATTCTTACTGATTAGATAAGATGTTGACATTGATTCTCACTGATTGGATAAAGTCTTTCTATTGATTCTCACTGATTCGGTAGGTCTTTCCACTGGTTCCCACTAATTCAGTAAGGTTCTGTCACTGATTCTGTGAGTAGAAATGTGGATCATGTCACTGATTTCCACTGATTGGGTAAAGTCTTGCCACTGATTCTCACTGAGAATCAGATTTTTTAAACTCTAACTTCTATTCCTTTATAAATCACCAAAACTCGTTCTATATTTGGTTCATTTAAAATTGTAGGTCGAGATTTATGCAATGATACATAAATCATCATGAAGAGCATTTCACTCATTTTATAACTAGTGCATAGCAGAAAGTTGATAAATCAATAAATCAATAAATAGTTTCAAATAAATAAAGAAATAAATTGCTTTTAGCTTCTAAAACTCGTGATCCACGACTCTAGACCAAATCTGTTGTTTTTTTTTTTTTTTTATTTTTAATTTTGGTTCTGGTAGCCCGGTAGGTATAAGGCCGTACCTACCACATTTATCACCCATCGCTACCATGGCGCACTAGCAACTAGCAAGTAGCAACCGACACAAAAAACAACATTATCAAGCAGCCACACGCACTACATAGAGACAGGCCAAAGCGCTACACACTTCGATTAACTTCATGCACTCTTTTGGTTACAACACTTTCAACTTTCAAGTAGCCAACTCTCATGGTCACTAAGGGCAAAGACAACAGCAACCTGCTTACCATTTCTATCAAACAAATATGTGGTCTGTGGAGAATGGGAAGAGAGAAAAGAGGAGAGAGAAAAATGCCTCGAAAATGTGTTATATCCACTTGGACATCTTAATATTGGGAGGATTTCTAAAACTACAGCATTGTCACAAATTGACAATGGTGGGCAACATACTACCAACATAATGGCAGTACTTAGGACATTGTTTGACTGGAGCAAAGCCTTTCAAGTTTTAGGGATACATAACCAAAATTTAATTAACAGATTAGTTGAGTTTTAGAGAATCTTGAGACATGGATACAATGATTTACGGAATGTGCATCGGTACAGCATACATAAAGTGATCAAGCATCAGCTCCGGCGTGGACACCAAAAAAATATGTTTTCCAGCACAACTGTAACCAAAAACCCCGAATAGTGCTTCGGCTGTCCTGCAAGGGAGTACCCTAAAAAACAAATGTGCAGTTACTACAACTCAAGTTACCTTTGGGTAGTTGCAGCATGTCCCAGTCTTACTTTGCCAAACTTCTAAAAAAACCCAGAAGAGGAGAAAGCTCGTGCTCTGAAACAACCCTCATTGAATAATTTTGGAAAGGTAGAGAAGCTACATCACAATA
The DNA here is from genome assembly GCA_038025085.1 of Tetragonia tetragonoides. Classification (NCBI taxonomy): domain Eukaryota; kingdom Viridiplantae; phylum Streptophyta; class Magnoliopsida; order Caryophyllales; family Aizoaceae; genus Tetragonia; species Tetragonia tetragonoides. Next base: position 12,994,939 of record CM076144.1, on the reverse strand, counting down.
TGGCACAAAGAAAAATTACCTACACTAGAAGTGACCAGAAGTTCGCGTGCAATTCCTGATGTCAACTCTTGAAGTCTGAACTAGGCCCTGGCAATGAGTGACAGGTTTTCTGACTTGTGCTTGCAATAAGTTGGACCACAAATGACAGGCGAAGAGCTCTCCGCTCTGCTCAGTACAAGCTAAGAACAAAGATGGATACGCTAGCAGTATTTATTTACCTCTAAATAGCAGAGCTGATGATCATGAAGGATATCAAAGTTGCAGCATTTATTCATACGGCTGGATGAAATATTCCGCAACCCGGATTTTACCGCATAAGATGGAGAGGAAACTAGGAAAACGATGAGTCAAGGACCATCCGAACCATGAGGTCACCTTACTTAACAGTAGCAAAAAAAAGTCATGCAACAAATGTGCACGTATCTCATGACATAGCCCGCAGAAAAATGTTTGGAAGGCAATTTGCCAAAGCATTTAGTTCAACAAATTCAGAGACAACTACCATATTGCAGTTACAACGATGAAGTTTACCTACCTCAATCTCTTTGACCTCTAATAACCTTGTTGAGAGGAGACAGTACAGTCTCAACAAAATGCTGTGAGACAATAAACGGAAGTTTAACACCCACTGTAACTGTAATGCAACACCCCAAAAGCAGACACACATAAAAACATCATAAGATATTAAAACTACCTCATCAGGTTCAAGATATCTACACGACCCACTAACAAGCGGAAACTGGACTTTCACGTCACCTCCGGCGGCCGTGCCTGACAGGGGATCGTGACCTGCTCCTGTCATGTTCTTGGCGTGAGTCACGGTCATAGTGCCTACTCCTCCCTCCATTACGATAATCATTGTGCCTTCTCCTGTCCATTCCTCTTCCCTCATCTCTGTTCCCTCTACCGTTCCGTTCTCGCGACCTCTCACGGTCTCGGCTGTTTTCCCGGTCTCGATCACGGTAACGATCCCTATCACTGGACTCACTTCTTCTGCTTCTGCTTTCAGACTCCTTCTCTCTAAGTTTCTTTCGTTCTTCTGCTTCTTTTTCCCTCGCTAATCTTTCCTCTTCTCTTGCCTTCTCCTTTGCTGCCTGGAATTGAACAAGTATTCGAGTTACCAGAGAAGAGAGAAAGAAAAACAAAACTGACAAAAGGAAAGGAAAGAAAAAAAAAAAGAAATCTAGTTGCTAGCTTGCAGCTGTTCAGAGAGGCATGGATAGTCTCAAACCTTTTGTTCAGCAAGGAAATCACGGACCAATCCATAACCAATATGCTGCTTGCCAGTAATATGCGATTGAGTTCTTTCCACAGCATCATTTGCAACCAGGAATGAGCCACAAATTTCACATAGTGCCATCTTTTTCTCCTGTGTCAGCATTGTTATCGCAGTCTGAGGTTGTTGAGTTAATGCGGTCTTCTCTAAATTAAGACTTTCAACCTACATCATTTAATCAAAGGTATCAATGAGAGTCTGAAACAGAAGATCAAAACAAGAAATGAAATGGATAATGGATCAAATATGCAAGAGATATGGATAATGAAGATCAGTTAATGTTGATATTGCTGAAATGTCTCAGAGAGAGAGAGAGAGAGAGAGAGAGAATAAATAAATAAGGCAAGGCTATGCTTATATTTATGTCTCAATAGTCACAAAATGTGCTTCTGCTTCCCCAATCGTCTCTAGTGAGTGTTATTACTTTTACTACTATAGGTACTATCAACACAATAATTATAATAAGTTACCAAAAATACCTTTTTAATATGATTTTGTAGGAGCTCGTTTCAAAATTTTATTATGACAAGAAAATAGCAATAAATATCATACAACTACATGAATTATGGCAAATATAAAGTCACCATTTTTCGGTATAAATAAATAAATACTTTGAAAAGTTTTAACATGCATTTATACGTACCTTTCTCATGAGAGCTTCTGCTTCATCAACTTTACCAGCCTCACCTAGTGACTCCACTTGTTCCAGCAGGTTTTTAATTTTCTCTTCTAAAACAGAAAGCTGCTCAGCTTTTTCAGCAGAAATTGGAGGGGGTGGCGCTGGTTCAACATCGTGCTCAAGGCGCTCCCTCCCACGCCTAACTTTCCTGTCCAGGTCCGCCACCTGAAAGATAGAATTACCACAGCCCGATAAAGAAACATAAAAATACAGAAGTAAAGTAGTAAAGTAGTGCAGTCAGGTGTACCAAGAACTTGTGTTGAAGACGTACTCACCAATTTGTCACAGAATTGAGCAAGTTCAGCTTCAAAGCGTGGGACATAAGAGTCATGCCTTGGAGAATTCTCAAAGCTAAACAAACCAAGTTTCAAACCAATTAGAAGCAGAGCAAAATATATTGTAATATCCAAGAAAGATAATACACATATGAACATGTACCTTGCCTTAAAAACAGTCACTGAAGCTCAACAGAATGAACTAACATATCACAAGTCAAAGCTTTCATATAATCAGTCCTGTTTTGTTATTAAATCACCCCCATAGTAAACCTTTTAGAATATAATTGGACAGCTAAGCCAACTCATGCTTCACAACATCATGAGACCACCTAATGTAATTGAAAAGATAGCTTTCTCACTAAACCACCCCCATTACATAATTGAATAAATCACACAATGTAATTGGAAAACAGCTGGGCCACTGGTTTGCATAAAACTAGCAAGCATAGGCACATCCAAGTTCTGCACTTGTGGCTTAATGATATTAATCAGCTAACTTGATCAACCATGGTATCTAGAATGTAAAACATGTCCCTACTCTTGATGGATGTTCCCCGAAAGTGTTAAATCAGTTACCTCAAAATAGTAAACCATGCAACATCCAGACCTCCATATGTCATATTAGCAAAGCCCGAGTATTTCAAAATTTATATTCCATCCTACACCACATATATAAAGGAAGTAACTTATTTTACAATTAAACGAAGGAAACAAAGTCCAGAACAGAAGGACACAAACACAGGAATGCACATGGTCAAAGGACATCGAATCACATCAGTATCGAAAAGGCAACCTTTCACAACATGGACTGCCAGTAAGCAAAGTACATTTCTCACCACAAAATGACATCAGAGTAAAATAATATTCAATTACCTCTCTTTCAGCTTCGGGTCATGAATTCTTGGGCATGGTCCTGACGTGGAGCAAAATAAATCAATCAGAACCCAACCAAGACATCTAAAAGCTTAATTTGTTACCAAGGATAAGATAATAAAATATCCGATCAACCCTAATCGAAAACTTATCTTGCTTCATGATACATTACCAACTGAAACTTTCTAATATCTCAGCAACACAAGTTCAATCCAGTTTCTCAAAAAAAGATATTAGTTATTTTGAATAAATTAATCCAAATATTCATTATAAATTATTTCGCACTTCACAAATCACAACCTATCAATCAACTATCTTGTTTCATGATACATTAGCCAAATGAAATTTGATAACCTCCAATATCTCAGCAACTCACTGAAGAAAATTAATAAAAATCACAGCAACACAAGTTTAATCCAGCTTCTTTATCATCAAATCAATATTATTTTCCTCACTAACCATAAAAAAATAAAATAAAATAAATAATTATATATTTAAAAATCAATTAGTCCACATACACGCCACTTCAGTGACTTCACAAATCACAATCTATCAATCAACTACTTTCAAAATCCCAACATTACATCTGAAGCAGAAAGTGAGCTAGAAGACACAATTGCTCTAATATTATGCTTCTAACATCAAATGTTCAATGCAACCAAGGTCCAGTAACTAATTTATATGTAAAAATAGCATAAATATTAACCTAATAAAGAGACTCACCAAGATCACTGCGAGTGTTGACGAAGAGATCGTGAGGGCAAAACCGAACCATATAAAACGCACAAACCTCCTTGTCATCCCATTTAATCTCTTTATACCCTTTCTTCTCTTCATCAGTCAAATTCCGAGCTGAAGTAGGAAATATGCACATTCAATTTCATAGCATTTTAATCAAAATTAGCATCACAAAAACCCTAACCACAATCTGATAAAAAACAAGATAAAGAGGGGGGGGGGAATTGTTGTACCTGCGCCCATGAGTTCGTCGAGAAGAGCTCGCTGAGCATCCATGGCGGAAATTCGGGAGCTCGAAGAGAGAGAAAGAGAATGAGAGAGTGGTAATTTGAGGATTTAGTGATGGTGTTGAGTAGAAAACATTACAGTAACGTTTTTAGGGTTTGAGGTTGAAGAGAGAGAAAATTTGGAGAACGGGGAGGGAAGAGGAGAGAGAGATGGGCACGTGGGTAACACACTAACACAAGGTTCTGGGCCATAGTGAAGGCACTGCTCTAGACAGTTATGTGGTGAGCCCATACGAGAACTGAAAAGCCTAAGAAAGCCCAACAAATGAGACTCATTTTTATTTTATTTTATTTTTCCTCGTCAAAAAGAGGGTGCAACAGGCAACGTGCAAGTGTATGACGTGCAAAATGAGAAAGCTTTTGAATGCTGCCCCACGGAACTAGAGAGGAACTCGGAGGCGCTGTCACATTTAGTTGAGAAGGAATTGATGATTGCCTGGAGAGTTGATGCAGCAGTCAGGCGTGACAAGTCATATGTAGCCTGGGTACATACAAATGAGGATGGCAAACCCTTTAAAGCGGGTACAGCAGCGGTCAACACAAATTACTCTTTTAAAGCTGAGGCAAGAGCGGTACTTGAAGCTGCTCGGATGATTACAGAAGAAGGGATTAGTCATACTACCATTTTGTGTGATGCAAAGATGGTAGTAGATGACATCAAACGCGGTGCCCCGTTCCCATGGAAGACTAGAGGAATTTTTGAAGAGATTTCCCGTTTAATTAGACTAGCTCATATATCTGTAATACTTGTCCCTAGAAACTCTAATGCTCTTGCACATTCCTTTGCCGCTTGGGCGGCCTCCTCTAATTTTGTGGGGATCCTTTTTCCCGAGGAGTTTCTCCCCGAGTGCGGACTTTAGGTTGTCTTGTTTTTTTTGTTTTTTTTTTTTGGGTCTTCTTAATACAAACACGCAACCTTTGGACGAGCAAAAAAAAAGTGTATGACGACCGAGGCTGGAGGCATCCCCGCTACGTCATGTTTGTACTCTCGTGTTCAACATCGAACATAATAGATTAACTGAGCAACTAGCGCAAGCACTGGTCTCGTCAATGTAGCACCAACAAGGGACTAGTATAGTTTCAAAAAGTCAAAAGACACAAGGCGGGGGGGGGGGGAATGGAGATTCGAACTCATGATCTAGCCTTACCAAACCATTTTAGAATAAGTTTGGACCCGTTAAACCACCACCCTTGTTGGTACTCTCATTGTTTTTTTGGTGTGAGGAGCTAGCCCCAACACTAAATAAGAACACCACGTGCTCATACCACACCTATTACACCTGCATGTAATAAAATTTAAAGAAATGCTTGCGAAGATTCAACCATGAAATCAATTGTCCTCCTTAATCGTATCCCATATTAGCTAACCAATCAGCACCTTGGTTAGTTTCACAATAACAATGAGCTACTTGCACTTCCCAATATGCTTCACCTATCATTCTCCTACATGTTCTAACCATATAAGTCATAGGTTTGAAGCGAATCGTAAATGAGACAATTTCATTGTGAGATAGAGGTCACTTTTTAAAATAGACGCGATGCTCATTACACTTGAAAAAGTAACCACCTAATTCTACAAAGAGACCACATATTTCCATAAATTGGTTTCACACTCGAATTACTCAATGTCCACGTTACAAGGAACATTCAGATTGAATCTTAATGAAGTATGGAAAAAGGGTAGAAAATTCCTTAATAGTTAGGGTCGCTAGGGGGATAAATTCACAAAAGTGTCAACAAATGAGATTAGTATGCTTGGATTTCACCAGGCATATTTGTTTGTCTATCATCATATAAATGGTAAACATGATTTTGAACCCTTTCATAATATGTGATATAATCAAAATATCATAAAGATACAGAGTACATACACTACGAATCAACATATATAAAATCTACCAGACTTGGGAAGTAAAAGTACAATATACTAGCAAACTAATCATGTCAAATTCTGTCCAAAAGCTACCTACAGTAAATAGTCCCATGATACTCAAATTACATATCACACTCTAAAATACTCCTATAATCTATTTAAGCTATAAATAGTCTAATGCCTAGAAAGTCTTGGTTACATAGTCCATAGACAAATTTCATCATGTTAAACCCGACACCCTTCTTGGGCAGACCTCGGAGTATCCGAATCCACAGGAGGGTATACCACATTGTCATACAAAAGTCCAGCAACCGCTGCTCCTATTAAAGGTCCGACCCAATAAACTGCTTGGTTCCTGAAACTCCCACCAATGGCAGCTGCCCCGAATGAGTATGCTGGGTTCATTGACCCACCCGAGAATGGACCCGCTGCTAGCACATTTGCACCTGTTATTAGCCCGATTGCTATTGGGCCCATGGAGCCCAACTGCCCATGTCTTGGATCCGAAGCAGCATAGACGGTGTAGACTAATCCAAATGTGAGCGCACCTTCTAACATGGATGCTCCAAACCCGGTCATTTGCCCCGCAATTGCATGGGTCACAACATTCTACAACAAATTAACAATAAAAACACATGACATTTGATTCATCATAATAGAAAACAAAGTCTACTTGAAAGATACTTGCTCAGTTGCTAAAAAAGTTTGACGTTTACTTTTTCACTGTCAAACTTTTCTTGGAACGAAAAAAGTATTTTTCTAACCGTGATTTCTACTAAAATAGTACAACGATAAGTTATATCAATCGATAAGTGAAACATAGACTAGTGAATTTACTTGATCAACAGTGGTGACTTTGAGGAGGAGGCAAGCCATAACAGATCCAAGAATCTGGGAAATCCAGTAGAATAGAGCAGTAGGAATAGGAATGTGACATCCCACCACCTTGCCGAATGTGACGGCCGGGTTGACATGGCCACCGGAAACGCTAGCGGAAATGTAGACGGCCGAGGTAAGGCCAAATGCATTCGCCATGGCAACCACCACTAGGCTAGCAGGGTCAGATCTTGCATCCGGCATCAGTTTCCCTGCATATAATTTAATTAACACACATATATACCATAATCTGTAAAAACAGAACAACTTGAACCTATGTAACTACCTAACCAAAAAAAAAAAAGTAACACCACAAAATTGTGTGTTATTACTGGACGTTAGTAGATCAAAATGAAAAAACTAACTCGCTAAATCATAGAGTAATTAACAATGCAACTTTGTACCGTACATTATGAGCAACTGAAATACTCAACATCTATGAATTTTTACTGTTGTGCACATAAAGTAATCATAAATAACACTAGGGGAAAAAAGAGAGGAAAATCTGCTTAGATGCAAACAAAATTAATAAGGTCAAAATATTTTTAAGATTTTGTAAAAGAAAACTTACTTGATGCCATGACGGATCCGGCGGCAGCCAAGACATAGATGAAGGTGGAGATAAATTCAGCAAGGTATGATCTCAGAGAATTTGGGGTTACTGATTGCTTGAAATGGGCGCTAAATGTTGTTCTTGGTGCCATTTTTTTCAATTTCTCACACAGATCTTAATTCTCTCTTGAACTAGTGATTAAATTGGTGATAAAAGAGTTTGGATATGCAGAATTAATTGATATTAAGTCTTAAGATGATAAACAGGGATGTAACAGAGTACGTTTTTGTTTTTTTTTTGATGAAGCAAGAGAAATTGGAAACTGAAAAAGAGTGGGAGGTTCGTTTTTCTTTATATCACTGCCTATCGCTTCATGGAGGGCGCTTTGAGTTTGATTTCTAACTGCCACTTCCACTTGGCAGTTAACTTCCTTGAAATTTATCCATTTCATTTTCTTTAAAAAAAAATCAAAAAATTGGAATCCATATATACCTTGGTTTGCCCAACTTTTTAAGTGCTTGGAGTTGTATCATGTATTCATTTGGGTACAATCACCTCTTACAATTCATTAAGGGTATGTTCGACAATACTTAGCTGTAGCGGTAGTCTTAGCTGTTTTATTAGTGGTTAGCTGTTGACTATTAGCTGTCATGAGCGGTACGTAACTGTTAGCGGTTTACTTGTTGGGTGTTCGGTAAAGTTAGCGGTTTGGTTAGCTGATTGAAGTAAAATGACATAAAAGGGCATATTATTATTATTTTTTATTAAAAATAAAGGGATAGAATCGGGATCAAGTGCCTAAATAATTTCAACAGCTAGCCTTTGGAGTTGAAAGGCTAATTTTATTAGCTTCTGTAAAACACTACTCTAACAACTACTACTTAAGGCTAGTTACCGAACACAACAAATTATGATAGGTAGTGGTTTGACTAGTTCAAACCACTAACAGCTACCTAAAAGCTGGTTGCCGAACACACCCTTAATGATGTCAATAGAGGTCTTACGTGCTTAAACACTCAAGACATCGATTTTGAGCCGTGTTGAGAAATATATTCATGTTGTTATTTTAGAATTGCAGTTGTTTGAAGAAATTTTGTATTTGTACGTGTGTATTTTCCCGTTATAGGCACATAAAGATAAGTTGTACTTCTTTGTCGGTAAACTTAGATCATAGACGCTTTGGTAATTATGGTATCATTCTCCAATGATGAGATTGAAATTTTAATTCCACTATCGACTTCTGTGCCAAAAAAAGGCATTTACCCTTTCACAAGAAACACACCTTCTAATATATGTACCTTTTTTAAAAAAATATATATAGTATATAGTCTTAATAAGGAGAAAATCAAATGGAATACTAAGAGATCTATAATCATTACATTCATGATGTATTGATCACATTACACATATGTAAAAACAAATTGAACAAGATAAACATATGATCACAAAATTATTCAAAAGTTGGAAAAAAAATGTCAAAATTTATACTAAACAATTTAAAGATCCTACATTTAAATAAAAACACTCAAAGCTTGAGTGACAAATCAAGGCATAAACTCTCAGGCTTCAATTGCTCTGAATTACCATCCCTATGGAGATCTTCTTTCTTATCTGGATTTCCTTTACTCTCATTAGTGGACTTAAGGTTACTTAAGCCACCTAGGACTTGATACGCATCTCCTCCATCGATTTCAGGCGATCTTTTTATCAAAAGATTATTTACTTTGCTTGAATAACCAATATGACTATTAGTCATCTTCAACATATGATCATAAGATAACGGCGAAGGATTAATTACTAATGGCGGTCGAGGTTGTCCACCAGATCCATATCTATACCCATGGACTATCGGCCATCCATAACCAGTAGGCTTGTGAATCATAGAATTAGTCTTGACCCCAAGAGGTGATCGAATATAAGATCCACCATTATAAGATATGTTGTACATACCCGGATAAGGAGGGTATGAACATTGTGTAGATTCAGCTACTCGTCTCATCTTATCTCGAGCCCTCTCTTGCTTATGGGCGTTCTGATGACCGCCCAAAGCTTGAGATGTCGAGAATTCTCCTTTGCAATAGTTGCATGTAAAAACCCTAGGAGGGGGTTTTTCTTCTATGATTTCCTCGGACAAATTATCATTAGCCTGATTAGGCGACCCTCCTCGATTGCTAGTTGAAATATTGAGATCAAGCAATGAACTATTTTCGGAACTCAAATCATTCAATCGAGGCATCGAACTATCTAGGATCATGGCCCTCGTCGTCTTCTTATTCTTGTTGATGATGTCTTCACTCTTGCATGGTTTTTTAGAGATCAAGGATGAGGGCTTCGAAGGACATGGTAAATTTGCATCCATGGTGTCTATAGCAATTTTTTCTTTAGTTTTTGTAGCTCAATTTAATGACTGTTGAATGACCAACTTAGGCCATTTTATAGGGGAAAGTGTTAAATGCCAAAGATCTTTCATGTACGGAAAGACAACTTGTGACAACTTTGTTGATCTTAAGGAAATATTGCCAAAGCTATGATTCTTCTTACATTGTTATCTAGTTCATTCATTAGAAGATCTCAAGTTTAATTGTTAAGATCACTAACGCTGCTTTGAAGTTCTGTATTTGGGTGAAAATCGGTTCTATATGCAAATATAATAAATTGAGATTGAAACACTTAATAGGAAATTATATAGTTAACAAAAATAATAAAAAAATTAGCTAGGAAGATATTGAATCGTCATAATTAAAACCTGTCAAATATCATCTACAGTTTAAGCAAGGAAAGAATAGTTGGCATCAAATCTTCCAAATGAAAGTTAAACGCAAGCACCAATATTATCTAAGCCTTAATGTTATTTATTTATTTATTTATAAAAGTATAATATGGGTTTGTTCGGCAATAACTAGCTGTAGCTGTAGTCTTAGATGTTTTACTAGTAGATAGCTGTTGAACTAGCTATTAGCTGCTTGTAGTGGTACATAGCTGTCAGCCGTTTATTGAGTTGAGTGTTCGGTAAAATAAGTTGTTGGGTTAACTGACTAATGTAAAATGACATAAAAGGGCATGACATTATTGTTATTAAACAAGCAGGGTCACAATCGATTAATTATAAGTAACCCCTACGTTTCTAAATAGTGACCCCGTTTTAATGTGAGTTGGTCTCACACAAAACTTCTTATTATTGAAATCACAAAAAAATGGAATTATTACTATCACAAAAATTTCTATAAGACGGTCTTTTATAACTTTTGGTGAGATGGGGGTCACTTTTCAATGGGGTCACTTCTTACCATAAGTGACCCCTACATCTCTAAAAAATGATCCCAATTTTCTGTGAGTTAGTCTCACACAAGACTTTATCTGGATAACTTGTTTGTATTCTCAATAGCAAAGTGATTCTTCTCAACTTGTTTTAACATAATCCTATTAAACATAGAGTATAATTTAATGTCACAATTCAGATCACAATATGATAATCATGATATGCTATATCTGAGTACACATTGATCTTTACATGTATCCCATGAATTAAAGCCGACCACATGTACTACGGTGCATGTTAAATGAATAGGGATAGTGTTGTTACCAAAAAAAAAGAATAGGGAGAGTGATGGAATCAAATAAGAAACGCTACCATAAGGCTATCAAACGTTAATTCTATTAACGTTCAAGAAACGCTTGTCCAAACTCCACCAACTACTTTAAACACTACCCTACCGAACAAATAACATTTTACTAGGTAACTGTTAGACCTAGTCAAATTACTAACCTCTACTTCAAAAGCTATTGCCGAACCTGGCCATATCTTTATCTCAATGAAGCTATAAGCTTACTACAAGGTTTATCTCGGAAGGTTTATGGTTGTTGCCATAATATCAATTATGCCATAAACTAAATCATATAGATAGGATAATCTGGCTAATAAATGAAGAAACTTTCCACCAAGACATATTTATGTACATGTATATATGTGGGTTTTGATTCATTTTGATAGCAAGAATTTTCCGTTTCAATGTCAAAATGAGATGATCAAGTGAAGAGAATGCATTTCATAACCTTTTGCCATTAATGTTTGTTAGGACTAATCTATTTGAAACTGCCAAAGCTGAAGATATGAATATGTGGGAAAGATTTAAGATTTGGATTTTTAGAATTTCAAATTTAAGTAAGCTAACTAAGAGGCCTATACATCATACATGTATCCATTATGTGAGAAGGGAAGTTCCCTTCTATCAAAAAAAAAAAAAAAAAAGAAAAAAAAAGAAAAAAAAAGTACTCCCTCCGTTTTATGAAGATGTTTACACTTGTTTTTTCACGGTCTCCAATGCATCACTTTGACCGTAGATAATTGTAATTATATGGATATATAGATTATAAAATTATAATTTTCCAAAAGTATTCTTTAAAATGAATCTAACAATACCATTTTTACATTATAAATATTTGTATTTTTTCACTAATTCATGGTCAAAGTTTGTGAACTTTGACTTTAAAAAATAAAGTGTAAACATCTTAGTCAAACAGATTAAGTAATATTTAGGATTGTATTAGAAACGCACTAGTTCATAAAAAACAATTTGTGTTTGCAGGAAAATATTTAGTTGACACAATAATTTAATAATTGAATAAAGTAGTAATTCGGTAATTCGACAAGTAGAAGAATAGTTTCACCAAATTTTCAAAAATTACTTTAACTTGGTCATGAGGTTGCACTAATAACTAGTGACGGCTAACTAAGCACGATCTATAACATTATGGTTTAATGCTCTATTTTATTTCGCTTAATTTTAGTTCATTCAGTTATGTAGAACTTATCACTCAAATTATTATTTTTGATCTAAAATAAATGTATGATGATACTTATATCATTGGAAAAATTTTAAAGCATACCTTTTAAATGAGTCAAATATCGAAGATGTTTGGACGAGTTTCGGAATGATTAAGAGTCAAAATCAAAAAAATTAATCCATTTTAGTTTTTTCCAAATGAAAATAACCAAACCTAAGCAAGTATTTGAATATAACCTTAATTTTTCAATGGAACTTTCATTATATTTTGCTGATCAAGGAATCTTTCGGTTATTTTATAAAAAAAACAATCATAAATCATTTTTAGTCCAATATCATATTTAATTGACTACACATATAAAATTGTTTGCAAGGAGGCATAAGCCATAAAGATGAATGAGAAAGAGTTTTCAACCCAAAACATTTGTATCAACCCCAAGGCAACATGTTCCCATTTTCCAATTTTTTGGTTGTTCCCATCTTTTAATTTCAGGAAACCTTTTCTCTCCATAAGGAAATCGTTTTTTAATTTTTCATCAGACAATTAATTGACTATAGTCTATAAGTATTGCCCTTAAAGATGACGGACATAAAAAAGATAAACTCTACCTCATGCCTAGAAATCGAAGGCCAAGAGCCCCCCTCATTCTAGGGAGTTAGGGTTCGTACCTCTAAAGTCCTAAATGTCCAAGAAAAAAAAGTGGATTTTTTTTTTTTTGAGGGGAAAAAATGGCTACAATCAGAACTACTCATATAAAAAATGTTGGTTATTTGTAGAACTACTCTCAACAACTCCAAAATAGCTCCTACAATCAGATTAGGTATAAATTAGACAACTCATAGTCTTTAATCTAGTCGAGTCAAATCTAATCTGATTCGAGTTGATCATGAGTTGATTCTCGAATCAAATCTATTTTCACTTATTTACCAAATCATAACCTTATTGTTACATTAGGATTTAGGAGTATAAGTGTATAACTAATTAACTATAGAACCTGGCATATAAATAAAATGTTATAGCACTTTTGTATAACCTCTCCCCATTTTAGAAAAATCTTAACATTTACTTTTTCACAATCTTCAATATCCCATCCGTAATCAACCCTAATTTAAACCGGTCCGATCTTGATATAACCCGGCCCTAACCGAACCCAATTTAAGCCGGCCCGATCTCGATATAACCCGGCCCTAACCGACCCCAAGTCAAGGAGAGGGAGAGAGAGAGAGAGAGAGAGGCAAGTGCATTAGAGAAAGAGAGGCAAGTGCATTAGAGAGCAGAAGGGGCCAAATCGATAAAAGTAATGTCATTATTGATAGTAGAATGCGGGGTTTGTCTCTTGCTCAATCAAATTCGTTTCTGAGAGAGAAGAAGGAAAAGCAATGGATGCTGATGATGCGTGGCTATGGCGTAAAATCAGTTGGATAGAGAAACCTGAGCATGATATATTGTTTATCCGCTAATCTCTACAGTGCCTTAAGACTATTGATGATATATTGTTTGAGTGTCCTTTCTGGAAACAAGGATGTGGGAGCATTTTGCACTGCTGTAGTGAAACAAGACATTCTAGTTGCTGGACTACAGAGTCCTATGGACCATAAACAGATTTAAAGGCAAACAATCAGATTTGTGTCTTATGGTTTTTGTTTGCTGCTCTGTATGAACCTGCGAGGAATTATGGTAGGTTTCAGCAGAAGCCAGAAGCACAGGAGTGAGAAGTAGTTAATAGGATTTAGGAGGATCATTCAAGATCTCCATCTGGCAGGATTAAAACATCCAAATTGGTCTCTTGGATTTGAGTCATTGAATAACACTATCTTTGTTATTTTTTGAGTCATTGTATAGCTATCTTAGTTGTGTCTGTGAAATTGTTTTGAGTCTGATGCTACTGCGTGATGAGGCAACCACCTGAACCCTTCCTAGAAGGTGGCAGATGTTCTTTGCTCCTGACAGTTTATGCACAGCTCCAGGATTGTGCTATATGTATATCTTGGTCTGGTCTGTGAGTCAAAACAATCAGTTTCTGCTTACTGTTCCTATTTTGGTTTAGGAATTTCTTTTCTGAAGGTTGTCCTGTGTTGCTAGCTTGGTAGTTTTTAATGCTTTAAATAAATTTAGTAGAGGGTCGAGTAGCTTGTTCCTTATTGTTGAGGACATTTTTGCTTTGTTGAGTGGTTTTAGTAGTGTGGTTTGGTCGTTTGTCTGGCGTAACGGTAATAGAGTCGCCCATGAGCTAGTGCATGTGCAGCTATGGGAAGTTGGCACTCGGTTTTGGGCTTCGTCTTTCCCCCCGAACGTTGAGATTGCCCTCTTGCATGATTTTGAAGTTTTAATAGAATATCAGCGATCGCTAGTCGATCTTTCACTCAAAAAAAAAATAAAATTAAACTACATAGTTCACTGATTTTCGTAAAAATCCATTAGGTTATATGCGCGTGTAGGCAAACTCGCAAAACTGCAAAATGATTTAGGCAAAGGCAGAGGGAGAGAGGCGAGTGCATGACAGTCTACAGAGAGCAGACCGGTAAAATCGATCAAATTAAATATCACTGTTCAGTAATTAATTTCGGGTGTCCATGTTGGTGAGGCTCAACCAAATTGATACTAGTAGAATGTGGGGGGTTTTCTCTCTTGCTAAATTGGGGTTTTCCCTTACCCCTGCTCAGAATTTCGTTTTTGATGCTCATCCGGAGAGAGAGAGGAGAGAGAGAGAGAGGAGAGAGAGAGAGAGAGAGAGAGAGAGAGAGAGAGAGAGAGAGAGAGAGAGAGAGAGGCAATGGATGCTGATGATGCTATGTGCGTGGCTATGGCGTAAAGTTGAGGATTTCATTTCACTAGCTTTTCATACAGGTACTTAACCTAGCATTCAATTTCATATATGCTAATTGCTACAGCCTACAGTACTACAATTCTTTCTTTGTTGTTTTGTTTACCTTGTATGCTGATTCGCAAAACACATTACCAAGGAAATTAACTAGTGAGGTGAAGAAAAAAACAAAAGAATAAGCAAGTTCATTGATGCATTATCTAATTGGGGTAAGGTTAGGTTAGGTTGTGTTCTTTGGGTGTCTTTAGTTTGCTGTTTACAGTATCATTGATTCATTGTTACTGTGTAATTATTATTATTATTATTATTATTATTATTATTATTAATATAAGATGTTACTGTGTAATGTGTGTAATGTGTACAGCACTAGAAAAGCATTCTACTAGAAAAACTTAACTTCTCGTAATTTTTAATATAAAAATGAGGTCACTGAAATTATATTGAATTTGTTGTCCCTATGGTGTGATTAGTTAAGTAGTATCTTGGCATCTGGTAACGTTTAAATCTAGTGGAATCTAGTATTCCTAGTTCATAGTTTTTTTTTTTTTTGACAAAGCCTAGTTCATAGTTTAATGATAGTGGGATCAGACTTCAGACCATAGGAAACCAATGAAGTTAATCTAGTATGAACAAGACAAATAAACACACTTGACTTCGGCCCTAGCATAGCATGTGATGTGAGCATAACAATGCAGAATCTTTTTCTGGGTGATGATGATATAACGTTGAATAGTTTAATTGCTCATAAATTATAAACGTAATGTTCATTAAAATAACCTAATCGTTTATAAGTTATA
The DNA here is from genome assembly GCA_038025085.1 of Tetragonia tetragonoides. NCBI lineage: Eukaryota > Viridiplantae > Streptophyta > Magnoliopsida > Caryophyllales > Aizoaceae > Tetragonia > Tetragonia tetragonoides. The sequence goes on along the minus strand of CM076144.1, from coordinate 12,979,100 downwards.
AATGTAAGGTTCATTAAAAATAGTCTAATAGTTTATAAGATATAAAAGTAAAATTCATTTAAAATAGTTTAATATTTTTGTAAAAATAATTTAATAGTTCAAATAAAAATAAAAAAATAATTTATAAGTAACAACAATTGTAAACAAAAGAATATAATAGTTCACTAAGAAAAGGAAAAAAAAAGAAAGAATCGAACACTTAAAAAGTTCACTAAACAAACGAGAAAAGTGCTGGAAAAAAAACAAGAAAAAAAGAGAGAGCAACCAAAGAGTAGGCGTGGGTCCCACAAAAACAAAAAAGGTACAAATTTCGAATATGGGCTGCACGCGAATTTTCGCTCGTTTGTTTGGGGCTGTGTTTGCGCCCGCGAGAACAATAAACTGGGCTTGGCCTGGTCCAGTCAATTAGCTGAATGCAGGTCCAGACAATAAGCAATGGGTAACTTTAATTCTGTGACACACTTTTTCTCTGGCACATCATACTTGTTAAGACCCATATCTGTTACCTCATTAATTCCATGTTTATTAGCTTGTTGCGGGGGAAAACCGGTAGGCCTTAGCTTAACTTGTAGTGGGGAAAAAGAAAACATGTATATCTTGTTGCGGAAGGCAGATGAGACGTTTTTCGTTGTATATCTATAAATATTACGAGTACTACATATACAACTCCAATTGTCTTGTGCATAATTAACAAACCACCACCACCAACAAATAACAATCTACTAATAGCAGTACCAAATAATGAATCGGTGCAGGTGGATGGCGAATACCATGTCCTCCCTCGGCCTGTTCCACCCCGGTCCTCGTATCGACTATAAAGAGACCCCGTCGTCACATGTCCTCAAGATGGAGGTTCCTGGCTTCAATAAGGAGGATTTAAAGGTGGATATCAAGGAGTTTCAGAACATTAGGAGATCAGTATCATCGTATGATTATTATTATAATAATAATAATAATAATACACTGAAAACACGCGAGCTCAAGATTACCGGTGATGAAAAGTTACAAGAGGGTGAGACCTGGAGTTGTACTGAGATTGTGAGGTCCAGCAAGTTCGAAAGGGTGTTCCGTCTCCCCAACAATGCTAAGCTCGATGATGTCCAGGCTAAGCTCAGCAATGGTATCCTCACTGTCATTGTGGGTAAAGTTGAACCCAAGGAGTCTGATCAGCCTGCAATAACGTCTGTTCACATTTCTGATGTTTAATCTGATGAGAATGTAGGAAGTCGTTGGATTAAATTTTTATTTCACGTTATTAATCAATTAACTTTATTACTGAGTTTATATTATTGGTTTACTTACGTCGCAACTTAGTTACATCTTACTATCGATCACTTGGTTTATTTTTTGCTTTAACTTTGTTGGGCTTGCATGCCCTCTGTCACACCAAAATTAAAATAAAATAAAAATCAACAAATCGAACTTGATAGGGCTGACACCTTTCCACTATTGGAGTTGTGTGGACTTTGGTGCTGGATAGGGTTAACACAAACGACTTGAGGCAGCGGAGGAGGCCCGGGGTGCCTTTGGCGCCTGATTTATGCTCACTATGCCGGTCTAGCTCTGAGACTTCTGCACATCTTTTTCTTTGGTGTGATGTGGCACATAGTCTTTGGCATAGGTTGATTCTAGAGGAGGTGTGGATTTACCCTTCTAGTGTTGAGACTTTCTTACAGATGTGTTTTTGGGACTTTGGAGGTAGGAAGGACAGGAAGTTATTGTGGCGAAACGCTTATTTTGCGATTTTGTGGTGCATCTGGTCAGAGAGGAATGCACGAGTGTTTAAGGGAATTTCACCAACTCCTGAGATGCTTTGGGAGAGGATCACCCATTTAGCTTCTTTATGGGCTAGGGCTGCGGGGGCTTTTAGGGACTACACTTTGACTGATATTCAGAGGAATTGGGGGAATCTCTAAATGTTTTATGTAAAGGATACCTTATCGTCTATACTGCTGTACATTTCACTTATCAATATACTTTTCTTTATCTAAAAAAACTATCCGGACTATTTGGGTCACATTTTACAAAATATTAGGCACAAAATAGGATAAAAAATGAAAAATATAAATATATTTCGGATAGCGGATATCCGACTATCCGAATCCAAAATTTCGAATATCCGAAAATCTGATATCCGAAATTTCGGATACTGGTTTTGATATCAAAATTTAACCGAATACCCAAAATTTCTGATACCCGCATATCAACACTCACGGTTCTATTACGGATTGCCCAGCACTAATGTCATTGCCAAAATGGACACCAAGTTCAGAGGGCGGGCCCCCCATTCGCCACATCCCCCATCTTCGAGACACCATTAGTGAGTGGTAATGCAAATGATATATTTGATGTTTTTAATTAATATTAAATTTCATAAATTTTGCACTATGTTGAGAATATCTCAGTTATTCAGCATTTCCCATTGATGAAGTTATGAGCTTGGGCCGTGGGGGCATTCTATGTTATGAGTTGAGCTAATGAGATTAATGTACTCTTACTACTTTTTCCTTTTTGTGACTAGACTTACTACTTTATTTGTATTGGGGAATAATGATGTTATATTTATTATAAAATAACTGTTTTTTTGTGGTGTCTTCAATCACGTTCAGTGCACTTTATTTTGATATTGTATATTTGATGCAAAGATGGGTTCCAATGCTAGCCAAAGCCAAAGCCAAAAAGAACAAAATAAAAGAAAAAACTACGACAACGGTTAGTCAACAACCGTGCCCTACGACAACAGTTGATCAACGACCGTTGTCTTAGGTTAAGACTAAGCCAAAGTCAATCTTGACCCATATACGACAGCGGTCGGTTAATAAACGCTGTTGTAGACGACTCTACGACAGCGCTCGAACTGGAACTACTGTCATAGAGTTTGACATTGGTCCGCGCTCAAGACAAAAAGCGGTCGAAACCGCTGTCTTAGGCCAAACTTGACCGCTGTCGTAGGTGTTTTTTTAGTGTAGTGCAAATATTTTTTTTCCTTGGTTTTTGTGCCATTCTCCAAGCGTAAAGATTTCCATGGATCGGAGGAAGTAAGAAATGGCGACAATTTTATGAGCCATATTGATTTAATCCATTATATTTCGAAACCAAAAAATAGTGGAACTTTTCGGTGCTACACTCTGGTTTCCCCAATTCATGTAAGTACTAGTAACTTATTACAGACTTTTCGATAAAGGAAAATTTGTTGTCTATTGTTTGTAGATAGTGTGGATATACTATGGAGCCTGGAGGTGATTCCAAGAAAACCATAGCAGGCCAATCAATATATATAAAACCAATAGAGAATTGTACGTTTAAAGATGTGAGACCACAGGTTGTGAACCAAAAAAAAAAAAAAAGATGTAAGACCACTGGAATTACCTTGAAGTTGTTGTCCGCATGGTGATTTGTTAAATATTATCTTTGCATCTTGCAACGGTCAAATCTACTGATGGAATCTAGTACTGGATCAGAGTTCAGACCATAGCTGGTAGCCAATGAAATTAATCTAGTACGAACAAGACAAATAGATAAAATACATTGGCCCTAGCAAAACATGTGATGTGAGCTTAACAATACATAATCTTTTTCTCGGTTTGTGATGAAATAAGGTTGAAGCTGATGCATGAGCCCATTTATTTTTATCATGTGTTTGACAGAACGAGGAGTCTATCTAGTACTATTTATTGCTGCAAGTGCAAGCACATTAATCACTGCTTCAAAGCCTACTATCTATATCGCAACATATCAATTCTCCTACCAGTACCACACTCATTCAGATCTGAAACCAACCATGGACGTCGCACTTGCGCTAACTGCTGCTCAAACCCTCTTTGCTGCCCTGCAGTGTTCTGAGCTCAGACAGTTGTGCTCCATCTTGGGCTACAAATCCCAACTTGATAACCTCCAAAACACAGTCGAAACTGTGCTGTGCTTCTTGACGCAGAGGCCAAGCAGCAGGAGCTCTCCCATCAAGCACGGTTATACATTGAGGACCTCAAGGATGCGGTTTATGATGCTGATGATCTGCTCGACGAGTTTGTCACTCTAGCCGAGCGCAACAAGGAGCAGCTCAAAGAAGGTCAAAAAGTCTCTAAACAGGTGCGTCGCATCTTTTCCCCTTTTAAAGACCTTGGTTTTGCTTACAAAATGTCCAAAGGGGTTAAGGAAATTAAGAAGTTGGATACTATAGCTAGTAACCATAATCAGTTTGGCTTTAAGCTTGACTCTGAACCCATCCGAAAGCGAAAGGACGAGACCTGTTCTTATGTATACGAACAGGATATTGTTGGAAGGGAGGATGATGTAGAGAAGATTGTAGGTCAACTGTTGGGTTCTGATGTTGATCGACAGGGTCTTTCTATCCTTACTATTGTGGGTATGGGAGGGTTGGGTAAAACAGCTCTTGCACAACTTGTGTATAATGCTAAAAGGGTCACTAAACACTTTGACAGAAGGTTGTGGGCTTGTGTCTCTGATGAAGATCCGAAAGATCTGAACGTGAAAGCTATTCTCAGCAATATTTTGGGATCTATCACTAGTCACAAGAATGATGACTCAATGGAATTGTTGCAAGGCCAAGTTCAACAACTTCTAGCTCGCAAAAAGTACTTGCCTGTTCTAGATGATGTATGGAATGAGAATCGAGATGAATTGCTTAATCTGGAGAACTTCTTGAAGGGAGGCCTTACGGGAAGTTGGGTTTTGGTGACTACACGTTCCCAAGAGACGGCAAGAGTTGTAGGAGATGGGCATAAATATGACTTACAAGGTTTAACAGACAAGGCCTCGTGGTGTCTGTTTACGAAGGTAGCATTTGGACAAGGGAAAGATCAAACAATCCCGCCTGATCTAGTTGAGATTGGCTAAAAGATTGTAAGAAAATGTGCTAATGTTCCCCTCGCTATAAAAGTAACAGGAAGTCTTCTTTATGGCCAGGGCAAGGGTAATTGGCTCTCAGTTGAGGAGAGGGGATTGGCACAAGACAAAAATGGCATCTTGCCTATATTGAAGCTTAGCTACCATCATCTTGGATCCCCATTGAAGAGTTGTTTTAGTTATTGCGCCATATTTCCAAAGGATTTTGAAATAGATAGAGAAATGTTGATTAGCCTTTGGATGGCGCAAGGATATATTGTGCCAAAGGATGGTCAGAATATGGAAGAAATCGGTGAGGAGTACTTTTCAATATTGTTAAGGAGGTGCTTTTTCCAAGATGTGAAAAATGATAAATTTGGTGAGGTCATATACTTTAAAATGCACGATCTCATCCACGATATTGCTCAAGAAGTTGCAGAAACGAGGTTTGTATAGTGGAAGGTATGTATGATAGCAATTTGCATAAAAAAACTTGGCATATTTCATTTTTTCAAAAAAGATGTGATACCCGGCTAAAGAAGGAACATTCACTATGACTAATACTCGTACATGTCTTAAATGTCATTGGAATAGTTTTGGACATGATTTGAATAATCAGGTGCTTGTGGGTAAAATATTAGGAAATTGGAGGTGCTTAAGGGCGTTGGACTTGAGAAATTTATTTATCATTAATTTGCAAGATACAATAGGGAAATGGGTGCATTTGAGATATCTTGATTTCTCTGAAAATATGCGTTTGGAGGCACTCCCCAAATCTATTACAAAACTACATAATCTGCAAACCTTAAAACTATTTCGCTGTTCTAAATTGAAAGAATTGCCAAGTGATTTGAGCAAATTGATTAAGCTTAGGTTATTGGATATACGTGGTTGTGACAGCCTGAGTCATATTGCCATCAGGCATGAGTAAGATGAGTTGTCTTCAGAGGCTGCCAGTGTTTGTAGTGGGGGAGTCAAAATCAAGTTCAAAGCAAGATGTTGTTGATATGCTGGAAGGCCTAAAGGGTCTTACTAATCTGAGAGGGCATATGGACATCAAGATCAGGATCCCTAAAAACACGGTCGCATATGTTAAGAAAAACAATAGTGGAGGAGGATATCTAAGGAGCAAGCAACATCTACAGAGTATTGATTTTACATGGATTTACACAGAGATTGACGAAAGAGGGGATTATCACCAAGAACTACTTGGAAGACTTGGAGCCCCATCCCAATCTGAGGGAGTTAAAGTTAATTAAATACCCATGCATGAAATTGCCAAGTTGGATAGAGGGTTGCAAAGGTCTTGTTGAGATCTTCCTTGGGAATTGCCATGGGTTGAAATACCTGTTGTCCCTGGGAAAATTGCCTCATTTGAGAGTCTTGGATGTTTCTAGTTTGCCGGATTTGGAGTACATTGAGAATACAAGTAGTAGTACTGGGACTGGCAGTGATGTGGGACCAACTTCATTCTTTCCCTCGCTTCAAATACTCAAAATGTACGATCTGCCAAAGTTGAAAGGATGGTGGATTGATGATGATGATGATGATAGCACCAGCAGCAACAGTAGGGAACATCCTGTCTTTCTGAATTGTGTATATCTTATTGCCCTGAGTTGACATGGATTCCTCAATGTCCCAGCGTGGAGGATCTCTTTTTGAGTAAATTCAACGAGAGACTGAAACTAATAGAAAAGAAAAGGGATCCCAGTTGCTCATCAAAATTGAAGAAGATAAGGGAAATAGACAACTTGAGAGCTCTCAAGTCGATGCTGCCCATGGAGGCTTTACACTCTCTTACTGAATTGAAGATATGGGGCGACACGGAGTTGGAGAGTTTGGAAGAAGTGAAGGAGGTGTTCCAGAGCTTCTCCTCTTCTCTGCAGTACCTGACAATTATCTTCTGCTCCAAACTGAGGAGCAAGGATGATGAAGAGGATGATGATGACGAGAACAATCCATGGCTGTCCCTTCATCACAGCCTCCGTTCCCTGAAATTAGGTTTTCTCCCAGAAATGGTGAAACTGCCCAAGGGAATGCAATACTTGACCTCCCTCCAATCCCTGAGAATTGGGAGTTGCAAAGCACTGAAATCACTGCCGGAATGGATGCCCAGTCTCACCTCCCTCACCCAACTTGATGTGACATGCTGTTCATAGGGCCTGGAGAAGAGATGCCAAAGTCCCAATGGGGAGGACTGGCCACACATTCTACACATCCCCGATCTCAAAGTCAATTATTCTTGGAGATGATAAATTTAGCGTCTCTGCTCTCTCTCCTCTCTATCAACAGGTAAATGTCGAATTTCCTGCTCAATATATTCTCTACGTATTATCTTCACATATAATCCAATTCACTGTCTTCGATTTTTCTCCCTAGTTCATAAAAAGAAGAAGACGACAATGAAAAATCACATTGTTTTCCGTTTAATTTCATTCGCTTTATTAATTTTTCAATTTAATTCGATTTTTCTCTCTTTTACTTCTGGAGTAGAACCCCTCAAATCTTGTGAATTATCCGATCAAATAATTTTTTGAATGTATTACTTTCTGGATATATGATTCCCTAGCTGCTAGTAAATACCATTAGTGACTCATTAATTTGTTCCTAGTGTCTTTGTTGATAAGTCTGTGCCCAATAACAGAGATACCCCGAATATGTCAATTCTCAAGTATTCCAATATATGTATAATGCATTGTTATCTTATGTATACATAGGTAGCAACTAGAAAATCTGTCCAAATTCTTCCTCTTTATGTCATCGTAATTCTTTCTCCAGTCGTCTCCTCAAGTATGCTGTATGCTGTATGCTAAGCCTCTCTTTTCCATATGTTGTAAAATTTTCTTGCAGAATAAACACATGTTTCTCGTTTGCTTGCTGCTTATGCCAGGACTTTGGATTTTGATATGCAAATTATGATTTATTCTACGTACCTTCACAGGTGTCATGACTCTTAATGCTTATTTATATATGTGAATTGGAACTCCATTTCAACTCAAATGTGTTTGATCATATATGCATCAAGTTGTGCATAACCATTTAGTTTGGCCTTCTGAAGTTTTCTAATGTTTTCGATTAAGCAGCAAAGGAGCTGAATGATTGACATGAACTCGCTGCATGCATCAATAGTCATTACACTTCACAGCTGGTAATGGCTTATCTCTGCTTTTTTTTCTTCTTCTTTTTTTTTTTAATGTTCTAAGCATAGGGTTCTCTTCACCGCATAGAGTTAGAGGGGTATGCAAATGCATTCAAATTTGTTTGCTTGTTTCTCTATATGCTGCCTTTAATTTGATGCAATGTCCTCCACTGAACTCTAATAGAATCGATCATCTTGATGCTATATATGGCAATCCTGTATCTTGACATGAACATTGGACAAGGTACCAAATACTGTACTGCTTTTGAGCCATGACACTATTGAACCTTGAGAATAATTTAAAAAAAGAAAAGTTGCTAATCATTCTTGGCACTACTGGCTTTTTTTCATATTCAGTGCCTGATCTGACACAGAATAGTAGGCTGCTGTTTGATTTCAACAGCAACAAGATCCCCTCGTATTTATTTCACAATTCTGTCGTGAATAGATGTATTAAGAACTCCCTTGATCCCTTTTTGCAATTGTTGAATAGGTTCTTCTGGATGCCTTCCAAATCTTGTGCTTCTCTGGTGCTGGTGCTGGTGCTGGTGCTGGTACTCTGCTGTTTCTGAATGACCGTCATGTTGATTAAGGCCAGTTATATGGTCATGTAAACCCCTCTTCTATTAATTGAATTTTTCGATCTTACGATTCATGGGAGAAATTGCTTTCAGAATTGAATGTGTTTGATTATAGAGCAAAAATAGCATATCCATTTACCTTGATCTTCTAACACTTGGTTCTGCATATGCTGCCTTAGCTGCAACATCCTCCTCTAACTTGTGGTCGACCCTACCCAAGATCGATGGCATGCTCTCAATGGTTATCTTGCATCTGTTTTGAAGAATAGACAAGGAACTGAGAATTAAACACAGCTTTTGAGGCAGTCTTTTACTTGGGAATAATTTCGAGCAAAAATAGGTGAATTTTCTTATAGTGCTGGCAATTTTCAACTTCAATACCTGATACTTATGATATTACAGAATAGTAGACTTGGGTATGATTTCAGCATCAAGAAGATTACTTCATGTTCATTTCATAATCCAATTGCGAATACGCTTAAGAAGTCCCGTTTCCTTTTTTGCAGATTTCAAAACGTCATCCTGATTCTCCTAAAGTATGGCTACCCATGCACAGGCCAGTTGGGTGGTTCAAAAGGTCTTTGCTACAAGGAATTGGTTGACTCAGGGGTGGCTTGATACTATACCTTGATATATTTTACTACCACTCAGTCTTACTCTATTAAAAGAAGCCATGCCCCTTCAGTCCCTTGGAAGAGGGTGATTCAAATGCCAGGGCTTTTACCAAAATGCGGATTCATTCTGTGGATTATTGCCTCGCACAGGAGGTTGCAACTGCGGAAAGAATGATAAATTGGGCTTCGTACTGGTTTCGCGAAACAAGGCACCCTGGCCGCTGGACTACAGATATCATATGGGCCATAACAGATTTAAAGGCAATTAATCAGACATGTGTGTTATATGGTTTTTGATTGCTGCAATAGTATAATCTGTATGAACCTGCGAGGAAATATAGTGGGTCTTAGCAGAAGCACTGAAGCAGGATTAAGAAATTCAAATTGGTCTCTTGTATTTTAGTCATTGAATAGTAATTATTTTAGTTGTGTTTGTCAAACTGTGTTGAGTCTGATGCTACTGCATGATGAGGCAACCATCTGAACCGTTCCTAGAAGGTGGCAGGTGTTCTTTGCTCCTGACAGTTTATGCACAGCTCTAGAATCGTGCTATGTACATCTTATTGGTCTGTTCTGTGAGTCATAACAATCAGGTTCTACTTACTGTTCCTATTTTTGTTAATGAATTTCTTTTCAGAAGGTTGTCCTGTGTTTCTTCAAAATCTTGCATTTCTTTGGTGCTGGTGTTCCGAAGTTAAGCAGATGTCTGACATGATCTTTTGTTGATTGTTGAGGCCAGTTGCTTGTCCACGAAGAGTAGATGTGAAGCTTATCTTTCCGGTGCTTGTTTTTTTCCCGCTTGAACCATACAGAATTACAGGTGAACTTGGACTCTTGCTTCATATGGTGCCACTGCATATAGCTGGAGAAGCTGTCATGCCCGTTACCGTGGGTACAGTAATGGAAACTCTTGTTGTCTGTTGATGGAGTTCAGTTTATATGTGGCTTCTTATGTAAGTTGTGGCATCTTTAGCAATAATACCTTTTTTGCCATTTGTTCTTTTAAAAGGTCACTAGTAATCTCACTTTAGCAACTTACAGAACATGTAACTTATAAGCTCTTCTTCTGACTATGGGAATTTGCGGCACGCTGGCATGATAGAAAAATTTTCCCCATCATTGCCTGCTAGGATGACTGGCCTATGATCCCAAACATCAAACTTAGATATGGAAAAACTCTTTCATTTCAAATAAAACCCTTCACGTCTGATATACATATGTGTAGCATCCATCAATATGCCAAGTTTCCCAATTATGGTTCTGTCACCATCTATTTCTCTTCTTATCTCTCCCGAATTCTGATGTTTACCAATTGCTTGTCATTTCTCGAGCAGAATGACAAACACTTCTGTTTCAACTATGGCTGTGTAATTTCACTCTGAAACATGTTGGCAAAAATGATACTATTCGGTCAATCATTAGTAAAATGAAGTATGTTTTATCATTTATGCAGCTTTGAAGCATCCACTGCCTTTGAGATGCTCGTAGTTGATTGTGCTTGAAGAAGAGGAAGGAAGCCACTTTAGAACCTCTTAACAACTATACTGTTAAAGACATTGTAGGCACTAAAAAAATGATCATGTGCCACGTCAGAAATTAAATGGGTAAAGTCAAATCAAGACTCATAAATAATTATTTTTGAGAATTTTAATTTAGTTATTTTAGGTACAAATTAAATACCTATTTTAATTAATTAGTTTTCTCTAATAATGGTTAAAGGCCTAAGAATGGGTCTTGAATTATTAAAGTTGGATCGTGACTACCAAGTCTATGAAATATGGCCCATGACTACCAAGTCCAACTTGAAACCCTTTGGTTCAACTCTCTCTATAGATACAGCTCCCTAGGCTCATTTAGGGGGTCTTCAGCCAGACTCCCAGCCGACCTGCAAAAGGAGAATTCCGGAGACCTGAAGATCCAAACGCTCCATCATTCATTCCTTCCAAGGAAATTGAACCTCTAAGCTTTGAAGATCAAATTCATTCCTTCCAAGGAGATTGAAGCCTCTAAGCTTTGAAGATCAAATCATTCCTTTCAAGAAGATTGAAGCCTCTGATCAAGCCCTCAAATCCGGCCTACGTTCAACAAATCAAATAAAGCCTTTGGACAAGATCAAGTCAATTCCGACCCTTGTTCAATAAGTCAAATCAAACATTTGAGCACGATCAAGCCATCAAGTTCTGCCCGAGTTCAGTCAACCAAATCAAAGTCAAGTGGAGATCGAATCAGGAGATCAAATTAGAGATTGTAACTCATTTTCAATATCAATAAAATTAATTTATTTATTCATATATTTTGTCTCTGATATTTATCTTCAGATACGAAAATTTGTGTTTACCGACATTCTCCCTTCCTTCCTTGTATTTGCTGGGGATTTGGACTCTGAAACATGTTAGTTTGCTAGCACAAATTATGCTATTTTCCTGTTTACCTTTTCAGGTCTCATGACCCATTAGTCGTTTAATTGTGGGAAAATTACTGTTGCTGTCGGATTCGCTATCTGATCATGCCTTAAACTGATCTTATAATAGTTAATACCCATTTAATTTGGTCTTGTAGGACAAGTTTTTCTTGTGAGTTCAATTAAACTGGCAATGGAGCTGAATGATTGATATGAACTGGTGGCACAAATTGTTAGTCAAGACACTCTGTAACTGGTAATGAGTCTTATGAACTGGTTGCTTTGTCCCCTGCATAAAGGCGTATGCACCTGCACTCAAATTTGTTTGCTTGTTCTTTTCTTCTCAGTGACACTAGTGGGGACTCAACCCTGGCCCTGATAAATGACATCTCACTTGATGGTCTATAGTGTGACCCTGCATCTGATTTTAAGAAGAGCCAGGGAATTTGGTCAGTTTTTGGCAATAAGAGAGCACTCACCTGAATTTGGTAAGGTTTTTTTTTTTTTTTCGTTTATAAAATGTTTTTTATATAATTTTTAAGAAATGTCTAATATATTATAAGAAAGTGCACTCACTTGAATTGATTATTGGATCCACGCACTGCTCTAAATGATCTCTACATGTTTCTAACATTCACCATTAAATTTCTCTAGATTTTTCTTGTCTTCCTACTTTTGTTAGGGAATATTATTCTAGTGCTCTCTTGATACCATGTGAGATAATAGAATAGAGTTTTAGTGTTGTGAAAACTTTAGAATAATATTTCTAAGAGTACTAGAATAATATTTCTAAAGAATACTAGAATAATATTCCCTAACCATTTTTTCTAGTGTTTTCTTATCAACTTCATAGACCATTCATTTTCTAGAAATATCTAAACTATTATCGTCCTAGATTTTTTTTAGATTACTCTTCATTTACCAACCAATCACAGGATCCATAAGAGCTATTGCGTTGCTTTTTCGCAGATTTGACAAGGTTATCAAGAACAACTTAAAATTGTCGTGTTTATCTGGCGCCTTCGTGCTGTCATTCAACCGACCTACCTGGTATTGATTGTTGATAACAAGACCAAATTCTCTCTCCAGGATTTGAAGAGTGGGAAAACTGAAGCTGACAGCGAACATATCTTGAAGTCTTGCTCAATTATTAAAATATCACATTTCTTATGAAGTTGTAATGAACTTCAAGCTATGCATAATACTTTGCCTGACTTTTCAGAATGTTGCTTGTTTTGTAGTGTTTCACCATATATCTTGATTTAAGAATATTTATGTTATTTTAGAAGACATTGTAAGATTGCGAATACTTCCACGTACTGATCTTGGTTTTGTAAGGAAATGGTACAATACGAATTAAATTAGTTACACATTTTTTATTTTTAATCTTGAAAGTGTGTAATTCTGTCGATTTGGAAATAATTCGTAGTTCTTATTACCATGTCAAAAGAGTATAGACACTCATATTGTACTTCTATAATTATACAACTAATAATGAAAGAAAAATTGTTAATATATGCTTTTGGTCAAAATGTGACAAAGTCTTATTTTGAGAAGTCATTATTTTCAACTCATTTTCGCCCAATGAAGTATACAACAAGTATTAAAAAAAAAAAAAACTTATCTAAAAGAATAAATATTAAGAAAAAATAATTTTTAAATAGCATAGAGTCTTATCATTTCAACACGTCAAAACCTTTTTCTTCTTTTTTCTCTGCTATGCCAACTTTTTCCTTTCACTAATCACTAATTAGAAACATGAATCATGTTGGGGTAATATCCCAACTTGTGGGACCCAGTTGAGTAAAAGAGAAAAATGAAATGAAAAGCAAAAATGACAAAACCGAAGGCCCCATTCGGTAGAGTGACGTTGGGTTTGTCCATAAACTTGGGTCATTGACTTTGTGTTTGTTATGGCCCATTAGTTGAATGACAAGTGGACATATGGGATTTTAGCTTGGTAAGGAAGCTTTTTGGTGAGTGGCTTCTCTAGAAAGCCAAGGACCATTATGCCGTATGATAAAAGGAGAAGACGACGGCATTTTGAAAGTGTGCCCAATTGTGGAGTGGTGCACCAGTGAGGTTGCCGCAAAATGAGAGCAAGGAGGTAGGGGCCTTTCTTGTCTTGGTGAGAGGCGGTAACAAGAGTAAAAGCCCAAGAGAGGGAGGGTTTCTCTTTGGTAGTGATGTAAAGCTCTCGTCTATGGTGAGGGACTTGAGAGTAGGAGATATCTAATTAGGGGGAGACCTAATTAGATATAGTGGAGTGACACAAATCACAGGTGAGTGAGAGTGTGAGATTTGGGTGGCGCGCTGCGGCTCGTGGTGTTAGCTGAGAATAAGTCGGGGTCACAGAATCGAAGAGGCTCTCATGTGGTGGTTTTGTGTATGTGGTGGATGATCGAGGTGGAGATAGTTCCGACACAGGAATAGACGGTATTCCGGTTCAGCGACATGTATCTGGTGAGATCTCTGGCATCCGAGAGGGTACTAATTAGTAGACGTTACTAGTTGTACTAGATGTAAAGATAATGTATACTTGTCGTGTTGGCATAGTGTTCGGTTCTTGTTGTACTCCCTTGATTATCATAGTGGATTATATTTGAGAGTGCGTGGAGATCCGCACCGTGGTTTTTTACCCTTTATTTAAAGGGGTTTTCCACGTAAAAATATCGTGTGTTCGATACTCTTTTACTGTTTGTGTTGTGTGTTTATTTTGTGCTGCGCCAATTTCCCCAACAAGTGGTATCAGAGCTGATGGTTGCGTTCCCGGCGGGTCGAGTGTTGCGGACCCGGGAGGAGTGTTTGTTGTTGCTGTTTTGGGAAACTTTGGGAACACACACAGTTTGTGCCAAAAGTGCATATTCGACGGTGGCGAGTACATGTTGACGGAAGCCACGGATGAGGTGTCGATCTGAGGCAAGTATCCCACAAGTTGTGAGGGGGAGATATGTTGGGGTAATATCCCAACTTGTGGGACCCAGTTGAGTAAAAGAGAAAAATGAAATGAAAAGCAAAAATGACAAAACCGAAGGCCCCATTCGGTAGAGTGACGTTGGGTTTGTCCATAAACTTGGGTCATTGACTTTGTGTTTGTTATGGCCCATTAGTTGAATGACAAGTGGACATATGGGATTTTAGCTTGGTAAGGAAGCTTTTTGGTGAGTGGCTTCTCTAGAAAGCCAAGGACCATTATGCCGTATGATAAAAGGAGAAGACGACGGCATTTTGAAAGTGTGCCCAATTGTGGAGTGGTGCACCAGTGAGGTTGCCGCAAAATGAGAGCAAGGAGGTAGGGGCCTTTTTTGTCTTGGTGAGAGGCGGTAACAAGAGTAAAAGCCCAAGAGAGGGAGGGTTTCTCTTTGGTAGTGATGTAAAGCTCTCGTCTATGGTGAGGGACTTGAGAGTAGGAGATATCTAATTAGGGGGAGACCTAATTAGATATAGTGGAGTGACACAAATCACAGGTGAGTGAGAGTGTGAGATTTGGGTGGCGCGCTGCGGCTCGTGGTGTTAGCTGAGAATAAGTCGGGGTCACAGAATCGAAGAGGCTCTCATGTGGTGGTTTTGTGTATGTGGTGGATGATCGAGGTGGAGATAGTTCCGACACAGGAATAGACGGTATTCCGGTTCAGCGACATGTATCTGGTGAGATCTCTGGCATCCGAGAGGGTACTAATTAGTAGACGTTACTAGTTGTACTAGATGTAAAGATAATGTATACTTGTCGTGTTGGCATAGTGTTCGGTTCTTGTTGTACTCCCTTGATTATCATAGTGGATTATATTTGAGAGTGCGTGGAGATCCGCACCGTGGTTTTTTACCCTTTATTTAAAGGGGTTTTCCACGTAAAAATATCGTGTGTTCGATACTCTTTTACTGTTTGTGTTGTGTGTTTATTTTGTGCTGCGCCAATTTCCCCAACAAATCACATAAAAGCCTTGGCAACTACAGCAAGTGTATGTCAAATCAATAGGGTGTGATTGAGTACTAGAGACTTATTTACTCTTAATCAATATTAAGGGTTCGAATCTCACATCTAGCATAGATCAATTTAAATCTGTTGGCCAGTTATTCCATCTTTTAAAGACATACCCTGATATGAAACCGGAAAAAAAAACACCTACGACATTTAGCAAGTGTCACCTAAGATGTTACCAGTGTTTTTGCCCGCTGCTAATCAATCAAAGGTTCACACATAAATTTCAAATGTGGG
Organism: Tetragonia tetragonoides; assembly: GCA_038025085.1. Taxonomy (NCBI): domain Eukaryota; kingdom Viridiplantae; phylum Streptophyta; class Magnoliopsida; order Caryophyllales; family Aizoaceae; genus Tetragonia; species Tetragonia tetragonoides. Next base: position 12,963,304 of record CM076144.1, on the reverse strand, counting down.
ACAACCCATCGTACTAAATGATAACTTCTTTGAATCATCTATGCATCTCCACAGAAAATTACTACGTACCACCTTGTTAAAGAGAAGAGACAGTGATTAGAATCCTCACTCACCAGTTCTCACCACTACTTGAAAGACATTGTATAGTCCCATACTCCCATCATTGTCAAATAGACATAATTATGTCGGTACAAACATCAACAGCGATAAATCAAGGTAATTACTAGTTTTAACCCAACTTTGAATTACTCCCTTATTTGTCTTTTATTTTATCAATTATATTTCGATGTTTTGAGAAATTGACAGATTGATGAACTTTCTATATCTTGTAATTCTGTTTTCTCATTAATAAAGATTTATAGAGTTTGTGTATGGATAAAACTGCCTGTCGTGAAATTGACTCCAATTTATAGTGTCGTAGGAGTACTAGTTTTTGTTGAATATCCTTTTTCTTTTTTGGGTATTACTCCATTTTTTATTTGCCTAAATTGCAAACCTAAACATAGGAAGCATTATTACCGTAACTTGCTTAATGGATTTTGTACACTTGCATTTGCATAATTACAAATTTGCATGACACTTTTTGATTTGGAAAATGAATATCATACGGTAACTTACACCACTTTTAATGTGTCTATCTCTCTTTTCTCCCTTTTTTCAACATACCCAAATTATTTCTGAAATTCAAGGGAACATGGTCCCCACTTTGTGTAAGTTACACTTGGTGTATGACAATCATCCAAATTGCATTTACACCACTAGCTAGAGTGCTAGGCTACAGAAGTAATATCATTGCACCTTCTTGGGTTTTCCCTGGACATATATAAAGTTGTGATTTGTTACAAGACTTTGCGTATTGTCACTCAAATAATGACTTTGCATGTTACTTTGTTGAACTTTCTTGAATTTCACACTATGATCAGAAGACTTGTCTTTATTATTCCAAATTCTATTTGTCCATTTCTCTGTAATATGGAGTTTAATAGAAGATAAATTCGGAACAAAGTGCTCCCGGTGTGAGTAGTATAGTACCTCAAATCGGTCACAATTTGTAAAAAATTCTAAGAGTGAAACACAATTATATATAAGTACCTCAAATGTCAAATCTATAACTTATACATAAGTGTACCCACTTGTTGAAGAGCTACCTACACTCTTGATTTTTCTGAGACTCCACGTCCTAGATGGTTTTCACCGTGATTTAATTTAAATGCACACGTTTATTAAAAAAAGAACTTTTACATAAGAGAGATATTTGTAGCTTTTTCATTCCGCATATAAGAAAAAAAGAAATTGTTACTATCTACTATAATGCTGTTATGCATATGTATAACTTTAGGAGGGTTTTTGCGCTTCTCTTTGGGGGGATTGATGTCGGCAACTTCTAGTAGTACTATATGGAGCCTGTGTCTATAATCTATATGGATAGATAATATTGACCATGAATTTTTTTTTTTTTTTTTTTTGAGATAATAATGATGATTAGTAATGCAAAATCTCTGTGATAGATTTCCCTTCACGTACAATCGCACCACAGCCACTTTTTAGCGTCCTGGAAGCAGTGTTACTGTTAAGCAATAACCAGGAAATTACTCCCTTCATAGAACGCAATAACCAGGGTAATATATAATCGTGTTAAGCAATAACCAGGAAATTACTCCCTTCTTAAAAACCTTGGTTTTGCTTACAAAATGTCCCAAGGGGTTAAAGACATGAGGAAGAAGTTGGATGTCATCGCAAGTAATCATAATAAGTTTGGCTTTAAGCTTGACTCCGAGCCCATTAGGCTTAGAAGGGAGGAGACATGTTGTTACGTTGATCAACAAGATATTGTTGGAAGGGAGGATGACGTCAGCTTTTGGGTTCTGATGATCATCCACAGGGTGTTTCTATCCTTACTATTGTGGGTATGGGAGGGTTGGGTAAAACCGCTCTTGCACAACTTGTGTATAATGATAAAAGGGTCACTACAAACTTTGATAAAAGGTTGTGGGCTTGTGTCTCGGATGAAGATCCGAAAGACCTCAACGTGAAAGCTATTCTCAACAAGATTTTGAGATCTACCACTAGTCACGAGAATGATTACTCCCTGGAATTGTTGCAAGATCAAGTTCAACAACTTCTAGCTGGCAAAAAGTACTTGCTTGTTCTAGACGATGTATGGATTGAGAATCGGTTTAAATTGCTTAAGCTGGAGAAATTCTTGAAGGGAGGCCTTACAGGAAGTTGGGTTTTGGTGACTACACGTTCCCAAGAGACGACAAAACTTGTAGGAGATGGGCGTAAATATGACTTACAAGGTTTAACAGAGGAGGACTCGTGGTGTCTGTTTGAGAGGGCAGCATTTGGGCAACAGGAAGGTCAAACAAACCCGCCTGATCTAGTTGAGGTTGGCCGAAAGATTGTCAAGAAATGTGCTAATGTTCCCCTCGCTATACTAGTGACAGGAAGTCTTCTTTATGGCAGGGCAAGGCTAATTGGGTCGCAGTTCAGGAGAGGGGATTGGCACAAGACAAAAAGTTGCAGGAAAAGAGGTTCTTATAGTGAAAGATTTGTATGATAGCAATTTGGATGAAAAAACTCTGCATATTTCACTTATTCAAAAAGAAAATGATACCCTAAGAGAAGGAACCTTCATTAAGACTTGGACTCGTACATGTCTCAGATGTGATTGGAGAATTGTTGCATCTGATTGGCAATTTCAGGTGCCTGTGGGTAAATTATTAGAAAATTGGTTGTGCTTAAGGACGTTGGACTTAAGAGCTTTATGTATGCCCAGCACTGGAATCACTTCCAGAATGGATGCCCAGTCTCACCGGGGAGGACTGGCCCCTCATTCAACACATCCCCGATCTCATAATTTTTCAATTTAATTCGATTTTTCTCTCTTTTACTTCTGGAGTTGAACCCCTCAAATCTTGTGAACTATCCTATCAAATAATCCGTTTTTTGTATTTATTACTTTCTGGATATATGATTCCCTAACTGCTATTAAATACCATTAGTGACTCATTAATTTGTTCCTAGTGTCTTTGTTGATAAGTCTGTGCCCAATAACAGAAATATCCCGAGTATGTCAATTCTCAAGTATTCCAATATATGCATAATGCATTGTTATCTTATGTATACATAGGTAGCAACTAGAAAATCTGTGCAAATTATTCCTTTTTATGTCATCCTAATTCTTTCTCCAATCGTCTCCTCAAGTATGCTGTATGCTATGCCTCTCTTTTTCATATGTTGTACATTTTTCTTGCAGAATAAATACATGTTTCTCGTTTGCTTGCTGCTATTGCCAGGACTTTGGATTTTGATATGCAAATTATGACTTATTCTACGTACCTTCACAGGTGTCATGACTCTTAACGCTTATTTATATATGTGAATTGGAACTCCATTTCAACTCAAATGTGTTTGATCATATATGCATCAAGTTGTGCATAACCATTTAGTTTGGCCTTCTGAAGTTTTCTAATGTTTTCGATTAAGCAGCAAAGGAGCTGAATGATTGACATGAACTCGCTGCATGCATCAATAGTCATGACACTTAACAGCTGGTCATGGCGCTTATCTGTCTGCTTTTTTTCCTTATTCTTTTTTTTTTAATGTCCTAAGCATATTGTTCTCTTCACCACATAGAGTTAGAGATGTATGCAAATGCATTCAACTTTGTTTCCGTGTTTCTATATATGCTGCCTTTGGTGCAATGTCCTCCACTGAATAATAGAATCGATCATCTTGATGCTATATATGTCTGTCCTGTATCTTACATGAACAACGGACAAGGAACTAAATACTGTACTGCTTTTAAGCCATGACAGTATTGAACCTTGACAATAATTTGCAAAAAATAATAGTCGAAAATCTTTCTTGCCACTACTGGCTTGTCTTCATATTCAATACCTGATCTGACACAGAATAGTACGCTGCGGTTTGATTTCAACACCAACAAGATCCCCTCGTATTTATTTCACAATTCAGTCGTGAATAGATGTCTTAAGAACTCCCGTCATCCCTTTTTGCTATTGTTGAATAGGTTCTTCTGAATGTCTTCCAAATCTTGTGTTTCTCTGGTGCTGGTGCTGGTCCTGTGCTGTTTCTGAATGACTGCGTTGTTGATTAAGGCCAGTTATGTGGTCATGTAAACTCCTCATCTATTACTCGAATTTTTCGATCTTACGATTCATTTTGGTTGTAGGAGCAAAAATAGCATATCCATTTACCTTAATCTTCTAACACTTGGTTCTGCATATGCTGCCTTAGCTGCAACGTCCTCCTTTGAATTTTGGTGGACCCTACGATTGATGGCATGCACTAAATGGTTATTCTGCGTCTGACTTGAAGAATAGAAAAGGAACTGACAATGAGACACGGCGTTTGAGACAGTGTTCAACTTAGGAATGCTGTCGAGCAAACATAGGTGATTTTCTTATAGTGCTGGCAATTTTCAACTCCAATACCTGATATGATATTACAGAATAGTAGACTTCGGGTTGATTTCAGCACCAGGAAGATCCCCTCATTGTCATTTCGTAATTCAATCGTTAATAGATACCCTTAAGAACTCCCCTGTTTCCTTTTTGCAGATTTCAGAACGTCGTCCTGATCTCCTAAAGGTATGGCTATCCTGCATCTGACTTGAAAAATATACAAGGAACTGACAGTGAAACAGTGTTGAACGTTGAGAATATGCCGGAGCAGAAATTGGTGAATTTTTCTTGCAATGCTGGTATATATTCAACTTCAATACCTAAGTATGATATAGAGATAGCACTATAGTAGACTTGGGTTAAGTTTCAGCAACAAGATTTATTTCTTGATTCCATCATGAATAGATACCCTTAAGAACTCCCTTGTTCCCTTACTGCAGATTTCAAAATGTCAAAAAGCCGTTACTGCAAGGAATTGGTCACTTACAGGGGACTCAAGGATGGCTTGATATCTGATATATTTTGATACCTGGCAGTCTTCCTCCATTCTAGTTGCTGTACTACAGAGATCTTATGGGCCATAAACAGATTTAAATGCAAACAATCAGGCTTGTGCCTTAAGGTTTTTGTTCTACAGTCTACTCTGTATGAACCTGCGAGTACTTATAGTAGGTTTCAACAGAAGCCAGAAGCACAGGAGTGAGAAGTAGTTAACTAGGATTTGAGGATCATTCAAGATCTCCATCTGGCAGGATTAAAATATCCAAATTGGTCTCTTGGATTTGAGTCATTGAATAACTATCTTTGTTTTGTTTTTGCTCATCTAACAGCTATCATAGTTGTGTCTGTGAAATTGTATTAGAGTCATTGAATTGTAGTTATCTTAGTTGTGTTTGTCAAATGGTGTTGAGTCTGATGCTACTGCATGATGAATTGATGAGGCAACCACCTGAACCCTTCCTAGAAGATGGCAGGTGTTCTTCGCTCCTGACAGTATGCACAGCTCCAGGATTGTGTTATGTACTACATCTTATTGGTCTGATCTGTGACTCAAAGCTACCAGCTTCTACCTACTGTACCTATTTGGTTAATGAATTTCTTTCTGAAGGTTGTCCTGAGTTTCTTCAGTTCTCGTTTCTCTGGTGCTTGTGTTGCGATTCTTGCGAAGTTACGGAGTTGGACAACATGATTATTTGATTATTGTTGAGGCCAGTTGCTTGTCCAAGTAGTGTAAATATGAAGCTGATTAGCAAACACTGTATTTATGCCCTGCACAACTCCAAAGAACTACCACAGTCGATCATTGAATATTTTATTTTACCAAGTGTTGCTTGATGCTTGTATTTCTTACTCTTTCAAATCACTCTGATTATAGCAAAACGCTTCCTTCCAAATATCATAAAGCTGCTCAAGATCTTCAGTGAAGCAAATATCTACTATTAGAACCTGGTTTTTATCTTTTTAAGTAGGTTATTAAGTTGGAACGACCACAAATTAAAATCAGTTTAGTTCTCAACTCATTCTATCATTCATGAAGACTCATTTTGGTGTGTTTAGGAATTGCCCAAAGAGTCAACTTAGGTTCTCAACTCTTTTGGCTATCTTGTCATTCACCACAATCACCAGTAACCATTTGTATTTTAGACCAACCCAACCAACAAAATATACTCTTCACAGGACTTTCTCACGAGTCATGTCTATGAGAATGACACCCTCTTTTAGGAAAGCTGGTATTTCCTTATTTATGACGAGTATAAGAAGGAAGCTATTCTCCTGGAGCGATCACAATTTGGCTAACACAAAAATTTCTATAAGCTTTCTATAACTTTTGGTAAGATGGAGTCACTTTTAATGAAAACAAGGGTCACTGCTCAGCATAAGTAACCCCCTACATTTCTAAATAGTGACCTAATTTTTTTGTGAGTGGGTATCATACAAAACTTATTGTTTTGCTAATATTACATGTCAAAAAAATAATAAAATAAAATAAAATAAAAGACCATATAAAACAGAGCAATGATATTTCATTTTATTTTGTTTGAATAGGCAAAAAAAATCAATCAAATCACACGTTTAAGCCCATTACATCAATTGGAAAAGGGGATGACCCAAAGGCCAAATCCCACAATACAAATATCACCCTGAGTCGACGATTGTACATGAGAAGTTCAACCGTCATCTTGTTGTACTTGTACAAAGACAAATTTTCGGAGGTCATAGGATCATCCAACAAATTATTGAAAGCAAATTAATGAAAGCCAAGCCTTCCATTCAAAATGAATAAATAAAAATACATACGGATCATCTACAAATTATCAAAATAAGGATCATATAGTTTGTGCACTTTTCATTCCTCTCAATAGTTGCACGCAGATGTGCCAACCAAAGCTAATGGCCCTAGTGCCATTTCCACCAAGACATATGATAAACCTAAGGAGATTGATCTAGCAGTTCCATTGAAGCTGCTCAAGTTCTCTTAAAAAAAAACAGAAGGTAAACTGGAAACATCAAAAATATCTTTGGTTCCCTCAAGTTCATGAGTGACAGAGTGAGTGAACAATAGATAATCCAACCTGCTCGGACAAGAGCATTAAACTATCCAAAAACGCAAAGATGGTGACTGACCCTTGGTCCAAAGCTCTCTGTATTAGTCAATAATCTGTCAAATAGCCTTTCAAACAGTGTATCTTACCCATAAGTAACTGATCAACACAACTCTCTTTTCTATGGCAATCTATTGGTTTTCTACCAAACTTTTAAGGTTTTTACAGTACGAGTATTTATATAGACTAAAGAGCTTGCATCTCTAAATTGACACCATCCTTATCATTCTTGTCAGATGAAGGTGTGGATTCCTGGTTGTCCCTGCCAGAGTTCATCTCTTGAACGGGTGGAGGGTTAATAATGGTCATGGGCTCGAGAGTGTCCTCTGCAAGACGAGCCTTCATCTCCCTATGCTCCTGGCACAGGGCACACCAGTGCATGCAGCAATGAACTAGGCATGGGTCACATGGCGAATTCTGCACATTTACATTAACACAAAAACAGCAGTAAAAATATCAAGCTTAGGTTACCATCACCAAAAATGTAAAGTTTTGAAGAATCAGCATTTGAGTAAATTGGAAGTCATAAATGAAAAATCCATATTGTCTGGGCAATTGGCTAGCAAAGCATCAACATCCTCAGAAGATGCAGGCAGCAAAATGTGAACATACTATTGTGAATGTTTGGTCACAGTGTCACACGATTACATAAAGAATTACAAATAAGTTATTGTAGACAAGTAGATGTGTCCTGTGATCCTATTAAGAAGAACAAGCTTGACACGCCTAAAATGGTTTGGACATGTAGGGCAGCAACCTCAGAATATAGCTTTGAGTAAAGGGGTTAGAAAATGTTGCTTGTAAGAGGGGATGTACTGCCATTTGCCATATGTGAAGCCATATACAACAAATTTCATGTACGGGTCCAAAAGAGGGCATTGGTTATCATGTGTTCAACAGTTAATCAAATCATCCAAATCTCAAAGACAAGAGGCGCAAGTCCAACTAAACATGTCTGCATCTCTAAGAACAACGCAAGACAAGCACAATTTATGAGCAAAAACTTTCTTGCCAAATACAACCAATGGTAGATCAAGACAGCCAGTAGACAACCCCACAACAATTTGTGTAAAGAAAAAGATGTGGTGGTATCGATCCTTAAACATACCAACTGTCTGACAAAACCTGGAGGGGCTTGCCTAAATAGTTCTGAGGTGGCCTTCCAATTTGGAGGTCCAAAGTTTAACTCAACGATCCTCAAATGCTTTGTGAAGGTATATGAGGGAGGGGGTACGAAAGTTGGCTTAGTAATGGGGTTGGGGAGTGGCTGGTGGCGGCCCATACCAAACCACCAGGCTTGGTACCTAGTTGGTGGGTTGGTCCTTGTTGGTGCACATGAAAAGAAAAAAAGAAAAAAAAAAAAACTGGTATGCAGGAAAAGCAACATGAACACAAATGACCAATTTGTTTACACAATCTCTCGTAGTGTCAGAAAATAACATCACTAAAACAAAACATTCCCTAAACATTCCCTAAAAGCACATGAAGAATCATTACTGATGATACAGCATGAAGATACAATAGATCAGAGACATACAACATTCATAATAACAGGAAAGTTTAGAAAGGAAAGAAATAAGAACCACTACTTGGAACAAGTTGTTGCTGTAGGAGAAAGGTTTTACACTTTCAATCATTCAGGCAATATTCATGAGAAATATTCATTCAATGATATCTGACTGTGGAAAGTTCTATTGATCCAGAAGACAGGACACATCAGCAAGCAGGATATATAATAAAGATGGGGACTGAAAAGGCAGGGTAATAGTCCATTTGGTTTCATAATGAAGGCATAACAATCGAAAATCACCTTGAGATGATATTGCCTCTGCAATGTTTGTCGAGCAAGACCAGTATATATGCCACACATCCACCAAGCAAAAAACAGGCCCTCCCAGACTAGACATGTTGTTCTTGGGTCAATGCCATAGGTGAAAGCTGTAGCAGCGGCCAGCGCCATACCTCCTTCCACACAAACAGCATGACAAATACATGGTGTAGTCCAAGGGGTATCATCTCTCAACCTTTCAACATTACGTCCAAATAAGATACACGGGCAGAAAAGCCCAGTCCAACCTGTGAGCAATAGAAGGTACAAGCACAATTAAGTAGGTTACAGAAGACACGCGTACACCACCTTTTAAGTCAAGTAAGGAGAGTCCCCTTTGCCCAACCTAGTACAAGGTCCAATTTATCCAGATGGGAAGGGGTGTGGGCCAAGCCCACAACAAGAATTCCCCACATGAAGGTGAGCCTGAGAGGAGTTGGAACCCCACTCAAGACGAAAAGAGGCTCTAGCCCAGTACAATAGATGCATGCAAGATTAATATACTTCAACCAGAAAACCAAACGAACAATCTGTGGGAATGGCATGAGAGGTAGCATCAGAGCTCAAGCATCATTGACCCCACAAATCTCAGGCATATTTGACAAGACAAACTCCTTGAGCAACTATATCAAACCAACATATTTTGGGGTTTTTTTTTTATGCAGTGATGCCCATGAATCATGATAGTCTCTACTTTCGAAGATTAAGAGTTACAGGAATCGATAACGATAAGATCACATATCCCCATATTGGGAATTCATAATGTCCTTGGAGCGACAATCCGACAATTTCCACTAATAGCCACTGAATATCTCAAAGATAGCCAAGACCATGCTGGAGTACAAACACCAATCACATTATTCCATGCATATATATTTTAAAGCAGCTTTGTCACCTTTTTACTTATTTCCATCTTTTGATTTGCCTAGGGTCGAGAACTTCTTTCCCAGAAGACACATAACAACTTCACCTTTCCTCTTATTAGAATTAGATCCTTGACACCTCAAGGAAAAGAAGAAAAACAAAAGGTAAAAACACAGAACACGAGCAGGTCTCATTGCAGTCATCAACTGTGAAGTGTGAACCATCAGAATTTAACTATACGAAAGCCATCCCCCCCCTCCTACCCACCCACCCACCCTAAAAAAAAAAGTCTAAACTTCCAGTAATGTAATCCATCGAAGTGGCAAAGGATTATATGAGAACAAGACATTTTGAATCTGACAACCTAAGAGAAAGTCAAACCTAAAAATAATAAACTACGATTTCTTGGCATTACTAAGAAAAAAAATTACAAATCATTATTCTAATATTTTGATTCAAATTGACTCAATCATCACTCCAACTAGGATGAACTAAAAAGGCAGCATATGGACTACAGATTAATTGCATGAGCAGGTTCTTGACATGCTTCTGCCAAAGGTCATGTGTTAGCTAGTTGTTGTTCATTCAGTCAAGATATTATACAAGTACTAACAGACTAGCATCATAGATTCATAGGTAACTTCCAAAGATTAGAAATTACATTTGCAAGCAACAGGGAACAACATGCAAATCTATGAACTTACAACTTTCAGTATCTTGAGCACACCCAAAGATCCCAGTAGTCCAAGGTTCATCAGCAGGAGGCGCGTAGCTTTCAGGTAAAGGCTGTCCACATTCATTACACCTCCGAACATTTAACTGTACAATCAGCCCATACAGTGTAATTAGAAAAACACTTTATGAGAACTTAGCAAAGTGGTTACCTACAGAAAGAAAGAAGCATCAACAGCAACCTGAGCAAATTTAGGTTACTCATAAGGAAACTAGAAATTGTTTACAATCAAAATGCATCATTAATTTAGACCATTTTGTTTAGGTAGTTCCTCTGTATTTTATATTTGTGATGATTCTAAAATAGCAACAATCAGTTTAGGGAGTCTGCATCCAGTTGCAAATCTTAGAAATTATCTTTGCCGACAAGAAAAAAATTTCATTCCATAGTTACAGGGGAAAGAAAATCTCACCTAACCAAATGAGAAAATACTGGTTTTCTGCATGGATGAGTTGGGACTCAAAAAGAAAGCTGTTTCATTCAGGAGAAAACGCCATAGACCCATAACTACTTATATTAATCCAACAGACTATTGCCTATATATTGCAGCACAAATCTCCTGGAAATTTAATAAAGATGAATTTGTTATGGCCCAAAATACATATTATAAGCCCATGAGCCCTCTCTCCTAAAGGGCCCAGCAAAGGAAGCCTTCCTGGGAACCCTAATCAAGGAAGAGGCCCTCCAAGTACACGTGTCGAATAGATGCTCCAGAGGAAACATTCTCCAATCCACGCATGCCATGCATCACCGAGGGATTGTCTCAGCGCCCTTTAAATCCGCGCCTATAAATAGCCCCATTCCAGGTATGGAAAGGACAACTGAATTCATTCAATCAAATCATTATTATTACCTAATAAAGAGAACCTGACTTGAGCATCGGAGCGGGGTTCCCGGTAAAACCCCTCCGGGCGGCTAGTGACGTGTTTTCATCTTGCAGGTGCCAACGTCAGAAGAAGTACTCCCAGTGATCGAGGAAATACCCCACAACAGAATTCATATGCCAAGAACATATACTCTCGATTTGTGTAGGATACCACATTGTCCACTATTTCAATATTAGCCAAACGAATGTCACAACATAAAACAACGACAAAAATATCGACTAAGGAGGTCGAGATATATGCAACCTTACTCCTATCAAAGACCTTCAAACCCTAGTAACATAACTAAACAGGAGAAATGGTTGCAGTTGCAGGTATGGGAAGGCTAATCAGCTTTTAATTTATGCATTCAAACACAACAAGAGTTGTCATATTTTGGAAACTTGGAGATAAAAGATGGTTTGACAAGAGATAAAGGTAAAGAGGCAGGGCAGAGCAACTTTCACATAGGCGAATGAGTGACAATGATGCTGAAATCGGGAGCAGAGCAATGACTTTGGTATCAAATTGGCAGAGTAAAAACCGAAGCCTGTATTTGAGAAACCCAGAAACAAGTAACTACTGAAAATTTTGGTTTATCTTAGATAAGAGGAAAATTTTGGTTTTCTTAGGGGGTCATAGGAAAGATACTAGAACCATCAGAATTCCAGCAACTTAACATAACTGAAGTGAATTCCTAGAATTTTGATACATGTCTAGAATCCGGCAACAACCTATCAACCCAACAACAAAGAAAACCCATATAGCGCGGCCTCTAGAAGCATAATGTTTACTACATCTTACAGCCTCAATAGTATTGACGGCAAACCCACTTTCCCTAAAAGATGGACTTCCCCCAGCAAGATAGAGTTTGAGCATATTGAACATATGAAATGGAGTAGACACATTCATTGCAATTATATGGACGATGGACCACAGAGTAAGGTTGCTTTTAATTTCACTCAGAACATAAGTAATTCACTAGATCATAAAAGAAACCAAACCCAGAAGAAGTCTCAATCACCTTGAGATTCACCACTGAGGCATGGAACATAGCGCGAAATAAACCTTGGACAAATGAGTATAGTTCATACTAGTGATCTAGAACATGTAAATCAATAAACCACTTCAAAACCTGATTCCTGACTAATATTTTAGCATTACTACAATACTACCAACAGTGGAATTCAGACCCAATACATCATCAAGCTTAGAAACGCGTATTTACTAGTCTTCGCATCATAATCTGTGTGGCCATCAACTAGGCCTGGCAAACAGATCAGGTCGGGTTTGGTTCAACCCAACTGACCTGTTTTTTAGATGGGTCGAAAACTCCAACCCTAACCCAACTCATTTAATAAACAGCTTAATCAGGTCGACCGGTTTAACCCATATAACTAATTTATTATAAGTACAAAATGGTAAAAACTTGATATAAAGGGGATATATACCCTCAGGTTTCTATAGTAAGTAGATATATACAAAAGAAACTATTGGATTAAGTAAAATTTATACTTTCAGTGATTATTAATTACTTGGCTCATAAATATTTACTAAATTTCAAAAATAAAATTGACATATGCAAGCAAACAGGTTGTTTTCGGGTTGAAAATTTCTAACTTTAACCTAACACATTTAATAAACGGGTTGAAACTTAACCCACTTTTTTCAGGTTAGGTTCAGGTCGGGTTGTCGGGTCAGGTCAGCTTTTGCAAAGCCTACCATCAACCAGTCTCCCTTGAGATGGACCACAATTATGGAATATTAGTTGCAATTCCATCTTCAAACCATTCCAAAGAAGAAGGCACACCAAGAACCTCTATTCGTAAACAAAGATGTCCCAACAAAAGTTTCCTGAAAATCCATGAAAACCCAATAGCGGATATCACTCAGTGCCAAGCATCACCAGATGCAACACCAGATTGATGTAATAGTGGCCCCTAAACGTAGTTTTCTCAAGTTTGACAACAGTAAGAGAGCCAAAGTTCCAAGAGAACCCCATAATCACTAGCAAAAAAAAAATGTTTTTAGCAAATCCCACAATGCCAATGACCCATCAATTCAATTCCCATTTACAACATCATCCCAACATTTCAACCCACCTTTAAAAACAGCAAAATTAGACAAAATCAAGACATGCCAACAAAATCAAGACATGGGTTTTGTAGATCAAGGGGTAATTCCAAATGGGTTGTTTCAATTTCATATGCCAACAAAATGGTGACAAAATCCAAAGTTAAAGAGGAGAAAAAGAGAGAGAAAATGCAAAACCTGTGAAGTGGGTATAGCTTGATTGAGTTCACCAGGATTGATCTCTTCATCAGCAGAGACTTGAGCCTTAGTCAACTTTACATATCGTGATGTCTGAGTTTCTTCAGCCATCTATGCAACAATGTCACCCATCAATTCAATCAAAACCCACAAATCACAAAGAAAATGAAAAACAGATAGAGAGAGAAATTAAGAAAAGGTTACCGTCTTTCTCTAAAGTTGCTGGATTCAGGGGAGACTTCAATTCTGCTATGCTTACTAGTTTAGTAGTCTCGAAGTTTTCTTTTTGAGGTCTCGGGGTTTCTTCTACGAAGCCCGGTTTTTGTTATTTTTGTGTTATTTTTTTTCAGGGGTTCTATTCTAACTTTTACGATGTACGAACTTGTATTACGAAACACGATTAAGAATTAAGATTAAAATCTAAGAAGACTGTAAGACTAAAATTAAAGATTTAACCAATTTTGATCAACCAAGTTCAACTGCGAACAATTAATTCACGAAAAATAAAGCAGTGGATTTAATAATGAATTTTACTACTCCCTTCATTCGAAAAATCTTAACATTTATTTTTTGAATGTTAAAGTTTACAAATTTTGACTATTGATTTATTAAAAAAAATCTAAGATTTACAATATAAAAATATAATTATTATTTTTTAATAAATAAAAATACTATTGTTAGATTCATTTTTTTTTTTTTGAATGAATTGTTAGATTTATTTTAAGTAGTACTTCATATTTTTTATAATTTATATATTCAAATAAAAATAATTATTTAATATTAAAGTAGTACATTGGAGTCTGTAGATCGTGAAAAAGTAAATGTTAAAGCTTTTCTAAAACGTACATTTAAATGATGTGAGAGGACTATTAGACTCCGCCCTTTTCAACTAAAAAACAACCGAACGAAACTATATTGATTTTTTAATGGATTTTTATACGTATCACTTTTAAATTTATTTCGAAATAAAAAAATTATCTAAGTGATAAGTTACCTATGAACGACTAAACTTAACTTAAGTAAAATTAAGTTGAGGAGAATATAGCCTAAGAGTTTGTTTGGGAGTTGGAGAATGGGGGGAAGGGAGGGGAATGAGGGCAAATAATAAATAAAAAAAATCCTTGTTTGTCAGTTTTTTTTTAAAGAGGAGAATGAAGGATAATCCTAAGTAGCACTAGCTGTCAGTCCATGCGCATCTCGAACAAGACCTCGTGAAGATGCCCCGCTTCTGTGCTTCGGGACATTACACTTACATCCTTACCAGCCGTCTGCACTTCACTGCAGCTACCCAAACCCTGAGCAATAGAGCCACAATTGTTGAGGATCCCGTGAGATACTAAATCTTGTAAGAACATATGAAGCATCGATGTAGCAACCCTCAGAAGACAGCACCAAAAAAAAGCAACTCTCGGAAGAACAATCCACTAGGTGCTTCATCTGCGATCACAGCAGCATCCAACCCAATCCTTGAACCTTCCTTGCAGCTTGCAAGTGCCGTCGAAAAGAACACGAACCTACATCACCTACACAAAAGCAACCAGTAGCAGCACTAGAACCGGGAGAAATAAGGACAATTAGTCATATAAATTACTATGTTACTACGTTCAGTTTGTATGTGTCTTCTAATACAAAATAATTGTGTCATAGAGAAATGAGATTCAGCCACCATAGTTATAAAATCACAATTGGTGCAAGATGAGCATCTATTTGTCCTACTGACAAAATTAGATATCTGCATCCATGAATGCATTCATTCGACACATCAATTTGAAAGATTGTGATGCATTTTCTACAAGAATATGTTTGTCACAAAGATAGCATGAAGCAAAACAGTGTAGAGCAACATTAAAAGTCCACTTTTTTTTTTGGAGTGAGAATATCATCAGAGGTCTACCCTCATGGCACAGAGCAATTAGTATCCCCTCTTAAATCTCCAATTATTAATATCTCACTGGCAAACAAGTAAACACGTCGGAAACACAAATGGTTAATGATTTCTCATGTATCCTTTATGCCTAAAAGAGGCAATGAAATACAGTAACTCTCTGGATCATTACACAGCCAGTGGAATCCCTCGTAAACACCAATATAACCTAAGATGAACAAAGCAAAAAAAACAGGCGAACAGAAAAAAAAAAAAACAAAGCAAAAAAAACAGGATACTGCAGCATAAGCTCTCATGAGCCAAATTTATTGACAGATATCCCACAAGTATAACAATCCCTGCTTCATTACAGGGCAGAAACATTAAGTTAGCTGAAATAACAATGTAGGCATTAAAGCCAAATCAATCGAGATTTTCAATTTCTAGATCCTCAAAATTCTTGTATTTCCTCTCTTCCTCTTATCAAAAGTATTCCAACGTATAGATCCTATTTCTCTTTCCTAACTCTTTAACAAAACTCAAATCGTATAATTCAAGGGGAAGATCTTTACTAACGGGTTAGCATGATACTCGTGAAGAAATGTTCACACCACAGCGGCAGCTTTCTTCTCCTCTGCTTCCTCATCAAGCTGCTTCTTGTTCTTCTCAATAGCAGCAGCCACTTCTTGGGGCATGTATTTTTCATCATGCTTAGCCAACACCTCAGTAGCAGAAAAGTAACACTCTCCACTCCTTGCCTTCGCTGTCACCTCCTTGCTCTTTCCACTCATCCCTGCATCCTTAATCTCATCGGGAAAAGGCTTCACAAACCCTTCTACTACGACTGAGTGACCTTCCCTAAATAAATCAGGCAACGATCCCTGATACCTAACCAAGGAATGAGATATCAATATCAATTTACTCATCAAGGCATCATAGAATAATGACATTATATAAAAAGCAAAGTTATATAATTTGTATGGGGGAAATGATTATCCTATTCTTTTCTTTTGGAAATAGCAAGAAATATTGGAGATTAACCTATTCCGTCTTTAACCAACAAAACTGGTCAGATCTTAGTCGAAGGAGGATGATCAAGAAGAAAGGGCAGGACAAATGTGTCCCTGCTTGGCCATGTAATCATCCCAAGGAATATGTCATTCACCTCTAATAGCTTACCGTGACATATCCCCATCTAGTTTTTTTTTTGGAAAGGAGTGACATATCCCAATCTATGGTTACATTTTTAAACCTTATTATGTAGCTTGAAGTACACCTTCTCTAATACCTCTCCATGTTATGATGCTCATATATTAGATAGTTATTTTCACAAGGAAAACAACACTAAAATCCAATTAACGTCTTCAAGAAGAAACTGATTTCGGCCTTCATGCTCCTTGAGAGGTAATTTCAGCTTCTAAGAAGCTAATTTGGTGGTGGAGAAGGAGGTGGAGGGGGAGGATGTGAGGGAAATGAGGGGAAGAAGCTGAAATTGATACAAAGCTTGGCCAAATGCCCCGTAAGAGCATATTTGTTATGTTGCCCAAGGTTTTAGTTTCTCCTCCACCATGGTTTTCTACAAAACCAAAATTGAGGCCAGAATTTTAAACTATAACTCCTAGAAATCATGCCAAACATACCCACTACCCAGAACCATTTATCTTAAAACGCATGCAAGATTTCTATGCAACAAAAATGCATAGATCATTAATTGAAATTAAATTATACATCACAACTAAATCACATGCCGACATATCAACAAATCTCCCAGATCACATGCTGACATTAGTTGTCTAATGCTGCGAAGGCTCAAATGATCAAGACAGTTCTCTTTAGTCTGCACAATTTCTGGGGGTCTATCTTCATTCATCAACATTACCCCAGTGCCTCCAAAGAGGCTCCCGCCTAGGCAAGGTAAGGAGGGGGGGTCGGTTATATGCAGCCTTACCCCTGTGAGAGTCTCACAGAGAGGCTGTTTCCATTTGACCCGAGATCCGAAGTGCGATGACCATCGACAACTTCACAATAAATAAGAAGTGCCGACAGTTTTATGAGCCATTTTGCTTTAGTCCATTACATTCTGAAGCCAAAAAGTAGAGAAGCTTTTGGCTCCACTGGAAATTGTGGACACGGGGTCTATCTTCATTCTCCCTAAAAAAGTCATTTCTCAAGTGGAGGCACATTGCAGGAAATACCTCTGGAGGGCAAGGAGGATGCAAAAAAGCCTGCACTGGTCTCATGGGAAGACATATGTCAACCTAAGTAAAGTGGAGAATTAGGCTTCAAGAGGCTATATGCTATGAACCTATGTTTAATCATGAAGCTATTATGGCACCTAGCTCTAAAGTCTGATATTCTCTGGGTTGAATGGACACATGAAAGGTAGATGAAATCTACCTCTTTGTGAGAGTCACAAAGTAAAAACTCTCACTCATGGTGTATCAAGAAAATTCTAAAAACTAGAGAGAAAGCTCTTCTTTTCTGTCACATTCAGGGAGATGAGGTAATTCGGGTAGCTGTACCTCCCCCTTTCTCATCTCAATCTGTCTACAAAACCATCAAGCCTGCAGGTCCTAAATTGGTTCAGACCAGTCTAGTTTGTGGGGCGAAATTGTTATCTTAAGCACAGCTTTGTGGGGTGGTTAATGTTCAGACAAAGATTAGTAACTAAAGATCGCTTGATTAGCAGAAATATCATGGTTGATCCTCTCTGCAATTTATGCAAGTCTGAACATGAGGATCATCTTTACTTGTTCCTGGACTAGAGAGCTTTCGAGTACGGTGTGTGATTTTATTCACCTACAGCCCCCCCCCCTTCTGTATGGGGTGATGTTATAACTTGGGGAAAGAAAAGATGTGGCAGGAAAAACAGCAATTAAGCCATTGAGAAGATCAGTGCTTACTGCGACCTTGTACCACATCATGTGTACCAGAAACCATGTCATTTTTACACAGAAATGAGGTGGTAGCTAAAATCATCTATGAGACCAAGATACAACTGAGTAATTGTCGTTGATGGTTGTAATCATTGCTCTTTGGTATTGAATATGTAATCACCCCAAGGAATATGTCATTCACCTCTAATAGCTTAGATTACCGTGACATATCCCCATCTATGGTTAAATTCTTAAACCTTGTTATGTAGCTTGAAGTACACCTTCTCTAATACCTCTCCATGTTATGATGCTCATATATTAGATAGTTATTTTTCACAAGGAAAGCAATACTAAAATCCAATTAACGTCTTCAAGAAGAAACTGATTTCGGGCTCCTTGAGGGGTAATTTCAGCTTCTTAGAAGCTGATTTGGTGGTGGAGAAGGAGGATGTGAGGGAAATGAGGGGAAGAAGCTGAAATTGATAAAAAAAAAATTGGCCAAATGCCCCCTGAGAGCATATTTGTCATGCTGCCCAAGGTTATAGTTTCTCCTCCACCATGGTTTTCTACAAAACCAAAATTGAGGCCAGAATTTTAAACTATAAGTCTATAACTCCTAGAAATCATGCCAAACATACCCACTACCCAGAACCATTTATCTTAAATCACATGCAAGATTTCTATGAATCAACAAATATGCATAGATCATTAATTGAAATTAAATTAAACATCACAACTAAATCACATGCCGACATATCAACAAATCTCCCAGATCACATGCTGACATAAGTTGTCTAATGCTGCGAGGGCTCAATTGATCAAGACAGTTCTCTTTAGTCTGCACAATTTCTGGGGGTCTATCTTCATTCTCCCTAAAAAAGTCATTTCTCAATTGGAGGCACTTTGCAGGAAATACCTCTGGAGGGTAAGGAGGATGAGAAAAAGCCTGCACTGGTCTCATGGGAAGACATATGTCAACCTAAGGAAAGTGGAGGATTAGGCTTCAAGAGCCTATATGCTATGAACCTATGTTTAATCATGAAGCTGTTATGGCACCTAGCTCTAAAGACTGATATTCTCTGGGTTAAATGGACCCATGAAAGGTATATGACATCTATCTCTTTGTGAGAGTTGCAACGTAATGGCTCTCACTGATGGTGTATCCAGAAAATTCTAAAAATTAGAGAGAAAGCTCTTCTTTGCTGTCACATTCAGGAAGATGAGGTAATTTGGGCAGCTGTACCTCCCCCTTTCTCATCTCAATCTGTCTACAAAACCATCAAGCCTGCAGGTCCTAACTTGGTGTGGACCAGTCTAGTTTGGGGGGCGAAATTGTTATCTTAAGCATAGCTTTGTGGGGTGGTTATCAGACAAAGATTACTAACTAAAGATCGCTTGATTAGCAGAAATATCATGGTTGATCCTCTCTGCAATTTATGCAAGGCTGAACATGAGGATCATCTTTACTTGTTCTTTACTTGTTCAGTTGTTCCTGGGCTAGAGAGCTTTCGAGTAAGGTGTGTGATTTTATTCACCTACAGCACCCCCTCCTTCTGTGTGGGGTGATGTTATAACTTGGGGGAAGAAAAATGTGGCAGGAAAAACAGCAATCAAGCCATTAACAAGATCAGTGTTTACTGGGACCTTGTACCACATCTGGTGTACCTGAAACCATGTCATTTTTTATTTTTTTGAAAGAAGGGCCAACAGATGCCCTTACTCTATATATGAATATGAAGCTTCCTCAGTCAACAAACGTTGGACCTTATCTGGTAACACTGCCTTCCAAACTCGACACCCTACTTCCCAAGGCTGCACACCCTACTTCCCAAGGCTGCACACCCTACTTCCCAACGACAAGCTCATGCGCTACTTTATTAACACTCCTACGAACATGACTCCACTCAATAGACTCAAAAAACTCACACAAAGACAGAATATCATCAATAAAAAGACGAAGATAGCTGCTTTTTAATGAGGTGGTAGCTAAAATCATCTATGAGACCAAGATACAACAGAGTAATTGTCGTTGATGGTTGTAGTCATCACTCTTTAGTATTGAATATATACGATTAAGCAATCAATCATTCCAATCTCATAAAATTTCAGAATCACATCAAATTACACAAACATCAAACATGAATTTCATTACGAAAATTAACAACTAATTAATTAACTGATTGAATGATTGATAATACCTGACGAGAATATCAGTGATGAGATCGGTGATGACGAACTCCATTTCAGGGCTAGAAGCAGGTTGATTAACACTACCTTCAAGAACAAGACCACCTAATCGGAATTTATTACGAGATGGATTTGATTTATATTTTTCTAGGGCATCAGATGGTGTGACATAAAATACGAGCTGGTCTTGGAAATTGTTGAGGACTAAGATTACGAAACCTGCGATGCCGGAGAATGTTAAAGCGTAGGTCCATAAGCGTCGGGTTTGGAGTTGTCGTGCTTTTGCTGCGATGTCGAGCTTTTTCGGGCCCCGACGGGTGGCGGTGGAGAAGGCGGAGGAAAAAGAGAGGAGAGAGAATTGAGGGGGAAGGAGATGGTGGTGGTGGTGAGGGGAGAGAGAAGGAGGAGGAGAGAGAATTGTGCGGTGGAAAAGACGGGAAGCTAGGCGGAGAGTGGAGGTTCTGGCCGCCATTGGAGATGGGAGAGAGAGAACTCCCCAGCGAGAATTTGGGGGATATTACTTACAGGAGGGGGGAAAGGTTGATTAGTCTACAAGAGTCAAGAGAGCTCGCTTGCACTTCCATTGTCCAGCCAAAATGAGTGAAATGACCCAATTGAGGAGTTCTTTATAAAAAACCAAAAAAAAAAAAAAAAAAAAAAAAAGAAAAGGAAATGCTAGAGACAAAAATGCAATGCAAAATGGGGTGGAAATTGGAATATACATGGGAAGGGTCAAAATGAAATACAATATGGAAATTATGAAAAAAAATCAGGCTCTTCGAAACTCTTTTTAAAAAAAAATTCTCGAGTGATTTTTATAAGTGTTTTATATGATTGATTTATGAATTTAAAAGTCATTTTAATCATGTCAAGAAAGATCACTCAATTTTTTATCAACTTAAGATTCATATGCGTGTCATTTATTCGATAAGATAAGTGAATTATATCTATATGATTTCTTTTTTGTATAAATAATATTAGCCACCCGTTCCACTGTGATATGAATATCGTTTAGCCCTAGGCCAGTATAATACAAAGTCGAACCGGTAAACATTTACGAAATCAATTACTTTCTTTTCTATTATGAATCCACTGAATTACACACTTTTAAGGTTGAGCGGACTTTCTATACTTACACATTTAAAATAGGTTTTATGCATTGTGCATTAGATACCCATTATGGCCATTATTGTTAGATTTGGTGAGTAATTCTTTTCGTGTGATTCGAGTGAATTGTATGTTGTGTCAATAGATAATTGAAGAAATAAGGATATTCCCCCATCATATATAACATTTATACAATGACTAACAACCAAGGATTAATAAGTAAAATAATGGATTCTTCATACTTTTAATTTACAAACATTTTCTACCCATTCACACAAATATGCACTTCCCGATATATTGAGCTATGTCTTTATTGTATTTGAATATATGACTCTTTAAATTGTTGTCATACTTGCTATTTATACTCAAAAATAATCAGCACTGAAACATAAAGGTAAATGAGGTATCTTAAACAAAGTATGATGGTCAACCAAACAACCATAATCTATATTAGAGGTGGCCACTGGGCCAGGCTTGGCCCAAGCTCGCATGGACCGACGCGGGTGTGGGCCAAACTAGTGCCAAGGTGAATGGAAGCCCAGGCTCGGCACTGCTATGGCCCACGAACTACCGGTGCGGGTTCGGTCTTGCCATAAAAAAAGCCCACAACTTCCTTCTTCCTCCTCCCCAAAATCTATTATCTCTCCTTTCTCCTCCCCAAAATACATCCCCACATCCCCAATAATGGTAACAACTCTCCAATCCCCATTATCTCTCCTTCCTCCTCCCCAAAATACATCCCCACGGGCCAAAGCTGGCTAAAGCCCAGCACGGACTGGCACCTATCCATACGGGTCAGTGCCTAGTTATTACGAAACCCGAACCACGAACGGAATGGACCGGCCCGTGGCCACCTCTAATCTATATCAATACCTTATCCTTCCTCTTCAATCAAAAAGCATCTTGCCAGCCACAACGTTCTCATTTTTATTTATTTATTTATTTATTTATTTTTTGGTGTGCTATTAGCCTATTACAACCCTTCTACTACATAATTTTCTTTTGTGGTATTTTTTTTTTACTTCTACCCATTTATTTTTTCTAAGAAAAAATTCCAAATATTTGGTTACAATTAGATTGCCAATCTTGTAAAGTTGTATCTCTTTGCTCTTGTAAAGTTGTATCTAGCAGTATAGCACACATCACAAATCTTTTGCCTTTGCCTTATACACTCTACTGCCAACTTGCCTAGTGTCTGCTCATTCCAACATCACTGCCATTGTTGCTCCTTATCCACCCTCACTCATCACCATTCACCAGCTACTCCTAAAACCCTCCACCAAAATCAAAATGCCCCTTAAAACCCTCTCCATTTTCTCTCCTCTCCCTCCCCACCATCTTCATCAAAATTGTTTCTCAACCTCAATTCTCAATTTCAAACCATACCCACCAAAATTCACCCTCATCAAATGCAGTTCTACAACCACAAATTCAGACCCTCAAGCAGATGGAACCTCCATAAGCCCTCAGACCTACGTCCCCGTTTCCGGAACCGAACCCGAAGGCACCGGAACCGCGGCTCCGAGCCGTGGGCAGCTCTTCTGGGAGCACCACCAATCGAAGGTGGCTTCAAAGATGGTTATGGATGCAAATAAGAAAAAGAGAAAGAAAAGAGAGAAGCAAATTGTGATGGGCAAGGCATTTAATTTGGTTGCTTCTTGTTATGGGTGTGGTGCTCCTCTGCAAACCCAGGAATTGGATGCCCCAGGTTTTGTTGACCAGGATACCTATGAGCTGGTATATATGTTGTCCCTCTTTTCTTGGGTTTTGTTAATTTTTTATTTTATTGAGGTGTGCAAGTTTTTTTTTCTTTTTTTTTGGTCTGTTGATTGGTTTTGGCATACTGTTGTGTTTGATTCTGCAAATGCGGTTGGTCCTTTAGATAAGAATGCTGCAAATTGAATGACTAGCTGAAATCTGGGCTATTATACCTGAAGTTATATGGATTGGAATAGGCATCTTATGTCCGAATTTGGAAAAAGGGGTCGGATAAGATGTTGTAAGTTGAATATACTAGCTGACAGTTTGGGGGTTAAACCTGTTTTTGATGTTTGTGATTGTTGAAATGGCAAGTGAGTGTGTTCATGTACAATACTGGGTTTGGTTACACTTTGCTGCTGGTATTGGTTAGTGATTATTGAACTGGGCAAGTTAGATTGTTCAGTGTTTTTAATATTATTCTCTGTTAAAAAGTGCAAATGTTTTTGTATGAGAATGTTGCAATTTGAATCTACTTGCTAGTTTGGGAATTTCGTGCGGGGATTTCTTTGAAATCCATTCTTTAGGGGCACCAGTGTGGGTGTGGAAGGTCTGAAAATCGGAAATGAGAGGATCGCTGGTTAAAAGACATGGAAGGGATTGTGGTGATTGTTTTGTATCATGAACTTGATATGATTGAGTAGGCAACTTGGAAATCAAGCCCTATAACTCCACTTATTTTCTTTTTCTTAGGAAATAAAGTATTTGATTAAATGTTATAAACCGTAATAACTGATCACTATATCAAGCAACTTTATTGTGGGTTATTTGGGGTTCATAATTTGAAAGAACAAAGTTATTTACTAGGGATCTGCTTGTATATTTTTGCCAGCCAGCTTCCTTTGTAAATTTGGTTTTGAGTCCCAAAAGCTGAATGAGAGGTTCTGGAAGTTGAATATACAATTGGTTCAGAATTTGCTGGTTCTTCCTCTTGGTTGTTCGGCTTCTGAATTTGGGGAATCAGATCAGCAATGTGTGGCAATGGCTATGATCTAGACAATAATTTGTCTTTTTTATCTTCACTTATGAGCATACTTTCAAATTCCAATCTTGGTATATGAAATGATTGCGGTGACTACTTTGAATCTGTGATGATTACTTGTACACTGATGAACAAATAATCTACAAGGCCTTTGTGATTAGTAAACCTCTCTAATTCATCCAAATTTCTTAGACTATGTTGTTTTTATATTGGATGCAGAAAAAAAAGCACCATCAGCTCAGAACCATTCTTTGCGGAAGGTGTCGACTTTTGTCCCATGGAAGCATGATTACAGCTGTAGGTGGGCATGGAGGTTATGCTGGGGGGAAGCAATTCATCACTGCTGAACAATTGCGAGAGAAGCTCTCTCACTTGCGTCATGAGAAAGCATTGATTGTTAAACTGGTAAGGAGCTGCTATTTATCAAGAGACTGCCGTATTTGCTGTTGTATGACATATATGTAATATTATGAATGTGGGCCATTGATAACAATGTTTTTCTACATAGAGGTGCTATGGCTAATTGATATGACACTACATCATATTAATTGTGCCCTTGAATTACTTCTTTTTATTCTTTCATTGAGCTTTGTATTCTTTCATTTTCAAAATGTGGAATCTGAAAGGTTCATCTTTAGTTTCAACTTTCATGTTATTGGGACAATGGGAAGTTGTTGAAGGATGTTATACTCATTCTTTGGGTATCAGAATTCCTATTTAGACTCTCCTATCTCCATGACGATCAGGAAGCAAGTTTGCGGTACTTGGCATATTTAAGCATCCGTCAGAATTATGGTTTTCAACCCTCTCATGTCAAGATTTTCTAAATTGATTGTTTGCACATAGCTCTAAGATTTGATGGGTAGAACTAAACTTAAGATGATAATCAGTTTGGTATAACTGATTTATAATAAAATAAAATAAACTAAAAGTTTGGTATAACTAGTTATATACTCGTTCCTTTATGATGTAATATAGACACTCTGAAGCACGTTCACCTGGCCCTAGTGCCTTTTTGTGTGTCCAACACCCAAAAGAACACGATACGCCTAGGAAGCGCCGAGGACTTGTGTCGCATATCATTTCTTGAACAGCCAATTGTTTCAGGGGGGTGGAAACATCATCGGACACTTCATGGCTTCTTTCGTTGTAGATTTGCCTCTTTTTTTTTTCTTTCACTATGTGTTTCTTGATGATGTGGTCTCATGATTTTTCTCCTAACTTTCTGTGGTTGTTCGTCTAATTATGGCTTTTTTTCATTGTAATTCTTGCTGAAATTGCATAATAGATGTGATTTTGTAAGTGACTTTAAGATTCTATTTGATGTTGAATAATATTTGAGGATATCTTTTTTTTTTTTTTTTGTATTTAATTTAAACATTTTATAAATTTCGTTTCCTGGGGTGGCCATGTTCTGCAATATTGGAAATGACGCTTACCTGATTTGGTATCCGTATTTGTGCTACATTTTATAAATATATGGGTGCTTACCGTCAATATATGCCTCCGGTGGTCCAGATGTTGATATGTTGAAATCTTGTAGGTTGACATTGTTGACTTCAATGGCAGTTTCTTGTCTCGTATTCGTGATCTCACTGGTGCAAATCCAATAATTTTAGTAGTGACCAAGGTAACACTTGTGCTGGAGATTTGTTTTTGTACATTTCCATCCTACCTCCGTATGATTGATGCTTTCACTTCCATTCAGATTGATCTCCTTCCAAAAGGGACCGATATGAATTGTGTTGGTGATTGGGTTGTTGATGCTACCACAAAGAAAAAACTCAAGTAAGTTTCACTCCGCCTGGTACACCATCATACCTGGCAACCTGTTAGAGTATTTTCCACAACAACGAGCGACTTATCTTCTCCCCAATATGATGTCTTGGTACTTGCTAGGAGAGTTTGATAACAATGCTAATTTATCTATTTTTTTAGATAAAGAACAATGCTGAAATTCTTTAGTCATATCTTGATAACTGAATAATTGACACACAATTTGTAAGAAGAAAAGATCCTGGTTGGTCGACTTCTGAAATTAAAAACCTCTTAAGTGATAAACTTGAGAAGTGGTTATCCCTGTTTTGACCTTTCCTATGGTGCATGACTTGCTATTCTGCCTGAGTGGAGTATGCAGGATTGGATTTAACAGCAGATATTTGTCTTGTCTGTTTTTTTTTGTTTTTTTTTTTTTTTTTTTTTTTTTTTTTTTGGTGTGTACGAATGCAAAACTTAGTGTTAAGGTTACAGACCCTAGGGAAAGCAGTTCCCTTTAAGTCATCCGCATAAATTCTCTTGTCACATCACAAACACCATTAATAAAAATTGAAATAATGGTATTTCTAAACTGACTGTGGTTGTAGCAAGCCTCCTTAGCAAGTTGATCACTTGATCTTGATCCTCAAGCTGTTTTGTCTCCCCGTGAGAGTGTTCTATCCTGTATTCTTCTTGGAATCCCATGAGCTCCCTGCATTTGTTAACAACATTTGTCAGCTTGTGCTTGTTGTTGGCGGCAGAAAGCATATGTATTGCAGTTGTAGAGTCCATAATAATTTTTATCTTGCGCCAGCCTTTTTGAACTGCAATTTCTAAGCCTATCTGTGCTCCCCATAATTTTAAGCAGCTAGAATGTCCAACTTCCCTAGCCTTTTTGGTAGCTAAGGATCCATGTTCCTTCTGCATCACTAAAGATACCTGCCAGGTGATTTTTGTCTTGTTTTAGTGCTAGAAAAAGCTTTGCTTTAAGATATACCTTTTGTTACTTTTCTTCTGATCAAAAAAATATACATTTTATTACTGAATGAACTGATATTGTGTATATGCATTGTGAATTAGTTTAAGGTGTCAGAGACAGGATCAAATCTTAGTTGGAGGAAAAACACAGTATATTTGAAGGGTGGAATCTATGTAACGGTATAAAACAAGAAGCATGACTTTTCTTATGTATGCCGGAAATTGTGCTGGTGGACAAGAAATCTTCTAATATATCTTTGTAGCTTCTTGGGAAGTTTCCATGTTGATTAAGTTTTCCCTGTGGATGATAATTTTGTTGTAGCTGACTTCTTAGAGCTGTCCACTGAGCCCTTAGTCCTATTTTTTGCCTTTTCTTTTTTCGGTTAGGGCGACTTTCTCCTGATCAGGTACTGCAGTATTGCTTAATACCTGTACCCTGTAGAGAGAATACTTATTTGAAGAAAACGAAAAGAATACCTCATGTACTTGCATAATTATTTTCTGATCTTGAGCTTGTACAATCTTTATGATCCATGTAAACAGTGGCGGAAGCCGGAATGTTGAAAAGAAGAAGTTGGGGGAGGACAAACCCTTAAATCTTCTTTTGAAAAAGAACTAGCTCTACACCTCTACCACCATGCCAAATTTAATTTTTATTTTTAAAAATGTAATTCATGGATACGATGTCATATATGTAATAACTAAAAAAACCTTGGTAGGGGCCTGTCCCAAGGAAGACCCGCCCCTGCCAGCAAGCAATTTAATTTCCAGTAGAAATGCATGCCTCAGAGAATCGGAAATTTGATTGCAGTCCCATGCTTACTTTGGTGGGATCCAATTTTTAGGTGGAAGATTATCTAGAATAAGGCATGCTGTATCTATGTTTGACAGACACGGGAACTCAAGGATCGGGTTCGGGTGAGGATCCGAGGATCGGATCATTGGACTCGCCAATTTTAAGGATTTTCCCTTGTTTTGTTGCTCATTTGAAGTGTCCAAGTGTCATATCGTATCCTGGTATCCAAGTATCTGACACGGATACATCTGTTATATTGAAGAGTCCGAGAATCATAGTGCTGTATGATGCATCATCCATTTATATTTGGACGTGTTATCCCAAGCAAAAAGACTGATGCGCTCGAAAGTGAGAAACTCCACTTGAGTGGGTGATTGACCATACCTGTAAACCTTGAATGGGTGTATTTAGTTTGTTGGCTGGTCCAAATTGTGAGAGAGGCTCACAACTCACAAGTTAGCCATTCGAACTTATAACTTTTGACATGAGTAGTGAAATGTTGTGTGTGGATGTAGTCATGTACATAGGCAGTGTCAAACCATGTAAAATTTTCTTATATTTTTCTTAATGTGTTGCGAATGTGTATACTTCTCAATCAATGCTGCACAATTGGAATATGCTGGGGAAAGATATACGTTTTAGAAAGCCGTCCATGGATGGTTTCTTTGTTTCCAATGGAATTACCAAACTCCTAACGTCCTAAGAATCGTGTTTCTACATTGACTATGGAGGAGGTTGATATAAACTAACATGGCAGAGTAAGACTCTTAAATATTAGGATGTGGTGAGATGAGTTGTTAGGCAACAATTTAATGATGTTAATATAAGCTTACAAGATTAAAACTATCAGTGTGATTCTTTATTTTCTTTTTTCTTTTAAGATAATGTGGGTGTGCGGGCTTGCCCGACTAATTCCACGGGCCTGATGTGTGCCAGGAATATCTCCGGTATACTTAGGAGGGCTCAAACTAGTGATCTAGAATAGATCTCAGAGTCCTCCCCAGCTGAGCTACCACTCAGAGTTTGTTTCTTTTTATTAGCTACTGGTTTCCACGTCTCTCCCTATATTTCTGAGCTGAATTGTGCCTAATTTGGTGCTTGACAGTTCTTGTAGAAGTATGTCTTTTATTTTCCCCTTCCTGCCATTTTTAGCCTCTATGATGTATGATCTAACTGGAAATGGTTTCATTTCAGTGTTTTAAGTGTTCACTTGACAAGTTCGAAGTCCTTGGTTGGAATTGCCGGAGTTGTTGCCGAAATCCAGAAGGAGAAAAAGGTTTGTTATCTGTAGTAATTGGTTTCATATAAAGGAATAATAGTACTTTTATTATGTTTGATTAGATAGAATAAAATCTATGGGCTGACTTTTCAAAAAAGAAAAAAAAAAAACTATGGGGTGGTGAATCAAATATTGTCCGTTATGCAACTTAGGTACGTACCGGGGTGTCTACTTCCAATTCTATTCCATGGCATGTGTGAATCTTTTTGGCAAAGATAAGTGTTGCTAGAAGGGGAACTTCAAATTTCTGACTTAGTTATTGTCCTAGCCCTGGGAAGAACCTTTTTCCATTTTAGTATGAGTTGTTTCTTCTTTGTATGCTGGTGTTGATACCTTCTTTTTCTTTTGCAGGGACGGGATGTGTACATCTTGGTTAGTAAGTTCCTTGATTCCAAAATTTGAGTTAATATGCTGTGTAAACATAATCATGACGGTCCTTAATTTATTTCTTAATATGCACAGACATGCTAGCTGTTTATTTGTAATTCCATTGTGCCTCAAGACTGATTACGAGTAACAAATAAGACTAAAAAGGGACACTATAGTAGTATCTCATGTTAGTTAGGCATTCGCTTTTGAGGAAATAGCCATTAGCATTTTCACTGTATTATTCAACAAACCTCTCATGATGGAGAATTTTGAACTTCCATTCTTTCTTTATAAATTGTGAATATGCTATTGTGTGTGAACTTATGTTGGGGCCTTGTAAAATAGAGATGCACTGCCGTATGTTTGTTTTTCTTAGCTTTAGTGCCTTCATTGTATTCATATAGTGAATTAGTGGTTACAAATAAATTTTCATGTTTTACAATGGTGCTGCATATACTGATGCCATTCAAGGGTGCTTGATGTTGGAGATCCTATGATTTGCATTGGCACCAATCATTTGCTTTATATTTTAGCATGTAATTTGTGTACTTTGATGTTTCTTGTAGCTGGATTTAGATCTTGAGGATAAAGAAATATATTGACATGCATTTATGTAAGAGAAGGAAAACATATTTTCTCTTTTTCTTTTTCCTCTGCATGGTAGGGAAAATGTTCTTTAGATCTCATTTGAAAAATAAATAGAGAAAAGGATATGATTTTGCCACACTCCACAGACAAATGATTAGTAAATTGTTGCTTCATAAGGTCAAAACGTAAAACTTTGTGAAACTGAACAGTATAATGTGGACTTGTGCCGGTTTATGAACAAATTTGAAGTGATTTACTCTCTTTGAAGGTAGTGGACCTTTTTTCATGTATAGTACATGAAGGATCAGAAATAGGTTCATAGCAAATTTTGTTGTGTTGGTTTGCTATGCTTGTTGTGTTAATTAGACAAAGGATATCACAGAACATATTGTAATTACCCTATTATCTGCTGTTTGTTCTGCTTATTATTCATAAATTCATGAGTTTTGTGGGTTTCCCAGAATCTGTTTGTTATCTGTATTGTATGTTTGGATGGGTTGTTATCTGACCTCATCTCTTAATTTCATCTTAATTTTTCATCTTACTTTCTATTACAGGGATCAGCTAATGTTGGAAAATCAGCATTTATCAATGCCTTACTAAGTAAGATTGTAATTCTGAGTCAGATTTGTTTTTGTTAGGTTTTCTTTTGTTTTTCTTATTTGCGCACCCCCACAAAAACCAAAAAAAAAGAAGTTCCTTAGTACGATAAAAGAGAATGACTTTTCAAGTCTGAATTTACAAAACTAATAGGGTGACTAAGGTTGATGATATGATTGTACATTTGTTTTTGTGAATACTATGTATATAATGGCAAGGCGTCCAAATTTGGTATCACTTTACCTTAACTATGCCGTGATGAATCCATTAGTGGATGGGATTTTTGGCTGTTGCCTGTTAAGACAAATTATTAATTGGACTTGGTGGAAGTCTGGTTTGTAATTAGTTGGTGAGACATGTAGCTGGTGAAGTGTCCTACTGGACAATTCTCTTGCATAAGTTCCAATGTCTGATCCCTCTCCCCCCCACCCCCCAAATCAGCCTTCTTTTCTAAATTATTTAATCACTATAAATTTGTCCTCTGCTATTAGTGGTTTCCTTCCTGTTCACTTCAATTTTCTTTTTTGTTAACTTGAATTCCTTTCATGTTCTTTCACAACTTAGGGATGATGGCGGAAAGAGATCCAGTTGCTGCAGCAGCTCAAAAATATAAGCCCATTCAATCTGCTGTTCCAGGAACTACCTTGGGCCCAATTCAGATTGACGCTTTCCTTGGAGGGGTATGGGAGTCTATATGTATTTCTGTACTAAGTTATAGCATTGTCTGCAAGTGTTAGTCTTTTCCTGCAGGATGTATTTATAGTGCTTTTGTTCTATGAATGAGTTGTTGCTCAGTATCATAAATTAATCATGCAGAAATTGTATGACACACCTGGAGTACATCTCCACCATAGGCAAGCTGCAGTGATCCATTCAGACGATTTGCCTACCTTGGCACCTCAGAGTCGGCTCAAGGGTCGATCATTTCCTGTATGTAGTTTTTGTACATGTTAAAAGATTTCTCTATCTGTACGCATTTACTCATTGACCCACATACTATTTTTTTCTCAGCCATTGCATCAGAACAACCGAGAGATCATCTCTAGTTCTCATGGCCTTGTGGGCTATTCCATCTTCTGGGGTGGGCTTGTTAGAGTTGACATTTTACAGGTATGAAAGATTCAGGTTGAGGTGTCTTTGTAAATTGAGCTGTGATTTAAATTTTTACTTATTCAGATACTCCTTGAATTTTTTTAGGCTCTTCCTTGGACAAGATTGACCTTCTATGGACCAAAGGCCCTGGAAATTTACATGGTGCCAACGGCAGAAGCAGATGAATTCTATAAGGTAACGTTGTTAAATTTGATGGGAAGAGAACTGATTTACATGTTTGATTAGAGAAATTAGTGAGAATTGATGAAACAAAAATTGGTGTATCTTAAAGAAGATAAAAGTATATTAGTAATAAGAAAATAAAAATTCTTCCTACATAGGGAGGCTTATTACAAATTCTAATTCAACGCTCCGATCACAAGCCGAACCGCCGAACCCCGTCCTCTGGAGCACCATATCGATAAAGCCCAACTAATCCTATCATGTGCTTTCTCAAAATCAAACTTGAACACCGCCCCCTTTGACCCCTTCTTCCTCGCTTCATCCATCACTTCACTCCATCCAGTGGAAAATCTACAATTTGTTGCACCCTCTCTACAAAAGCCCTCCATGTTGTGGCATTGTCAATAGAGAAGAAGGATGTTGTTGTGAGATAGAATGATTTTAAACAAAATTATGTTGACAATGAGTTCATATCGATCCTTCCATTTGGCCAAGATGCATGCCTCTTATTTCACAATTGGGGATTAAGAACACAAGGTCCTTGCACTTTTCCTTTTTCTTTTCCTAATGATAGCTTTTCTTAATTGTAGCTTTAGAACCTTGCATTTGAACCTACTGCCCTCCTCTCTCTCTCTCTCTGCTCCCTCTCTTTCTCTCATCCTTTTCACCAATTGTGCCATCTTTGGGGCTCCCATCGGCCACCTTTCCAGTTATATGTTGAACAATGGTAGCTTTAGAACCTAGGCTACTGGATTTTACTGCACATAGGTTATGAAGGGGTTTGTTTTGCCAGTTAACTCTTAACTCTACTTTGTCTTGCTGTTTCCTTCGAAAAAGGTTAGCTGCTTACTGTTACTTTTTATTTTATTTTTCTTAATTACTTTGTCCCTTTTTTCATGTATATAATTTTGTTTGTATTTTCAACAGAGGGGTCTCTCACTCTGTCTTTTTGTTAGAGTTTATTTGGGTTTCCTAGTAGGCTTAATAGTTTTCTTTTGTGTGGTCAGGGTTCAGAAAAGATAAATCAATCTTCTAAATTCTTTCTTTCGAAACTTTTGTCTCATCCCAAGTCCAGAAGTTTATTCTTCTTTATCTCCATTAGAAAAAAAAAAGAAGTTATTTGTAGGGTGAGCTTTCTTTGCTTATGCAATAAAAAATTGGTTCCCAGATATCGGTGAAGCTATTATATTAGACACAGGATATAAGTAGTGTTGTTTTAAGAATCTTTCAACATGTAATAGTTTTCTTTATTCAAGAGGCGCTCCACTAGTTAGGAGTATCATTCCTCAATCTTGAGATTGAGGGTTTGAATCCTATCGGCCTATGTGCCTCGTCTAAAACTTGTAATTGTTTTCTTCTTGTTTACTGTTAGAGTTGTTCTTCATTGTAGATGCCGTTTGGTCTTATGATTGAATGAGATCAGGGAAAAACCTATGATCAAATTAGAATAATATAGATAATGAAATGGCACTCATGACTCGCAGGGAACTAGAAGTTCTGAGTTATGGTTGAGTATTATCTGACATCCAACCCAATTGACATCTGTTGTCCGGGGGAAGGCGTCACTGATACATTGTTGGGGATGAGATAAATTTGAGAGGCAAAAGCAGATGATATATTTTAGGTTTTTTTTCTCAGTTGTGATAAATATGAGATTCCATGTTACCTTCAAATAAAGGAGCTATATTCTGTAACTTTGATTAGAATGTCTTGGTAGATGCAAATTTGCATGATACTTCTGATGTATGGACTGACAGTGGTATCACTTCCTGGTTGCAGAAAGAACTAGGAGTGCTACTGACACCTCCAACTGGAAAGCAAAGAGCAGAGAGCTGGGATGGACTTGAAACAGTGCGCAGACTGCAGTTAAGAATCGATGACATTGAGAGGTAAGAATATTGCGATCATCATTGGTAGTCAGACAAAATACTGTCTTGCTGCTTATTCAGTGTACCTTGTTAGTACCTTGTTCAGTTTGGATTTGTTCTATTTGAGATCATTTTCACTGTGAGTCTTCATATGTGATGAATTAGTATATCTAGTGTGAATTTAATCATTTCATTCCGTTCCTTGGCAGGCCAGCTTGCGACATCGCAATTTCAGGTCTTGGATGGATTGCTGTCGAACCAATTAGCAAAGACTTGAAGGTGTGTAGTTCCGATCTTGAACTGCCTTGCAATCAACTACAATTTAATGTCCACACCCCGAAACCCGTTGAAATTTTTGTTCGACAACCCATGCCTGTTGGCAAGGATGGAAGCGACTCTTACCAGTACCGAGAGCTAACTGAACTGGAAGAAGAAACCAGGCCAAAATGGTATTATTGATGCTGGTGATGTTTGGGTGTACAAAAGTGATGTATTGATGTGCTGGATCCAGTGATGCTTCTCCCAGGAAACATACAGGGTTTTGTCAACATTACCACGTTAATATGCGTGAATTTAAGTGTGGTTACAAGGGTAGAAGTAAAAATGGTTCACAATCACAAGTTTCCAATAGAACTGGAGATAGCTACAGTGCTCGTGCAGCTTGGGGGAAAACCTAGGAGGAGAGTTTTGAAGTAGTGAGTCCAGATGAGAAACGGCAAGAGACTGAGGTTTATCTTTCATTTTTGGGCGTGGCGTGGCGTGGCGACAGTGTGCAAGTGATGGAGGATTTGAGAGGCCTCTGTTTGGTTGAGGGCTTCGGTAGACGCACCTCACGTGCGTATTTGATACTGATACACAGAGGATGCTTGTGGATACCAAATGGATATGAAGCAGAGGCTGATACATGTTCTAGATTGTATCTTATGTTTTTTGAATCAAACAAGAAAGAAATATTATCATACTTATGGGATACAGTGACATGCCAAATACTTGTGACATACCCCATGTCAATTGTCATCCAATTATGTCAATTATACAGTTCTAGTCTCTTGTCATGGTAGCATTTGTTTGGCTCTGCAGTCTAGTCTACTACCTCTCTATCTCGGCATATCCCACTTCAGATTTTCAGGAGCTATCATATATTTATATGGAACGGGACTCGTTATTCCGGAACAACTCTAGTTTGTCACTACATTCTTCAATTTTGGATTATGCCTTTAATCTCCTACTCTTGTATAGTCTTACTCTTAATTGGAACCTTGTAAAAGTCCATTTTTGTTAATATTTGTGTTATGTTTATAATTTTGTGTATTTTTCGTATTCCATTTGGGGGGGGGGGGGGGGGACAAATTGTATTGAAGTTTTTTTCAAACATGTCACGAAGAAATTAGTAATTATGTACTCCTTCTGTCTCGTGTTTACGTTCACAATTTCCTTTTTATTATGTATCTGATAAAGTTTTTCTTATGAAACTACACTTTAACTCTTATTTCTAAGGATTAACTTTCACCCCTTCCCCACTCATTTTCTCACTCTACCCACCCAATCACTAATCATGATGATTACATTACAAACCCCTACCATTTCCATTTGTTGGGACAAAATGTTGACAAAATTTCTCTCCCAACTTTGAATTTCATATCACAGATGGTTTTACACGTTCAATTAACGTAATAGGAGCACCGCCTATAATTAATTAAAGTAAATTGCCCCCATTGGTTGACAACTTGACATTTTAGCGTAAAAAGTCCACGTCTTTTGAGTCATAATCATATTCAAAGCGTAATTAAGTAAACTAATCGCTTGAAAATGCTTGTAATCAAACCTGCTTAGTTGACAAAATCGCGCACTTGTCAAGTCATCACTAATATCGTCATCATCATTACAGCAAAGGAATTTAAAAACCATTTGTTTAAATCAGGCCCGTTGA